>OX387717.1:1562580-2762580 GCA_947577245.1 Andrena bucephala | reverse complement strand
CGCTTTTTTCCACAACTATTTTTCATCATATCAAAATTTATATCTCCAGAAAATATATTACTAGAGTATTACGAATCTACAATTACCAATGAAAAGTTAAAAGATTCAAAAATACGAAAATGGTAACTAAAAAATTATGTTGGGATGCACTGAACCCCATGTGACCAATTTGTGATTATAAGATGTGACCACGAAGGGTTAGTTAAACATGAAGCACCCTTTCATTTCTTCGTGGTGGTGATTCTACGAGTTCCAAGTAGCCTAGGTTTGACACAGTGACAAAAACCTTGACGAATCTAGTTCGTGACAACGTTCACCGCGATCTCGCAAGCTGGTCGGGGCGCGGGTCAGGACGCGTCAGAGAATGGGAATTAGCTTGGAATTCGGCATGCAGGGAATGCGCAGAATGGAACGTGCGCCAGACCCTGCTTCGTGGCGTGTCTCTATGGCCGAGTTAATTAGAGTCGCGTCGTTAACGATTATCATATAACGAACAAAGGGTTCGATTCCTGTTCCAGACCACAGGAAGTAGAAGAGTACTTCAGTTTACTGACTGGTAGCGTCAGTACATTATGTACGTGTGTGACACATTCTCATATTCCTATTTGGAGGAGTTTCCTTTCAGTATGGTTTACTGAGAATAGTTGTGGAATATCTGTTAATGGCTACTGTTCTGAATGTGCTATTTCCTCTTTTTAGGTTTTTCATATCTGAAATCTTTTGCATTTTATTACAGATGTGTTGAATAATAGTGAGGTCTCCAACGCGCATGCGCGAACAGAAGACGGGCAAGTGGGAGGAGCTTGTCAGCCCCCTCCACTGCGTAACGTGAACTCGGTGGGGATAGCGATAACTTGTTTCGGGGTTTGGTAGGCGATCTAGTATCGAGGCTTACTGTTGCGTGACTGGAAATTGGAGAGTTCTTATGAATACCTTTTCTTTCCTACCTCATACTCTTTAACTCTATAGGTTTGCAGAGGAATTCCTAATTTCTAACACTGATAATTTCTTTTCACTCAAAAGAGAAGATCCCCAACTCGAAAATTAAAAAAAATATAAAAATATTTGTTATATATATATATATATATATATATATATATAATATTATATATATAATATTAATACAATTTCTTTTAACTCACAAGGGAAGATCCCCAACTCAAAAATTAAAAAAATTATAAAAAGAACATAAAAAAATTATGAAACTTAAAATTATAAAAATTATGAATATCCTCTCCACATCCTTAAAGTTTCATAATTTTTTCATGTCCTTTTTCAGCTTCTAGTTAGAGCTGTTGTAAATATTATAATAAACGCCAGAAACTTCTACGAGTTGTTGTGTTAGTGTCCATAGGGTTAATTTTGAAATCAGGCTAATTATACGTAGTTTGATACCCAGGATATTTAATTAAAATTCGCCTTTCGCATTGTAGGAAATTTCTCGTTCGATGTACGGATGGGACTTTTTATTCTATTTTGCCTCTTGCTCCTTCACCCAAGCATTGTTTTCCACTTTCACCACTAACAGACTGTGTTTTGTATGCGCTGTTCAGCAACGTAGTTGAGAGCATCCTCTGCATTATTTTCCTAGCCGCGAACTCCGCGAGCGAGCGGACGGTTGCTTTAAATTAACCCCGGGCAAAATCGTGCGTTTGCGTAGGTTTAATTGCGAGTACCGGCGCCGTTTGATAACGTGGCTATTTTATGCTGCGGGTCGTTGCACGGAACGCAATTCTATAAATTATAATCGGTACATGCACTTTGTACGGAATAAGTGTATGAGCTCGTGTTCACGCGTTTTCACGCTCCCCTTATAAATATATATTGAGGTTTTAATCAAAACGTCGAATTTTGGGAAATCATCCCGCGTGATGTTGCCATAAATATATATTTGCTGTATCACACGTTGAACGATGAAGATTAATTAGGTTAACGCGCTGGCAAGACAAAAATGCAATATAGTAACTTTTGTACTTTAATTTTTACGCTTGTCAATTGATCGGGTCTTTATTCATGAAAAAAAAAATATAGTGGAACAATGAAAAATATATGGAACGATATAATACGATTATATTATAATATTATGTTATACTTTATAATATTCTGTTACAAATATGTTACTTGCTTTAATTTTTTTTAAAGTAGGCCCAACGTATCCGGTGCTTTCAGTGGGCACCCGACGAATGTCAGGCTCGGCACGTATTATTCACGTGCCTTTCGTGCCGGAGAAGTGGAAAGCAACAGTAAATTCAAAAACTGAGATATATTTATTGATTTATATCTTCTACTTAATAAATCTTCATTTTTAGTAATAAAAGTCAAGTTCTTTTAGTCTTCTTTACAAGTTTCCTAGTTGTTCCATGTTAGGTACCATTTTTTTGAACTTCCGATTTTCCCCCTTTTTAGTTTTTTTTAGTATAATTTCAAAAAAATTTACTTTTTTTACATTTGACTATGGAAATATGATTATGCATTAATAGTTTCTACGTCTCCTCATGTCATGTCAGTTTTATTTAAAAAAAAAAATATAAAAAAAAGTCCCCTACTTTTGGCAAGCTTTTGAATTCAGGTGTTCTATATTACACAGTGATTCCATAGTGAACAATTACTCATTTAAGTAGTTCCACGCATAACGAACTCCTCCACTTTTACGGGGTGTAACGGTATTACTGTTTAGCTCGAATGTAAACTATGCTATGTTCTTCAAACACTGAGTATGAAGGGTTGCAATACGTTCACGTCAACATAGGGTAGACATCCCAATTACTGCCAGTGTCCCTATTTACGTCCCAACTAACGTAACATATAAAGAATAGTGTACAATAATAATAATAAGAAGAACAGTCCTAATTTAATAATAATTTTTTTTTAACACTATTTTTTATACATCACGTTTTTATTAAGTAAAATAAATCAAGTGGTAATAATAGTGACACTAATAGTAGTTGGAATGTGTACCATCCTCCACTCGGTCACATTTCTTCGGAATAAAAGAAGGTCACTCTCGTTTACAGCGTGTCGAAGTGGCATCATTCACCGGCCACTTTTAATTCTCGATAGAAATGGCCTCTCGATTCAGGAGATTCCCTGGTCTCTAACAGCTTAACAGCTCGGGACCCACACCATTCACCGGCGACCCTTATGAATCGCAAAACCTTGAAACCCGCCCGAATCGCATCCGTTTATCAATGACGGTAGCGGGCACGGCCGCCTCTACCCTATTTACCACGGGAAATGTAGTTTCTGGCGTTTCGCCCGTGCCCGTTTAGCCTCGACGTTCCCAGGCCAAGCATTACCTTCGTTTCCAAAATATACTGGCTCTCACTCCGCCCATGCTCTGTCAGATATTCAAATATCTCAGGGCCGTGTCGATGACGTCGCGAAACCCACCGCCATTTCCTCGGGGTGAAAACGCCCGTCACAATATTCCCCGAGCTTTTTAACCCCTTAAGACCCACCTCCGTAATATCACGTTTCTTGCGAACGGTCTCGAAATTCCACCGCGGTAATGTTACGTTCGATAGAATCGTAACCGCATGGTTAGTGACACACTTCGAAGAATATCTAACTTTTATGACATCCAGTTTTTGAAAGGCAATTTATGTTTTACATTATTCATGTATTGCGCTGGTTTATTAGAATTTTTTTTCTACCATGTACGAATTAGAGAATGTAATAGATCGGTGAATTGCGAGACACACCCTCAAATTTTGACAGGGAGTTTGCCATTTTTTTTACCGATAATTCGATAAATAATTCTCTCGGCATCTACTACGTTATCAATGAAAGAAAAATTTACTAATAAAGATGAAAACCGAAGTACCTATCTCGTGAAGAACCAGCTCTGATCCAAAAGAAAACTAAAAATCTGAATCAGGTCATTAAAGAGGAATTGAGGTATTTTCAAGAAGAAAAAGTAAGGGGAAAATATATACAAATGGCATGTGATTTCCTAATGACTACTGAACCAACAAGTGTAGAATCTGAGAAAGCTTTTTCTGCGGCTCAATTATTTTGTACAAAAATTAGGTCACAATTAGGAGACCAAAGTTTAGATAAATTATGTTTTTTGTGTGCTTATATGTTAACAACAGTTGATAAATATTTAATTATGTATGTAAGTTAAGATTCTTTTTATTGTTTTCGTGGTGAAGATCCATATTTAATAAGTATTGTCAATAGTTTGCTACTGTAGGATGTACTTTATCTCATATCATTTTATATTTTTTGTTCGGAATGGTTTTATTTGCATATTTTTTTATAAGTAATGTTCGATCAAATTTAAAAAAAAGTTTGTTTTAGTAATATTTACACTTATATTTGCAATAACTTACAAAATATCGGTCAACCGGCTTTGATTGAAAATTTTACCGAATTACCGGTAATTGGAAAAGTCGGTAAATTTACAATCCCTAGTACGAACGTAATATTACGTAGCTGTATTTAACACGTATAATTTCCTATTATATATGCCAAAATAAAAGCTTTTAAAGTAGTGTTTCATCCCACTTTATAAACATTTATAGTATAGTAAAATAAAAACGAATAAAGGTTGTAATATTTTAACGTTTTTCTAAAATTCAGGGAGCCGTTAAGGGGTCAAGTTTCCTTGTTAGTGTCTCAACTTTCTCACCAGAGGAGAAACAAAACCGTGCCGCGCGAATTTGAACTATATTTGGGGGTGGTAAATGAAGACTTCGGCGTTTGAAAAAATGAAGGTTAAAGTTGCTTGCCGCTGCGCCACAACCATTCTGGTTAATGAGTTGTGCACACAAATATATACTGCAATATCCACTTTTATGTTTTTTATATTTTTTCAATTATATGTATAAAATATATATTACTATATATATATATTATAAAATATTATATATTATATTTAAATATCCAATTTTAATATCTAAATATTTCAATTTTTCGAAAACGAGTGGCCATCTGTGGCTAAAATAAATACCAAACGTCTTCACTGGTAAAGCTCCATCACCCCCTAAAATTTGTTTGAAATACGCCTAGTTAGTCTTCCCATTGTCAGTCCTTGCTGCATCCTGTTGCAGCCCTTAAGGGGCAAACCACTGTGACGGCCGGAAAAATGAGCCCATTTTTAAGATTTTTTTAAGGAATAACTTACAGTTTTATTATAAAATTGTTATTACCTATCTTTAGTACAATGTCTTAAGAGATTAAAAAAAAAGTAGTAAAAAAACATGCATAGATTTCCATATACAGTTAATCTCCTAGACCCCTCACAAGAAAACATAGGTCGCTTATCGAAACGATATCTTTGGAACGGCAACTCTGAAATCAATTTTTTTTTTTAAATATAATCTGCATGAGTGTAGTTTCCGCTGTACGTACCGATTTTTTAAAAAAATTATTTTCGTAAAAATGGTGCGCTTGAGAAGAAAAAGTTTCGAAAATCCGCAAAAAATGAATAGTTTTTCGAGCGTATTTAAAAAAGTATGTTTTCGATCAAAAAATCGGTACGTACAACTGAAAATACTCTTGTTTTAAAGATCCTGTCAAAATTTCAAGGCGCTCGGATAAAAATTGACAGAACTATTGATTCGATCAGTTAGAAAAATGTCGTTTCGTGAAAATCGCGTTTAAAGTTTGACTTGTAGTGCATTCGTACCGTGACGCATTTCACAAAATGCACCGTATCTTCGTAAATTCTTTGAATATCGACTTGAAATTTTCAGAGATTATTTTTGAAGAGTCAAACATTAAGAAAGTGAAGAAAAAAAATGGAAATTTTTTCAACTTTCACAGTTGTGTTCCCCCTTAAAAGCAACTTCACCTTCAAACACTCAGATATTCACGCGATAGTCCCAAGATCTTATCAAACGTTTCCCTATTTAACGACGAGTAGCACCAGTTTGGGTGAACTCGAGGCACTTTGCCGTCCAACTGTCAGCTGAGTGTCGATGTACAAATTGATAGATGGTATCGTGGACGGGGAATTTTGTCCGCGGCGCGGGACGAATTTTAATTATTGTTATCGACGACGAAAGAATCCTTCTCTTTCCGGGCATCGATTCGCCGGTTTCTGTGGAAGCACTCGTGCGATCGGCTCCTTCGAATTGTTCCGTGACGGTCGAGCGTTACGGTTCACGGGGGTTGAAATTTATAGGCCATCGTCGCCGGCCTCTACAAGATACCGGTGATGCTAAACTTCAATGTTCCCCGAGCGGAAGATTAGCGGAGCCCATTAAGATCGTTATCTGCCCATTAAAATCTTAACCGCCTTATAACGTACACAGTGTAATTGCATTGTAACGCCGCGGTCCTTGAGAACCGAGCGAATCGGATGAAATGAGGTTCCCCAGCTTCGAAGAAGGAGCGAATGATTAATTCACAGAAAAACCCGTCGCGCAGATTTTAACAAAAGTTTCTCGCGGCTCGATTTCCTCCATTCCAATTCGAAGGAGCTCTGCAAACTCACCAGCTAGTCTAATTCAACGATCTCAATTCTGCGCAAGTCTCCTATTGAAAACGAATAATCAACGGGAATAAATATTTGCCAATCGGTGGTTGAACCGGACTCGTTCACCCGCGGAAATATTCACCGTTCTGTTTGCAGGTAATGTTTTGCCAAGTCACGTTGCTTTTCTTGCTCGTTAGCATAAAGCGATGGCTGTTGCCGATGTGGAAGCCCGGAAGAAATTGCTTTCGATTTGATTGATAAATGTCCGAATCGGTTCCGAAAGAGATATCATCCTAACCTTAAATATATATCATTTCTGCATTGAAGCATTCAGTATTCCAATGCAAAACTTTATGTAGGTGTAATGGACAGAAGGATAAAACGAACTAACGTTTTAATAATATATTTATTATGTTAAGTAAAGAGTTACACAACGTTGGGTCTGAACTTCTGTGACTGAGTCTGGTAGCTTTTGGAACACTAATAGCCAAAACTGTGGAAATGTAATGGGTTTTTAGGGTTTCGGAAAGTAAAAGAAGGGTTGATGGGATAGGACAGTACTGGGTTGCCAGGAAAATCCTGCACGTAGTGGAGGGGAAACAAGCCACGAAAACTAACCTCAAAGTCAAATAGGCACTCCCACTTTTTCGCGTATAACTTCTAAAGTACAAGAGACAGAAAAAATGTTTTAAATTAAAGTTTAATGGTGCAC
Source organism: Andrena bucephala (assembly GCA_947577245.1). Lineage (NCBI taxonomy): Eukaryota > Metazoa > Arthropoda > Insecta > Hymenoptera > Andrenidae > Andrena > Andrena bucephala. The sequence goes on along the minus strand of OX387717.1, from coordinate 2,755,444 downwards.
TAAGCGCTGCAAGCTTGCGTAAATAAAATTTTGAAAAAAGTTTTTTCTCGTCAGGTATTTTTTTTTTTAAACTGTTTTCAAAATTTTGTTAAATCAAGTTTATAGTGCTTATTGCGCCACTAAACTTTTGTTTGAAACATTCTTTTCTGTTTCTTGTGCTTTAGGAGTTATACGCGAAATAGTGGGAGTGCCTATTTGACTTTGAGGTTAGTTTTCTCATCCTTAATGGGCGATAGGGCACGAAAGAAACATACCTTTGTTCTTGCCTTGATAAACCCTCTATAAACCCAGAAAGTTGCGTTCCATTCGGTGAGAGTGGGTTCGCCGTGTTCCCTTGTATAATGCATGCTTGCGGAGAACATTGGAACTATACAATATTAGTTTATGCGCGAGTCATGAATAAATAAGGTTAAGTACATTAAATATACTCCGTTGTACTATTACAATTATTCTAATCACTCGCACTTAATAATGCCACCTTCACTTTTCACAATTATCTACGTTCTAATCAATCACTTATACTATTCAAACTCTCATTTCATTGACCACTATATACCGGCCACCCAGTGCCACAATTTCCCGCGTCAGGCACGTGGTATTTTCGAGACCTTGTTGCTCCTTCCCCACCTTCTTCACGCGCACTGGCCACCAAACTATCACACACGGACTTCGGACCTTCCGCTCGAGAAGTCGTTCGATGTACCCATTCTCCAACGACCTACACGTTTCTCTCGACTCCGGCGATCTTCTTCGCCAAACACACTATTGAAGCGCGTCTGGAAAAAGTGACGCGGTTCACCTGAGCGCCCCGCAGTGTCACTGACGGCGTATTTAAGAGCGGGATATAGATAGACTCTGAAGAGAGGTGGCGAAGTTGGGGGAACCGATGAGCGATACAGCTGGAATCGGTTACTGTCCCGGCTCCGCGATGACTGAACGCTGCCAGCAGCAGCGCACCGCTACTGTGTACCTATTTGCACGCGCGAGAATTGATACTTTCGTCGCGAAACTTATCGTTCTAGAGCAGAGGGGACATGCGAGTGCTCGGCATAACGGTTCCGTATTCGAACGATCGGAGAACGTGTGAACGGTGCAGACGTGCTCGATTTTTCACGACCTCGCGGGCAGTTTCGTGTTTTGCACAGGTGACGTCGAAGCGTTCGAAATGGGGATCGTAGGTTTTTGCTCGATCAGTTTCCACGAGTCGCGTTCCTGGGGCAAGAAGAAACGTCTCGCGACCCGGGGTTCCATTTCTCCCGCGAATTGTCGGGGAATTTTTGATGGCGTTCCATCCAGGTCGCTTTGTCTTTGAAGCGTCCTCGTGGAAAGGCGATCCTACCTCGGAGCTCCCGTTCCACGTTTCCCCTTCTTCTGGGCAACTTGCGCCGCGCTAAATGATCAATCACGATGCACGCTGGAATAAGGGGCGCTCTCTTCGGCATGAGGATGTTACCGCGACGTCGACGGAGGTCTCCTGAGTGTAAGAAAAGGTAACGACCGGTTTTTGCTTTCGAGTGGCGTCCTTTGCTCGCTGCCCACTCCGCGATAACGCTTCTTCACAAGCTGCCGCGTCAACCTTACATCGGTCGAGAATCTTCGACACGCTCGTTGCCGCGTGCATACTTTATGGCTTGCCGAACTTTATGGGCTCTTACAGGGCACGCCATCGAGGTGTCCCGGGGCAGTTTTTCTTATCCTTGAAATATGTTGTTCAGCACACATATTTAATAGACACGTACTTATTAATTTTTGCCCAATTTCAATTTTGAGGGAAATTAACGGGAAACAAAAGGAAAATTATAGAGAAATTAAAACAAAATGTAAGAAAAATTTAAGGAAAATTAAAGGAATATTAAAGAAAAATTAAGAGATTTCCTGACTACTTATTTGTTACTTGTTGATTCTGACACCATCTTCTTATGGTGGCAGCTAACGTGTGATGGCAACTTGTTTGCTTCTAATAAATAGGTTGATGGAACTAGTGAATTAATTTTCTTACTAAAATTGGAAAACTCGACCGAGATATCAGAAAGATTTTGTTTTCCCCATTTGGTGCACATTTTTGGTCTTAAAGGGGCAAAATTAGAGGTTAAGATTTGTGATTGGGATTGATTGAAAATCACCCCAAGTAAATACATTATCGCTGCTGAGTTGCTTAGAGAGGATATGGCAAATACAAGGGTCTAGAATTGCGAGAAAAACTTAAAATTAAAGCAGATGTAGAATATTAGAGAAGCAAGGATTTGGAGAACCCGACCATTGGGAAGCTTCTGCCATCTGTCGCAGGCTCCAGGAAACAGATAAAGGATGCTCCCGACCTTGTCGACGCCAATGCAACCGCGGATAGCAATCTTTTCGACCGCTGTTTTAAAAATAATCTGGAAAACATTCCCTGAACTCTTTACATTATTAATTGAAGAATGACGTACGAATGATAATCAGATGCCCCCAATTAAGATCTTCGTCATGAAGAACTGATGTCCAACCTGCCTACTACTGGTACGTTCATTTCTAAGGAATGATTAATAGGACTTCAGACTTTTACTGAATTTTGATCAAAGGGCAGCTTTTTTCAATTTCACGGGGCAATGGAATAATGGGGTTTTATATTATTATAATTTTTCATGGTTTATGTTCATCGGGTTTATTTTAGTCGGTTAATATTTTTTATAATGCTACTAATAGTCGAGTAATATTGTATAATAAAGGTATATTAATTTATTTATACCCTCTATATCGATGATATGATTTTTTATAGGTCCATCTAATATAACTTCTCCGATTTCTTTGAATTAATTTTAAAAATTATTGATGGAAGTGAAGTTTTTTATATTAATTTAAATTTATCATTAACGAGTGTGTCATTTTGAATATTTTCCTCGCTAAGATTTTTCATATTTTTTGAGCTTGATTTATTAATTATTTATATTATTATTTTAAAATGAGGGTGAGGAGAAATACGTATAATTTCGGTGAATTATTTGATATTTTATACAATATTCTTTTCTCTACCTGTTATTAATATTTATTTAAAATTTTTTTATTTAGTTAATAGTTCTAGAATAGTTAAAATTGAAATAATAAATTTATTTGTACAGTTCGAGAAGTGAAGATATCACTACTAATATGAAATAAATAGAATTGAATAAGGTCAAAGCTGTAGAAGATATGTCTAGGAATCTCTACTTACATTGTCTCGTGTCAGAGTAGTAGAAGAATAAGATGATTTTAACATAAAACATGTAGTAAATAATGTGAGGCGAATACTAATAAATTGTATAAACTAGATTACTCCTGCTTATAATTACTCTCGCTAACTCTCCACTCCTTCCAGCAATATATTCTAGCCTCCTTTCAGCCTCTCTAGAAGTTCACCATAAACTTGTTCAACTATCCAAAAACTGCCTGTATCCGTTTTCTTCAAAAACTCTGAAGAAAACTTTGAAGAAAACGGATACAGGCAGTTTTTGGATAGTTGAACAAGATACATTTCTGCCACGCATTAGCTCTCGTCGTGGACTCACTTTCACACACAAAGACACATAATTAGCTCTTTCGATACAATCTTGCTACACTTTTCGGTGATTTAAGATTTTCTGAGACGATTGTCAAAAAATGAAAAAGCAATCAATTTTACGTGATTTATTTATTTTTTATTTTTTATGTTTTTATTTATTTATTTACGGAACGATATTGTAGACACACAATAATGAAGAGCATACAATCCAGTTTTCTAAAAGCAGTACGGAGCACCCGGCTGTCAAAGTAACCACATTCAAATAGCTTTAAAATCGAAAGGTGTAACAAAAAAAATAGGTACACTAGCAAAAGCTCCCACGTTTCTTTCCTCCAGTCTGCATCTGCAAAAGAACTATGGCCCACTTCATTCACAAGACTCTCTGCAGTCACGTAAACTAAACAATTATTTAAGTTCTACGTGCATTCGATGCACAGAAGCTGCAGCCTTTAAGGGGGTATTATAGTCTAGAATGCTATTTATTAGGACATTTTTCAGATTTTTTTCCAGAGGAACCACAAGACTTTTTGTATAAGTTTTTTTATGCACAGATTTATTCACATTTAAAGTATGTAAATTATTTTTTTGAAATAAAAATAATCAAAATTACATGAGTTGTAGTTGGGAATTATTGAATCCCTTTAAAAAAAGTGGCTTACTGGAAACAAAAAAATGAAGAAGCATCTTGATCAGTATTAACGTGGCTATGGCGTGAACCTAACTAAAAGATGTTGATTATTTAAAAGATGGCAGCACTTTAAATCTGGAATATTGACTTTCTCAATATTCTTTCGTCTTTAACATGCTAAGATTCTCTGAAAAATTTAAAACAATCTATCCACTGGACCTTTAAAAATCGTTTCCGCCATTTCAAGAAATGAGGTTTCGAGAAGAACAAGTTTAAAGACTACCTAACCTCAAAGTTAGGCACCCTCACTTTTTCGCGTAAAACTCTCAAAGTACAAGAGGCAGAAAAAAATGTTTCAAACAAAAGTTTAATGGTACACTAAGCGTTACAAACTTGCATTAACAAAATTTTTAAAAGAGTTAAACAAAATAAATACCTAACGAAAAAAACTTTTTTCAAACTTTTGTTAATCCAAGTTTGCAGTGCTTATTGCGCCAGTAAACTTTTGTTTGAAACATTTTTTTCAGTCCCACGAACTTTCGGAGTTATACGCGAAAAAGTGGGAGTGCCTATTTGACTTTGAGGTTAGTTTTCACATCCTTAAAAGGCGATTGGGCACAAATGAAGAATACCGTTGTTCTTCTCTCGACTCACTCTATAAACCCACAAAGTTGCGTTCCAATCGTCGCGTATGGGCTCTCGGTGTTCCATTATAAGTTAATTTTACGAGTCCAAATGAATTCTTTTGCAGACATATTTTCAAATACACACTTTAAGAAAATACAAAAAAAATAATTTCTGAAAGTTCGAAACTAGCATGCCCCTTTTACCCAGCATTCGAGCACGATACAATCTTCCACGCTGCAGCCCCGAATGCGCAAAATGTGCCCCGACAGAATGGGAATAAATCCAGTGGACGTGCACGCTGAAACTGATCGGTTAGTTTGCGGCCAATTCAATCCCGTGTACAAGCTGCTCGCGGGGGTTGCGCCGAGAGGGGCTCTTCTGGTTGACCAGCTCGTATTCAGACGGAACGTCCTGCGAAGTTTCATTCAGCTTCGTCGGGAATTTGGCAAGTGACTGTCGCGTTCTGGCAGCTGTCCTAGCCAGCCTCTCTAGCACAATCCGGCCGTGTGTAGCACCCCTTTGATCGCCCGAGCCATTTCGCAGAATTACCTGCGCCCGTCAGACGCCCCGACGTCACGGCGGCCATTAACGGCCACCGTTACGCGGCTGCAATTCTTGGAGGATCGCTTCCTAGAACACAGCTTCTACGAAAACCACTTCGCGCGCTCTGAAGTGGCCTTTCTGTTACAAACCTGCTCGTAACTCCCTAAAATTATTCTTGGAATATTTCAAGACTCTGCTCGCGTTACCTACAACCGCCCGGTTTCGATGAAATTTCCTGCACCCTCGTCCCTGAAGAGTCGCTCTCGTTCCAAGGGATTCGCGAAGATTTCTTCTGAGAACCCGTCGCGCCCTTTTCATCGGCGGCTCGTACACAGAGAGTCGCGAGCGAGAGTTTAACGAGGGACGTTTAAGAAAGAAAAAAAAGGGGCAACTGAACTGTGCAGTATTGACCCAGGTCGGAGATTGCCTGCAGGTAATCGCGATATTTCGCCTCTCGTGCACCGTGCAGCGAACGATCCGGTGCATTTACTCTACCTACGCATGCTATGCGCCCTTTCGCTGTTCATTATATTAATCGACGCCGGGAAAATATCTTCGACGGTCGCTTCGAAGCGGCGCGTTGCCATGGGACCAATAAATATTTAAGCAGCTGCGTTTAAAAGATTTAGAACCTCCGTTTTATCATAATATTTTCTTTTAATATTTTAGGAATAGAGTGAATATTCCATCCCTGTTTACTATTCTTGAAATCTGATTTCTTTGACCCTCTGAATCCGCGAAATTTCGAATAAAAAATTTTGAAAAATAATTCTATCGCATTAATATTTATTAATTTGATATAATTTAGAATTTATCAGGATAGGTAGTAAAAGATTCGTTTATAATGGCTGTATACTATACTCGTTGTTTTTAAAGGTTCACTCGACTTCTCTCTTTCTTTGTAACATATTTTTCGCCTCGCGTGTGATCGACCTTTACTACTTGAAAGGCGTGTGTCAACTAGGTGCGTGGTTTAATAGGTTGAGAAACGTGGAGTCGTGTGTGGACTGTGGAAAGAAGAACGGGTATAATTACCGTGAATAATTATTATAATAATAAGGACTTTATTATTCACCAATTACGATAAATTAAGTGATGAATGGGCAAGGTTCAACTTTCCTGCTGTCTTCAAATTATCAATTAAAGCTGAAGGATCAGAATCTATATACCTATATAACTAAAAATTTTACTTAAAAACATTCGTCACAGAATTCATCCTAACCTTAAAATTCTAGGTCAACTTTTTCTCCTCAGATTTAATAAATTCTTCGTCAATATTTATTCAACAAACCTCCGGAAACCACTACTATTTTTCCACCCCGTACAGGCGAAAGTGTGTCGCCAGACACTGGCCTGTCGCCACATGTGCACAGACATGGGGGAATATCTAAAAATGCTGCAACTGCAGTCACATCAATACATCGCTTCGAAAAAGGCATAAGGAAATTTAAATAGACTTCTTTAAAAAATTTAAAAGGATACTTCTTTGCAACCTCTCGCGAGTTCCCCCTCAACTACCGATTCCAATATACAAGGTGTCCCATAACCAAGTGGAGCGGTGGTGATTCTACAAGAAAAAGTAAGTCCAAAATATAGAATGAAATTGGGTCATAACTCGTTTAGTTTTCTAGAAAATTGACTTTGAAATTTAGCCGTGTGCGCATGCACTGAAATATAGTTTTTGGCGCCCGAGGGCAGCGTTACCTGGTTCGAGGGAAAAAAGAGGGAAAAGGCGGGTGGTAGTGGGGGACGTAAGTCATGTGATGCAAGTGAGGTAGGTGATAGGCGTAGTGGGGGTAATGTGACGTCATAGTATTTCCCTAAGAGGGAATTTCTCCTGGCAACACTGCGGTAAGGGGCACGCTGAGGTAAGGGGAACGCTTGTCCCCTTACTGTACTTCGGTGCACCCGTACTCGTCTAAAATTCAAAGTCAATTTTCTCGAAAACAAAGCGCGATATAAAAACAATTTTTCTCTACACTTTCAATTTACTTTTTCATGTAGAATCGCCACCACCCTTCCGCTTGTGCCACCGGTTACGGGACACCCTGTATATAGTAAAACCTTACTGATGAGTCCAAGACTTCCTTGCCTTCTTTTCAGTGCTACCTTCGACTCACACCTCCTTCTTCCACAAATTAAACCCACCCTTCCATCAGTCCTCTCTATAATACCGCAAAAAGCTGCACCCCCACGCAATCCGCAAAATAGCCCCCTACGTATTATTTCGAAAAGGAAAACTGCCCCCTCGCCCTGAAATGCCCCAGTTGCCCGCGATCTGGTATTCATCGGGCTAGTGCATAATTGCTAGCCAGTTAGGGGCGAGCTTGGCTTTTTTTTAATCGGCCCCATCTCCCGCGGTTGTGTCACCATCGACGCACAGAGCACCGCGGTGCATGTCCGCGGCAAAGTCGACTAGTGGGGCACGGGTCATGAAACAGGTGAGCGCCGGGTCGGCGACACGCGGCGTGCACGGAACGTCACGATGCCCTGCAGCCGGCCGTTCCACAAACCGCCAGCCCCAGGGTAAACTTTCCGTTACGTGCCGACGGTGGGGGCAATACCGTGTCACTCGCCCCCTGCGAGCCTTTGCCGCCGCCTGAAATTCAATGGCGTAGATTACGGCGGCCCAGATTTCTCGGAGGCCCATTAAAAGGCGCTGGGAGCCCAGAAATTTCGAGTTCCTCAAGCGCCCCGGCTTGAAGAGCGTCGGCTAGGGGCCAAGGGTTAGGGGGCGCCCCTAGATCCCTCCCCTCCACCTCCCTTCAGAGGAATTTTCACTTTAATTGGATACGATAGAGAAGGCAAAGTCACGTGTAAAGTAGTCCTTGATGAGCTGCCCTCCGCGGTCCTTTGTCGAGAAATCTGAAAGCTTCCGCGGAAGGGGGGCTGCTTTTCACAGAGAGGTTTAAGGAACACTTTTCATTAACCCTAACGGCGATTCTGGCCGACTAGCCTGAGAACAGTTTCTCGCATTTCCATCAGTCTGCTGGCTCCCCGCTGCGGGTAGGAAGAATGAACTTGGAGCGGGGCTAACCCCGCGCGAAGGGGGGCACGCTAATTCGAACGAGCTCCTCGAGAGCCTTCCTGGCGACCTTCTTCGGGAATCGATGTCGGCCCTGTTAGGAGCAGCCGACCCAATTTCACGGATACCAGAGTAACACGCGACCCGCGGGTATATAAGCGACAAAAACAAATTCTTAATGACGACGGGAGCCAGCGCGACGCTGTTGCGAGGGTTCGCGGCGCGGGCGCACGCACTGCACGCGAGTGGCTGGCTGTGCAACAAGCGGGGGTAGGGGATGAGGAGGAATAGTGGCGGCTCCTACTGGAAGGCTAACGCCACTGACACCATTCGCGATGCTGATCTGCGATTTACTTTGAAAAGTAGGAGGAAGAGTTTTGGAAAAGTATCTTTAGGAAAGTGGAGCATAGTTTAATATCCTGCGAGATGTTTTTTTAAAATTATTAACCTCTTAAGGCTTTATGCCTTTCCGCCATATTTACATAGTAAAAAAGAAACATAAAAAAGGTTGTAATTTTTTAACGTTTTTCTAAAATTTAGTGTGTCGTTAAGAGGTTATGTCAATCCGCAAATAAATAAAATAATGTCATCCTGTAAATAAATATGTAACGATGCCTCCGTTACTTGCCACCAGATGGCATTTCAACAGATCCCGCTCTCTCGCAAGTGGTTCCTCATCTGTTTCGTCCTAGCTCCTAATATCCCCGTGTCGAAGACAGGACCTGCTAGGTAAGCCTTAGCGATTAATCCACTAGCCTAGGACGAAACGCCTAGCTTCCTTTTCGCTCCTCCCACCCTACCGTCAATCGTTCCACAACTCCCGCCAAAAATGAATCAATAAGTATTTCAGAGATAAAATACCTGTCTATCTACCTTCAAATATCAATACACTTATATCTACAGTTTCATATCTCTACAATGAGAGAAAGAGGAGAAAATGGGGGTAACAGGTACCCGCAACGGCAAGATACATCAAACGAACGTACCAATAACCTAGCTTTATAATAGCGTATAGATCGCCTGGTTCGTGGCCTACGCGCATAAGCCGGCTGCAGCAGACTTATTATTATTCCTCCCATTGGTGCATCAGCACCAGCTACAAAAAGGTAGTCATGAAGATATATCGCCCCCAAAGGTACCACGAAACCTCGACATCCCCCGCGCGCTGTTATTGCCCCGTTTCGACGGCCGTGCTGTCTCCCCCTTGGATCGAATCGACCGATATTCGCGGGAATTCCCGTTTCCAGCGGCGAACGGGAGGCAGGCGGGCGGCGGGATCGATCGAGAGGGAAAAGTCGGGAATCGGATCAAGTCCATCGCTCGCAAACGGTCGACCGGCTGACCAACCACGGATACGCCTGCTGCTCGCTTGCTAGCCACAAGCCAGGTCGTGTACGGTGGGTCAGGGGAGAGAGTCAGTCATACCGACGCCGTGCTACCATTCGCGTCACACGATTCGCCGAATCCCCGACGACAGCTTTCTTCGCGAGGGCACGCGGCCTGACCTACGGCAATCGACCAAGCGAGAGCAGCCTGTCTGCTCCTCGGGAATCCTGCGCCGATCGCCGCCGCCGTCGATGATACCCACGCATCCTTGATCCACGCGCCGATTTCTTCGTCACGTGACCACGGCTGGCCGGAGAACGCCGACTTCGGGACAGAGGCTTGTGTTCTGCGAGAGTTTTCACTGTTGTCGGTGTGAGTGTTGGCCCCAACAGCTTATCCACCCGTTTTTCCATCGAGCAGGGCGTTGATACTTAGGGGTTCGGTGAAACTTGTCGGTCTTGTACGTGTCTCCTAGGGGTTTGTAATTAGAGAGCGCCTGCTGCGGGTGTTCCTTTGCTTCCAACGAGTAGTACTTCCTTCCTCATGCAGAGTGTTACTAGTTTGCAAGCTTCAAGAATTTATTCTAGTTGTTAGGATCCTTATTATTTAGAGGTGTTTTAGAAGCAGGAGTGTTTGTGGAAGATATGTATCTTGTTATTGGATTTATACTTTCTAGGATTTAATTACTCAAGGGTGTTTGCTCGAGGTACTGCGTTGGTGTTAAGAGTTAAGGGTCTTTGAGTCTTCTTGGAGGGTGCTGTGATATTTGCAATTCCACCTCTTTTAGGACATTCTACCTGTATTTGTACGGGTTAATCTTCAGAGTTTCTCTCGGTTCTTGGGTCGTTTAGTGCACTGTTTCCTGGGTAACTTCGAAGTCTGTAAATCCTAGATGTTGGAAACTTCGAAGTACCTTTTACACGCATTCTCCATCAAACGATTTTCTTCGCAATTTACCCCGTTGCATTTCGTACATCGGGAGCACGTAGAGATCGTTAAAGCGTCAAGCACAGTTTCCCAGCGATCGATTGGCGCGTTTCTGAAACTCGGAGGGGCGCTTAGCGCGTACGTATAAATTGATTTAAACGGGAAGTTGTGCGAGGCTAGAAGTTTGGTTTTCGAGCGTACCAAGCGGTCCGAATGGAACTCGGCCGGAAAGTGGGTTGCTCCGTCTGTTGGGAACTCGCGAAAACTAAAATACGAAGTTATTTCCTCGGCGCGGCCTCGGGAATCGAGTTATCGCGATCGCGGATCGATCCGCCGGTTTCTTCTCGTAGCCGCCCGCTGTTAAACGCGATATTAATGCATCGCGTTAATTGCTCCTTCTTGTCTGGCCTTCCCCTCGTTAAATCGGTCGCGCGGAGGGCTTTCGTTTAAATGCACGGACGAATAATGCGACCGAGGTGAATTGGTGATTCGATCACGCTTGTCATTAGGAACCGGTGACCTGTGCGACACGAGATTTAAATGCGGATGGGCCGCCGTCCCAACGAAAGACCCTCACTTTCGCTCGATATCCAAAAATAATCGGCGTCGATATTCTTCTGTACACCTTCGTCAACGGGAATTTGCGCGGCGCCCACTTGATAACCGTTCCAAGCGATGCGGCATCTATTTTTATTTTAGTTTTACTTTACTGTAGTCCGGGCAAACTTTGAGGAAATAGTTAAGATAACAGCGAACACGGTTTCAGAGGCTATTATGTCGAATAACCATTACAGATTCTAATTACAGTTACAGTGCTAGTTTCACTATCGATCCCAACATCGGGTCCACAGGAAATTGCAACTGTTAAACGCATCTCTGCATGTACAGGGTGTTCTCAAACTATGAGCTCAAATTGTTGTGTTTTGATTTAGAAAACAGAGAGTTGACGCAGTAATTTTCCAACAGCTTATTATTAGTATCAGGAAAATATTATTGAAAAAATGTGGAGCTCACTATCTTGACCAAAATAAGCTGTATACGAATAATTTCATCAAAATTCTACGTACTCTGTAAGTTTCAAAGTGATGCAATAAATATTTCGCGCACTGTACTTTCGCACACCCTCTGGCGATTTTTCTAATTTTTAAACGCCCTGTACATGAACGCCGAACCGTCTGCGAAAGTCTGAATCCGCGGTTCAAGGGCACGCGACGCCTATCGACCTGTAAATTTCGTGGATCGGGCGCAAGGGAACGCGGCGATAAGAAGGGTCGCAGAGCAGCGGCGCATTCGAAATCGAGGTTAGCGTGCCGACGAAGCTGGACCCTTTCTTCGTTTTCTGGTATTGACCAGGCGCTCGTGGCGCGCTACGCCGCTGCCATCTTCCGGGCGGCCGCCTCAACCGTCTCGGGGAAAATAAGTTTTCGGCGGGAGGGAGGTGTGACCGACGAGGCGAGTCCGATCGTGCGATGTGGGCCGTGCGTTTACCTTCGCGGCGGGGACTCGTGTGTACACGAAACACCAAGTTCGAGTGCGTGGAGATTTCGCGGCGGGTCATGCCGGGTGTTCTCGTTCAGATAATTCGAGGCGCGTGGCACGAGGGAAACAGTCGGCCCCGGGAGGGTGAACGGTCTGCACAGACGTAAACACTGAAGGTGGTCGCGTACTCGGCTGGTGGCCCATTTGTCTTCCGCGTGAAGAGAATCGCACATACGTGAACTTGGACAGACGAGGCTGGACGCTCGCCAGGTCGATCAACACGGCTGGAGCACGTGGGTGCAACCGTTGGCCCGTTTCGTAATCGCACCCTCTGACGGTGCCAACCACGACCACTCTCGCCGACCCGTTTCCCCGTGCCATCTTCCCGCGCGCTTCATTCTTCCGTCTCGGGTCTATTAGGGGATTGAGCACCCCACCCCGCGGCAGTCCTTTGTACGTACATCGTTCGAGGTCGTAATATTGCCCGCTTACTAGTTGGATGCCACTGTTATGCATCCGATTAACCAGGTCATCGCTTGGGACGTTGTCGAATGCACGGGAAGCATGTAGTGGTATTGTCGGTGGGACGGATGTGGTGAACTTCTCGAGTTATGTAGAGTGATACCAAGCGGTACTATGTACGGGCCTTTGACAGTGTTGCCTGCTAGTTGTTACTTTTATCGAGCCTCTTACGGCGGTGGTGCAGGCTATATAGCGAATCAGACTTGATCTGTCAACCCCTATCACAAAAAGCTTCTTCATCCTCTAAACTATCCTCTGCCCCTAAAGCAATGCTACCACCATTGTCGACACGGAGCCTGACCTTCGCAGTATTCTGACTGCACTGAATTAAGGTTATGAACTTAAACCTCCTCCTATCTCGTTTTTTTGAATGAAAATTACTTGCCACGCGATTCATTCTATCGTGATCAGGCTGTGGAACCTAGGTTCGTTGGAAACGTGAAAGGGTTATTTAGTTGGGCGAGGTTTGCAAGCTCCGATCTACCTGGGCAGGTGATAGGGTGGTGGTGGGACAGGTGTATTGGTATCCTCTATACGGAACCGTCTCGTGTCTTCCTCTCAGTACCGCCGCCACGTGGCGTCTCGCTGAACTAGGTCTATTTTCGTTTTGGGGTGGCGGAGGGCGTGGATGGCGGTTAATCGCTTCACCTTGTGACTGCGTGAGGATAGGTGTAAATGGATGTTCGGGCTGCTCCCACCTCCTTGTTCGCGTGTTTAACGATTAAATATTTTAGTCGCTTCCGGTGGGGAGAGGAGCAAAGCTGAACTTGAATCCCCCTCTGTTTTCCCCCTCAGCGTTTGTAAACACTCGCCTCTAAGCATCTTGCTGTCCACGTTGGAGATTCCAAGGTCGCGTCGATGGTGGCCTACTTTTCAGTGTAATCGGCGACTTTGCTTTTCGCCAGCCATGGATGAGATAAAACTTTCCAACCCTCTTGTTTATCGACACCCTCGTGGAGCCAATAATTTTTTATTCAATATCGAATTTAATAAAGTTCCCGAACCTGGTGTTTTTGTCCTTTGAAATACAAAACATTTTTTCACCAACCCTCACAAATTTCTCTCCCCCTCAGGCGGAGCGACAGATCTCGATGGTTGCTAGCAACAATGTTGAGAACCTCTGGTAATCGAGAAAAAGGATCTCAACTTGGCGGATAACTAATCGAGCTTTCACAGATTCACGAGTGTGCGACTGCCGCTTGCGACCTCCCGCAATCCTTATTAGGATTCCCTCCACGTTTCCTGAAGCATCGGCTCGAGCCTCGTTAGGGACACGTGACACGCGGCATCGAGCGATCGCTTGATCCGCTGCGCGCGCGTGCAAATGCGCCTTTAACTTCATCTATTCCCTCGCGGAATATTGTCTGCGTGGAGCTGGTTTTGATTTCTTCGATCCTCTTCCTCCGTTCAATTCTCCGTGATTGGCGACTGTAGACTAATTTCGATGCATGGACGCAGATATAAAGCGCAGAACTGGATAGAATTCTTGAAATGGAAGAAAGAGATTAATGAAAATTATGTCCTATTCTAAATGGGTTTCGTCTACACGTTCAGTAGCATTGGCGTTAATTCTAGTCTTTCTAGGCGACCAGGAATCCATACATATTATCATTTCTCTTACTGGCAGCCAGTTTCTTTACCTCCCACAGCCCCCGTGTGACTTTAAATTGGCTCCATGCGCTTATTGAAATGCGAACTAATCATTTCATGAACTATTAGTCTATCAAGGCTCTTTCCATTCCTTTCGCGAGTTCAGTTGTCCAGGAAAGCACTCATATTTCTCTGTAATCTCCTTACCACGCCAGTTTAGCTTCCGAAACTTCAAAACTATTTTCATAACTACTTCATTAAGTCCCCTTCAAGGTGACTCTATTTTGCAGAGGGTATATAGTGAGTCGTTCATCCATTGGTTTAGTAACTAGGGTTTTTCGGGTGCCTCTAAATAATGCCCATCCTCAGCTGGCGATTCAAGTCGCGTCTGCCACAGCAGTGTCCCAAGCTACATGCATCCCAAGAAGCGAGATAACCAAGCCTGCAGATACTCGTTTCGGTTGTCCTGTCGTAGTTGTCAAGATAGAAGGTGACTTTGCTACTGGTTCTCGTGTCGCGTCCTGCGGTGCTGCCACCGCGCGGCTTCCCTGCGAAGCGAGACGCAGGGCGAGAGTATCCGTGGCGGTGCGCGGTGTGAGTCGGCGTGATCGCGGAGCGGAAGGAAGAGATGGTGTTTGGACATCGGCGTGGACGCGCTACCGTACACGTTGCCACGGTCCTCTGGTTCCCGCCTCGCCCCCGGGCTCCTTTAACCTCTCGCCCTCCGTCTCCCGGTCGTCTAGCCCTCTGGCGTCGCGGCGGATTCCTGGAATTCGGTTGCGGATGGGGTCGCACGTGCGTGAGTCGCTCGCGAACGGTTGGCCGGTGGCCGTCGGCGGCGTAGGTGTGTCGGAAGGTGGAAAGCTGGCGAGGGGATCGGTGGCGCGCGTGCACGAGGCCGGGATGAGCTAAAGGGAGCGGGTTGGGGGCCGGCTTGTCGGCTCTTTAATCGAGTGTGCCGCGTCCGTAGGAGCGAGGACAGCGCTGTTGGGATCTGGTCGGTGGAGAGGGCGAAGGAAGGAAGGCTGATCGAAGGAAATCGGGGTTTGCTTTGTGGGTGGTCACGCGCGGGCAGAGGGAAGGAATCTATCCGGCGAGGAAGCTAGATCGCGGGACAGATCGCGGGCGAGGCGCGCGCGAGAGAGGAGAGGCAGGAGCGGCAGGAGCAGCCACGGAGGGAGAGCGGGAGAGGTGGAGTGAACGGGCGATAATCGAGGATTTGAATGGGTGGGCCGGGAGCCGGTAGGGTTAGCAGGCACGAGCTGAACGCGGTGCCAAAGAGCCACGTCGGTCACGGGGATCGGGCCCTCGTAATCGGCGAGCCAGCACCACCAGCACCACCAGCACCAGAGGGCTGCCGGTGCCAACGGGCGATCTCCGGCCTTGTCCCCGTCCATCTGCCGCCTTTGCTGCCGCCTTCGCCGCCGCCTCTTGCCTCCCTGCACATCGCCGGCTACAACAGCAGCTGCTCGCCCATCGGCAACACCAACAACAACAGCGGCAGCACGCCGAACCCCCTCTCGGACGGCACCAAGGCTGCTGCGGCTATGTCCTCGCCGCCAAAACACCGAAGGGGCTTCGACCCCAACGACGTAAACGCCAACGACTATCGCCGTTATCGTCGCGTTAAGACGAGACGGTGAGTCCTCTCCCATCTCTCTACACGCTCTTCTTATTCTTATCTTGTCCGTCTGATCGAAGTCCACCCACATCACCCCGCCGTTCTACACCGGCTGATCTGTGCACGGCCGAGTCACGCGACCACTGGCCAATGGCCCCTCGAACGTCTCTTTCTTGATTGAAAGTGAACCGTGTGTACGCAGGGGGAAATGTTGCCGTAGGGTCGATGGGACTTGGATTCTCGCGTGCAATCAGGCTTACCTCTTTCACCGAGATGCACACTTGTTTTACGTAATGCACACTTTAGGGATAGGTACACTCCGGCTACAGTTTGTGAAACACCATTGACGAGGAAGGATTTATTATAGGAGTTATAGTGGATTAGAGTGGGCGATATTTCGGCAGATAATACCGTACTTGAGATGTAACGTTTATAGTCATTGCTGTTGCAAGTAAATTTGACGGAGCTCGTGTTGCTATCGGAAACTATAACGCGCTACTTCTGCCGGGCCTTCTCATATCAATTTATCGTAAGAGCATCGGTGCAGCGCGATAAAGGATCGACCAGCATCCATTCGCGCGACTCTGCGCCGCGGCATGCATATTATCCCGCGGGCAATAGTGTTAGAGCAGGGTACTCAAAGGGTGAACACTATCCCGTATCTGTAGTCCCTGCTGAAGGGGATTCGATATCGAAACGCTCTCTATTGAATTAAAATTCTGATTGCATCGTGAAGAGTAGTTCTTTCCGCGGTCGCCACGGTATGTTAGGTACTTGTAACAGTTTAATAGAACACTTTGTAATACCAACTGCTCCAATTCCCTGAAAATACTGCAGTAGGTTTCTCTATAAAAAAGTCTCTCTAAAAACTGCTGTATCGAGATTCATTATTGGGAAATATATCTCTGGTAAAAAGTCTTGCTGATAGACTATTGCTGATAGACTGTTACACATAAAACAGAAAAAAGTGCGATAGTATTTCATAGACAGTAATTGCATCATCACACACAGAAGCTCAGACGCATATTTCAGAACACCAAAGCACTTCTCTATTTCACGGTCTCACATTAATTTTTCTTAAGGGTACTAGGTTTTTGTCGAAAATGAAGCATTCTTTTTCAATTATTTACCAAGAACTAAATTGAACCTGGGACTTGTTGTTTAACACAATGTTTGTTAACATCATAAGCTTGAAAAAAACATGTTTGTTTAGTAAAAAAATATGTATTATAGATGACGCTACAAATGAATTATTAAAGAGGCTTTTTAAAAAAGTTTCTTTTGTTTTTCAGTGATAACTAAAAAACGGAGGTTCCAGTCGATTCAAATCAAATTCGAGCATGTTCACAAAATGTGTACTTTCGGTTTGAACCTAAATTGAAGTTAATACAAACTCTTATTCTTTATAAAAAGAAACTTGGTCTAACGATAACGGCGCTTTTTTTAAAAATCGCCATTTCGTAGCTGTCATTTTCACAATTTTGCTTCTTTTATAGGTTCAGTGTAGAACCAGAGGTATTCTGAAGTACAATTTACAAGCAGGTCGCTGAATTTCGTTTCCCTTCGTCAAAATCGCTGCAAAACAAAAGTACCTTTTTTAAAAAGCCTCTTTAATCATCCATCTGTAGCGCCATCTACAATTCATATTCTTGGCTAAGCAAATATGTTTTATTAATGCTTATCATGTTAATAAACATTGTGCAAAAAAACAAGTCTCAGTTTCAATTTATTTCTTTGTAATCAATTAAAAAATGTTCACAACTCTAAGACAGCCAACAAATTCCAAAATTGTGTAGCTATTAAAGTACACTAAATCACGGCATTTCCAGGTTCACACAGGGGTCGAACCCTTCAACATTTCCCTCTGCTATTCGTTTCTACAGTGAACGAAGGGGACACGACCTGTCTCAACTGCGTGACTCGGCCTTCGCCTATCTTCCACCCGCCTATACCTTGTTTTCATGTTCTGCCTCGTTATCCACCGCTGCAACCCCGGATTCCTCCGCGAGTAGAGCGTTTCGACGGGAAATCAGGATCCGATTACGCCCGCCTCGGTCGTTGACCGTCGCCAGACGCGACTCAGTCTCTCCGAACAACGCCTTTGAATGATTTAAACGGCTCTACTCGCGTCTAATGGACGGGTTTCCCCGCCAATTCGGTCCCAACGACGGAGATTCGTCGCTGCCAGCTCGAGCTTCCGCCCTCGAGAATCCTACCTACACTGCCGCTCACAAGTATTAACCCCGATCAACTCTGTGTGGAATAATAACTATTCTGAAAAACGTTGCAAATTTATTCAAGAGCTCTATCAAAATTTACTTTATTCGGTATTTTAATCTTAACCGCTGACGTCCCACTTTGTGACATAAACGGTGACGTGGAGTCTCACAGACTCCGCCACGTTATTAACGCAAAAACTATTGCTCGAACACTACCACTCGCAAGAAGTAAATTAACTTTGACTAATTTTACGATGGTACTTGAAAACAAAAAAGTAATTCTGCAGGAGTCTCCCAGTTAAAAGCAGTGGAAGGTACTCAAGCTGCACCAAATGTCACATTTTCCGCGATACTTGCGTGGTAATAGTTGTGAAGGGCAGTGTACATACTTGGAAATACCACTGACCCGCGAGCACCTGTACGTAATCCAATAATTACGATTCAGAGAAAATGCAGCTGGGAAATACGTTGATGTGCCGTCCACTCGAGTCACTCACGTATTTTCCCGTGCCGTGCACACACCCCTAGGAATCTCCTATCGATTCGTATTGGACAGCTGGTTATAACGCGACCACCTTCGACGTGACTACGTATCCTCCTCGCTCGGTGGAAATTTCGCGAGCTTTTCGGGCCGCGAAGCGAGTTCCTCTGAGGAACTTTCATGCTGCTGGATGCGGTGCAAATTCTCGGGTGGCTTTTAATAGAGACGCGTGCTGGAAGGTGTCTATCCGTCAAGGGGTGGTTTACCGCGCGTTATGTAAGGTGCTATAGGTCTGTACAGGTAAAGTGGGGTAACGGAACTGATGAAAGGCAGAAGTTTTATTGAACGGCACCGCAAAATTATTCCTCGGATAGTCGGTTTCTTTAGTAAGAGGCTTATGTAAAGTTTTGTAATGCGATTGAAGAACCAAAGGCGCGTTAGAGTTTGCTATACGAGGAAGGGGATTTTTGTACAGGGTGTAAAATATCACACGGCGATTCTACACCTCTGGGTTAGTGGAGATGTGGTCAAACAATGTGATGCGAAATTGACCATAACCTCGAAATTTAAGATACAGTTTTTATTTTATTTTAATGTGTTGTACTCACTGAAGGGATGAAAAGTGTCAAAGGAACCACTTTTGGCGTTCATTGTTTGAATAATTCTTTGACACTTTTTCTCGTTTTAATGAATTAAACACTTTACGATAAAATAAATTTCTCCCTGAATTTGAAGGTCAAGGTCAATTTTGCGATACACGTGAATCACCTGTGTGAACCATGAGTAGGGTTGTCAATTTTGTTTCGGAAAAATATAGTACTTTGCAGCCAAATGTGATAAAAAATATAGTACATTGTAAAAAGTATAGTACCTTTCAGAGAAAAGTGGTGCAAAATAAAACTACATTAAATTTAAATGTATATTTTTTGTGCATTTTGCATTATTAATTAATTCAGTCAAAGGCTTGATTGCACTGAAAGTCCAAATTAACTTATATGAGTGGCTCATTTTTTTGAGAGATAGGTAGACTGGCTCTGTCTCTCACTTCATATTCATTATAGAAAAAATTCTCTCTGTTAAAATTTAAATTCGTTAATTACAGTTTCGTCGGTGCCATAGAATAAAAAAATTAGTAAAAATTGTAGAATTTTATCGATGTATCGGAAATATATTTTTTTACGTACTATACTTTTCTAGTAGTATATAGTACACTAAGTAGACAAAAATATAAGTACAATATATATTATTGTCCGGTTGGCAACCCTAACCATGACACATTTTTTTTACACCCTGTCAAATTTATTCTCTTCTGTTTATTCACACACAGTTTCCTGTGTACTCTATGTATCATGGAATATAGTCGAACGCGATATTTCTTGTCTTCCACAGAACATTCCGTGCACGTTTCTTACAGCAGCTTGAACGTTCTCCAATTTCCTAAGAATCGACCCCCCTTCCAAGCCTTGTGCACTCACTTGGATCTCCTTCGAGTTGGAAAGCTCGATAATGGTAGGTCCCAACTAGAGCCGAGCACACTTCGGACCCCAAAATGCCACTTTCCCACGCGTGAAACGCATATTTGAAGTGGAGTGGAAAAACATTTTCTTTGATTTTTATAGCTGAATATTTAAGAAGTATTCTTATACGAGTTTTGATTTCATTATTATTTATTATATTTAAGTTCCTTAGTCGTGTTCGGCTCGAGGCTCTAGTTTGAGCCCACCCTAAAGCCTCGTTCTCATTAGTCAAGTTACTTTGGCAATTGTAGTGCCAATTTATAATATTTATTTAGTTGCAATAAACTGCAATTAAATAAAGAACTAATATGAAACCGTGTACAAACTGAAAATTACACTTCTTTTTAGTAACTCCTCTTTGCCAAGAAATTATTATTTTATAAAGAGAGTAACGTTGCTTAACAGCATATAATTTAGGGGAAAAACCCTAGGAAAACTCTAGGACCTATTAACACGAGACGCTACATTACTTGAATTAAAATGACTTGCAACTACTTTACCAATGCGAACCTGTATATTCACTTGATTTAAAATATCCTTTTAAGTTTCAAGCGAAGTAGAGATTCTTTCACCTTTACCTTTCCCTGAAATAGGTTAGGTTAGGTTTATTCTTTCTTTGGCACAAAATACATATTTTATACCAAAAGTGGCATTTCAAGAAATTTCTTATATAGCCCAACGAACTCTATTCCCTCTTTCCCTGAAATACAACTTGACTAATGTAAACGAGGCTTAAGAATTATCCCGAGGGCGTCGAGCGGACCCTTGCGACGAATCTCCGCGAAGCATGACCCTCCCCAGACTCCTATCTTCGAAAGACGCCGACCCAGCCTTATATTTCACGCCGCTTCCACTGACAGCGAATGCACAATGTTCACAGAGGCTTTGTATGTTCCACACCGTGGCGTTGGGCGCCGGACACAGACCTCCCCGACATCCCGCGACATATATCCACCAGCACGAGGCATTAAAAACACACACAAGCTTGCGATGTTCGATGTTGGACCGCTTACTGGTTGTGCCCTCGTCACGGGAATGCGTTTGAAGGTCGAACGAACGCTAAACCGGATCGAGTGAAACGCTAAATAAACAAAACTGTACGGCGATCCGTCTACTTATTATACAATTAAATACTCTGCGTTATTCGAGAGAATAAAATTGTCGAACGGGGCTAGCGTTCACTTTCCATGTCGATGTAAACCCCCCCCCCCCCCCCCCCCCACTCCCCGGTTGGTCGGCGATGAACGCGTCACGAGCGCGACCGGAATGCCCGGTCTCGACCGCTTACCCGATATGCTTTCGATCGAAGCTTGGAATGCGATGCAATGGAATTGAATGAAACGGAATGAGGAGGCTTGCACATCCCCGCTCGATTACCAGCCCTGGGAAGGAGAAGGGACGTAGCCGCCGTCCTCTTCTCCATCGCGGCGAAACACCTGGAATGCTTTGTTCGATGTGTCGACCCGAAAGATACCGCCACGAGGAGCGTGCGAGGAGGCACAGGGAATCGGAATCGAATTGCTCTGGAACCAAGAGATGGCGTGCAACGTCACTTGAAACAGTGGTTTATCACAGTGATCGCAGAATCACGTTCACGGTCGTAATTTAACCTCATTCACAACCGTGATCGCGATTTGTTTATCTTGAGTGAATTTGCTTATTGAGATCGTAATTCTTGATCTTGATTGAATTATTCTTTATAAAATACTTCGGTATAGCTTGTGTTGCAGCCACAGCGTTAATTCAACGAGTGTATACATTCAGTCAATGTATGTACACACTGATTTGATTGGCTAAAGTATTCACACGTACATTTTATTTTTTAATTAAAGTGAAGAGATATTTATTATATTTAAATAGATCAAGAACAATTACATTCGGTCAAAATATACAACTGGGATTTTAGAAGAACCGTGAAGAAACACTAGAAGTTTTGACAGAAATTGGGGTTATGTGACGCGTGCAAACGACAGTTATGCTCTCCACCAATCAGAAGCGATCAGGAAACATCTCGAATCACTGCGAAAAATCACCGTGATTGAGTACGAACGTGAACGAATCACGAGTGATTCACAAATAATAGTTCTAGCCATTACTGGAAGCAGAACCTCTTCTCCCCTCGTCGATAGTTCGCGCTGAGAGAAGCGATAGAGCTCCCCCATCGAAATTCCCTAGATCATATCGCGATTGTTCGCAAACTCTGACGATAAAAGCAGGAGTAATCGCTTATGGTATTTAGTTTTGTTTCTTGAATGGGCAATTAGGTTATTGGGAGATGGGGACCGAGGCGGAAGCGTTTTGTTTCTGGTGTGAATTAAAGGACGCAACACGCCAAAGTAGCAAAGGAAATTTATGTGAAGATGAAATGGTTTTGTAGTGTTTTTAGAAGTTTTTTTTCTTGGAGGCAAAAGACAGTGCTTTTATTTATTTACGGGTGAACTCTTTGGCACAAAGAAAGTAGAGGACTAATACATAAGCAGGAAATACAAAGAATAAACAAACAAGAAATATAATGAAAATGCATAGAGAAGTTAACGAGAATTGCTAAGCTAAATCGACTAAATGCGCAATAGAATTAGTAGTGGAATGTTTAAGCAACATACATTATTGTATTTATTAATGCTATAGGCGGAACGTTAAATTTAAGTAAACGTAAGAGCTCCGGACACTCTACATTTCCCCAAGATTATTTAAAATTTTAAAAGCAAATATTATATCGGATATAAATCTGCGCCTTTCGAGAGAAAGGCATCCTAGAATTGAAAGGGTGTGCTGATTATGTTGAGAACATTTTAGATAGAAAAACGTTGCTACGTGAGATTTATG
The DNA here is from genome assembly GCA_947577245.1 of Andrena bucephala. Lineage (NCBI taxonomy): Eukaryota > Metazoa > Arthropoda > Insecta > Hymenoptera > Andrenidae > Andrena > Andrena bucephala. The sequence goes on along the minus strand of OX387717.1, from coordinate 2,732,596 downwards.
TGCGCGTAGAAACAAATGTGGAAACTGAATTATCTAGAAATTTCTGTACCTATATCAAAACAAAATTGCAGGTTTCTCTCAGCGCGCGGCACAATACCTCATCCCAGCAAATGTTTCGCGCCCACGAATGTTTACAGGTTCGGTTCGTCGAAGCATCACCATGATATTTTGCGCACGTGGTTCCAGCAGGGCCCGTCTGATCGGTGATTGTCGGGAGACGTTGCATGCGTTGTGTTTAAATATCGAACTGTGCACGTGTGTTTCAAGGTGGATGACTCTTAACTGTGAACGAGTGAGAATCTGCAGGCAGTACCGCCTAGGAGAGAAAGAAAATGCACAGTATTAAAATGTCAAAAGAATTGCATAACTGTGTATAATTTTTTGATAACTTTTCGTAAGTAATTAACACTCCCTAATCGCGTTCTCTCAGCTAGGGTTTACACAAAAACTGACTGTTGAAGAAAAAAAAAACGGTTAAACCGGTTTTCGAATTTTTACAAAAAAGGATAATAAAAACAGTAAAAAAATATTTACACGAGATTTAAAATTTTTCAGTTCATGTAATACTTATGGAACTACAAAAATATTAAAAAAATAAAATATCCTGTATATAAAAGAAATTAAACAAAACCTAAAATAACTAAAATGCGTACAAAATATAAATTATAAATCTTCATTTTCTTTGGTATTGTTCTTCAGAAAATATGAACTCATGAAGATTAGTTTTACAGTAAACATTTACTACAATATGCTTCTGCCCGAGGCAATTCAAAGTCAAAATGTTAATTCTTTAAATTTAAAAATTTGTTTTTGAATTTTACAAATTTATAAAAAAAAAATGTTTTTTAAAAACCGGCAATCCCTATTCTTGACTACTTACGCGTGTCGGCAAGAAATATAAGAACTTTAAATTCGCAATATATGCTTCAACCTATTTTGAATTTGCAAAATGAAGTTGCACAAAGCTGCGCTGTGAGGAATTACAAACTTTTCATTGGAACGTCGCGGAAATTGTACACCGTTAGCAGGATGATGTTCGTGGCGAAAATATACCGATTTCTTGCTGCAATTTTATCGCTGTTGATTTACGTTACTGTAACCCACGATTCGGAGCGAATGCTCCATCGAATTTCCATCGCGACAAATGTTTGCGCGATGTCGATTGCGCTACTGCAAGCAGCTTCCTTTCGAGGTGGGGTTGGAATCAGTGGAGATTAAATATCGTACGTGGTGCATTGAGTGCACCACTCCCTGCTGCGCTTCACTCGTACGTGCACCCGCCAACACACGCGCCAGATCAGAATAGGATGACGTTGCTCGCGCTGAAGAGTCTCCGATTGCACGGTCGATCGAGTATTCTCAGTCAGTTACAGTGTTTGGTAATTGGAAGCCTATAGCCGCTCGATAAATATGAATGAGCCGTAGCCCCTCGTCGGAAACTTTCCCAACATTCATCTACACGGTTTCACTGCGTTTATAACTCGATCCCGTGCTATTCATTATTTATTTCTGTAGACTTCTTACATTTTAATTACTTGGGGGCCTACTTTTAGGTGATATCAATTACCTATATTGTTATTCCCAAATTTTCAAGAATTTTGAGGTTAGAAAGTAGGACGAAACTGGTATAGTAACTTGAAGGGATATAGCGAGGTCGTAGAAACTGCGAGAGTCCCGAAGTTTACAGTTTTGAGGCTTCGGAAGAAGAGGTTTGGCATTTTTGGGGAGGGAGATAAGGTTTCCCCAAGTCTCAAAGTTTTCAGCTTTGAGGTTTCGCATTTTTGGGTGGAACAGGTTGGGTTTCTCAAAGTCCTACAGTTTACAGCTTTGAGATTTCGGAACAGGAGAATTGGTATTTTGGAGGGAAGATAAGGTTACCCAAAGTCCCAAAGTTCACAGCCTTGAGGTTTCGGAACCAGAGATTTGGCATTTATTTGGAGAGATAAGATTTCTCAAAGTCCCAAAGTTTACAGCTTTGAGATTTCACAACAAGAGGTTTGGCATTTTTGGGGACATAAGCCTTCCTAAACTCCCAAAGTTTACAGTCTTGATGTTTCGAAACAAGACCAGAAAATGCCCAACCTCTTCCTCCAAAGCCTCAAAGCTGTAAACTTTAAGACTCCCACAGCTTCTACCTCCTCGCTGCATCCCTTCTAGGTAGTATATATATATATATATATATATAGGAATCAGTAGTTAAGAACTTGCGAGAGAGCAAGATCGGTTGAAATGCCATCTGGCGGCGAATAGCGGAGGTACCGCTACATGAACCGTTGAGAAGAAGACAATAGAAAATAACTTAAGCCTGCTGGGGATTAATAAGGCACACATACGAGCAGCAAAGTAGAATGAGGTGTTTGATAGTCTATAATTGCCCTTGTCGCGACCGTTGCACAGGATTCGCGGTTAATCAACACGTTGCGTGGCCGACTTTTCGTATAATAAGAAAGTGGAAAGGTATGTAGCTGCCTTCCGTCGGATAATTTGCACTTTCTGCCTGGGATTCAATTTACGACGGCAATGTTGCCCCGGTTCGGGCAGAAACGGAAGAAATGACGGTGGCGTATGGAGGGGGTTGAAAGCGAGGGAAAAATTCTAGATCCGGCTGGAAAATGGAACGTTTCCGCTGATATATCTAGTTAACGCGTTAGCAGTGGAAAAACGAACTTCCTTGGCTACCGATTACCACTTATTTCACCACTCAATCTCGTTTCATCGACTCCTACTTCCTAATAATTTGAAGTTAATACTGCTGTTCTTAGTTATCTATCATTACAACATTTTTCAAGAAATGTTGAAATATAGAAAAATAATAAAATAATAAAAATAAAGAAACGTTTCACACGTGCTTCACCTTTTATGTAAAGTTAGAAAACCCCAGAAGCAGTCTAATTTATTCATTTTTTTTATAAGGACGGCACGAAGAATATTGTGAAACATCAGATTTCTCGGATGTTTTGAAATACTAGATAGGAAATTTAAAATAAAGAAGGCAGAATACATTAATGACTTATTCTATCTGTCAGTGTTTACATCTGGAAGTATTATTATCACACCATTTTGTTCCCATTTAATGGAGTTCTAAGTCCTTCAAGGACACTATTTTTATGTTCAAAGTTTTTTATTTTGGGCTCCGTGGTATTTTCTTCACACTGCCTCGATGAATGTGAAATGAGATCCAACAAGCTTGACAAAAAAAATTGCGATAATCCTGCGTGGAAAGTAAACTGTTTTTGGCGACTTGAATATGAAATCTTATTTTGAATATTTAGTTGACTATTGTGACACGAGGAGCCAAGTAGGATTACTGTGCGCAAGCGTCTCTTTTTACGATGGTTACCTAAATGGGAAGACCTTAAAGTCCTTGCTTGGGCATTCTACTTACATTCAGTAACACTAAATTGAGCACTGCCGATAATCACTTATGGATTGTATTAGCTGACAGTAAAAATGGTCTGACACTCTTGAACCGTCTGAAAATACCATGCACATAGGGTGTTCAAATTTTCCTCATACTACGTGGAGTATTTGTAATATTAACAGAATAGAATCATTAAATATGGATTTCAAGAATATCCATTCAAATTATTAAATAAAATAAATTTTTTCGGGGCTCTTACATTCTTATGAGCATTAAGGTTTCCTTTTATTTACAGTCAAGCAATCTTGAATCTGTTTTAAAGGGAGTTTCTCATTAAATCGCTTAAAAAATAGGTGACCCTTAGGATTTTCTGTTTGAAAATAGTATACAACTTACAGTAAAAAGAAAACTCTATGGCGTTTATTTATACGTTGTTCAAGAATATGAAAAAACTTTCTTTCATTTTTCTGTAGTGGTTCGATTTATACGTGGCGTTCAGTGCACTGCTACAACAAAAAAACTGAAGCCATCAACTCGACGTAGGTTTGTCTGAAATCAGAAAACCAAAAGAATTCTTAAATGTGGTGTCAATGGCTATCGTATCAGCCTTCGATCATAAATTTTAGAGCACATATTGTTTTGTTATTAACATTTTTATGTGTAAAATTACCCTCCTTTTAGCACTTCTTTGTTCAAATATGTACCAAACATTGCCATATTAATTTTTTTGCATCTTTAACGGCTCATACGATAGCCATTGATATCAAATTTAAGAATTTTTTTGGTTTATTGATTTCAGACAATCCAACGTTGAGTCATGATGGCTACAAATGAAAACAAATATTTTTCATATCCTTGAATAACGTATAAATAAACTTCTTAAACATCTTCGTAAACTTTTTGAAAAAAAAATCCTAAAGAGCTCGCATTTTTTGAGTGATCTGATGAAAAAGTCTCCTTACTTCGTTTCATCCAAACTGTGAAGTGATCGTGTCTTCCAATTGCTTCTTTTTAGTTTTGCAACTTGAAAATGAACGATTCTCATGTTCACCAACACTTTGTTACCTACTTCCTAATTTCACGAATACCTCTACATATAACTTTTGCATGATAAATTCATAAATACTCTTAAATTTTAAAAAATCATGGTCCCAGGCAAGCAAGTAAATTCGACTTCAAAACATTTATCCATTATTAACCCAGAGCAAATCATTTCGTCGACATCGTTCTCTTTCCGACCCCAACAGAGATCTGACGAAAGGAATCCACGTTGACATTGAGGACACTTTACTGGGTTAATGAAGATGGTACATCCTATACGTCTTCCCCTTAAATCTGTCTCTTTCCAACATGTCGCCACGCATATCAGCGGTCGTAATTGGTCGCCGGTAGGTGCTAATTTCGAGTCAAGGCGAGACATGAACGATAGCGAAACCCTAATTCACCGTTACCTAAGCATATTTCCCACAAGCCCACTTTTAACGCGATCCTTCATTCAGCCGTGGTATTTCTTCTCAGTGGTTACAAGCTTTCTGAAGCCTTTTAAGCGTTTGTATTGTAAACCTTCGCGCCAGCCACGTCGTTGTCAACTATTGGCCCCTTTCTCTCATTTCCCTCCACAAATGTCCCACAGACCTCATCCAAAATCCCCGACCACCTTCCGCCAAATATTCCGTCACCATCCCTAAACCCCTTCCCTCAATCACCCTCCCATTCTTCACCCTCAAATTTCACCCCCACAACCTCCATCAAATTCCACTCATCCCCTCAACGCGAAAATTTCATCAACAGACTTCTTGATAAAAATCTCAATCCTCCATTAAATTCAGGCCCGCTAGCTCCAGGGGCAAAAGCTCGTCGGTGTTATCGATACGTCACTGAAGATACCCCGGCGTAGCATTGGTCAGACCAATACGATGTCCTCGGGCCATCGCAGACACGATAGTTAGCAGTCGCTCGTATGCACGGCTTCAGTCCGTTGTTGGCGAAGATCTGTCTCGGCTCGCGCACCGATGACCGTTTCCTCACGTTGTCGTGGCGTGTTCGTTGCGCGCGTGTACGCCTCGCAGCTTTATCGCCCGCGAGGCACGCTCCGATCGCCCTACCTTAATTGCTTAACCGGCCCGCGGTACCCGCGTCTCGTTAGCCCGCTCGTATCTGCAGCGTTTTCAGTGATTTTCAGCTGGAAAGATAAGCTGGGTTCGCATGGAAAACAGCTTCGACTCGTTTAAACCGATCCCCTTGCTGCGCCCTTAATCCCCGCGGATGCATCGATAAATTAACCTGTTAATTGGGTCGTTCCCGAGTCGGCCACGTTCTTCTATTTAGGAGCGATTAAAGGTTAGCTATTTGTGCCCGCGGGCAGCGGCAATGTGACCCCATTGTGGCGCTGTAATTATTAAATCTTCACGGCGCGTGGGTTCGTAGTTGCCTGGTCAGCTAGGAGTAGCCAGGTGCGTTGACTTCTTCTCGTTACCTCGTGCCTTGGTTCGCGATTCTAATTCACGCCTGCGAGCATGAAGCTGCGAGGAGTGGTCGGCTGATAGCTGGCTCTGTGGAGAGCCCTGGAACAGTGTGGTGGTGGACTTTTGCGCGAGAGCACTTACGATGCCCTGGTAGAGTGATATGGGTTTCGGAGCCCTGGTCCTGGACTCTGTGATCCTGCTCGTCGTCAGCAACATCGTTCTCCGCTCCCTAGACATCTGCCGCGTCTGCCTGCCCTACTCCCTGGTTCTCACGGTGTTCGTCGCGAGCGCTATCTATCTGTAAGTACCGTCCACGCACTACTTGGCGAGAGGTAAAGCTAGTGTCCCCCGGATCCCTGTGATTCGGTTACGTGTCAGCCACGTAGCTACTCTGCAGAGGAGCAGACTTTCCACACTCTTCGCGAGTTTTAACGTCCCCTGGGGGGTCGTCAAGCTCCAAGCGATCTCTTGAATTGGCAAGTGACGATGGTTCGGTTAGGATCGGAAGAATTGGCGAGGTTATGTTTGGTGGTGGAGCTGTAGGGAACTAGTGGAATCATTTAGATGTCAATGTCAGTGGCGGACTCGGTTTCAAAATACTGGTTGGCAGGAGATAAAAGGGGCTCATTCACAACTATAAAGCTATCGTTTCATTTTTATGAGAAATAAATAAAATTTTCTAATAATACTTAAGTGGCGAAAATTTACAATGAAAATTTTTGTGAAATAAATGTAGAATTTTTTGAGTAATTACAGTGTTTAAGGGGGCCCACTTGCTGTCCGGCAAGCTGACACCCTGGCCAGTCCGTCATTGATCAGAGTAGATATGTTTGAGGTTAGACGGTTTGGAGGAATATAAGGAAACTTGGAATTTATTCAGAGGTGTTTAGAATAATTTCACTTCTTTCAATTCAGTTCGATATGCGATCCTAGGTTTTTCAATTTCAAATAGTGCTACTATTTAACTTCTAAATTCTCTACTTTGATATACAGTAACTCCCAAAAGTATCCGTCCACCTTATATGCACATTAATATAAACCTTCATTAATATAGGTATCTACTTTAGTTTTGGGTGCACTCAGTTGAAAAATTGTACAGTTTATTTAAAAAAAGAATTATTGTTCGTGGAAGTAAGAAAGATCGTGCCAGAAATATTAGCCAAAATTCAATATTCATCAAAATATACCAATGCGAATTATAACGGGCAATTCTGAATTTAACATTACTTGAATGAGTAAAATCTGTTATACGTGTGGCGGATACTTTTGTGAGTAACTGTAGCTCTACCACCAAGTATACAGGATCGACGTCGAAAGAGGAAGCCGCAGGATCCTATTCTATCGGTCACGCTTTAACTACGCATGTGGAAAAAAGAAGCAAATAATAGAGAACGGAGACGAGGATTAGACGGGGACGTAGCATTTGGCGGTCAGAGTGAAGCTCCGTTTGCGTAGCGAGCGCGAGGAACGACCACGCGGTTGTCGTTGTTAGCGACGGACGACGATCGAGTTTCGCGCGATTAAAAACCGAGAAGGCAAGCCGATACAGTCCCGCTGGGCCTCGTCGAATTACGTGTCCCGGGTTAAATAGAGTTACTTTTTTCCCTCGTCGAAATGAGCCTTGTGTAGGCGTCTCGTTATCAGAGTAGATTAACCCTTTACGGTCTGACCAGCTTCTCCGTTTTCTGCACTTCTCGATTGTCCTTTTTCTAATTAAAATCGTCTTCTGTTTCTTTCTTCCGAGGTCTCTGTGCAAAATGAGAGGATTAACCCCTCGCCTTGCGATTTTTTATATCATTGCACGCGCTAGAGTTGACTACTTAATTTCCGAGCTGGGACAATGCGCGCTAGCTTACCCTCTGGATATGCACGTGAAAAAGAATTATAGATAAATACAGCAAAAACAGGAATAACCTAAATTACGTACACACATTTCGCGACTGCACAGATAAAAAAATGTGTCGCAGTAGATATAGCGCTCATAGCAACCGCGAGTCACAGCCGTGGTTTTCAGTTTTGGTAAGTAATCTATAGTGAGAGTGTCACTGGGTATTGTGAGGCAAGGGGTTAAAAAGCGGAGCATTTTAAACACATCCGCTTTTCTGTCGCGTGAATTTGGATGTTCACTTGTTCACTGCCGCGCGTGGTCTGACTATACACGGTCATGACTACTTTCAGGCGGTGGAAGTTTGGAGTAGAGCTGAAAATATTCGAATAGTCGAACTATATATTCGAATAATTTCGAATAGTGGAACTATACATATATTCGAATAATTTCGAATATAAAGAATTTATTTGTATAATTCGAATATTCGAACAGTACGGAGTATTTGAATAATTCGGAATATACGAATAATTTTGAGTATTCGAATAAATCGGAGTATTCGAATAATTCGGAGTATTCAAATAATTCGGAATATACGAATAATTTTGAGTATTCGAATAAATCGGAGTATTCGAATAATTCGGAGTATTCGAAGAATTCAAAGTGTTCGAATTTCGGATTGTGCCGAATACGAACCTAAACGTGAAATATTTTTTCACACTTTATTGTGCTATTCTTTTCATATTGGCCTTTAAAATTATTTGTTTTTCAAATTTTAATTTCAGATAGTATTAATCTTTGGTAAAGTTATACATTTTGAAACGAAAGGTGTAATTTCGATTTAAATTGGGGGACGTAATGTATTTAAATGTTGAATCATAGTGCTCATTAATAGTAATAATAGTAATTGTATTCTTATTATTCATATCAAAATCTGGTTTGGTAGAGAAAAACAAAAACATTAACGTTTTCTGGTGCAAGGCAGCTTCGAATTATTCCGATTATTCGAATACTTAGAATACATATTCGAATAATGTTCGAATATTTGAATATTCGTAACAGCCCTAAGTAGTTCGGAGTGCCTTTCTGGTGATCTCGACTACAGTGTCTGACAGTGAACGATCGAAACTACTTTCCCTAGCATCTGACGCACAAGAATCAGTTTTAATATTTTTAATTTTTCAGTTTTAAATTTTTAACACCTTGACAGCTGCACCTTTTCCAACAAACTTACACCCACTGTCGGTCTTTTTCAATTTTCCCAACTATTCATTGGTTTTCGAAAGGCATCAGAACAGCACATTGCAAATAGAACACAAATCTTTGAATGAGATCAAAGATATAAATATTTCATATTGCCAACATATGGACTAATATATTTTATATACAAAACTATGTGTAATATAGTTGAATTCTTCGACTCGCGGAAAGTGACAGACTGAAATCTAGATACCTCGCATACGTGACAGTGGCCATCGAAGTGTTAAGCAATACGCACAAAGGTAGAGGGTTTGAATGAAACTTTTCCATTTCCCTCGTCTCCCTTTGTATACTCTTCACCTCCGTGAAATATTCTCTGAAATATAAAATATTTGGAGCATGAAACGTTAAAGTATGAAGTGGAACTAGTGAATCACGAAAAAGTCAGACAATTGTGGTTCCTTGGTTCATAATGCCTCTCAGTATAAAGCGTGTCGAACCGCGAAGGGTTAATCAACGGGGAAGAAATTATCCTTGCATACTCGTCCCAGCGAACGACATAGCCCTTATGTCTGTAAGGATTCCTCTCTTGATTCAGGCTGCGAAGCGAGATGCCGCTATCACGAAAGCCTTTTACGCGATGTCTTGCCTAGCACCAGCTACCGGGCCGGTTCGAATGAGCCAGAGAAGATGACGAACTGGATCGAGAAATTGTTGTTCTTGTTGGTGATACTACCGGGCGGACAGGGCGACCACCGTAATCAATTGCCACGGCGCAAGAAGCGGTGACTTGTAACACAAAGCTGCTCAGGCTTCTTTTTCCTTGCTTTGTGCTTCTTTTAGAGCTAACGTATTAAGGCGGATTCACAACTCAGCGGCGTCAGCGTGAGTGGCAAAAAATATCTCCACGCTTAGCTCGCACTTATCCGAGTCAGTTAATCACACAGTTAATCACAATTGAACTATCACGGAACTGATAAGTGTGAACCCGCCTTTAGTCTCAATCGTTCGCGCCTTTATGCTTCAGGCGACGCAGAGATTTTATCGCGTGATACCTGCTTCGTTTCGATGCACTAAGAGGGCCGAGAAAAACTCCTCCCTTCCAGCGGCGATCATTCAAACGTTGTATAGTTTCATTAGCTACTCGCTGGTATTTAGAAGTGTATGTGTAATTAAGCGCCGATTGTATGTAGCTTCTCAGCCTGGTACTTGTTGAGGTGTAAGCGATTTCAGGTAGAAACTTCATCATTAGAAGGAAGTAAGGAAAACGTAGTTAGAGAGACAGGTGTCGTCTAATTATAAGTGTAATGATATCGAACGAATTTTTGGATCCACTATTGTTTCGTTTATATAACTCATGGTTAAATTGAAGCAAACGTTCTTCCGTGAGTTCATGTAAAACTGTTTTACTTCAGATAAGTTGAAAATGATAGGAAAAATTGTGTTTTTATTAAGAAATTTCGTTGAAGGTGTTATAAATGTTATTAATTGAAATAGATATATTCGAATATTTGTGTAATTCGAATATTTATGACCTCCATTTAAAATAGAACTTTGCACCTGTAGATTTACCTACCTCCTGAAAACCACACACGAATACTTTCAGTGACGGAAGGAGCTGCTTCTAAAAAGCACGTTCCACGAGAAAATTCAAACTACCCCACCAAATGGCGCGTCAGAAGCGCGTGACGCGTTGCCCCGGAAGCTTCTCGAAATCGTGGACACGTCGGTAAAACAGGCACCGATAATCTCGCTGAAGCTCCCTCGAGCTAGATCCTCGAGGCCGGTAGGAAGCTCGTGGTATCCCCATTTGCGGAGGTTCGCGAGCTTCCCGCTAGGCGGCGTTTTCAGCAATTTCCATCCTCGATAACGCTGTGTCTCCCAGATCAACCCTTACCCTGCAATTCCTCGGCCACTCAGGGGTATCCAATCTTCCCTTCTTTTCCCCGCCGATTGCAAGCGCAGGGAGACTTTTAATCTCCCGTGAAAGATCCGCAGAAACTCGTTCCTACGGCAACGGGACTAAGTATTCGTTAATCACTGTCGGGTGGCCCGGTAATTCGAGGAAGAAAGCTCGCCCCTCCAGCTCTGACGAGATTTCTGGCTCCTCAAAGGGTTGAGCTTCTTGCAGGACGCCATTAATCACCCCGGTGACTAAGGCACGGCCGACGCGCGTCGAGATCACTCGATTAAGTCAAACGATATTACGGTCAGTTGCGTTGGGAATTACGAGGAGCGTTTAGTCTATAGATCGGGCGGTGGGTGCAGCTGCGAGGGCGGGCGGCTGAAAATTACTGCTCGTCCATCGGCCAGGCTGATCGAAACGATTTCGTGGCCCGTCGATTAGCCGAGTATCGATCGTTGCCGCGGAGCCAGACGAGAGGCAAGGCTGTTAGCGTTAAACCACGCCATCGAACCGCCGCCGCGCCGTGTGCCCGCTGGGCTCTGATTACCGACGATCCTGAATTAGGTCTGGGTCAGTGCAGATAAAAGATTTTCACGTGTCCTAGATTCGCGCCGCCGCGGAATCGTTATCATCGATATATCGGGCATCTCGACGCGCGGTGGCCGTTTATGAAAGAAGTTGGGCAAATATTGGAGGGCTTTTTCGGAGAGTGTGTGTCGATCTCTTAAACCAGCCAATTTTGCGCGCGATAAACCTCCGGCTCTGACGAGCCCGATTGATAACGCGATCTTTCGCCTCGGTGGTCGTCTGAATCGCTCCGAAGCGCTCGATGATGATTGGGGCGGAGGGTTTGGCTCGTTCCGCGATGTGGCTTCTTCGAGGATCGTGCGATGTAGCACGTACGCGCAGCCACTCGTCCCATATAAATACCGGGGCGAATAAAAATGCTAATTTCCGCCAATTTCGGTTCGACGTCTGACGAGGAGAAATCGATTACTCTCCCTTTCCAGAATTTGGAAACGTATGAATTGCTAGTAGAAAGCGTTCAAGCGTTCCTTTAGAAATGTCTTACTGGAAAATAAATTATGTCCTTACCTATGGCTCCAGTCTGTGATCATTAATTAAGTGTAGACAATCTTTTGTTTCATATATCTTGTAATTTGGATTATGATCCGTCGATACTAATAACAATATTACTAATAATATTAATAATATTACCACTATTACTATTAATATTAATAATATTACTACTATTATTATTATTATTATTATTAATATTACTACTATTACTATTAATATTAATAATATTAATAATTTCGAGCGTTTCAAGTTGTAAGCATTCGGCGTTTGAGAACGGCTAATGGTGCAATTGGCACATAGGTGGCGCTACTTTAAGAGGTTAGGCCACCTTGGACGGGGCAAAATTGCAGTCATTTTCGGCATTTTTTTAGGAAGATAATGAAATAAACAGAAACTTCAATATGAAGTCTTTTATTGTACAACCCTCGCCAGAAAAAATCGTATTTTTTCCTACAAAATGGCGGCGGTATAGCCGTGATACGCAAGTTCTTTAAGAGCGACGTTTTTCACGGTGTCCAATCTCACGGCTATACCGTTTGACAGACAACAAAAAACCAAAAAGTTTTATTTTCTACATGCCTAAAACTAGAGAAGTAAATATGGATATCCATAAACATTCATTTGTCTCGAAATGGTGAACATGCGGAGAAAAAGTGCATTTTTTTTGTGAAAATGTCAATTGCAAAGAATATGTTGAAGATATCGCAAAACCCATATGTACTTCTCTAGTTTTAGGCATGTAGAAAATAAAACTTTTTGGTTTTTTGTTGTAAGTCAAACGGTATAGCCGTGAGATTTGACGCCGTGGAAAACGTTGCTCCTCAAAATCTTGTATATCACGGCTCTACCACCGCCATTTTGTAAGGAAAAAAAATACAATCTTTCCGGCGAGAGTTGTAAAATAACAGGCTTCATATTGAATTTTCTGTTCTGTGCAAATTTGCTGCGTCCAAGGTGGCCTAACCCGTTAAGTAGAGTCCGGATTATAGAAACCTCGCGGAGACGGTGTTGGGGGGAATTGGTAACGCGGCTGACCAGTGCGCAGAGGATCGTGGGTTCGAGTCCCACCGCCCGAGGTGTTCCATTTTTTCCTCTACAAAGTCGAACATACGAACGAGTGCCTCAGTACATAGACGCAGGTTATACAATAAAAATTGAAGAGCTTAAAGAGGAACTTGTCAAGACTCAAGTCTCAGTCCTTCATATCCGCAGTACACTTTATATTAACTTCCTACCTTCCTCGAGGTCTCCCTTCTTTCGTGATGTAACTTGCTGGTGGTTCTCATACTGGATCGTCAGGGCGCGTTCATCGACGCATCGGGTAAGGATCACGTCACTTAGGGGATACCCTAATAAAATGAAAGAAAACGAGCTGCGTGGCTCGATAGACGGCCGAGGAGCCGCGCTATCGGCGGCACGATCCTTCAGGGTCCGGGCTATTGCTATCGACCGGAGTTTATACGAGAAAGATTGCTATGCCCGTACGTATCGTGCGATCGCATCCGCGAGGAGCCGTCGCGAGCCAACCCTCGTTTAACGTTCAATCGAGGAAGTAATATCGAACGACCGTGCCATTCGAGGCGTATGCATAGTAATCGCGACGTCGCCACGCGTTATCGCGGCGTTCCGCGTGAAACGAGGTCCGAAGAAATCGAATTAATAACGACTACGCCAGGCTGATGCTTCGAGGTTATCGACGCTCGTCAATTTCTTCCGCAATTTCAGGGACACATGGCTCGCGAATCCTAACGAATGCCATCGCAACTTTCCCTCGAGTTTGGGAGCGTCAACGTTAAAATACTCGCTGGCAAGCTCACAGCAGAGGCGTCTCGACGGATTCGTGAACGAGCTGACCGAATTCTTCCAGAGAAATAAACAGGGGTCGTTGTATTAATACGCCAGAGGGGGGTCCACGATCGTTCGATCACCTATCGAGTTATTTCGAAGCGAACGCTTTTGGGGCTTCGTGTCTATAAACGCGTGCTTGTAACTTTCATACTCCACGGTGCTATTTATACGGCCGGCTCTCTGAACGTGAATAAAGGGAAGATAACGATGGAGAGTAGCGTAGTATATGTCTCTTCGATCTCTCATAGAAAAATCATGTGGGTGCTTTTAAGGAAAAAACGCGCGTGCACTTAGCTGATACGGTGCATGTGCGGATTCAGTAGAGTTACAGGATCTTGGATTCTAGTAAGAGGTTCTTTCTCCACCCTTCTTGTCCTTTATGGCTTCTTTGAAATTCTGGTACTGGTATATATTTCGTGGGCATTAGGAGCTTTTAGTGATTGGAACCATCTGCGAATAGAGCATTCAAAATAATTACAGTTAAATCCTTCCTCCACGTTTTGAATACCACTTGGTTCTTTCAAACGAACTTTGCGCTACCTCCTTTAGATCACTCCTGAACGGTGCAAGCAGCATCCCTCCATTTCCTTCAAACATCGAACACCTTTACCAGCAATAAATAATCTTCGTTTGAAGCATTCCCCTAAAGTAGGAGGTAGAACACAACAATCGATACTATGCTATTCAAAAGAGGACTACACTATTCGAGTGGCACGCAACCTTTCACTGCCTCGAGTAGCCAAGCACCTAACACCCTTTTCACCTGATTTCCGGCCCCCCCTTTCTCCGATCAATGTCCACGCTCGTAAGGGAAGCAGGATTTACGAAGTCTGCCTCTTTCCTGGACCACCTCCTGGGAGAAGATCATTCTAACTCGCTTATCCGTATCGTCCCGACCGGATTCGAAGGAGGAACCATTTTGGCTCAGCCCCATTCTGGTACCGCTTCTTCGCCCCTTCCATTCATTCCGGCGCCCCCCTCGCGACCTTCTCGATTCCCACCCTTCTCGCCCTCCGGCAATCACGGCCACCTCTCCCCGGTTGATCGAACAGCCGAGGCCGGGGGGAGAGAGGGGCCGGGCCATCGCGACGGAATAAATCGCGGCAGGACACGCGGATATCCCGAAAGGAGGTTCGAAGGTGTTCGAGGATAATACTCGAGTCGAATCTAGCCGGTGGTGGCTAGATATCGACTTCGAAACCCCACGCACGAGCAGCACCGCGGAGGCGTCGGTGGCGGGGGCTAAAGGCGGAGGGGTGCTGGAGGGGTTTCGAGGGGGGGAGCCGAAGGGGGGCTAGAGGGAGGCGCGTGGGGGTGTGGGTGGCCGAGAGGGAAGCGGCGGCGGACGCCGTTCATACATCCGCGGGGATCGCGCTCGCGCATACGAGCGCGCTCTAAAGCCGCTCTCGAGCATGGCCAGGCCGAACGAGCGAGCGCGAGCGTGCCGCTCGCTGGCGAGGAAGCAAGCGAGCGAGCGGGCACGCGTTGTCCGCCCAACCGAAACCCCACCCTCGCTCGCCCACCCTTCCTCGGAGGCTGACCGAGCCGCCTGGCGGGATGGGGCTCTCGCCTTCGCTGAACGAGGATCGAACGCTACGAATCGAGCGGAGGAGAGCGAGAGCGGGCGAGCGGAAAGAAAGGGCGGGGGGTTTGGGCGCGAGAGAGTGAAAGGGTAGATGAGCCAGGGTCGGGAGCGGGGTGAAACGAGAGGGAGGGGGAGATTTCGCGTCGACGCTGGCGCCACCGCGCAACGCCGTGGCGGTTCCAAGCGGCAAACCTGGCACCTCCGCTGTCCTTTAACGCCCTGTCCCACCATATCTGACCCACCGTCTCTGTTCTATCCGCCCGCACTCGGAAACGCACAAACACCTCGCCACTTTAGCAGGACCAGTCGGTTCTCTTACGCAAGGCCTCAGGTTGCCGTCTAAACGGTCATTTTGTCGGGCTCTGCCTCCTCGTCTTACGCTTCCTACCTTTCTTCGCCTCCTCCTTCCTTTTACTCGCTACCACTCATCTCACCCCTCCCCTGTCCCTCCGTAACCTGTCATTTGGTCGCTCCCGTCCCTCTCTCGTTGTTCCTTTCGTATCCCTCGCCTTCCACCCTCTCCCACGCCCGCCCCCTCTCACCTCCGCCCCTGTCACCCTTCGTCCTACCCCTACTCCAGCCCCCTTTGCGCCCCTTCCCGTGCGTCGCCTCGTCCTTTTCTGGTATCCAGGAGAGTCCCGCAACACGCACGTCCGGCTCGACGATTCAGAAACTCACGAAACGCGGGGAAACGTGGTCGTACGAGGTGAATCCGCTTTACCGGTTCTCGGTGATCGAATTAATCGGTCGTCCGTTGCCGCGTCTGTGCCGGCGACAGTGCTCTTACGCTCCCCTAGCCTCCGTCACTCTCCCGTCTCCCGTTCCCCCGTTTCTACGTCGCGCGCCCACGTTTTCCTTTCCCTGCGCTCGCCCTTGTCACCCTCCGGCCCGACGACCCGCTCGCTGGTGCCCCCGCGACGACGGCCCCCCAAACCTGTGCACCGATTTTCGCGGGGTTCCCGCGCCAAAGTGGACCCGCCTTACCGTCCACGGAGGAGCCGCGGAAACGCGTGCACCTGCCGGACCGATTCGATCGCGAGTGTCCCCCGCGGTAAGGGAGAAAGAGGGGGATCGGCAGGGGCAGGGAGAAAGGGAACGTGACTAGCGGGCTATCCCGTCGTCGGACGGTGACGAGAAAAACGTGACTTTAGGTGGGCTGGCCAGCGCTGCTAATCGAATCGACCGACCGCGTGGCGGTGGCTGTTCCAGTGGCTGGAAAATGTGACCAACCCTTGCCAAACGATGTTTTTGCTCTCCGTCGCCTGCCCTCGCATCGCGCGCTCAATTCGATCGGGATCTCGTTCGGTGACGTTTTGCGTGGGAACAGAAGGGTGGCTTTCCACGCGGTGTTCGTTAACCTGCCAGTATCCGCGGGGTCAGCGAGATCGGGGTCGTGGGCGAGGGTGAGCGCGGGGCTGCACGAGGCGAACTCGTGTCCTGACCGCGATGAAATTAAATGATTGCGTGACGGTGCGCTTTATCGGTGTTTTCCAGCTCCCTCCCCTCGGTCTCGTGCCATCCTTCCTCCCCGCTCATCCCCCACCAGCTGAATCCCTGCCCTCGCCCGACTCGCGGCCGCCCAACCGCCCGACCACCCTTCGTCGTGGCCGTCGTCGAATCCTTCGCTCGTCCTTGAGGAGTCCCGCTGTTCGACGGCCGCGTACGAAACCCGCTCGGGACCGTGGTTGTTTCAGGTGGACTCGTCTGTCGCGATGAAGCGAGCGTACCGGCCGATGCCGCGGCTCGATATCGCCGTGAAAGGCGGTCCTTCTCCCTCTCGCCGCCTGGCAGCCGACGCGGGTGTCTGGTCGCCGTGATTCCCGTGAAATTGCTCGAACCGGTTCGGCCCATCGAGCGAATCGGGGTCCCGAGCGCACGCGACACGCGGCCTCGGAACGATCCGCTCGGCGAACGCGGTCGGGGTGCTGGCCGAGCGATCAGCTGACGGGGAGCAGTGATTGCGCGGCTCGATACGCGCGCGGAACGGAACGGGACGGACCAGTGTGTGTGCCTCGCGGTGGTGGCCGTCGGAGATCCGTGATACGGCTGGTGCGACGGGACCGACTGAGTGGCAGTGCTGAGTGGTTGACGGGCCGACGGGATCAGTCGGACTTCTCGCAGGCGAGGCGTAGGGTCGCGATCCCCACGGCGGGCGTCGGGCGTCGCGTGAACTCTCGAGGATCTCGCGTGGACTCGCCTGGCATCACGGCGAAATGAACCCTCTCGCGGCACGGCGGTGGTTCGCCGTGGCGCGTTATCGAACACCACCAGGGCACCGCTCCTCCGCTCACCGCTGTGCTTTAGTGTGAGACCGTTCTGTGCGCGCGCGATACTGTGCGGCCCGCGACCGCCGCGCTAGTGGCTGAAGAATATTCGTAAGTGGCACACACATAACTCACACACACCGCCGGCTGTCCTAGGACGTGCGCGGGACACACGGGGATCGTGGTAGTAAACGCAACATGCGGGAAGGTACAATAGTGCGGGCCGCCACGGCGATCCGCTGGGCCATCGCCAGTTAGCCACTGTACTTTTCTATTCTCTCTCTACTGTCTACTTTGCGCTCACACATGCGCGCGCGCGCGCCCACACACACTTTCTCTATTTCTCCGTCTCTCTATCTTTCTCTCTCTCTCTCTCTGTCTCTGTCTCTATACTCTCATTTATCTCTCTATCACAACCGACACGCACACACGCGTACCCGAGCGCGCGCGCGCGCGCCACACACACCACACGTACAGGAACCGTCATACTCACTGAGGTCGTTCCGCGTCAAGTCGAGCCTCTCGTTCCTCGCGAGTGCGACAACGATCCCCTCGCGTTCCTTTCACGAAAACCTCTACCGAAATACCTTCTTCCCACCTTCTCGGTGATCGTCGCCGCGTTTTCTCGCTAATTCACAAGTTCGCTGCACAACAGCCTCCGTTTTAAGGACGATCGAACGTCCTATTGTTTCACTGGCAAGTGTTCCTTCCGCTCTCAGTTGCTTCCCGCGAGCACGGGAAGTGTTTTAGACTTGAAAGGGTTGCATAATTGCTCGTTACGGTAAAACAATTTTCTGTTAAGTCGCAATATATTTGTTTTGCCGTATTTAAAAGCCCAAGGCGAGGGGAATATAGTTTCCATGTAACGGAAAGTTTCTTCCCGTTGCTTTCACGGAACGGTCCTTTCTTAGCTCGCCGTCTTCTCAATTTTCTTATTTCTGCGGCTGATGCGAGATTTGCTTGTGTCTTGGACGATCGAACGTTCCATTGCCCCCTCCGTTTTCTCACTTCCTGCGATCACGGCGACTATTTCCGCTCCCGTCCATTCGATATAAGCTCCTTTAAACGTAACTGTGCTCCGCATCCGCGGATTCCATCCCCAACTCTTATCTTCCACGTTTTTCTGCCGTCGCGTTTCTCACGCTGCAAAAAGTTTAACGCGAGAGCGAGCATCCGCGCGAAAGTTCGCTCGCCCGTTTCCTTCGCCCCCCACCTCTTTTAATAACTGATACGCGATATTCCCGATAATCGACGATTCTATTTCCGTTTCTGGCGTTACGAATAGAGCCTCTGTCAGCCGAACCCTGCCTCGAACGATCTATTGTTCCACTGACGACTGTTTCTTCCGTTATCGGCCTTCCCGTGCACACTTTTCGCTTTTCACTCACCAGTTTCGGCGAGCACGTAACCCATTTTCTATATAACGCGCGAAATATACCTTCGTTACAATTATCCGCGGCAAAGGACACGTAAACTCGCTTTTAACTTGTAACGTTTTCGTTATCCTCACGCAATACCTTAACCTCAAAACGACACTATGGGGCAGTGCTAGATTAACCAATAAGCAAATTAAGCACGTGCTTAGGGCATCAGGAGAAGGAGGGCACCGTAGAAATTTCCTGAATTTTAAAATCTCACTTTTGTTAGAAACACTTTTTAGTTAAATTATTAATTGAAGTGATCTCCCTGTATAAGGGGGCCCAAAATCTTTTAAGTGTTTAGGGACTTTAGGGGCCTTAATCCCGCCCTGCTATGTGATCACTAGCAACCCCAGAGCATTTTAATGATTTCTACAAAAATGCTTTCATTCTCAAATCTCTATTTCCTTACTGTAAACAAAAAAAGCGATATATCGCAAATTTCTTCTCTAAAGATTCCTAAAATGAGATACAAAAAAACATTGTCGGAAGCGTGAAATGAATTGATTATTTATTCAAATTTCAATTTGGGACCGCCCGCGACCAAAATATCAGATGCGTTCTAAAAATGTCACGGCGTCGTTCTAAGCTTAAATATACTTTTGCTAGCGCAAAAAAGCTACGAGACACCAGCGTTGCTGCGTCCAGAGGGTCGTGTGTCTCTATGAGCTCGGCTAACAGAGGCTCCATCTTCCTATAAATAGCGTTTTATCGAGAGACTTTCCGCGTTACGTAGCTGACCCCCGGAACGAGCCCCGTTGCACGAAAAATGGCGAAAGTTTCGCGGCACAGTTGCCCCCGCGAGCGGTCGATCCCGTCCGCGGAAGTTTCCTGGCAAAATTCCTAAACGAGCGCCTCGTTGCCCCGCGAGGACGAGATCGAACGGCCCTCGAGGGCCGCCGATGTTCAAGGTCGATCTGTCACGGAACGACCGACACGTCCCGACCCATCGCACACGTAATTATATACTCCACGTAGAGTCTCTTCTACTTCCACTTCTTTCCGTTTTCGACTTCTCTGACAGTCTCTTTTTTCTCGTCACTATATATATACTATATATATGCATATATATATATATATATATATATCATATATATACATATATATCTTAGAACCGTATCTTTAGCAAGTATCTTTAGACCTTTTTCTCTCACTACTTGTCTATCTTTCTCTCCTCTTCCGCCCCGCTTAAAATATACCAGCGATCCGACGCGACGGCTCGCCGCGTTCCCGACGCTATCACGCCGCACAATGTACCGCGTGGAGCGGACAAAACGAGCACATCGAGCGACAGCGCCCTCCATATTTCCCCAAAAAACCGTGGCCGCGTGATTTCTCGTCGGTAGCTCTAGCAACTTCTAAGTTGCGCGTGCTCGACCGTGAATGAAATTCCGCGGCTGATGGATTGCACGCGGGATCGCTGGGTGATCCGGAGGAGATATTTTAAGCGGGGCCAGCCTTTCTTTTTCTCCGTTCCGTCTGTCTGTCTCTAGTTACCACTCTATAGCTATGTTCTGTCACCGCATGCGAAACTAGAGGACTCACCGCTCCGGACTGCCCCCTCTGCGAAAAAGCGACAAAGAGGCCGCCTCCATGCAACATGCAGATGATCCTGGTTGCTGGCGGGTGAGTCCACCACATAGTCTCCCAAAATCGTGAGCGCACTGTCTGAACGCACCTGTTATTTCTCTGCCATTCTTCTCTCCCCACCTCCTTAACGCCCGTCACCACCTATGCCTCTGTCTCTGTCGCCAAAACCGCTGCAACCGTCACTCTTGACCGATGCGAGTCGGGAGCAGCCGAAGTCCCGCCAGGCTTGCCTCTACGTGTCCCCGCCGTTTGTTTATCTGATTGGTTTTTTTTTTCTGTTCGTCTGTCTGTGTACGTTTGCTCGATATCCGCTGTTTCTAAGACACAAGTGGCGGAGGAACGGGGCTCCCAGAATATGATTCACGTGACAAACGGTCACGTAGACCCTTTTAAGGCTTTATCTCAGAACGGACTAGCTGCGAATCTAATTCGAGCCGCGAACTAAGCGAAAGTATGCTAGGAAAGCCACTGTACGAGGCAGAGTAAGGTCCTATTTCAGAGCGAGCTACCCTTGATGTACCTTTGGCAGCCTCGCGCAAGGAAAAGCGGTGGAAAGCTGGGAGGTTGTCGTGGAGAGAATCGGGATTCACGGTGACCGTAATTTTTTATTCGAAATCGATGCCTGGGGGCTGCTGTCGCAGTCTGTCGTCGGGGGGGTTACGTAACGCCCCTCCAGCGTACATATGTACGTGTTTCGGTCGAGAAACAACGGTGCGGAGCAGCGTCCTCTCTCGCTGGCGACCCCTCGCGAAATTTAGGGTTAAGCCACGCTCCCCCTCTTCAACGCTCCCGCAATTAATGTTGCGTAACGTCTGGGAAAATTGTTTTCCCCGTGCGCCCCGACGGTGTCCCTTAACTTTGGCCATTTGAATTTCAAATGCACTGCCGTACGAGCAAATAACATCGCGCCGTGAGACGTTTACGAGATTCCCGTTTCGTTGTAACCGTCGCATGGCGGAAGGTCCGACGTGGCGGGGAGAATCGGGTCACTACTGACCCACAATGAAATTTGGTTATCTCGGTGTCAGGGAACGAACCTTCTCAAATCTTCGTCTTGATACAATAAAATACAGAATTCTACTTCAAATATTCACAATGTATTAACAAATTTAGGACATTTATTTATAAAAGTATATATAATAGGAATAAAACTGTACTATGTACTTATTCTGTAAGCATATTAAATTTAGACATTACATACACTCCTCAAAATAATTCAGGGATTACCTCCAGGAACTCGAAAAATGGGGGCAAGTTCAAATGGTCACAACTCCGGCAAAAATGATCGTATGGATATTTTCAAACTGTATCGTTTAAAAGTATGGAATCCCTAGATTCCGCTGTTTTTTGTCGGATTTCAGATGCATTGCTTTCCGGTAAAGTTGTAGCGATAAAAAAAAGCGCTTTGTCCATTTTAAAAAATTTTATTCAACTTTGTGGTGTTCCATGGGGCGAAATAATTTTTTTACACAGGTTACATTTGTACCAGTCGAAAGCGAGTGTTTTCCTGTGTAAAATCACTGTTCAGTGGTTGTTGGGTCATGTTTTTTCGCCGAATTATTCAACTTTGAAGTCAAAATCGTCCTTTTGACTTTCATTGCTTCTAGAAAGCGAAGGAATCATCGTTAGAACGTTCGTAAACAAAGCATTAGAAAGATCAGTCTTTCCTCTTTAAGAATCATGTTTTGCTTTTTCCATTTGGTTAACATCTCGGCGTGCCATGTCCTTTCGAAAATATGCTTATTAACGAAGACGGAATGCGATGCTGATTCGCATTCTTTATAGAGTCATTGCCGCTGACAATGAGTCGTGGAGTGTTCGAGATGAAGTCTTTGTTCAAAGTAAAATTATGTTACATGCTTTTTTAATCAATTTTATCTGTGACCTTTTGCCACTCTTCTGACGCACGTACCTACACATAGGCGTAGTAAAAAAGACACTTCCCTACACCTTACATAACCTAAAACTGGGCGAAGGAATTTTTGCACTGACCCAGTAGGTAAACACAACTGAACTGTTTCTATAACTATGCAAGGTTAAAGTAATATGACGGTTTATTTGAATTTATTGTTGGGATTATTTAGCGGAGCAGAGCGTGGTTTCACTTTGCTAAAGGACAACAATTCTCCGAGTTTATAATTATCGTAAAATATATATTTCTAGTCACACACTTACCTATTATATTCGTTTAGTACGACAGCCATAACACACCATAGATTTTACCAAGCATGAGATCGCCTTAATTTCCTTCTCCATCTATACTGCCCTCTATGGATAGTGAATCCAAGATTTAGGTCTAGGGTTATTCTTTTTCTTTGGTTACATGTACTTTCATATATTCCCAATGATGGCGTTTGAAGAAGATTCTTATACTGCCTAAAGAACTCTATTTAGTCATGTAATCCAACATTTGTAAATTGAATTTGTAAACGTCTCTATATTGTGGAGCTCGTGGATTATTTATTGGTACAAGTTATTCTTTTCGCAGCTTTGAATAGCTGTCGATCTATCTAGATAAAAATGTTACCAATAAACCGACCGATCCGTCGAATTCGATTTCAAGTTAAAAACAATGACACCGTGGCAGTGTTGCGTTCATGTATATTTCATTTGCAATTGGAAACGGGAGTGAACTGCCCACTGCACCTGCATTCACAATAGAACTCATATAAAACTCCCGTTGATTCAAATTTTTCAATAAAACCATGCAGTGTGTATACAGCACGATCGAACTTTCGATATCCCTTTAAGCCACCTGGTGCAGTACGAGAAACCTTCAAGTGTTCTCAAAATCCAATCCCTCCTTCGACTCCACCCGCTTCGCCGATACGCTCGTGCGCGAATTAGAACGATAAATCCTCCAACGTTCCTCGGATTTCGCGAAAATTCTGCTGTATTCTGGCAGGGAAAGCGGCAGCTAATTTATTTGCGAAGCAACATGCCGCGAAAACAAAGCGCCTTTGATTCGCGTCCAAATTCACATAACCGTCGCTCTTCGTCACTCTTCAAACACCCCAAAACACGAGAGTACTCGAATTCCAGAGCTGGGCAAAATTTTTATTAAAATAAAATTTCAAATAACGAATAAATGTTTAAGCAATTATTCGGCATGTTTCGAATAAAGTTAACTCGGGTTAACGAACGAATGACGAATAATTTTTTAAACTTTTATTTGTTATTCGAAATTGTATTTAAATAAAAATTTTGCCCATCTCTGGATTCTTCTTAGAAAAGAACGGAAGAGTTTTCTTCAGAAAGAAAGTGTTGTTGAAGAAAGACTTTCGCTGTCGTCGTCAATTACAGAAGTGTGGAAATAAATAAATAAACGTACTTCTTTACGGTTTTACAGGTTATATTTCTGTTACACTGGATTGTCCGTGCTGCTCGCTCCCAGCGCCTCTGTTGGCGCTACCGATCAAGTAAAAAATAACGGACGGTACGCTTGCGATCGCGAGTCGTGACTCTCGCCATAACAGCATTGAGAAGTCTCTATAGCACGCGGTGCAAGATCGTCACTGAATAGATATTCCAAAGGAACAATAAAAGAACGACATTGTGTGACTTCAAAGAGTCAAAGGTGTGCTTATTCAACAACAAAACCAGTGATACAAGTTACGTTGCAAAAAGGAGGTTATTTGCGGCTCCCGGTCACGGTCCCGTCTCTCTCTTTCTCCGAACAATGGTAAACGCGTTTCCTTCCGCGACTTCGTGACACCTAATCGCACAGTGGTTTATAAATCTCCGAAAAGGGGACCCAGTGCTCGCCAACTTTCGATTTAGAATCGATTTACAAGGGAATACAGCTCGTTCTTGTGCTAAACGTGTCTTGACCAGCGATGAATCGCTTGTTTTTCCTTTGCCAAAAGCAGTGCGGACAGTGTTCGATGAATACGATTCGAGGGTACGCGCACAGAGCGTCATTATTTATCCGCGGATCGTCGATCGGTTCTCGTTTTCTTCGGGCAGCTTTGTTTTATCCCCTCTGCTCCTTTCGCAGCTGTGCTCTTGGCAGACGATCAGAACCGAGTGAAATATCGCCTCGGACGGCAGAGGGTAATGCGCGGAGGAATTTGTCACGTCCAATTGCACGCGTCGCGGACATGCGCCGGGGAATGCTTATCAGTATGCCGATTATTGCGATTAAGGGGGTTGTAGGATAGCTCCTTGGTACATATTCCATTCTGGGGTTGTGTGATAAGAAACTCTTGTATTTATTAACTGTTCGAGAGCGGGGATAAGTTTCGCGTGGTTCTTTCTGACAATTAGTCGAAGGCTGTTCGAGGACTGCATGAAGGAAAAGAGTCTGTCCTTGTCTGCACGCTGTAAAGGAAAGTCACCAGTAAAGTTTATACCCATTAACTTTACTAATTTACCTATCCTGTTCCTGAAAGCTTACAGTGTAATGGAACATTGAAAGCAATGGGCCTTTGAAATGGTGCTTGATTGCTCCCAAGAAATTTCTTGAGAAATCGTGAATTTCTATCACCCCTTTTGTTCCCAAAATTCCATGTACTCGAGTCTGCAACCCTTAATAAATGCAGTCAGGAATTAGTATTCACCTAGATCCCTACCGTGATCACTCATATCATCAACACCGTTCTTTGAAAGTTCTAAAAACTGGGCCACAACTCAAACTCCCGTTACTCTAACCCTTCCACGACCTAGAACCTCACTTTAACAAAACCATGCAACTTCCCTCGCTCCTGCCACAAAAGAGTGGCAGCACACCTTCGCGCAGGGGAGCATAACCTCCCACAACACATTCCTCCAATCAAAACCCACCCAGCATCAGCCCCGACCCGGACAATGTCTTCAAATTACTACCCCCATTCCCACCCCGCGATCCACTTCCAACAGCTAAGGCTGCATCCAGTGGGATTCATAAGAATTAATTACATTTTAACGAGCGGCCGCCGTAATGCGTTCGCAAATAGAGCTGTTGAGTCGAAGGCATTTTAAGTTGCGCGGTTCGCAATGGCTGAATTTTGTCTTCTGACGCTCGCTTCTCGACAGACCGAGAAATAACGCGCGCACAGAATAACCTCGCAAGCCAATCCTGTACATAATTCATACTCACGCGTATTATACTTCATTTAGATTAATAAGAATATCAATAAACGTGTGAAACAAGTGCACCGTACGACTTCCAAACCCAACAAGAGCAGCGAGGGCTCGTGCCACGTCATCGACTGTTACAAACCGCGCACGACAACGATCCACCCTAACGTTCACCCTTAGTGCCTTCGAACCTGCTGGCAGTCTGGTTGCAAGAAAAAATCCCTACATCTACTAGATCGACGTTTATGGTTAACCGACTCCCCCCGACAGCCAATGTTAGCGTAATCGGGAACAGTTTTAGCCGTTCGCGGGGGTGAGGGGTCGGAGAACAGCACGGAGGCGTGTAATTCGCGGCGGTTATTCAGAGGCGGAACGCGCGTTAGCGTGTCGGGATCGCGTGACAAACACGTCTGATGGGAATTCATAGAATTATCCGTGGATATGGCGAACGGCTTAGTACACTCATCCGGCATACCACGAACGAGAGTACAATTAGGGGTGGGCTGTGTATCGTGACGCACGCCGCTGGATAGCGGAAAGGGGGAGATGAGGCTGGGGGAGGAAGCCTCCGTTCATCAGCCTCGTCGCCGTTCCTTCCTTCGGCCGCATGAAAAGCCTGTCGCTGAATTCTGCTCCTACCGCGGATCATCTTTATGCTCGAGACGCATTGTCCCCCGGACGGGGCGCGCGCGTCGCTTCGCTCGCCGTCCAACCCAATGTGCCACGGAACTGCGCGAGATCTCCTAATGAACGGACGTATCGGGCTGTTTCTCCACCCTCTTCATCCTTTTTACGCGGCTTTTTCGGCGACTTTTGTTCGCGACGGGAATAATTAATTGACTACGCGGCAGGCACCTGTTTGTACGGCGACTGCGTGCGTTCGGAGTGATTTGTGGGAGGCATTTTGGAAATTTACTAGAACTGTAATATAGTACTGCAATGTAGTTGATAAAATAATTCGTGTGCAGCTTTTGTTTGGCCAAGTGAGCTACACATTTCTGCAATATTTTCATAAACCAACAGCTGAAGGAAGGTCAGCCAATTTGTAACAGATGCCAAACAGTAAATTTAATTGAAGACATCGTCGTATCTTATTCGAAACATCAACGTGAAAGAAGCAGAACTGTTAACTTTTATAAATAAAAGTTAGTTATCGAACTTTTAACTTTTAAATCATTTCGTTTCGGCTTTAAGTTAACTTTGTACATTAACACTTTAACTCTGTTGTAAGAGTTCAGTTTTAACAGTTATTTTATGTTCGATTAATACAAGTTCTGGAGGATTATATAGTTTTGAGCAGATGGCGAAATATAAAAGTTGGGAATATTTTTTAATTAGTATAGAAGTTTTAATATAGAAGAGAAAGCACATTGTGATTTTTATGTTAATTTCACTGAGCGGTTTAAGGTTTCAACTTCAGATCTATCTACCCCAGATTTTCAAGAAAATCTACTTGTCACCATTTTAACTTTTTCAGTGCAGAATAAATGTTCCTATTTAACTAGAACTTTTTTCGACTTTCAAGAAAAATAAATTTCTTATTTACAGAAAAATGTGTGGAATCAAAATTTCAGTTAATAAACTGCATTTTATAAGAATTTTCTCGGAACAGAAAAGATAATAGTCATAAAATTGCAGTTATTTCAGAATTAATTGAAAATTTTAACAGATTCACTCGACCTCTGGAAAGAAGGTTATACAAACTCAACGCAAATCCTGCAGAAGTGACTCGAACTGCAAATTCGTACTCAAGAGTATTGAAATTCTTGAAACACGTTAAAATTTTCCATTTAATTTAATTTAAATTTAACCTCATCTAATATCTACGACTACCTTCATATTTATGTAAATTAACGTGGCTGCAGACGACCCAAATGGGTTGATACTACTTTAAAAATTAAATTAAATAATATTTATATAAATAATATTATTAAGTATAAGTGATTCAATAAATATTCCCAGTACTGTATACAGTATGGCTTGAAATATCTGGGTGTATGTTCAGAGGTGAATTACAAAGAGAAATTTATATACATAATAACAATAATAACGACTTTATTATATAAAAAATTCAGAAGCAGTTAAGTAACAGGGTGGGGTTCAGCGTGCCTGCTGTTTTGAAAGCCAACCTATAGGCAAGACGATAGACTTAAAGCTGAAGGATACACAGGAGAATCTAGGACAAGAAGACTAAGTATAAAAAGTTAAGGAAAGTGGAGCAGGATGAAGGAGCGAGCAGCGCGTTTGAGAGAGGAGATGAATGATAATGAATAAATTTTCAGAGGGAATTGAATTATAATAGCAGGAAGACACAAATATCCGTTTTATCTAAGCTCACTTTCAAATTATAGTTGCCTGGTGTTCAGAGCCGCCTCTAGAGTTTCCGGGGCCCCGGGGCAAAATTCGATATTATTAACATCTAATTGGAAACAGATAAAACCTTACGTCTCTACTTCATGCGTCACATAAACTTGGCGGAAATCTATTCTGATAAATTATAAAGCAATTTTTTTCAGATGCGGATAACAATAATAACAATGAAGTACGTTCATTATCTTCAAATTTACAGTGAAGTATAATTATTTCATAAATGCAGCACAGTTTGAAACGGCTTTAAGACATGAAAATTTGCGACTAATAAATGTGAAATTTATTTGAGTAATTATGTAGAAAAGCTGTTACAGCACCGATTTCAATGATTTCTGAATATGTTGTCGGAGATGTAATTCTAAGCAACTTTAGTTTTCGAGATATTCACAAGAAACTGATATAAAGCCATAAAAAGGTTCAAAATGATTTGCTTCATAATTTCTCCAGAAAAAATTCCCCAAAATTCGCCTGTTTTAGCATTGTGTAAAGTATAGTCCGCCCATAATTCATTTAATTTTTATAAAATGAAGTCCTAAATGCAGGGCCCACGGCAAGTGCCCCGCCTGTCCGACGCTAAGGGCGGTACTGCTAGTGGTTCATGATTCACGACGTAATTTCAGTTATTACTTCGCAATGCATTCAATCCCAGATGTGATTACTCTTATCGCTTCCTGCGGCCCTCCAATAATTCAATAAATCAAAATATTTTTAACACACTTAAATAATCAATTCATATTAAATATCAAAATCAATTCAGATTTTTATAAATTCAATTACCCTACAAGAATTCAATGATTAAAAGCATTTTTAATAAACCATTAAATAACCAATTCATCCACCAATTCCTCTCGGAACTGGGCCATGGAAATGGTGCTCACGTCCCACGAAATATCCTCCAAAATCCTCGATGGAAGACTTGCCGCTGTAGTCTCCACATTCGTGACGATAATGGCATCGTATTCGAGTGGAGAAACGGCAGATACGTATCTGATGTGTAAATTTGCCGAGCGTAACGTGGCCAAAACGACCCGTGTCCAGATAAGCACTTCCCGCGCAGATAAGCTGCAGCACAAAAATGGCTGTCGCTGGGAAACAATGTGGAGTGGCGCGTAACATGTTCTGGCAAAAAAGAAACTACACCCAACAACCGATTCACGCAATATTTCCCCGGTCTACTAGATTACACAACTGCATAATGTAATACTGTAGCTATCACTCTAAGGAGCACTCGAGCTGTCAAATTATACAAATAGTCTTTACATAGCGCTGCACATAATTTCGCGAAACATGTCCTGTTGCTACAAAACGTCTAATAAAATTCTTCGTTTCTGTTCTTACGACCAGGGAGTAACAGTACAGTAACAAATTTAATTAGAAATACCAAACAAAATTCCTACCATGCAACCCACCGAATTAATTTCAGTTGTATACCATGATTTTTTCGAAATACTTAAATAGTCTCATCAAGCAGAAATGGCAAGAAAAATGGAACAAAGATATTCCCTCCAAAATAATATTTCAAATAATATGAAATAATATTTCTAATTTGAAGAATAGAAAAAATTTCTTAATTCTTTTAATTTGAAATAATATTTCAAATATTGTTATTTCAAAAGTGCCTCGAGTCTGGCAGAAGGAGCACAATCCACTATCTTTAAGGCGATCGGTAACGATTCGGTCTG
The DNA here is from genome assembly GCA_947577245.1 of Andrena bucephala. NCBI lineage: Eukaryota > Metazoa > Arthropoda > Insecta > Hymenoptera > Andrenidae > Andrena > Andrena bucephala. Next base: position 2,702,944 of record OX387717.1, on the reverse strand, counting down.
CGCTGAAACTGACATGCATTCGTGCCACGCACAGGGGCCGTTTAAGAAGTTACCCCCCTAAAAGTTCCAGACGCATTGAATTATTGAGGGGCACGCTGGGCAAACCGTGAAATTTTTCTCAGCCAGACTATCTCGCAATTCGACTTGTCAACGACGTTTAACGAGGAGGCTGAATATTTCAGCGCGGCTACCGAACTCACCTTGCGAAACTGCACGCCCCTTCGGGGCCGTGCTCACCACAACGCCGCTCCCCGTCGAAATCGTGCGATTTTTATCGCCGCTCGTTAGGGACGCCACGGAAACGATATTCCCCCGCAATCGTCGTGGCTCGTGATGCGGGAAAGAGGTTTATTCGTATTCTGTCCCGGTCCTGGGCCACTCGGAAAAATCGTACGCCACATCGATCGCGGCGTACGCGGCTGCGTCCGTCTTGCGAACGAAATTTTCCTTCGCAGCATCGATGAGGGGAAAACCGGCGCACAGTGAGACAAATAGTATTTTTTTGTGACGAAATCGTAGGACCTTTGATGAGGGGTGAAACTTTTTTCAGATGTTGCAGAATAAGGGAAAAATATTGAAAAAGTATGACCCTGAAAATCTGTCGAAAGAATCTAGGGCGAAACAATTTCTGCGATCAGATTTGAATTCAGGGCGTCAAAATCTATAGGAAATGACGTATAACAAGTCAAGGAAAAATTTCAACCACACATTATAACAAAAAACTCGGAATTTTCTTCGGAAATGTCAAATTTGATATAGATTTTCAAGGTCAAAACTTGTTTGTCATACTTTCTCAATATTTTCCCCTTATTCTGCAACACCGTAGCTTTAACCTCGAAAAAGATTCATCCCTCTATCTTATTTCTATCAAAAGTTCTATGATTTGGTCACAAAAAGCGCTGTTTGTCCCACTGTGCGGCGTGACAATGGAATTTGTTGGGGTTGCGAAAGAAATACTGGGTGGTGATTAGTTTTTTGTTAATGATCGATAGGAACTTTGGTGTCTGGCAGTTTTCATTTTTCTGGGGCTGTTGGAGTTTGTAGAAGTGTGGGGTAATTGGGTGGTTCTTTGGAGTGAAAGAAGTTTTAGGTGATAAGTGGAATTCAGAGTACTTTGTTGGAGTTTATTATTAGGTGGGATTTGGAATATTTTGTTAAGGGTGTGTTGAATGGAGGATATTTAAGTAAAGTGTTGAAACAGATTGGATAATTTTTTTAGCACTATCTGTTTTATAATTTTACTTAAATATTTTAAGTTCCAGCTATTCTTACGTCTTGAAACATTTCAAGCTTCATCGAGCCTTATGTTCCAAGGGAACATACTAAATTCCTTTTATACGTTCTGAGACCAAATGGAACTTGGAATAGCTCAGTAAGAGGGAGGACATTGGAACTTGGAATATTTTATATGGTGATGGAACAGATGGGACAGAGAAAAATTTTGAAATGCCATCTATCCCAACACCTTATTGAAATATTCCAAGTTCTACATGTCCTTCTTTCTTATTGAAATATTCCAAATCCTATCTGGTCTTATACCATTACAAAATTTTCTAAGTTGTACTCATTCTGATACTTCTCATTGAGACCAGAGGAAACTTGGAATACCTCGTCAAGATTTAGAACTTGGAATATTCCAGAAAGCTGGTGAAGCAGAGAGGACTTTGAAAAATTGTTTCAACATTTCACTGAAATATTCTAAGTCTCACCTATCCTTGTATCTCACTGAAATATTCCAAGTCCAATCTAGTCTTATGTTCGAGCAGAAATTTTCAAAGTTACACTAATATTAATATCTTGAAGACCCGATCGAACTTGGAATTCGGTAAGATATTGAAACAGAAGAAACTCAGAAAATTTTGAAATGTCCATCAGTTCCAACACTTTCCTAAAATATTCCAAGTTCCCCTATCTACCTATCTTAACTCAATATTCGAGGATAGAGAGGGTAGAAATTAAACAACTATATTATTATTATTAACAATATTATTATTAAAATAAAATTATTTTATTTATAAACACTTTCATATTACAATCATTCTCAGACAATGTTAAAATAAGTATTCCAAGTTCCATACACTCTCACAAATTTTTCAAAGCTCCACTCATCAACCACACATTTTTAGAAAATATTCAAAGTTCGCAGCCATTGGTTTCGGTTTTAACCGATTTCCAGGTCTCACCACGAGCAGGTTGCTGCGATTGGAGACCCGTAGAGAGATAACTGGAACCAAGTTCCATCGATTTCCCTTTACAAAATCGTCAGACTAAACCAAAGAGATAGAAAGAAACAAAGTCCCATCGCTCTCTTTAATCTAAACTTAGGGAGCTGCCACGCATTCATCATATTACACGAAGTTCAGCAAGAAGAAAAACGCGGGCGAACCCTGGAATCGGTATTCTATGGTGCAACTCCTACCACCCAGGTGTCCCAATCGAAGAAGAAGAGCTCTCGGCGCCCGAGGTGATTCCCGTTGCTCCGAGCGACTCTGTCAGGAGCACACTAGGTGTGACCTGACTCAGGCCGGCTAACGCAGAGATGGGCCAATCAGCCTGGGTGGCTCTCGCAGGCGATGCACCTTTTCCTACACCCCCTACGCCCGAAACTTTTCGTCTTGGATCAGTAGCCTGAGGATGGAGCCGACCCATCGATATCGATTCCAAGGCCGGTCACTTGTTTCTAGGAGAGAAACAGAACACCTCCTCATCGGCGCTGAGGAGCTGGGAGTGAGCGAAGTAAGCTAAAGTTCAGTGAATGCTTGGCAGCTTTTCATCTTTTCTTACGACTAAGCGATGAATCCTCTGATGATGGCGATGGTCTTGGTTCATGTCTTCTTCTAAGGGAATATTTGAATCTCTTCTTCTAATGTAGAGTCAATATTGTTCGTAATGGGTGGAAGGGCGTGGAGGTCTAAAGAATGAGGTTAGATCTCTTGGAGTCTAGAATCTCAGAAATAGAGTAAGAAATTCTTTGAAATTCCTTTGAATGAGGGTTTTAAACGCTGTTCGGAGGATCAGAGAGACCAGGAAGACCAGTTGGACCAGTAAGATCAATTTTCTCTCTGTAAACGACGATGCATCGAATTTTAACCCTTTCCTAGTGCTAATAGAAAAGATATACAAGTTTCGAGAAATTATTATTATTTTACTCAATTGTTTAAATCTCACAGGAATTTCTGCCACATTTGAGAAGCTTCATCTTCAGCACTTTTACGCGTTGGGTGTGAAATAATTCACAAGGCAAATAGTACTCGGAAAACGTTTCAACAATTATTTATTCATCTTTTACAGAATACGTAGACAGTTTATTATTAATATCGTTTTTATTTTTAGTCGTATGAGGGAATTCTTCTAAGGCAGACATGTAGGCCGTTATCAAAATTATTTTTTTCCTTTTAGTACATTTTAATAAAACCTTATTTACAAACAAATTTTTTACTATAAACCATTTATGCTAAAATCGATCTACGATAACCCAACAGTCCACTCTCTTTGATTCGTTAACCGATTTGCACGGAGAAGCTGACTCCATCGTGCCCATATCAGTGGATATAGAATAACACGTTGAACAACCTACATCACCGAATAAGTAATAATTCACAAGCGATCCAGGTACAGTGAATTGGTCGGTGACATTGGCCGATTGTCAGCTGCGGCTGGACGTCGCAGCGCATTGCATATTTAGATTATCGATGTAAACGAAGTGATACAGAGTAAGCTTACCGCAGGAGCCGTTCGAGTCACAGAGAAACCGTGATACCGGGCGCGAACGTTGCGCGAGCTTACTATAGCAGCTTCGAGACTCTTATACATCTCTAATCAATATCTTCGAAAGAATGTTTCGCTCATAAGACCAGTGGAGACTAGGTCAACCGCTGGGAACATTCAGAGCTCGGATCTCCGCGGAAGTGACTTGAAGAATTCATGAAACGTCAGACGAGAACGTAAGGGACTTTATTATCCCGTAAACAGAATATTTTCAATAACAAATGTAAGGGGTGAAAGAACGATGGATTATAAAAGCACCCCTGGCTGGAAGTAACGAAGGCGCGATCCGCAACACGAAACGGGTCGGTCGAAGGGCGTTTTTTCGCGCGAGGCATCGGGGTCTAACCCTTATCGATCGCGTGCCGTCGCTTTCCGCCTTGTTTCCGCCTTGGTCTCGCATGCCTAGATGGTCGCGCGCGCGGTGCAGCTGCAGTCCCGCGCGCGCGGTGCACTCCCAACATGGCTCGGTTTCCTTCCAAGCAACTTGTTTACGCGGCACGCTTCAGGGGCCGCGCCAGCTCAGCCAGCCACACCGTTCCCGCGCTTTAGGCGAATTTACACGGCTCACATTGGCTCAACAATGCGGGTGATTCGACAAAATTGGAACAGTCGGAATTAGCGTTGAATTAGTGCTCAACCAAATTGAACGTTGAAGGAAGTTGACAGAGTTTTAAATTTTTGCTTTCTAAAATTGAACGTTGAAGCTATTTATTTTAGTTAAGGCGGTGTATTGTTTGTGAACAGAGCTTGCTGTTTTGTGATGTAACATTGTGTTTAAATGATCATGAGAATATTATAAATAATTTGTAGTACCTCTCGATTTTATAATATATCAATATATTAATATAATATATTTTATAATATATTAATATATATAGATTCGACGTCGAATAAAGTTCAAGTTAAAGTGAAAGTTACAATAAAGTTAAAGGCAAGGTAAAGTTAAGGATAGAGTTCAGGTTAAAGTTGAAAATTTTATTCGACGCTGAAGTTGAAGCGCTTGACGAATAAAAGAATCAACTTTATTCGACGAACAAAAAAATCAACTTTATTCGACGAACAAAAAAACTAACTTTACTCGTCGAATAATCTAAAGCAGGGTTGACTAACTGGTGGCTCACGGGCCACCGGGGGCACCTCCGCATTGCTGCCACGCTGAACGGCCCCCTCCATACATACCAGACACTGACGATCGCAGTCGAAGAGAGTAGGAAGGAAGAAGGAATCCACTGCGATCGTCGGAGCTTGGTAGGAATGGAGGGGGGCCGTTCAGCGTAGCAGCAAGGCGGAGGAGCCCCCGGTAGCTCGCGAGCCACCAGTTAGTCAACCCTGATCTAAAGTGAAAAGTAACTTTTATTCGATCCGTTATTTAAACAATTTCTTATTTAGTTAATGCCCAACTCTGTCCCTGGCCTGCAAACCTGCATGGAGCCTGGCTACCTCTCGCGCATCTTCGTTGTGTCACGTCTACGCTGTACGTTGGGCTGCCTTGTTGGCCTGGTGCTACACTTTGTTGTTTTATCTGAGACATTGTTTAGATTCGAATAAAGGATTCGTACGCCCGAGAGTACTCGTTGCTCGCCAGGTGAGAGGCTTTGTTCATTCTTCAGATTGTATATACATGCACTGGTTCAGCATGCTGTGTTGCAACGAAATCACTGTTTGTCGTGAAAGTGATAAAGTGGTGTGTTTGGGGCACGTGTGGTTTTTACAGTGGTAGTGTCTTAGAGTACCTTGAGAAGTCTTTTAGTATGTACTTATTGTTAGATATTGTGGGTCCTTAAAGTTCATCAGATTCTTGATCTACTGGTGTATACAAAATTGTGGTGCTACCTACGTGCTCCATCTTCGTTAGCCTTACTGTATTGCTTCCACCTATAGCATTTGAAAAGATGACAAGTGTACGTGTTTTTGAAAGGAGAGAGTTACGTGCGTGTGGCGAACTTATCTTGGAGTATAATCCGAGATGCTAATGTCGTTACGGTTTCGCCGTGATATCACGAAAACTGAATTAGGAACTTGTATAGCTTGCTAGCGTTAGTTCTCAGATCATGCGATACGTCTTTATAATTGATGGTCTTCGGAGCGACTCCTTGTTAAACTGTTTTTGATTGCCCCTTTAACGATTAGCTAATCTAATATTCACTATTTCTAACTCGGTACACTGGTGAAATATAATTCTACTCGAAACTTAAACATTTCAGTAGCAACTCTTGACTGCCACTGCAGGGCCATTCCACGCAAAAGGGAACATTTTGGGAGTAACATTTCGGATTTTGTTGATACTTGGATATGTTGTAGTTTTTAATTATATATAAACGTGTCTCGAAGGATTTTTCAAAATTTTTAAAATTAGTGATCTTACAGCGCTTTGAAGTATAGTGTTGACCTTTTTTTAATAAATTAAAACTGTTGAACTAACAAATTGATACAAATGAACTTTTTGGTGCTTACAGTGGAAACATAAGACATATCCAAGTTTCAGCGAAATCCAAAAAATGACTCTTCAGTGAATGCTTAAAAATATAATACAAAATGTGTAATTAAAAGAGAGGATTTCGGCGCACTGGTTCGGTGTATTAAACAATTAAATAAAAGCTATTTTGCAATTTTAAGAATTTTTATCAAATTCCAACGTTTCGGTAAAAATTCTTAAAATAGCAAAATAGTTTTTATTTAATTGTTTAATAGACCGAACCAGTGCGCCGAAATCATCTCTTTTAATTAGAACAATTTTTACGGTCGAAATTCAATCTATATTGTACAAAATGTGTAATTTAAATTACGGATGTATCTACACTCACAAATTAATTCACATGGACACCGAAGAATACCTAATTTATTAATATCGTCTGCAGTTTCTATATCAATCATCTACTTCCTCTGATTCTAACATCAGTGATAGCCCTCCATAAAAAATTTATAAGCCTTTCATTATTACGTCACAAACCTCTAAACTCTCAAACAAAACTTTTATTCCAACATAACAGTACCAGAAATTTGGTTCAGAAGGGTACTTACGTCCCCGATGCCTCCTTGCATGTTTCAAAATCGAAAAGCAACTCCCCTGCCAACATAATTCTCTTCAAATGGAAAAGTTTGATGGGTGCCCACGTGATTACGGGATTCACAGCAAGAGGACTTAGAGCAGGCCTGCCCCATCGGGTGCAAATACCTCCTGAATTTCTGGGACCCGGGCAACAGCCGAGCGCGGGACTGGTTACGTTGCTAACCACAGCATGGGTTGCGGGAGAACTGCATGAGTGTGCGGCTGTCCACGTAGGCTCGTACCACGAGTCTATTGCTTGGATTCGAAGACCTCTTCTACATGGACGCCCACTCATGCAGTTCTCTCACAAATTTCGCAACGGGTAGCAATGGAACAGTCCTGCGCTCGGCTGTTACCCGGGTCCCAGAAATTCAGGAGGTATTTGCACCCGATGGGGCAGGCCTGACTTAGAGCATAGCATAATCGTTTCAGAAACCGTATATCTCGGGATGGCCGATCCTCGGCCCTGCTCGTCAAGAGCCTCGAGCCTGACGAGAGTCTCGGGTCGATCGTTTCCAACGATCGACCAAACCGCGGTATCTGGGCTTCCTGGTAGCTCGTGTCCCACGGGTCGAATCTTGATACTCACGTGTCGTATTCATCTTTATCTTGATAGCTTCGTGCGCTGCTGAAGGAAGACTAAATTACTAGGGACTATGTGTGAATTGGGTCGATTGGTCTGGCACAACTGGCCCAATGCAGGCATACTCTGCAAAGAGAGTATTCGAGGAAGAACTTTTTTGTACGAGGTTCCTCAAGCTAGGTACCTTTGTGATCAGAATGACAGTGATTTTACTGGATACATAGGTGCGTTGGGCAATAATGACGTTCTAGCAGATGAACCTGTAGGATCTCAACTGGGTTGATCGTTGAGTGAAACGAAGAGTGAACTTACATTTTTGGCTACTAAATAATAATAATAATAATACGTCTTTATTGCCCCAACAAACAGTTTTTACAGTTCAGGAGTTATAACACAAAATCGGAAAATACCCGGATTTTCAGGGGTCAATTACAGTTCTTAGAGTGAATTTGTGCAGCAATAAAAAATTACGTTGTAATCAGGAGGAAATTTCCCACATATTCAGAAAGTTTCAGAATTTGTTGAATTTCCAGGTTCGGGATGTTTCCTTGTAAGATAGATTTACAGTAGTGTCTCGAAAGAACACTGTTCTGTTCTTGGGGCGGGAGGGGCACTCGGTGTCTCTGATTAATAATAATAATAATACGTATTTATTATAGGGGCGTAGCCAGGATTTAATTCAAAGAGGGGAAATAAATACTGAAACCGAGTTTTGAATTTATGTACGTAGTTAGGAATCAATATAACCGGGGTCGTGTAATGGGGAGATACTTCACAATTTAATTTATTTTTATTTAGTAATAAATTAATATAATTTTGAACGAACGAATAATTTATTATCTCTTTCCTGTTGGGGTCGGGGGGGGGGGTGGTAAGCGCCCAACCCTGCCCCTCTTTGGCTAGGCCCGTGCTTTATTACATTCGCATGTTCATGCAATTGACAAAAAAATAAATAAACTATGCTAAAACAATATGAGCCTACCAAGAGATGTACGTAATGGGCGAATTCAGCAATTTGCTGCTCTTAAGTCTAACCCTGAGAATAATACCAAAAATACTAATAATTAATAAAAAAAGAATATAAATACTAATAATTACAAAAGAAAATAAATTACAAAAACAAACGCGATAAGGCAATAAAGGCAAACTGAAAACACTTCTTCTAAATATGTAGGTACATCTGACCATCTTTGAGCTTGTACCTAATAAAGATCTAAGAAATTAGTTGCTCCATAAGTGAAGAACCCAGAGATTGGAGGACATAGATTGCCTCAGGAGAACAGACTATTATAATTTTCGAAAGGGTTCGTAAACATCTTGCTCGTTCACCTGTCGCGAAAGTTGCAAGTTCCTCGAGAGGTCAAAGTTGACAACATATTCACTTTCCCGATCGGAAAACCATGCCACCCAGAAAATTAGACGAAGATTGGGTCATAAAAAAGATCGAACGTGTTTTACGAGATTGCCAACTTGTGCGAAATAGAAAAGTTCGGTGAAATAGAATCTTCTTGCCGGCCATCTCGCGAGGCACCCATTTTCGTAAAAATATTCATCGCCGGCTGGTGTTGATGAGCGTGGAGCAGCCGAGATTGATTAATGGCTTTTTAACATGCGACAAAATAAAACACTTGTTCGGATAACTACTTGCGCATCACGGTTCACTTGGCACTCGGCGCGATCGATGTGTATTAAATTAACGGTCGACTTAATTACGTTTGCACGGTGCGCGTACGGCCCATCGAATTGAGAACTCATTTAGCTCACCAGCTCGACAGTCGAATTGACATTGCACCGTGTGCGCTTCTACTTTATGCTGCAACTACGCGATTTACCATCTTTACCTGGAAACTTGCCTCTGCAACTGCTGCCTCTGATTCTCGATCCGGATTCAAGATCCGAGTGAGATGACAAATTAAACGTAAACAGAAACAACTCGTGTTCAGTTTCCTCTACACTAATATTAATGAATTTATTAACAGCAGCCATTTGATACAAGACAGAAAATTCAAGAAACAGATAAAGTGATAAATGCAGAAAAATTGGAGAGGAAACATGGAGAGGAGAAATATTTATAGAAGCAGCAGAAGGAAGCTGCTCAGTCGAGAAGTGGCATAAGTCCAAACTTTGAAGAGTAAATGTTAGGAATAACTTATCAATTTCTAAATCGATGTGTCAGAGCACTTGGAAGTTCAAATCCCGGGAACATTAATAATGCGATGCGATCAAAATTTGCTTCAAGTTAAAAAATGTTGAAAAATCACTCCACAAATATTGTCTCTGGATAATCAGAGCTCTAGGCATCTCAAAAACCATCCACGATATGCTCCCACGCTTGATGGATCTCCAGTTCGCACGTTTTTCTTCTAACAGTCCAAAGTTCCCAACGACGCATCGCTTCCGCATCGAAATGATCGATCGCTGGTAAAACGATTCTTCCACGTTCGACGAATCCGAGGTCCCGGGGGACGTCACGCCTAACGTCTGATTCATGCGCGGCTCGTGGCTTAAATTTCGACGAGTTTCATTACAGCCGTCCGCGAGAAGTTATAATTATCCGGAAAACTCCCGAACAGGCCGTACATTATTGCGATAATTGGAATTACTCCGCGGCCGGGACGAGCGAAACGAGTTTGCGCGCGGCGCTCTCTGCGAAACTTTTAACAAGTGACCGCGCAGAATCGCTCGATTGCTCGGACACGTTTCGACGAGCGTGGCGGCGACGAAAAATCACGATGAGCGCGTATTCATCTCCGATACACCGTTTCTGGTCGCCACTGCGATTCTGGATCACACGAATGTTTGATTGCGCGCGATTTCTCCATCCCTGACTTTTTTTCCTGTTTCACTTCGATCGCAGGGTATCGTGTTCCCACCGAGGGGAATCTGGGGAGTTGCAAATTCGAAATCGATAGGATATTGAAATTTGGGTGATTGCCTCCGTAACTTGGGCTGTGTCTATTTGCAGTTACTCACGGAAGGATCGGCCCACCCTATATGTAATATATTTTAGATAGGTATTAAATTGACTTCAAAGTGAGAACTTGCAATACTATGTAATTCATACTAGTGTAAATGTTGATTAATTGAATTATTCTTGTGGGTGCATTTAATGGAAAAATGGTACACAGTTTGTTTAAAAAAGTATTATTACTCGTGGAAGATTCTATATTCTACCAATTTTCTGTGGAAACTCCAATTTTCTCGGAACTTCTCCAGCATTTCTTTGGGAGATGGTACTAACTAAAAATATATTAATTGTAGTGGACTAAGGTGGGGCGTGAAATAAAGAAATCCGTAGGCTAACACCATGTATATATATATTCTGGATACAGCGAGCGCTCATGACCTCTAAGGACTGCTATCCACAAAAGACTGCGTGTCACGACGGCTGCTGCCGAGACGTTGCCAAACAAAAGCGACCGCAGTGATCGGCATCGACAACGTCGCGCGTTGCCCGATTCTCGGTATTCCTATATATACATATATATATAGGACGACCATATAATCAAGGTTTATACTAGTGTGAACTATAATAGGTAATTCAGAATTGAATATTACTTAAATAAGTAAAAGTATTAAATACTTATTATTAGTATTAAATACTTATTATTAGTATTAAATACCTATTACAATAATTATTATTGGTATTAAATACCTATTAAAATATTTATTATTAGTATTAAATATCTATTTAAATACATCGTATTATTAATATTAAATACCTATTTAAATATTTGGTATTACTAGTATTAAATATTTATTTAAATACTTAGTATTATTAGTATTAAATACTTATTTAATACTTTTATGAGTGACTGTAAAAGGGTTGTTTTATTAAAAAGGTATTCTTTTTCGCAGATAAATTTAGAGAAAGGTTTATTAAAGTCTATTATTTAAAGATACTTTCACAGAATTTTATAAAATACTTTTTGCGTTTCCTTTTAGAGTGATTGAAACATAAAAACGAGAACTCAGATGTTCGTACATTTAGCGGGCTTTCGTTCCAGAAGCGACGTCCATTATTCATTTCTCTAAATTGTGGAATTTGGACAATCAAGCAGTCAAAGGGGGGACAGTGAAAAGAACTCACGTGAAATGTAAAGTGAAATCGATGAATGAAGCCCATCGGAGCAACGTTGCCACAAAGGCAGCCGGAAAAGGGAATCACAGAATAGCGGCGGGTAGAAAAAGATACGAATAAGACTAATTCCAAGCCGGAGTCGTCGAAAACTGGCAGGCTTACATAAGAACGTATCAATCCCCTGCGAAGAGATTCACGGTTATGTAATACCCTTAGGTAACATATCGCCTGCATCCTCCCACAATGCCACGGAAATTGATTACTGGAACCGTTCTTCCAGCGAAAAGAATTCAATTTTCGCGTATCAGTAGCACGCGTGCCTAAAAAAGGACACCCGTGACGTCGCAGAAAAATATAAAAATTGATAAGCAAGGAATCATTGGAAATCGGTAAACTCCACACAGGCATCTTCGATTCGTTGTCATCGTGTCGGTTCGCGACGGGAAAAAGCGTCGTCCGAAAGAAGTGCTGCAATCCCGTTGCTCTGTATCCGTGCTTCGTCACGCCTCGGCGAAATGAAACGCGCAAGAAATGCAGTTATTTGCAGAAACGTCGAGGTAATTGTGGTCGTTGCGCGAATCGTCGGGTGTCTAGGGAGGGGTGGCTTTGTGATTCGAAAATGGCCGCTGGCCAGGTTACGCGGTAATTGGTACGAAAAGGGCACTTTTGACGCATTAGCTATTCCGTTTTACCGAGGTCTTCGAGTTCCCAAGGCGTCCCTTAAAAACGAAACTCTTAAATTTCCATCCATTATTCAGCCACCACGAGCCAACAGAAGTGTCTCTGGTGTTGTGGTGACGTTGCTCGAGTTCCTTCGAACCATGAATACCCATTGCTTACTTTCTGGTGGCACACAAGGCGCGGAGTTTTGCTAGTGGGACCCATTTTACAAGCAAAATTAATAGCGTAAAGTGAGGAAAAGGTTTCATTATTTCAGGTTTTTTAGAAATTATTTTAAAATTATTTCCGTGATCGAGTTTCAAATGGTCATCCCTGGAATTAGTACAACGTAGGAATAATTACAGTGTTTACCCTTTAAAACTTAATAACTTTTTTAAAATTCGATCAATCGATTTGAATTTATTTGAAAAGTTAGGAGGATTAGTTTACTAGATGACGTGTTTTCGTCGTTTTGGAAAAATGGCAATTGGGCGGAATAGCGAAGAAAATAGTGATGCTCGCTTTTTACCATTTTTTTTAGCTAAAGCTGTGATGAAAATTTAAAAAGTGACTTTTGTAGATTTAAGTAAGTTGTATGCATGCTGAAAATTTCATCGAAATCGGTTAACGTGGCTGGGAGATACAAACAGTTAAAAGTGGTGGAAATCCTAAGTCCTAAAGAAAACCTAAAGATTCTTACACATTTCGATGCCTGTCGCTTGTTTCTACATCAACGGATTTCGATGAAATTTTCAGTATATATACGACTCACTTAAATCTACAGAAGGTATTTTTTTTAATTCATTACAGGCTCAGATAAAAAAGTTGTAAAAAGTGAACTTCATTATTTTTTCGCTCGTCCAACCAATTGCAATTTTTTCACAACAACGAAAACACGTCGTCTAGAAAACTAATCCTTCTAGATTCTCAAAAAAAAAATTCAGGTCGTTTGCTTCAATTTTAACATTAAAACTACTGATAATTACTGCAGACCTATTTGACTTATTATTTATTCAAGGAAAGTATTATTTATTCAAGGAAAGTAAACCGGTTATTAATATATTTTTAATCTTTATATTGTTAGAAAAAATATACAGCATACTATACATATTTATGCTACTTAGAAATACACTTTTTCCATACTTGAAAATGATCAATTTATTACATTTCTTGCATCTGTCGCAAGTATTATTGGTTTTATTATTTCTGCAATATCCAATTTGACACCATTTCCGTTTATTCGAATTTTGTGTCGTATTTGCCGACATTCTATCTGGCGAAAAAAATTTCAAAATGACTAGTTCGGTGTATCTAGGTATAATATATATGTAACTTTGAAAAGGGTGGGGAAGAAGTAAAGACAAATTGACAAATACAATTCTTTAGATGTTACAATAAAAATTATGAAAAAATTCTGGAATACAAAGTCATAAATTTGAGTTCATAATTTTAAATGAAAATTTAAAAACAGTCATGTTGACTGGTGTGTTAGTTCTAGTGCTAAAAATGTTATTCTGTTTTAAAGGGTATACGTAATTACATGTAATTATATGGCCACCACTGTTTTTATATTGAATCCGATTAGCACAGGGATATTTTTGAGTAAACTTTGACGTAGGTGTTCTCCCCATTGACGGTTTGCTCTGGCAAACAAGAGCAGACGTTTCCTCGCTGAAATATCGGCTGTCTTTCGGTGGATATTCAACGGTCGTTCTCGTCCATGTCCTACCGCAAGCGCGTCATTGTTTCGAAAGCTCCCAGCGAAAGTGCTTCCCTCCTTCGCTCTCGATTGTCCTCGCGGACCGCCACTTGGAGACAATAGTCCCTTCCGGTTGGTTTAGCAGGCAGGTTAAGCACGGAACGCGGGAACAGGGATGCCTGAAACATTTCGCGAGAGACGACCGTCACCTGTCCCCCTCGTTCCGTGACTCGTAAACGGTGTATCGCCACCGCCAGTTTCCGCGAACCTCCCGAATTTGATGCTCTCGATTTACGAAAATAATTGCTCCGAGTAGAAACAAGGAGGGGGAAGTATTGAATGTGTTAAGCTATGGGGGTGGTTGGATTTGTTGAAGATTTTTATTTTATTTTATTATTCGGATTGTTGAGAAATAAGTTAGAAATTATTCAGACGGTGTTGGAGATTTTGTCTCTTCTTGATTGCACTCTGAAGGAAGTGGAACTCCTTTGACAGAGATTATAGTCTCTTTGTATCAAGCAAGTTTTAGTTTTGCTTATACAGAGTGCAAGAAACCTCTGTGGATCACAGTGCATTAAGGGGAATCCTATTTTTTGGGGTAAGACGTGTCAAAATTTGGGATTTTTTTTTAAAGAAAATAGCGGTTCGATTCATCTGAAATTTGGACCATGTTTGTATGCATCTTTGACGAACTTGCAGTTTTTCTTATTAATTGTTAATAATAAATATGGGAGTTATGCAAACTGAAGCTAGATATGTATAAAGTAAAACGTCGTGCCATTTTTCTGTTTTAAATTATCAGGAAGATAAATATCACGGACACCAGCGAAAGATGAATTTTTCGCAGTGTGATGGTCGAGCATGCATAACTCTAACATAAAAATTAATAAAATAAAAACTGCAACTTCTTTAAAGATACATAAAAACATGGTCCAAATTTCAGCTGAATCGAATCGCTAGTTTCTCAATAAAAAATTCCCAAATTCTACTATGTTTTTAGCCCAAAAAATAGGATTCCCCTTAACTGACCACGGTTGAAATCCTCCACACCAAAAATCAGGGCGATGCGTAGCTACCATCCAATAGAGGGACAAAATATAGACAGTGGTAAACTCGAGAGACAATAAAAGAACGCTGTTAAATCGTGGTAATCCCGTTTATTCAGCTTTGAAACGACATTCAGAGCCCGTGGCTCATGAGCTTCCCGGGAGAGATGGAGAGCTGTCTCGCCGGCAGGGGACCGTTTCGCTCGGGGACGTTGAATGGCGACGAGATGTCTTTGGAAGTCGTCGTGCGTTCATCGTCTTCGGAAACTTAAAAGAGCAATCCTCCCCCGGTCCAATCTCCAGTCCAAGAAGTCCAATCTTCTCGCGCGAAATGACGCGGAACGCTCGCCCCGGCTCATCCGCCTTTTGCCAAGAGCGCGCCGGAATGTGTGTCATCACGTTATCTCCTGTCGTTAGCGGGAAACGGCGCGATAAATCGTTCCTCTGTGGAGCCGCCGTTATTTCAGTGTTGCGAGACGATGTCGTGGACGCCAGTTTAAGCGTGCACGCATAATTATTCCCCAAATTGTTGGGGACAGAAGGAGGTAGGTATGTCGCGCATCGAGTAGAGGAGTGATGGAAATGGGACAAATTCCTGAGTTATAAATGTGTCGTCTTGCTGGGATCTGAAGCCCAAGCTTCTCCACTCGTCTAAATTTGTCAAAGGCTGGTGCTTGAGGAGGAAGAAGAGTGGATGATGCGAATTGAAGGTAGAGGGGAAGGAAAGAAGTGTGCGTTGCGTTTTAGGTCTGCTCGTGGATTCAATAAAGCTTTAACTAGCAAGAGTTGAGCATTTGTGTTCGAATAATTTTTTGTTTTCGAATAAAAATTTCGGGCGAAATGAAGTTATTCGAATAAAAAATTATTCGTTATTTATATAAAAAAAATTTATACATGAAAATTTATTCGAGTAATGCCAAACTGAACCTAGCAGACCCTGGATTAGACGCGGGTGCGTTAGGAGCTAGGATACCTGCTGCATTTTCACATAATGTGATATTTGGTGCTGCGTTTAATTTAATACTGCAAATAAAGTAATCTTTAATAAATTTGGAACGTTTTGAACTATTATGTGGGATCAGGAACCCACATAAAAGGGAGTCCGAAATATAATACTCAGATCTCGGAGGCTCGGTTTGGCGCAGTTGGTTAGGCGGTTGCCCAGTACATCGAGGATCCGGAGATCGCGAGTTCGAGTCCCATCACCCCGAAGGTTTTTTTTCCGAGGCTTCCACACATGGGAATTATAAATGCCCTCTTGCGGCGAGAACTAGGAATATCGCTACAGTTGTTGTTGTTGTTATTCTTCCAATTACTATGAGCTTCGTCTTCAAGAAAAAAACTAACTACTGAATCTCGACCAATTTGTGACACACTCTACCATTTTCTGTAGGTAACATGTGACATCAGTCTCTTTACTTACTAAGTGCTGCACGTCAAAGTTGTCACTGACAAAGAAATGACGAAAACGTCCGACCGTCTCGCGCCCCGTCAGGTCCGAAGTCCTCGCGAGTTGGCAGCCAGGAACGAATCGAATCAACTACTCGCGACGCTACTGAAAATATTATCGTTGTCACTGGGACTCCTCGAGTGAGCGTTCCGAATGAGCAAGCACGCGTGGATTACTTACACGCAGCCCTGTCAAGAATATCTACGACAGCCGCCTTGGAAATTGCTTCGCTTTCCAAGCTGAAATTACCTCAGCGCCAAATTAAGAGAACTTACTCCCACGAATGCGGTCCTCGAAGTTGGCTGCCGTGGCACGCACGGTGAAGCGACGAATCTCGATAAGTAACCAAGTCGAAATAAACTCGATACACACGGCTGTCTGGCAGAACGGTCTAAACTTTGTGCAATTCCTCTTCCGCTCACGACGCTTCTCGCGGTATCTATTCCCGAGCCTCTATTCCCGAGCTCCGCAGCCCCTGTTGATCTTTCCTCGATTTCAAGGTCGAAGAGGTGCTCGAGAGCGCCGTTAAAAAGGAAAAGTTTCCCTTATCTTGCGCGCCTGGTTCGAAGCTCCAACGGTTGCGAGTAATTTCCCTTGCTCCTTTTCGTTCGAGTTCGACTGCACCCCTTCTTTAAGCTTGGGTGGGGTAAGGAGGTCAGCAGTTTCTGTCCCTTTCGGATGATTGGAGGAAGCGGGATCCGAAGGTCGCCCGAATTTCTCGATGGTAGGAGGATCGACGTGGTTGCGTCTCTCCTTGGCCCCCGCAAGACTAATAGCCACGCCGCGACGTCTGCGTGGCTGCCGCTGGAATAATACTCCGAGGTGGTCGACGGCGAATTTGCGAAAGCATCGGGGCAGCGTAATTTTTCATGCGGCTTTAATGGCTGGCCAACGTCCCTTCCATTCTCATTACTTTCGACTGCTGCCTGTGTCTCGCGACCGTGAGACTCCTTTTCCCATTTTACCGCGAGTTATTTCGACGTCGTTACACGCCGAGCCCTGACGACGGTCAAGGCGAGTGACGCATTCGGTTCCGTCGCGTCTTGCGGAGTCGCGCCCACCGGAAGCTCGATTGAAAAAATCTTCATTTATTTTTTGGCGCAAATGGCCTGACGAATGGCTTCGGCGAAAGGATTAAATGTGAGATGATCGCACCTTCTTTTGGGTAAAAACTTGAATACTTTTTGGGAGAAGTGTGCTGAGCTTGAGGGTTCTTGTTTGGAGTGAGTTAAGGGGACGTTTTCATCAAATTGCAAAAAAATAGGTGATCTTTAAGATTTTTTTTTTAAAAAGTATACAACTTGCGGTAAAAAATCTGTATGACCTTTATTTATTTTTTTAATTTTCCTGTTGTGCTCCGATTTCTAGTGTACTGCTACAAAAAAGGTGCGGCGAGTATAGCCAGTACAACTCAAAGGCAAAGAAAAAAGGCAAAGAAAGCAAAGTGGCGATTTTTGGTGCACGTTTGAACACAAACATGTTAAAAAAGGGTAGTTTTACGCCTAAAAATTTTAATAACGGAAATCTATGACCTCATAAATTTATAATCGAAGGCTCATACGATAGAGAACTCAATAACAAAGAAAATGCCACCAAGATTTTTTAAATCGATTCATAATTGCTTTCGTTATATTGGCTACCTACCGTTCGGAAAAATCATGTTTCGAGATGAATGCGTTTAAAGTTCTCGTCTATCGTGTAGAATCTATACCGCTACGAATTTCGTCTTATAACTTTTACTTAGTATCCTTCAAATACTATATTATAGATATATCTATGCAAAAAAGGAAATCGACTTTCTGAAAAATTTTAATAACAATGTCCCCTTAATCAGTTTAAAAAGGATCTCTGTCCAGTAACAGTCCTAAGCATGTATACTTGCAGGGGTGGGTTTGGAAATTTGACCCTCTTAGACTAACAAGCCTCTACCACCCTTTCCACGAAATACCACCAAATATTTTTATTTAAAACAGTCGAGTCAATTTTAAAATTAATTCAATATTACAACTCACATAGGAGTTATTGTTAATTTGCTTGAAAAAAAGTGAATTGTTTTTAAAGATGTCTCAAGCTTCTATGTTTCACCTTTTTCAATCTCTTTCGCTCAAAACTTGCATCCTACTTATCCTACTTGCTTCATTTCGGATATAAATACGACGGGAAGGGTCGTTTCTATTTTTCCCACGTCTACCTATTTCTCTCATTTCACTCGGCTGTCCAATTATCCTTGCTTCGGCGTCTCCTTATCGAGTTCGTTCTTCGCGTACAAATTGAGGGTTAAGTAAATTTCTGTTACGATATACTGAATTTTCTTGAGATTCAGTGGTCCGTCAAGGGATCGTGGGTGGAGCCTCTTGAGTGGGTCCATTAATGGGACATCTATTTCCGTAATTGGATTAGCCTTCCTCGCGGCTCAACGAAACGACAGAATTAAAGATCACTTCTCGCGTTACCTTTAGTACCATTCTCCGGTTGAGCTGTTTCCATGCTACCAGTACATTGCGCGGACTAAGTTGTCAGAGGGTTGATGCAGTGCACCCTGAGAAACCGGTGCACTCCCAAGACAGTCGCTGGTGGGGGTACGTGGAAATTAATTAACTCTAAAATTCCTGGACGTTACGCCGGTCCATTAATTGCCTCGAAATGAAACAATAAATCGTGTGCTATTTTACGAGGCCTGCAAGGTTAACGAGCAGCCCCTGTAATCAGGGCGGATCGTTTCGCCCCGGCTTCCGATAGAAGTTTCACGCTGCGCCCCCTAGCCAATCCGATAATCGCGCTGCAAAAGAACTAACTTCATAAAGCTCCACCGTAATTTTCCGCGACGCGCGGGGCGGATCCACGAATTTCTCTGAATTTCGTCCCAGGGCGCCGCTCGATAGCTCCAACCCCCTCTGGTCCCTTTGAAAGCGAGGGAGGCAGCGCGACGCGACGCGGCCCGCGAAATCAGCGAACATGCTCGTCCTGATTTTTCCCTCCTCCCATCGTGTGCGTTATGTAATCAACGCGAAGTTTAAAGGAATACCTATTTTTCTGGTCATACTGCGGGGGATTTTTTTTTTGAATCTGTGCTTCAAGGGGTTGGGTCAGTATGATAAAAGAGTAATTTGATTCACCTTAATTATCCGCATTCTGGTTTATTTGTGCGCTGTTTTTGTTTGTCTTCAGTTTCCCACTTTTTCATATTGCAAATGTGGATCTTATTTTTATAAATAAAATGTGAAGCTCCCTCGAAGTTCATCAAATCGAAAATTAAAAGACACTCACCACGTATAGACCATCATTATGCTTCAGCTAAGGCACTCATTCTCCAAAGCCACCTTAAAAACTCACTCACCCCCATTACTAGGGTGGGGCTTAAAATTCAATTGTTGAAGTATTGATTGGGCACCCCAACATTTTGCTTTCTATACTGAAAAACAGGCCTGGGTAAAATTTTATTTCATTTCATAATGATTTGGAGGTTGCTACCAGCTTATTAATATTTTAAATAAAATTGCATTTTTTATTTAATACGAATTCTTACACCAGGTCCTCTGTATACCTGAGAGTTATCAAGAATATTCCTTCTCCAGAATAGTACATTGTAACCCACCTTACCAGCTCTGCCTAGTAAGCATTACTACTCAACTTTTATAAATATGAATTGGCCATTTTCAAAAGTTGCTGGTTCACAAATTTGCTTTGTCATAATATTCCAATGTTAAGTAAATGTGTTTAAAAAAATATAATACTTCGAAAAGAAATTTTCATTTTAAACAACACAAAATTCAATGCGTGGTAGCAACCCCCAATAAGTAACTGAAAAATATCAAATAAATACCACATCACTTACTCATTAGAGTGGACAAATTAACGCGGTGAAAAAAATATAAATAAATTTTTTGGGATCAAACAAGCACCACCCTACCCATTATCCTCCACCACCACCAAGCTGAAACCTCGAAACCACCTTCCTATCATAAAACACGGAAGTTGGCCAATAGATATCCGAACTTCGAAAGATAAATTCTCTTAACGACGAAGGCGTGGCGAAGGAACACAGCTCCCAATAAAACGGGAAGGGCCATTCCGCTGGTACCGCAAAAAGCAACCCCCTACTGTTTGGAAATCTTGGCGGATCGCTCGGGTCGCGTTATCCTTGACAGTGCTGTCTAAAGGGCGCGGAGAAGGCGCCGCTGTTTGACGCCGTCCCGATGGTCGATGGCGCGTTTCGCGTGGACGCCGCGGTGCTTCGCGTCCGGTAGCGTCTGGAACACGCTGCAGGACGACGAAGGGAGCGGGCGGGAGGACTACGGAACCGCTGGCGAAGGGTTCTCGAGCGGAGGTCGAATATGGGTCAGCCGAGAGGCCCGATCGATGGGCGATCCAGCGGGTAACTGCATTATCGACGATCACGCGAAAGAAGATCCCGTCACGGAAGCTCGAGGGTGCGCCGGTTCGCGCTCTGCCTGCGCCCCCGACCTCCTCGGGATATAATGGTAACCGAGTCTTATTGGGAGTGGATAACGGTAATATTGGTAGCCGAGCCGCCACCGACGATGCGGATGTCGCGGCGAATTTGCCGGATAATGCCGGCTGCTCTTCAGGGGTGGGGGGCGCGGAGTCGATAGCGCTCATTAGCGATGCTTCAACCACTTGGCGCTGCCACTTCGAACAGCTGTATCACTGGGCGACTACAGAATGCGTAATACGAGTTCTGGCAACGTCACTGGCTTCCGAGCTTTTTATTTGCTTCTGTCGATGGGTTTCCAAGGTCATACAATTTGGTTCAAACCAGATTCGTTGGTTTTTATAGTGATAGTTAGCCCTTCGTAGTCATGCGGGGTGTCTCACACCCTCGAGATATGTATTTGCCAATATTTTTGTAAATTTTTAGACTTCAATAATGAAATTTAAAAATTTACTGAATTTCGGCAAAAAATGGCTTTTTTCCACAACTAGTTTTTTCAAATACAAATTTCAACATATCAAAATTTACATTTGTAGAAAAAGACTCAGTGAAAAGTTAAAAGATTAAAAAATACGAAAATGGTAATTCAAAAATCATTAATAAGAAGGTGTGACCACGGAGGGTTAACTGCAGATAGCGCAATGGAGGTGGTGTGAGGTGAAGGTCCAGGCTCGAATTGCTTACGAAATCTGTTAGAAATCGATGGAAAGTGTTGACACCGTTTTACTGTAAGGGAGGTGTCGTGGGAATGAGGGAACATTTATCGTTTGTTCTCAACGTATGGAGAGTTTATTCTCCCGGGGCTGTCTTCTTTCACTCCACGCATCACATTTTCGTATTTCTCGCGGGAAATATCAAGAACGTGATAACAAGTTGCGTGGATCGCTGGCGAACCAGGATATTCAGTGTTGAAGTAAAAGGGGCGAATGTAGGGACACCACTGGCAAGGGACGTTCAGTTACCCAACACTCCGATTTTTTTGTAACCGTGTTTGTTTGTACAGGACCTCAATAGAACTATCAGGCACTTTGTCGTTTGTATCCATTTTCGGTTCTTCAGGGTGAACACTAATAGGTACAAATAGATGCAGTGCATATTGTTAATAAGCCTAATTATTAAGGTTGTATCAGATGTACAATATTAGACAAAAGTATAAGAAATTTGAAATACTTGAATATCTACGTCTTACGCATAGTAAATATAGATGTAAGGAACTCAAACGGCAGTCGGAGTCTTATTTTTACTCCTACAAAGGTATTTCTCACTTTACAAATGCTTTTTCAAACATTATTTGCTAAACTTTTGGCAGTGAAAATGCTCTGAATTCACAATTTTCACAAGTTATAATTTATTTCTTTAAAACGGTGCAGTGGAAACAATTGAAGCTCGGCAGATATTTTCATCTATACATATATTACATGTTCAAAAAAATTGAAAACTTTGGTACCATTTCTTCAACATTTTTTCAGGTGTTTTATCTGTCAAGATCGTCTCTTTCCATAAGAGTACTTGTAAAATCAGTGAAAATTAAAATCGTTATAATTCAGCAAAATTTTTAATCTTTTTAAAATTATTGGGGCACATCAGGAAGATAAAAAAGGGCACTTAAAAAGGTACTTAACGTTAAGTACACAAAAATAAGACCTAAACTAAAACTAACACAAAAAAAATGAACTAGAGTAACCTATACACAGTTAAAGTACACACTATATGAATTCATATCGATCACATTGCCACTGAATCTGTAACAAACAAGCTCGACAACATCAACTTCACTCTACATCGTTGTCCCTTTCTTACAATTCACGTGTTACATTTTTGGAGTGCCGTATCCACTTTTCATGACCACAGCGTTCAACAGCGTAAAGTGAAGCGTCATTGTATTTGAAATTTTGCATAAATCAAGCTGGAATACCGCGGGACAAGAGTGCCATTTTTTCTCGTTTCAGGATATTTCCGCCACACAGAAAAAAAGGGGAGCAATCCAACAAAACTGCGAATACTTTCGCCACGCTTCCAGAGACAGAGAAATTAGTGTAATACCTTGCTACCCGCGTTGAAACGACAAAGCGTCCCGAGGTACACTTTTCCAAAGTGCCATTCGTTTGACCGCGAGTCGCAATAATTTTCCCTGCGGCTACAATTCACACGTCCACAACCGGCACCGTTACATTTTCCAGAATTATATTCCCAAAGAATTGTATGTCTGGGAAGTAATATTTCACTTGCCCAAAATTGTCCCTACAATTCGCGCGAAAATTTCCATCCACCGCTGTGCAACGCTCCCAGCGCGCCGCAACCCTTTCCCATCGGTCGATTTTCCCGATTTCCCCCCCCCGAAAATCGTTCCGCCGACCGCGACCGTTTCTGCTTGGGACAATTGTTTCCAGCTTTCCCGACCGCCCCGCAGTCGCGTCGCAGTTTTCCTGGCAAATCCGCTCGGCGAAATGGCCCCGCGTGTTATTTTCCTCCAATCGGGCGCTTTTGAATTTTTCACGGGACACCAGTCGACAGCCGCCGGCCTTGGCCGATCAATTTCTCGATAATTCAGAGGGCGAATGGGATCGCCCTTGCCCCGTCCACTTTCCTAACAAATTTCGAAATTCGTTCGCGCGGATTGCTGCACGCCGAGCGTAAGGAATTCGTGTCTATAGGCAGACCGGAAGTTTGATTTACGCGCGGAACGTCGGCCGTGTTTCACCCAATGTTCGCTTCGGACCCTCCGGCGGATTCGCGAAAATCGGGCGCGGGCCGTCCCTTATCGGTCCCGATTTCGATAAATAGCGGGCACGGGGGGAATCAATTTATCGGGCAGAAACGTATTTCACGCGGCGGCATTGCGTACTCTTTCTTGTCGCTTTTCGAATGTATGTCGCCCAATTCCCTCACGGTTACCCCAAAGTGCTTTTTGGGCTATAAAGGCGGCGGATGTCGCGATAATTCAAAAGATAGAAGGAACGAAAACTGCTTTCGGTGTTCAAGGACAGCGTGCTTCAACTCTTTGGGTAATTGAAACTTCATCTGGGAATCTTTTTCTATGTAACTGTTTGGGAAGAAAATGAAGCAAATGGAAATTGAAAGGAAGACAAAGTTTGATAACTTTAACCCAAAATGAGGCACCTCGTAATTTGGTAAATATTGAGTCCTTTGAGAGACCAACTGAGATTTAAGTGAAAAAAAATATTTTTTCAAGTTCGAAATATTACAATCTTAGTAATAGCAATTATTAATGTATATGGAGAATAACAACTCGTTAATCAAAAGAATATATACCTATTGTATAATAAAAGTATAATGGGAAAAATAGTCTGAAACAAGTAAATGTGCATTTCTTTTTAATTTATGACTTTGTTTGTCTGAAATATAATAAAAGAACATTTTTTTAAACAAATCAACATACATTTTTTCAATTTTGGTTCTATTTCTGGTTTTCTGTTTTATTTATTAGGCTGAAATAATCAGCTAGATTGAGAATGAGTTCTAAAAATTTAGCAATAACTAAAATATTTAACTAGGGTTAAGGAGGTATTTTAATTTGATGGGTCAAAAGAAATCGATTTTCTTTGCTATTTTTTTATACTTTTTGATCCCAAACCTGTATCTGCAGAGTAAAATTACCAGAGTTATGGAGGTGCAAATGTCACGCCTCCCGCGTAAAAAAATTGTTACAAAGAAAATTGAATGGTATTTTTGCTGCATAAAACTATGTAATTGAATCGAAATTAAAATTTGTGGTGGGGAACCTTTCCCTATTTAAATTACAAATTTTAAATAATCTGATTACACAGTTTTATAGAGCATAAAAAGCCGCTAAGTTTTCATTGCAATAATTTTTTTATAACTACTTCAGTTTTCAAGATATACAGGAAAGTAGGAAATCACACATTAATCTTTAAGGGATGTTTTCACCCTGACGAACTGAATACGGGCACAATCGAAAAATGGCCCGACACTTCTATTGAGTATCCGAAACATCTCTTGTTAGTCTTCATCTTCTACATCTTGCTTTATCTTACTCTACAGACTTCGTTACTCAACTTTGTCACTCAGTATTATCAAACAATAATACCCTACTACGTTAATGGTTATTGCAACATTCATCGTCGCAAAGCGTGCTTTTGTTTCCCGTTTCACGGTTGCGCGTCGTCATTATTGCGTAATGTATGGCCGAGTCAATGAACCGAATGCCGCGCGAAATAATTAACCCTTCGGTCGAGTCAATCCGCGCGTTTATTTATTCAGCGCTAGCGGAGGTCTTTATCCGCGGCTTATCGCGTCACCGAAGCTTCGCTGCCGGGCAAAAAAGACATCGATAAGCCTCGAATTCTTGCCAAGTCCGTGGTGTGCCTGCACCGATTCGAATCCAATTTGCTAAACGATCGCGTCCGCTATCTTTCCCGCGTTTTTTTCCCCCCGTCACGTGAGCGGCTCGCTCGGGGCTCCTTGCTCCGGCGCGCGCGCGCCATTTCTGATATCGTAACTCGCGGCAAACTGCATCGTTACGGTGGCCTTTATGAGGCTTTATCGACGCGGTACACTCTCCGTTTAAGTGGAAATATAAATTTCAGTTTAGAAAGCCCATGGTGGCTGATGCTTCGCGTGTGATCTTCCTCGGCTTTGATATACGAGCTGGGCAGCTTCAAAGGCGCCTCCATCGCTGCGTGGGTCCTCAAAGACACCGCTTTTTCGTCGCAACTGATGGCATTCGGATATAATTATAATTAACATCGATATTGCGCTAAGAGAGGAGTTTTAAATGAACGTTTAAGATATATTTTCCCTTCTCAATTACAGTTTCCTTTCAAGAAAATCCTAAATTTTTTAAGGCATTACACGAGAACGCACCCTCAACGCAAGCCACCCTCTGCAACATCCTAATCAATCAAAAAGCACCTGGCCAATGACCTGCCTCTAAATTAAAACCTACATGTCACACACGAACGTCTCCCAGACAATGCAGGATCCGTCTGCTCGAATCCACCGCTACCTCAGCAAGTCGAACCACCCATGAAGGGATCCGGAACAGGGAGACCAAAGAAAGAAAGGGAAACAAAGGATAGGGTCCAGGAAGGGGGGTCGCCGGTGCATTACCGTGAGCATGGTGAAGATAATCCCGCTTACGTAGGTTAAGTTTAACAAACGAGCGACAACGAGCGGTAGGATGACGAGGAGGTCCCCTGTCGAAGCGGGTGGCGTGCACCGGTGCGGTTGATCGTGTTCCGTGCAGAAGCGCGGAAAGAATATCGAGCTGCTGGAGCTCGCTGGGGTCTGGAGCGTACGAGGGGGGAGGGGGGGGGAGGGAGGAGGAAGAGAGGGAGAGAGAGCAAAAGGAATAGGGATAGCCGGAGGGTGGGAAGAAGGGGCAAAGGAGCAGAAAGTCCGTGGGCGGGGTGGGTGGGCAGCTGTGCTCAGCGCGGTGGTGGAAAGCGAGCGGAGGTTGGAAGGTTGGAACGTTGGAAGGATGGAACGCCACGCGGCCTCGCAAGCTAGCCGCCACGCTGCCGTCCGCTTGTCTACGCTCTACCCCGCTCGGAGGATCCTCTGGCTCCCGCTCTTTTTCGTTCCGCTACCGCGGACGCGCGACGAGCTCAAGCTCGCCTCCAGCTTCGTCGACGGCGTGCCGTGTTCGCGAGTGCTTCCTCGTGCCACCCCGATTCCCCTATCAGTCTATCCCTTCGTCCATTCGTGGCCCGTCACTAGGTACGGCGGGCCCCACCGAGGCTCGCGAGTGCTGGTCTAATGTTGTCTTCGTCCTTTCTGCCGGTGTACGAGAGGTACGTGTGGAGGGAACCTAGGGAGGTACTCGGGGCAGGCTGCAGTGGTGTCTGTGAAGGGCTACGGGGTATGTTAGGCTGATGAATGGACATTTTGCCGTTTTGAGGCGTTTTGGCAGGTGAATAATATGCGGTGTCAGGTGTGCGTTGAGTAGGATTCAGCTGGCACGAGTATGTACGTATGTATGAACTACTGTGGTCGACGGTGCCGTTACCAAGTGCCATTTATATTATGTCAGATCGCTTGTCTATGCAGGATCCTTCGAGATCAGCGTTTTCTGGGTACTACGTATTTTATAGAATCGCCATAAGCATTACAATGCCCTCATTCGGTGTAGTTTCCAAGAGTTATGTTCTCTACAAGGTGTCACCTTTGCACTGCGTCAGAATGCGTATACACGAGTTTGTTGGCTAACCAATGGCTGAGCAGAGACACGGATATCGCTCTCCTGTCCTGAAGATGCGCCAGTGTCTAAAAACCATACAAAGTGGAGGCCTGGCCTCTCGACTCCCAGAACTGAAGTACATAGCCACCTTCATCCCCGACACGCTTGCTACCTCACTGTATTCCTTCCACCGGCAGCCCTCATTGTTCGCGCTGCTTTCGTTCGCGTTCATTAAAACATCGCGGTAATTAATCGACCTTCGGAGCATCGGCTCTGCGATCCAAAGAAATCGCGTTCGGTCGCTGGGTCCGCGAGTGTTCCGAAGTCTGGTATTATCCTGATTCTATGCCCCGAAACGGTGTTTCGTTGCTGTTTGAAAGAAACATGCCCGCGCTGTTCCGCTGCTGTTTAAAAGAAACATGCCCATGCATGCTTGGTGGATCTCGACGGGGCTGAAAAACTGCTCGAGTGCCTCGGATACGAATCGACGCGATAAACGATTCATGGCGATCGATGTGCCACGCGGGAAACTGGTTGCCTCGAGTAGACTAGGTTATCCAGTAGAAATAAATTTCCGAAGTTCAAAGAAAGGTGTTTAGTAAATGTGTCTGTCTCGAACGTCGCTCTTCTGGATCTGGGTCAAACGTACGTTTCCTTGGATTCTGATGGAGGGGATTTCATACTGCCCTTCGTTTCGCAGAATTAGCGAAATTCGGGCTTCGCTTCCAGGAGCTACGGTAAAAAGCCACGTCGTGAAAAATAAATACCTAGTTCCCTTAAAATTGAATTACTTCTCGCGATTTTTAACTAAAATTTGGCGGAGCTGGTGGGAGCTGTTGCTAGCGGATATAATTATAATTAACGAGGGAAAGCTTAAAACTTCTGTTCTTTGAGGGGATGGCGCCTGCGTCATCGATAATAAACTAAATGGTAACTTCTAAATCTCCAATTTCATAAATAAACAATATCTTTTGAATGGACAGGAAATTCGTGATTCTATCCACCTCCCCCGATTTACGCGGCATTTAAATTTTTTCCGGATATCATATTTTTACACAGGTACGTATTTTTTCGTACCAGCAGACTCCTTTCACACTATTTCTAACCTCGTAAAAAAGACCACGTGGACAGCATACTCCGCGCAAATTGAGGGATGGGCAATTTCCCACACCTTAGCTCAGTAATTTCACCAACAATGCCTTAACCCTTTGAATACGGGAAATTTCAAAACAAAAATTCACTTTTTTCACTCGAATCAAACGAAATATACAGAACGTATATATATACGCCGTCCGAAACAATGAAAATATACAGAACGTATATATACGTTGCTTCGGATTCAATGAAAATATACAGAACGTATATATACGTCGCCAGGATTCAATGAAAATATACAAAACATATATATACGTCGCTTCGGATTCAATGACAATATACAATAAAAGTATACAGAACGTATATATACGTCGCCCGAATTCAGTCAAAGTATGCAAAACGTATATATACGTCGTCCGGATTCAATTCAAATTTAAGAACGTACATATACGTCGCCCGGATTCAATCCAAATATAAGAACGTATATATACGTCGCCCGGGTTCAGAGAAAATATACAGAACGTATATATACGTCGCCCGGATTCAAACCAAATTTAAGAACGTACATATGCGTCGCCCGGATTCAATGAGAGTATGCATAACGTGTATATAATTCGCTCGGATTCAATGAAAATATTCAGAACGTATATATACGTCGCCCGGATTCAATGAAAGTATACAGAACGTATATATACGTCGCCCGAATTCAATGAAAATATACAGAACGTATATATACGTCGCCCGGATTCAATCCAAATTTAAGAACGTACATATGCGTCGCCCGGATTCAATAAAAGTATACAGAACGTATATATACGTCGCCCGAATTCAATCAAAGTATACAAAACGTATATATACGTCGCGGATTCAATTCAAATTTAAGAACGTACATATACGTCGCCCGGATGCAATCCAAATATAAGAACGTATATATACGTCGCCCGGATTCAATCCAAATTTAAGAACGTACATATGCGTCGCCCGGATTCAATAAAAGTATACAGAACGTATATATACGTCGCCCGAATTCAATCAAAGTATACAAAACGTATATATACGTCGTCGGATTCAATTCAAATTTAAGAACGTACATATACGTCGCCCGGATGCAATCCAAATATAAGAACGTATATATACGTCGCCCGGGTTCAGTGAAAATATACAGAACGTATATATACGTCGCTCGGACTCAAAAGGTTAATTAAAGCTCGAGACCCTTACAGTTTCCTTAGTCTAAATCAAACCGAACAGCTACGGAAGTTATGTATTCCACCTATTTGATCGTAAAGCTTATACCCCGCACGCTAGTGAAAGGAAATCTGCCCAAGACGATCGATAGATCGAACAGGGGGGATCGCAGCAGCGTGTCTCAACGACATCTTCCGGTGGCTCGTCAACGTCGCGGGCAATGATGCCTCGAATTCATTGCGCTCGGCGCTCCACGCTGTCACCCGGTAATCATCGATATCGAAGCGATACATCGCGGTGATAATCGTGCCAGTATCGCCGACGGTGGCCCGGGCCTCGAGCCCCGACCTTCCGCGGATCGATCGTAATCGTTGCCGTAGTATTGTCGAGCTAATAATTAATCATTTTGTTGCATCCCCTCCGGGCGCGTTGCTTTGCATCCCTGCCGAGCATTAATTCGCAAATGCGACAGCGCTCGGAAAACATGCGCGCTTTTGAATTCGAGCCAAGGACACAATTTTCTCAGAGCGCCCGGAAAATCAATATTTAGTAACCGAACAGTCGTTTTGGCTTGTTGATGCTGATCAGGGTGACTGAGAATTTTCGAGGGGAAGGAATGAGCGAAAGAATTTTTTTTAACTCTATTTTTCATCATAGTCCCCTTCCCTGGCGCACTTGGGAAATAATCTTGTGGGGAGCCGTGTTGAATGGATAAAAATATTTTTATTGCAAATTCAATCAAATTCATTAGGTGATTATAAAAATTTATTTAAAAAAAAACATTCTTTTTATGACAAAATAAAGTTCTGAACAACGGTAATTTTTTAGGAAATTTTTTTTTCACTGGAAAGACCCCTTAAGGCCGCGAAGTTTTTAATTTTCAATCCACTGCTAATTGCTGATTATGTAGAGATTTCACGATGGCAAAGAATTGCAGAAAGTATTCCACCCCTAACGAATTTCAATTTCCAATGTCCCCCAGTTCATATAAGATTCAGATTAAAATTGAATCGCTTATTTACACCCTGTGGATACTTCTCGCGATTCAATGTCACAGATCCTATGTATAGAATATGCAACTTAGCTAACACCTACCGTGACTTTATTGATTTTTTTTTCTTGTTCCATCTGCAGATTGAAAACCAGTGCACATGCTGCACTTTGCGAAACTGATACTTAGTATACGACAGTTTGCGCTGGTTGCCACTTCTATCTTTACCTTTTTTCGTTTCCCTTTTGTATTTCCTAAGGGAAATTAATTCCTAATAATTTCCTCTCTGCCAAGGTGAACTTTCCCTGAAAATGAGTTACGTAGTCAAAAAACCTTTTTATTGTTAAAATTTTCAGCTGATAAATCAATTAAGTCACTACTTTGATACGTAAGCAATAAATGGCGGTGCTTATATTGACCACGGAAATACCAGACAAAATTATTTAGAATGCAAATAATATAAATCTCGTTTTCAATGCCAAACTTACACTGATTGGTTTCTGAGCCATCCATATATATTAATAAATCAATTAAGTCACTACTTTGATACGTAAGCAATAAATAGCGGTGCTTATATTGACCACGGAAATACCAGACAAAATTATTTAGAATGCAAACAATATAAATCTCGTTTTTAATGCCAAACTTACACTGATTGGCTTCTGAGCCCTCCATATATATTAAATAAATAAATATTCTCTATTCCAGAATCTGATTTCCAACCGACGGCCATGCATTCTACAAATCATAATGGCCTCAAAATTCCCCAAAATTAATCAAGGGTTGTTTCTCCCCAAATTTCGCCCCAACGATACTCATTTAATTATGCACGAGAACGCCGCCACCCTCCTCCGTTAATTTTGCCAGGATGCTCGAACGAAAGTCGCCTCGAACCCACGCCTCCTCCATGGCCGCTGTATTTCTATGTCACGACGGATCATAAATATTTCAAACTCTCCCCCGTTGTTGCGATTTACCCTGTGCAACGTCCTCGGGCGACTCCCACCCCCCTGGGGAAGCTTCGTTTCACAACTTTCCGTTTCACGGTCAGCCGAGTTTATCCTCCCACTTTGAAACGGTGTCCCCCGCGACTTGGGACCTGCAACGTCCCTTTGAGCCACGCTTCCGCTTAAAAATAGTAACCCTCGACCGAACCATCAATGGGAACGACAAACGAATCCGTCCAACACAGATTTCTATCCAAACGATTACTTTACCACCACCATGACGGCAACGTTCGTCTTCCGGGTCTCGAGATTTTCTATCCGACAGCCGGGAATCTGTTCGTGGGTCCAGTCTGCGGTTACGTGGGAGTTGGTACCAGTGGCGCACCCAGAGTGGGGGCGGGGGGGGGGGGGGGTGGCTAAGGGGCCTTTGCACCCACAAAGAAAATGGAAAAAGGGTAAAGGAAAAAGGAATCGGAAAAAGGGGAAACGGGAAAACGGACAGGGAAAAGAAAAAGAGAATGAGAAAAGGAAAAAGGGGAAAGGAAAGAAAACTCGATTTTATTGTTTAAAACTTAACCGGTGACGTCCCTCTTTGTGACATAAACGGTTACGTGGTGTCTCACAGACTCCTCTTTAATAATTTCACATTGTCAACCCTAAATTTATTTTTAACATACACTGGAGTCATTTGTGACTTTATTACATACTTGAAGAGATACGTTTGCATATTGTAAAAACAAGGTCGAATGAAAAGATGGAAAATATAG
Source organism: Andrena bucephala (assembly GCA_947577245.1). Classification (NCBI taxonomy): domain Eukaryota; kingdom Metazoa; phylum Arthropoda; class Insecta; order Hymenoptera; family Andrenidae; genus Andrena; species Andrena bucephala. The sequence goes on along the minus strand of OX387717.1, from coordinate 2,671,007 downwards.
GAAAAATAATTCTGCAGGATTCTTCCAGACTCCACGTCACCGTTTAATTGTTAAATAATTTTTTATAATTACCTAATGAATTATATTGAATTTGTATTAAAAGTATTTTTATACCGAGAAAAGGGGAGGAACAGGCTCGCAACTGAATAAAAAAAATAGGAAAGGTCAGTTAGAGGGTTGAAACTTTCAATCCCTCTTTTGTGTATCAATTCATGCCTCCTTCCATCAAAGCGACAGAAGTCTTCTTCTGTCTTCATTCGTCAGAGAACTCGCAGGGGCTCGTCCTTCCGACGCTAGTCACGAATATCGTCGAGCGACGCTGTGACGTCGCGACAAAGTATGTCGCGTACTCTCTACCGAGAACAATTGATCGCGAGAACAATCGCGGCTGTGCCGGAAGCCAGGCCGCTTTTCCCCGCTTCCGGGCTAAATTTTCGCGGAGCAGGCGTCGCTCTTCCCCCCCCCCCCCCCCCCCCGATTAATTGAATCTTCGCAGGGGAGGGGGCCGCGAACGAGGGACAGGAAAAGGGGGATGGGATCGTTATTGACCATTCGCGGCTGGTTCCAGGCGAAGGGATAGGAAAAGGGACTCGATTCACAGTGATACTCCCTCCCCTCGCGGCTGAAAGATGCCGCGGCGGATATCTCGCGGAATATTTGTCCTCTCCTCTTTGCCCCCACTGCTTGTATAATATCGAGTGTTTGCCACTCGAGTAGAGCCGCGCTGGGAGGGAAGTGGTGTACACGAGCGCCGCTGATGAGGATGTACCTGGTTGTTTGTAAATAAATCTGCAGTGACACGCCCCTGGGATTTGAATATCGCGAATGAAAGGTACTCGTGCATGAAAGGAGGTCCAAAAAGGGGTACCGAATTTCCACGTACATATTTCCGAATAACGAATCCGGAGTTGTGGCGCGCGGGGATTGGACGTTTTGGTCTTCATCGGTGAATAAAATGTAGAGATGGACCGACTAGTTTGATTAATCCACCTTGAATTTTTGGTATTATTGATAACTTGATAAGGCGTAGAAATATAAATAGGGTAGAGGAAGTGCAGCATATTTGGAATACTGTTGGTAATTTGGAATACCGAAGTATCTAATAAACTACTAACGCTATTTAATTTGTAACACCGTAGATTATAGGGGCTAATGACCTGTTCACTAATGACATTTGTGGATGAACCGCAATTTTTACATTTTCGGCCTAATCTGCAGAGGAAGCAAACGTCAATCTGCAAAACTTTTTCAGCGCGTATTCAATCGTTCCAATCATGGTTAAAATATGTCAAAACTTTAGTGTTAAACACTTAATCGACTCATTTGCGTGTTCCTTCTATGGTTCCGTGCCAGTTTTGCGATAATTTCGAGAATACAAAGTGTGACATGACATTTTAGGTTTCAATGCCATGTTGCTAATTCGGAATACCGAAGGTGAAGGTAATTTGGAATATTCCAAAGCCTACCGATGCTTTTGTTTCACGCGTAATGGCTACCACCGCGTCAGTTTCGTCTGTCACCTATATAACCTTTTTTAGCATTTGTGTAAATATTGTCTTATAGATATCTACATAAAATTGTTCCTTAATTGTGATTTCTTAGCCTGATTACGTCATAAAATAAACTAATTTTATTATCTACATGTTTTGTTTAAGTTTATAAAGTGAAGGTAAATTGGAATATCGGTATTCCAAATTACCTGCACCTTAACGAAATCGATACTTCTTGTCATTTTTCATTCAAACCAAAATTTCAGTTACTTTTTGCTTTTTAGTTTTACTGAGACTAAGAAATATGAAAGTTTATTAGTTTCCCTATGATATTATGTAGTTTAATTTGTTCCCATCCTCTGTCGTAATTTTTTATTCGTCTTAAACAAACTGGTATTCCAAATATACTGCACTTCCTCTAAACTATACAATGATTGACACCCTAAGCGGAAATCCCAATTGGAAAGTCTATATTTTTTTGTGAAGATTTTATATGGTCTCAATTTTCAGTTATTATCAATGATTATGGATTTCTCATTAAAATAAAACATCTCGAGTACCTATTAAGTCTTTTATTTTAAAAATATTCAATGAAAAACAAAAATAGGCGTAGAAGTACAATCATTGGCACCATAAAATTTGAAGTTATATAAAAAAACATATGTAGTTAAAAACGAAGTTTAAAGTGTTTAAACAGACTATTTCATTCACTATTAAATACCTACAATACTTAGTAAATCTGTATTTCAATTCATTACTTAATTATAAAGCGACAAAGTGTATTTACCTACCCCTTATCGCAATTTTAAGAAAACGCCTAAAACTCAGGCCTTTGTCCCACTTTGTGATGTTGTCAGATGTTTAAAATGTGTAGTTCAACTACTGGGCTTTGCAGTGTTGTAGTGAAAGGAAAATAAGAAATTGTAAGAAAGTACTTTCTAAGCTTGTACTTCTTAATATTTGGCTTTTTAATCAGGAGTGCCAACATTAGTGCAGTTTACCCTACAATCTTCTTTCTTCACTGAACCAGGAATGTCAATTTTTCGTGATTTTGCGATTTATAGCATATTTTGTTGGAGGCGACGTATAAAACTCAAATACCCCCGTAAGATAACGTTAAAAATTTGGCATGAGTACTGGTTAAAAACAGGAAATGTGCACTGGAACAAAATACGAAATGCCCCCACTCTTTGACTAAGCGCAAGCTTCTGTCGTCAAGGTAAAACAAGAAATTATTTAAGGTAGTTCCTGAATAATCTACTAAAATCAAGAATTCTTTCAAATTTCGTTCAAAACTAATTTGGAATACAAGAAACCCTTGTACAAAGTTTAAAATCGATTTACCACATAGTTATCGAGAAATTGTTAATTAAAGTTGATGCATTTTAACACAGTGGCATATGGCAGAGTCGATAAAAAGAAGATTATAGTTTCAGTTTTTCGGCTGAAACAGGAAAACTGTATTCAAGAAGTGTACCAAAATTGGCACAAAAGTACATCGAAATGTCACGAAATGAATTTATTTATTTCAGCGAAACTGACCACATGGTTTCTTCGTAAATGCCCATAAAAAATATGTTTACGTGCAAATTTTTTAGAAACTACGTCTATCAGTCAACATGGCAACGTCGCACAATCGATATGTTTAGACATTTAAATAGCGAACGAAGATTCAGATTCATATGAACATTTTTTCTGACATTTTGGTTATAAAAGACGCTCCGAATGAATGCGACGTTGTCAGATCTGCTGCTCCAGTTCACTACGCTAACCAATTTAATATTCTATTTTCGTATTGCAATTATTTATATTAACATTGAACTGTTTAAAATATATATACATGATGTTAAAAATTATTGTTATTTTTATGTCCATAGTATCATACTACTTTATATTTGTCGTTTATTACTCAACTCTAATTTGACTAACATAGTAGGTTAGGAACTACCTTAAGCAGAAAATTAAATTCATTGAACCTTGTTTCTTTACTGATGGATTCAAGAATCCATTAAAACTTAATTTTCTCGATAAAGTTGTTTTGTGTCATTTCCTGTTTTTGCACTTACACTTCATATATAATACACTCACTTATACATATTTGCATAATTACATAATTATTACACAAAATATTATTATTCATCGAGGCAAACTAAATAATTACCAACGGAGACGAAGGGCCAAATAGTCGTCTTTTTCGGGGGCCCATCAATCGGCTAGTACAATTATTAATCGCTACATCTTTAATAAAAAAGATCTTCATTGCTCCCTTCCACCCTCATAATTGTTCTCCCGGAGCTTTTTGTCCCAGCGATGCACGCGCCGCGTTCGTCCTTACTTGTCGGCGAGGAAGATTAACACTACTTCCTCCTGTCCTCGCAATTCTATTTGTATCTCCCGTTTTCCGTCACTACTATCACTTAATGGTACCATCATCACGCAGCTACCGACAATCTCTGATATTCACTCATTCCAATTACCGAATGACTAAATTACCCAAGCAGAAAACGGCACATCACTTTACCCGGGCGCTATACACTATACGCCCTAAACCCTCCTACCCTCCCCCGTACCACCCTCCGCGTCCCCGAGGCGAACCCTTAATATCCAAAGTACTTTCGCAGAAAATGAACAATTCCGGTTGTCCTTGGCATTTGGCAGTTGCCGTTGTCTGAATCCAAGTCGGAGTTGTAACCTCCTTTTGAATTATTGTCCACCGTCTCGCCCCTTGAAATCGATATGCACACCCGACGCGTAAAATTCCTCCTCCCTGCCCGACTCCTCAATGCAGCTACGCGCGCCCACGCGCTTCTACACCGAAAATCCTCCCTTCCAGCCCTCCGCGCGGCAGACTTCCGGCCTGCGAGCTCCTCGGGCCAATTTCTCTCTTATTTTCCGCGGAAGACGTGTCGCGGCTTCGCGCTGGCTGAGGAGTACAGGGGAAGATAGTCGGTGGAGTCTGGGGCACGATCCAGAAGTCCTGTATTTATGGCGAAGCCATTAGACGTCGGTTTCCTGTTGTCCTTGGCGGGCTCACGGTCGGACGCGGTTTTGTTTGCCGCGTGGTCGACGCTGCTTCGATCATCCCGCCACTTTGTCACCGCGAGTCCAGCGCATAAATCTCCCATCCTCGGTGAATTTATAATTCCCTGGTCGCGCGCGCTGCCCACCCGCGGCGGCCATATTTATCGTCTCGCCAGCGGCGAACGAATTAGGCGTAACGAAGCGGAACGCTGCTGTAATTCGGACGCCAGATGTCCTTCAGGTGTTCACAGGGAAACGGGAAATGGGATACGTTCCGTTGGCTTTTAGTATTGTAGTCATGGTTGAGGAGTTGAAACGGTAAACGTTGTAAGTGCCGGTGGTTAAAATATTTAAGTAGAAGCAAAAAATCAATGGCTGTTCATCTTGTCAATTACATCGTTTGTCACTTTCAGCGTGTATGTAGGGTAACGCATACAGATGTTGACCCCTATACAATGGTTGACCCTATTCCCCAAAAAGTAGGAAATATAATATAATGCTTTTTTTATATAATAAAATATATCTATATTCCGGTGGCCCAGATATTTTTGTTCCGAATACAATTATATTTTATTATATTAAAAGAAACATTATATTATATTTCTTACTTCTTGGGGAAGAGGGTCAATCATTTTATAGGGATCAACATCTGTATGCGTTACCCTATTCTTAATTCAGGAAATTAAATAACTCCAATTAGGCATAGGGGCGTCTGTAGACTTTTCTCCAGGGGGGGGGGGGTGCCTTCACAGGCTTAGAGGGAAATTAGAAGATCTTGCAGCAAGAGGGGTGCAGTTCATTTTCGAGAGGTTTTGAGTCATGACGTGTAATATATGTAAAAAAATTCTATATCATTTGATGCACGTTGGATGCAAAGTCGAGAACAAATGAGCGATTTATTCCAAATAAATAAAAATAGAAATATTAAAAATATATTTCTATTATAGATTTTTTTCGCTTAAAATAGGAATAAAAACTTATCAACTCAATAACTACTACTTATTGTGTGAAAATATATATTTCTCAATTAGTGTTCTCTTTTCAAAGCAATAATTTTATAAACAATTGTTTTTAATTTACTCGAAGTTGATAAAGATGGAGCTGCACCCTTCAATACCCAATTGGTTACAAGTTAAAATCAACATCTGCTACAATATTACTATTATTATTATTAAGCGTCTTTATTACACAATACGAAAATAGGAATAAGCAGGAAAGAGAAAGGAATAAGAATATAAAAAAAAAAGCGTCAAGGCGAGGTTCAGTCGTAAAACTGTTTTGCAACTTAATCTTACATACTTCAAACTAATAAGTCTTACCCTATAGGGTTAATATTAATACAACACTAAATTGTAAATTAGCTGCACATATTTTCAAATTTTCTTTTCCATATTGTCATACGATTCTGCTCTGTCTCTACCGCAGCCCTTAACCCTTCGTGGTCACACGGGGTGTATCGCACAAAATCCTTCTTTATGACTTCCAAAGAGGATTTATCGCATAAAAAAATATCGGTTTTTTTCCACGACCGTGAAAACTCGTTCTTCTTGAACTACAAATTTCATCATATCAGAATTTACATTTCTAGGAAAAAAACTATTAGAGCATTAAGAATGCACAATTATCACTGAAAAGTTGAACGATTGAAAAATACGAAAATGGCAACTCAAAAATGACGCTGAGGTGCAGTGAACCCCATGTGACCAAGTTATGATTATTTGAAGGTGTGACCACGGAGGGTTAATATTTTAAGGAGCGCATGGTCTAACCTTTACTTACGTTCGCGCGAAACGTTGGCTTACCTTGTTACTCTTTGAAAATTTCCCCCTGTTACAATTTAATCCATCGCTCACTAATTGAATATTGTAATAGCTGTCTGATCAGTGGAAAGCCCTCGACATCGTGACGAGATACGCTTCCACTCTACCGAAAACTTTGAGTAATTAATCGCGAGGTTTCGCTGCACCGAAACTGGAGTGAACGGAGTTCTGGGAGCCAAAAGTTGGGCCGTGGGTGGCGTTTTTGCGAGGGATAAAACTAATGGGGATGTTTTATTTGCCGGGTGGACACAGTCGAACCGCAGTTCCTTCAACTTCTGGGGGACGCTGCGACGAGTGGATGTCTCGAATTACGTGAAAGGATATGATATTCTTTCGAAATTTCGAGTTCTATATAACGAGGGATAATAATTCAAAATCTAAACAGCGCAGGAAATTAAATAACTCCGTGCAATTTTGGGGTGACGGTAAGGATAAATATAGTATCTAATAAAAAAAACAACCCTCACGATGATATCGACGAATCGGATCATGAATTTCCAGTTTAGTTAAAAATTTAAAACCAAAATGTAGAAATACCTATTCACTTTTTAACCGACTTCAAAAAAGGAGGAGGTTATTCGACCCGTTTGTATTTTTTTGTTTGTCCCCGCATAACTCCTCAGCATATCGACCGATTTTGATGATCTTTTTTTTTATTCGAAAGAGGGCGATGCGGTGTGAATTCGGCACATGGCTCAATCCTCGGGAGGCTATTATTGCGATTCGCGAGCGGCTTTACGTGTACGGTTATATTCCTTGCGATCAAGATTTTGTCAAATAATTTCTACAAAATTTCTTATATTTAGGATGTCGAATTTAGAGTTCCAGCAATAAGGAGATATTCATTTATATTTCTGATAAAAATCTATTTAATTAAAAAAACGTGGTCACTTGTTAGTAATATTTCATACAATCTTTTAATGAATTTTTTTTATATCAGACACTGCTGCTCGGAAAGATAGAATTATATTTCGTTTCCTCTGTACCAAGAATCATTATGTGTTTCCTCTCTTCTATCACATTATTCATTTCCTCTCAGGCCCACGACTTTCAAATATCATTCTACGTATGTATATTAACCCTTCGTGGTCACCCTTCTGTAAAGTTCCGTGGTGGTCACACTGGGTCCAATGGACCCTACTGCATCAACATTGGCCAAATATTTTGCCAGTTCTGTTTAATAATAAAGACTATTGTCACCTAATTATTATTATTTTATGTACGTACGCGCACATCTCCTCAGCATGTTGTGCCAATATATATCAAACTAAAAAGTTAAAAATAAAAAAAATTTTGAAAATTAAAACCGACTTCAAGAAAATAAAAACGCATTAAAAAGTAAAAAATAATTTTTTCCCTTATTTCATCTACGACTCTCATATTTTTTAAGTCAGTGCCTCATCATTTGCACTGTGTGAATCTGGCGCCGACTTAAAAAATATGAGAGTCGTAGATTAAATAAGGGAAAAAATTATTTTTTACTTTTTAGTGCAATTTATTTTTTTGAAGTCGGTTTCAATTTTTAAAAAAAAATTTTATTTAGTATAAACTTAATAAAGATCAGTTTTTAAAAACAAGCGTTTTCTTTCTCAAAAGCCATGGCTAGGTATCTGAAGCTCGAAGATCGATTCTTCCCTTAATGAATCTCAAAGTATTCACAGCTTCCAATTTATCTCCCTCACCTGTCTCGCAAAGGAATCTCAACCCCTTCAGCATCAACTCGCACGAAAATCACCGCAGCTTATTTCAAGTAAAAACAAAACATCCCCTTTTCGAAACAATTTCAAGTGACCACGAAACGTGGCAGAAGAAAGCACTCGTAACCAAATAAGCGCTGCAACCCTGTAAGAAGTAGCAAAGACCACTCTTCTCGGCTTGCACCCCCAATGATATCCACCCCACCCGGGTTCGTTTAGTCACTATTCCTCGGCGAGGCGCTGTACCATTTACGGCCTATTTTCGGCGGAATCGTTTCTCGAAGGAACAATCGTTAGTGGTGTGGCCGTGCAGCAGCGGGACATGCACGGTGACGAGAATGGTGGCTCAGTTTGGGGGCGGACCTCGGTGCAGGATGATATATCCGCAGCAGCGGACGAAGCCAGTGAACACCAGTCACGTACGCGGTACACGCCGTTCATCCCTGACGAGCACCATTCCCCTCGCGATCTGCCCGACTTCCGGCTCACCGATCGCCCGTTCCGCGTTTTTCGCGCTCGCGGCCGTGAATTCCGCGGCCGGACCAGCCGACCAGTGCCGTCGTAACCGTCAGCCTGGTGACAGTGACAGTGTGAGTGGGTCCACCAGGTCCTCCGCCTCTGGCCCCATTTTTGGAACCATTTTTGGAATAATCGGAGAAAAATTGTGGACCGGTGGAGTATTTTTGCAAACATTGAGGTTCCCTTTTCTTAAGCGAAATGATATAATTTGTGACGGCTGAACACCGTGAAACGTGGAGTATCTTGTGAAAATCGGTAATCGTCAAGTGTTGGTTGCACCGGAGTGCAAATTGTGAGCAGTGTTTCTGAGTGCGACGCATCGGCTGCTGGAAAGAGTGTAGGTAATTGGGATGTAAGAGGGGAGAAGGGATTGACGTGGAATTTTGGGGAAGTCGGAGGCAGAAGATCGTGGGATTGTACTCGAAATTCGATTGCTTGGCAGGGACGTGATCGGACGTTGAAATTATTGGAGACGGTGCCTAGCGACGTCTGATAAGGACGCGTCCACAGTAATCCTTCTCGATATTTTTTTTCATTTTCCGATTGAATTAAATGCCGGCCCCTCATCGATCTGGGACGACTGCCAACTGCTCCTCGAGATCCCTCGAAATATTCCCGCGTGCCTCCTTAAAAATTCCTGCCGCGTACTGAGGTAACTATTATTAAAGGGAGAATGAGGATTCGATCGTGGGTGTCGTTCGATGGCTCGAGGTTTCCCTGCCGCAGAGGCGAGTTTACGTCCCATTTCCAGGGCACTTGCTAACATGGGTGGAATAGACAAAAGATTTCGAATTCATGTGAAACTTGAAAATTCTAAACCCCTAGTGTCATGTCTCTAATATTAACTATCATTTCATATTATCTGTACCACTTCATCTTTCATTTCTTATGAATTCTTATTCTTATTAATTCTAATTCTTATTAATTCTTATTCCTATTAATTCTGAAACACGGCAATTCCACCGCCGCTTCGATTTACTCCCCAAGGAAAAAATCCCGGGAAATATAACTTTATTAAATATTCTATTATCAGCGTGATAATTCATAAAAAAATGAACAATTCTTGTACTCAAAGTTTCCTCCTATCTCCCACCATTACAAAGTTATATTAAAAAAAAACTTGATAACTTTAGGGGTTGATTTCACCCCCCCCCCCCCCTCCCCTAGAGTGAATTTCCTCAGGAAAAGAGAATATCTTCTCGCATACTTCGATGTGCTCCACATTCACACGACGTTTCATTGAAATTAGAATTTTCGGCTTGGCAACGCTTCCTTTCAGCCACTTTGCAGGCCCGTTGTAACGACTTCGAGATTGGCACCCTGAAAGAGTTTTGAGAATCCCGTTGGCGGGTCCTCGGAGTCGATACGCATCGTTAAGAATCGCCGCGGTTCCTGCAGTCGAAATTTAATTACATCCTCAGCGGCGGCGCAACCGGGATACGTGGCAGCGCATTAATCCCCGATCTTTCCGCAGCGAATTAGAGGACGTGCGACCACATAGATTATCCGCGAGGACTTTCCACCGGAATATCCAAGCCCGCAGGCTCCGCTTCCTCGTTAGAAACGGCCGGAGGCGTTCGTGTGTAACTCGTGTCCCTGAATGTTTGACGTCTGACGCGGTGACCGAGGGCAAGGGACGATGGATTTACCCTTCGGATCCTCATCGAGCATTGCTTTAACTACCTTCGAGTGTGCTGGGTGTTGAACGGGGAATTAAGTCGTTGCTACTGTAGGAGGTCGAGGGAGTGGTCTTGAACGGGGAGCTGGGGTGGTAGGTAATAATCTAGGGAAATAGGGGTGGAAAATTATATTAATTATTCCGTAACTACTTCATCTATGTATTTTCTGGCACATCATTTATTCAGGGTAAGAGGGTCTTGAGCAGTGTTCCCTTAGACAACAATGAAATTTTTCTAAATTTTTAGAAATTAATTAATTAATTCGGTGAAATCTGATCTCTGAGAGGGGTAAGGTTGACTCAAGGCAGTGGTGTACCTGGAGGAAGGGGGACAAGATACCCTGGCACCCCTCAAAATAGGGGCTTTGTAAAAAATAAAAGAAAACTGGATTATCTATACTTAAACTTTTCATTTTGATATTTTTGTATTTTATTTTTATTAAATCATGAGTGCACCACTGCTTCAAGGCCACCATTTACTCATGAAGATCACAGCTCCGTATCGATGACGTACTAAATTGTCCGGTGAAATTAGTTCTAATGGAATTTTGCAAAATACTATAGGTGATGCTCACCGAGTTAAATCGTTAAATTTTTGTTTGCATGTTTTCATTCCCCTAATATCTCAAGAATGACCAGTTAAATTTTAGACTAAAATTCCTAACGGTTCAGATTTTACGGGCAGTTAAGGATGACCAACAATGTGTGACCTTAAAAATGTGTGGCCTTAAAAATAGTACGAGTTAAAAATACATTTATTCGACTGAAAAAGAACCAATTTTCGTTTTAATTAACAATGAGGGATCGCAGCACGATAACCACACATGTGTAACGAACACTAGACCTGCCAAGGGGGTGAAAATGATTTCTCATTTCTCATAATCATTAGTCATTTTCAGTATCTATATCTTATCTTCTCAAATTTTTCGTGACATTTATTGAAATATATTAATATATAAAGAATTAATGCTGTAAAATAGTTTTCTTCATGGCTTATTTTTACTGCAAAATTTATATGTAGTATACCTACATATACCAAAATGCCCATTTTGATATTTCAAGGAATGCAGGTACACTTTTGATTTCAGATGTTTCCCATAATATTTCCGTACAGTTCAAATACTTCTTTATAAAACTAAATGCATTTCAGTACCTACATATACCTCGTACAAAAAATGCCAAACAATACTAGCGTGTAATGTTTGCTCAATTGTGGCATTCTTCTTTTTCTTTTATCTGAAGTCAAACAAAACAAATCGGAAAAATTGAAATTCAGAATTCTATTTCCTATCGTGGAGTGGGCAAAAATTAAATAAATTTTGTTTTTATACCCTAAATTTATAGCAGCATAAACTGCAAAAAATTTTTAGTCCTCACATAGTATACTTTTTTCTAAAAAAAATCATAAACGACACCTATGTTTGCGCGCGACTTGACCGGCAAGTGCCCTTAAGTGACATAATAATAGCGATAACGAGTGAGATTCGTCTGTTACGACAGAATCGGGGAATCAACGAGGCCGAAGATAATTACACCCTACAATCGGATGCAGCTGGAATGCGGGAGCGTGGATTAATTCGAATGAGCGCGGGCGCACGCGCGACAATAGGCTCCGCGGCGCGTGCACCCTTTATCTTCTATTCCGTAGACGCGTTAATCCGCGAAATTTATCGGCACCAATTGTTTAGCGCGACGGCGCATCGACGGAATTCCATAGACGGGGAGGTGGAAACTTTTCCAGCCCCTTCATGACCTGAAAAGGAAATTTTTTCATTTCCACCACCTTCAATTCCTCTGCACACAAAGCTCCCGCGTTATAACCAGAACTTTCGAACTCGACGTTCGGCTGTACAGCTTCACGTCTGTACGACGATGTCAATATTTAGCGCGCCCGCGGGTGCAAAGTTGTTGGCTGTTGTAGGAAAATTCGGAAAGGGCCTAGCCGGTTAAGCAGTTCTCAGATTAATTGCATTGACTCGTTTAACACATGTGAAAGTATTTAGAAATGCATATAAAATTCATTGAACGAACAAAAAATATATCTGTTGTATGTTTTTAATTTTTGTAACTACGTTTTATCCTTTCGAAAAATCCGGAAAAATTGCTTTACAGTAATAACTATACAAAGACGCTAAAACTGTAAAAATATAGATGTGGTGTCTTGTTAATTTGAATATGAAATCAGCATTTTTAATACTTCTGAATTTTTTAAAAGTCGGTCTTGCAGCTGAAAATTTGGAAAAAATTCATAGACGTATACACCAATGGGTAGAATGTCTCTGATTTTTTTTTATAATTTTCTATTCGATAGAAAAAAAGTAAGGGAGCTTAAATTGCAAATTACGTTTCACCCCGTAACTACCCTATATAGTATCGGGTGGATACTTGCTAGAAATAGTTTTCTTTGAGGAACCTATCGATTGCTATACACCAAGTTCAACGGGGTAATAATGGAAGCAGTTTTGTTGTAAAAGAAGCGAGACAAGTATGCTTGAAACTTTACTGGCCACTGATTCGAATTTTCAAATCAAACCAAAATGTAAGTGGTGTCGAACGGAGGAAAGGATCGTAAATTTCCATAATGCGGTCGTGCGAGTATGGCTGACCGAATTATACCCCTTTATGCTTCGTACTTACCCCAATTTTTCGCGGATTCTCGCGTTTACGACTGCCCGATAGGAAAATAAAGTTCCGCCAGCGCCACTTTCTGGGATCACTCGCGAAAGTTATAGCGCTTCAGTAATAGGCACATTCTCTCGAAACGCTCCGATGGAATTCACTTGGCTCGGTTCAAGCCCGTTCGAATGGCTGCTGTCGATTAAATGCCGATTGTTGTACGATTTATCGGCGATACGGCCGAAATATCTGTGCTGCAAGTAGGGAACGGGTGTAATGAACACTTGGCCACATTCTTCTCGCCTCTCTGTTTGAATTTCATTATTTTCGACGCTCGAAACGACTCTTGAAATAGTTAGGTCTCTATCAAGGGTGTCCGCAGATTTTTTCCAGGGGCAGATGGTAACTTTGGGGTGGTGGTATAGAAAAATATACTAATGAAAAAACAACCCTTTTGTAGAAATTTAAAAATATTCACTTTTTTAGTATAAATTTAATAAAGATCAGTTTTTAAAAATAAGCGATTTTTTTCTCGGAAGCCAGGGGTGAGGCAACTGCCACTCCGGACGCTCATGGTCTTTTTTTTAACAAGGGAAGATCCCCAAAATGGAAATTAAAAAAATCATGAAACTTTTGGTATATATAGAGGATATATAGATATTTCTTTTGCTGTCCAAATTCACTCTAAAGGGGTGAAATTCACCCCTGAAAATGCGGCTGTGTTATAACTTGCGAACTGTACGACATAGAAAAAAAGTTTTCAGGCAAAAGTCACTTGTTTTAACACAGTCAATTGTTAGGACAATTATTTGGTAACTTACAGCTCGTGAGTTATAATACAAAATCGAAAAATAGCCGGATTTTCAGGGGTCAATTTCAACCCATTAGAGTGAATTTGGGCAATAAAAAAATATCTATGTAGGTACCCTCTACATATCCCCATAGTTTCATAATTTTTTTTAATTTCAGAGTTGGAGATCTGCCCTTGTAAGTAAAAGGGCCATATTCGTGGTTGAACATAAATATTTTCTTGCTATTGTTACAGAGTTCCATACCTCTGATTTTCACCTTTCATTAGGTTGCGCAGTAGTGGTCAGAGAATACTTTGAAAGGCGGAGAATATCAAATTTTATTTTGTCAAAATAATAGATAATATACCCAGGATACAAAAATTTGACACTTCGTGGTCACTCGGGGTGTATCGCACCCCAGGATATTTATTTGCTAATATTTCTGTAAATTTTTAGACAGAAATAATAAAATTAAAAAATTTAATGAATTTTACCAAAAAAATCGCTTGTATGCAAACTACTTTTTCAAATACAAATTTACATTTTTACAAAAAGACTATTAGAGCATTAAGAATGTACAATTATCATTGAAAAGTTAAAATATTCAAAAATACAAAAATGGTAACACAAAAATGACCCCATGTGACCAATTTGTGATTCCTATAAGAATGTGTGACCACGGAGGCTTAAACAAAGAAAGAATCCGACAGCACAGACCAAAGCTGCATAAAAGTTTGCAGACTTTACAACTTCTATCTAACACATACGCCACTTTACGATGGACACGCAGTAGGTAATACCTATCCTTCTTACATAGTAGTCAACTTTCTCGAGTCTAAATAAAGATGCCACCTTAAGCGTAGCTGCAGCATAATATTAGCCTATCGTGGCTCGCACCACGATCCATAATGTCATAGAATCTCCTCATCAATCTTACAATAGGTATCTACACACAACCTCCTCTGATACTTTCAGATCATCAGAAGCCTCCTTCGTCATAAAATGAAAATTAGTTAGAATTCTTGGTATAATATAGAATGCTGTTTATTAACAATAAGTAATAATGAATACAAAAGTAAAAGCAATTCTGTTGGATTTAAATGTATACGTGGTACAGTAAATTCTCGTTATAAGCTCATTTCGACTATGCGTTGTATGCTCGGTCGCTACCCCCACCATTTCTTAGAATCTTCCAGTTGAAAGTGAGAGAACACTCTCCTTGGTGGCACGGAATAATCGACGCTATGCGTTGTAAGTTCGCCGCTAGCACCGAGCCTATAACGAGAATTTACTGTGTGTCTCTGCACCATGGAGGTTTTGCGCAGGCTAAAGGAAAACTGTCGCCTCCCTATCCTTCTCTGAGTCCCTAGAACAAACAAAAGGGTCTTGGAAAAATTCCATCCAACTGCTGTGCCATCCTTTCTACGCGTGCCTAAATATTCGTTGAATTCTAAAAAAATTCAAGCAAAAATTCAACACGTTCTCAGCAAAAAAGAAAATCCCCTCAACACCGTCAGGTCATCGAAACCTCTATCTCCACCTTTTTCCAAGTCGAATCAGGAATCACCCATGCACCCAAAATTGAAGCCCACCATGGCAGCCCCGTGTCGCGACAGAATTCACTGGAAACGAGATCAATGTCGACACCCGTGTCGATACCACGTCCAGATCTTTAACAGAGCGTTCCCAGCGAGGAAAGCTATAAAGCAGCTCGGTCACACGGCACGGCTGCCGCTGTACGCGACACGCTAAAAATCTCGTCGATAAGCGAGGCATGGAAAATTGCAGCCGTTACCTCCGTTGTTCGCGTGGACGACGCTCGATAAGGGTTCTCTTTAACAAAACGCGTTCACTCGGGGTAATCTTATCGTTCTTTCGGCAAATTTCAGAATGTATCACCCATATGCAACAGGGTTTTTGGAAGTGGAGCTCTAGGTCCTTCAGGCTTTTATCGATGAATTCTGATTAAGTTAGATTTTCTATTGCCGAGGGGGTTGAAGGCACGTTTTCCACTCGCGGCGCGATTACTTCGACCGAAGCGTCAAACCGTGACTGCAATTACTGACCAACATACGTTACGCGTCACGTCCAGCCTTTTTAAGGTGGCGTGCGCGATTAAGGGGTAATTGGGGCCTTGGCGAGGAAAGAATTATACGTGCCTGCTGGTAAATCTGCTGCTTTCTGCGGGGGAGAGTATGGATTTGCTTTCGAGCTTATTCCGAGGCATTTGTTGAGATCTTTCTACTTCGCGAATACAAGGTAAATGTACCAGTACCTGAACAGTAACACGAATTTGATTTATTTTTAAGCTTAATTTTAATCGAATTGAAAGCAAAAATTGGTATCATAATGCATAAGTGTTTATCAATATTAATTAAAATTATTATTATACATAGAAAATTGAGAAATGGTTAGGTAGAAATTATTATTTTGTAAAACACTTCGTACGCATAGCAGATCTTGAGAAATCTTAAGCTCCTGTTAAGACACGTCGTTTATTTGTTAAGAAAATATTGACTGAAACTGGCAAAAAATAATTTTTGTATTTTTTCACCGGGCACCCTTTCAATATATTCACCTTCATGAGTAACTAACGTGGTGTTAATTTTATTTTTTCAGTTACATATTAGGGGATGCAAGCAAGCATTGAATTTTGTACTTTTTAAGAATAAAAAAGCAATTTTCTTTTCGACGCATTATATTTTTTAAACCAATTTTCTGTGTTTAAAAAACCCATTGGAATATTATTACCAAGTAAACTTGCGAACCAACAACTTTAAAAAATAGCCAGTTTATATTTATAAAAGTCTACTTAGTAGTAATGTTTACTAGCCAGAGTGGGTGAGGGGGGTAGGCAAATATTCTGGAGGGGGAATTCTTTATATAATGGCGCCTGGCAATCCGACTCTCAGGTTTATAGCGGGTTTATAGAGGGTGCATGACTTCGTCTCAACCAAAAAATACAATTTTATTTAAAATATTAGTAAGCGGGTAGCAACCCCTAAAACATTTTGAAATGTAATAAAATTTTAACGAGGCCCATTTTTCAAACTTGAATTTTAAGCACCCCAGCCTAATATTGGTCCGCTTAAACGTTAGAAAAATTTTCGCCAAGTCAGTTTCGTCGATCAAAATAAGAAATCAGCAAGAGTGTACACTTACGAAGATTTCTTTTTTTATAATTATTTCCTTCCTCGCCACTTGGCCATGAAAGGTTGCGCGCGGGAAAGCTCGAGTGCCCCTCTCCCTAAGTTATGGATTTACAGAATTTTCTTTAGCCGCGAGAGTGGCTGGTAGGCGGAGCCAAGCGAAGCGAGCACGTGGCGCGCGTGGAACGCTGCCTCGGACAACTTGGCCTGCCGCAGTCACTTTTCGACCTGTCAACAATAAACTTCTTTCAGTCTGTCCGCGACCGTCGCTTCACGAAAGTCAGCAGCTCCACTTCTCACGCCACTGACAACGCGCCGCGATCACAGACGCGCGAGTGCCTCCGAGTGCCCGAAAACATCGATTGGGATTAATCTGGTGGTAGAAGTGTGTGCATTTGTGTCTGGAAAATGGTGACCCAGTGTCCGTTCTTCAAGTGCAGGGAGGAAGCTTCCACGGAGATAGTGGAATGTATAAAGATCGCGCGATGAGGGTAGCTGGCGATTAGGGTGGCTCGTGTCGAAGGGATGATTGAGCTACTGATGCTTGTAGCTATTTTCGGGATTAGTGGGCAATGATTTGAGGCCGTGGGACCTTGGAAGTTGAAATTTGTGTGCTGGGTTCCGTTCCATTTTGTTGGAGGTTACTGTTTTCTTGCAATTGAAATGCTTCGCACGTTAATAACCGTCGCTTTGAAACTGGCAACCCCGACGTCCGAGTTTTTATTTGTGAAACCACACAGTGTTTGCTTCAAAGGGACAAACATGTATCACACAAAATTCTCTTGAAGGCCACACTTTCAACGTTCGAGGACTTTTATGACATTTATGAACGGAATCTCGTGTCAATCGTAATACAGAAATGTTTAAAAAAATATCTTGTAAAGTTAACATCCGAGATGGTCACCTTGAAATGAAGCATTTCTATTTTAATTCATTAGAAAGGAATAAATTGAGGCTGAGACTTGTTCTGTGGCACAATGTTTGTTGACATTATAAGCTTTAAAAAACATGTTTGTTTTGTCGTAAATGTGCATTGTATGTGATACTACAGATTGTTAAAGGCTCTTTAAATAAAGGTACTTTTGTTTTGCAGCGATTTTGACGAAAGGAAACGAAATTCAGCGACCTTGCTTGTAAATTGTTATTTAGAATACCTCTGGTTCTGCACTTTACCTGTAAAAAAAGCAATATTATGAAGGTGACAGTTACGAAATGGCGATTTTTCAAAAAAGTGCCTTTTTCGGTAGACGAAGATGAGGTTTAAGTTGTTTTTTTCATAAAGAATAAGAGTTTTTATTAACTTCTATTTAGGTTTAGGTCAGAACTACACATTTTGTGAACATGCTCGAATTTGATTTGAATCGATTTGAACTTCCGTTTTTTAATTATCAGTGCAAAACAAAGGAAACCTTTTAAAAAGCCCCTTTCTGTAGCGTCACATATAATGCATATTTTTTACTAAACAAACATGTTTTTTTAAAGCTCACGATGTTAATAAGCATTGCATCAATGAACAAGTCTCAGCTTCAATTTATTTCTTTGTAATTAATAGAAAGGGAAAAGCTTCATTTTCAACAAAACGTCTGCCTTACCGTAGCAGCTTACTGTCTTAAGAGTACCCTTAAAAATAACACCCCATTTCAGAGGAAAAGCAACTCGAAATATTTTTCATGGGGGGTTGAAAATGGTCGTCTTCATTGCCACACCTAGACCTGCTGCGACGCTGCAGACATAAATATCAATTTAACGTTGCCTCTCGCGATGCTCCCTCGTCTCTGGTTCATCGTGCCCTTTCACCTTGCCATCAAAGTACCTACGACATCTCGTAAAAAGTACTGTACGTGAACGTGTCCTGTGAATTTCGTGAGCTCATTTCTGCTCTCCTTTGTTAAAATGTCCCACCCAGCATTTTTCATTTTTCAAAATACTTAAATTGAAATATATGAAGTTCCACACATTCCTCACCTTTTAAATAAAGTTATATACCCCCAAATGCTTCGTAGAGATTTAGAAACAGTCTAATTCAGTGATTCCCATCCTGTGGGAGGCTGTGGGTATTGAAGTGTTTTGTGGGCGGTCGCCACGGTTTTTGGATTTTTTTTTTAAAATCATTAAATTAGAATTATATTCTGAAATACCTATTTTTAATCTGTTTTCTTTACCTTATTAAATTTACCATATCACATATGAAATTACAAAACGGTATCGCGCCTGGAAAAAGGTTGGGAAACACGGGTCTAATTTATTTATCCCAACTGCTTTTCAGATAGTTACAATATCCTATCTGAAGCATTTAATTAATTACTACTTTAATCTACCGGTGCATCTATTATAAAAAATTATATTAGGCTGTTACGGAATAAATAATGGCCACATTTTTTAAATCGAACAAAGATAAACAAGGGCGGCACAAAATAAAACTTCAGTTTCCTCGGAAGTTTCGAAGTACTAGATAGGACATTTTAATTTCCCGGGGCCAATTAGATTAATGGAAGCGATGTAACGTAAATGTTCGCCGAAGATGGCCCTGCTATTTACGGCCCCG
This sequence comes from Andrena bucephala, assembly GCA_947577245.1. NCBI lineage: Eukaryota > Metazoa > Arthropoda > Insecta > Hymenoptera > Andrenidae > Andrena > Andrena bucephala. The sequence goes on along the minus strand of OX387717.1, from coordinate 2,651,681 downwards.
TCGCGATCCACCCCCTCGCGTTGTTTCCCTGGTGCCGCTGAATTATGCTCGCGCCCTCCACGTGCAGCGTTGCCTTTTAGGCTGACCGAGTTGCTGGGCCGCGATCGCCGGGCCATTAATTACATTGTTGGTGGTGGTAACGAGGTCGCGGCGGTCGAGTGGCCTCTTTGACGACGGGACGAGCCGGGGGTAATATTTTTCTTGAAATCCGCGCGATCGGGCACGTTCCGACGTCTCAAAAGAAGAGCGACGGGGGACGCGCTTCGGATTGGTTTAGAAATGGCTCCATGCATCATGGTTAACCTTCGGACAATTTTCGGTGACCACGCAGAGGGTGGCGTGTGAGTCAGTTTGGGGGTGCGGGAAGTTTGCTTCTGCGAAGTTTCGGGGTCTGGGAAGCTTTGGTAGAAGTTGATAGGGGGTTGATCGTGTAGGAGGGTGTTGGTTTTGTTAGTTTGAAAGTCAAGGGGTATGAAGTGAATTTATGGGGAGTTTAGGAGGCTCTGCTGGTCGATTCCTGTCTAATGTGTCAAAAGTTAGTGGGCACAGGGATTGGTGGCTTGTTGAACGTAGGGGAAGTCCGGGACAGTTGGCCCACCTAATGCAAAATAGCTATTAAAACTAATATTGATATTATTTATTTTATCAGAATAAATTTAATATGTTTGAAATTTTAGGCTGACACAGAAAAAGGGAATATTTCCTTTGAAATAATAATTAAATAAACTATTCACCTAACTATTTGGCTTGTACTGAGGGGATTGTTGGGCCATTTCTAAGGGCCGTTTCACCCGGATTTACTCTATAAGGCACGCTGCTCAAAACTTCGCAGCAAAATCGAATCGAATTGCGTTCTTAACCCTTCATGGTCACACAGTATAATTACAAATTGGTCACGTGGGGTTCACTGCACCCCAGCATCATTTTAGAGTTACCATTTTCGAATTTTTCTCTAATAGTCTTTTTCTAGAAATGTAAACTTTGATATGATGTAATCTATAGTTGAAAAAATAGTTATGGAGAAAAGCAACTTTATTTGTTAAAATTCCCCAAATTTTTAAATTTTAACATTAAAGTCTAAAAATTTCAGAAATATTGGTATAGAAAAAAATGCCACCTTCGTGGTCACATGGGGTGTATCACACCCCAATTATTTTTTTCACCAATATTTCTAAAACTTTTAGCCACTAATATTCAAATTTAAAAATTTGATGATTGGAATTAAAATTTAAAAATAAAGGTATTATTGTTGATAGCGAATTTGATATATAACTCCTTTCGAAGATACCACTTTTTAGGGCAAATTTGTTTCTCCACATCGCAACATAAACACTCACTAATATAGGCATTCTAGAACGAACAATCAAACTATGCAGCTGCTACTGAGTACTCAAACTAGGCTCACACTGAAGTCACCAACAAAGATGTCATTGACCCCGTTTCGTCGACCGACATAATCACTCGCTGCTGTATATTCCCGAGAACAATCTTTTTAAACGATTTTTCTCTCTAATTACCACCACAACTGGCAGCTTCATTACTGAAAGAATTTAACCAGCCCTGTATGTGCCACTGAAAACACATTACACAGCAATGACACAGGTCAGCGAGTGTGTATGTCGATTAAAGTCTCCGCGCCTTTATCGGTGACTTCAATGCAACCCCCGAAATGACCTAGTCGCCCACTGTGCGGTTGTGAGCTGGCAATTCGAGTCGACTTGTCAAAAGAGACCTCTGTATCATTAAACGTGCTTATTCCACAGGAGATAGATAGGAAATAGCGCGAAGGCAAGGCACAGCCGTAGGACTGTTTCGCGAGCTGACCTTATCGTGCCGATCAGGGGTTCAAAAATAACAGTCTCAAACTGTAATAAGGTCCCCATTACCGACCGCGTCCCCATTAGTGACCAATTATTAATTTATTATTGTTTATTGCAACACAGAAAGCGTAATATCAACCAGAAAGTTCAGAAATTATAATTATAGGTATTTCATTTATTGTTTCATGCGTTATTTTTGTAGCCGTACATTTATCTTTAAGTAAATTCACATGTAAATTAGGACTTGGTCATTGACATGAAAGTTGACAGATTCTAATAACGTGAGGTTATACTACAGATATCATTAAACTCGCAAATTTTACAATAAAAATACATGGATCCATGTAGTAACTTACTCAAATTGACTAGAAATATATACAGAATTATAAAATAAAAAGAAAATATCCATTTTCTTTCATTATTATAGCAGAAAATCGTGGTCGGAAATAGGTAGATACTGTCAAGGACCGGTCTGTACCAGTTTTCGGACATTTTACAAATGGTGTTGTTAGACCTAACTAAAGTAGTCAAGTAATTTTTTAATTATTAAATTTTGACATGTAAAATTAACATTTGATTTGTACTCAAAATTGAGTAGAAAAAGTACTAACATAAATATATTTTCTTTGGAAAATAACAATGGTGGAAACAAAGAAAAAGGAGCAGAAGCGCGTGAAATACACGGAAACCGAGTTAATCGAAGCAACATGTAAAATAAAATCTGGAGAAACCATAAAGGAAAGGGGCAGAGATTTATTTACAGAAACAAAACGAGAAAGAGGAGAAAAAGAGAATAAGAGTTTTAGCTGCAGAAGAGCGACAGAAAAAGATTAAAGAAGAAAAGAAACGGAAATTATTAGGAAATAATAGAAAACATAAAAGATTATCTTAAACAGATTATAAATTCTTTAATTTTCATAAAATGTTAATAAAAACAGTTTGTTGTACTCATGAACAAATTTAATAAACAAAATGATGCATTTACAATGGGGGAAACTGCTGGTCAATAATGGGGACGTGAGACGGTCAATAGATGGTACAAGTTGGTCAATAAAGGGGACATCAGGTCCAATATAATTTTCACCATAATATTTGTATAAATAGTCAAATATCCCTCTAAAACTAATTTGATTAAGAAACTAGGGACTTCAAAAAATACAATGATCCACACTTTACCCAAACATTGTCGTATATTAGTAAAAAATTACTATTTCGAACCAGTCACACTTAAACGGTCGCTAATGGGTACATTTACCTTATATCGGTTCTGACTGAAACAGTTACGAAGAACCGATGTTCTGAGAACCGGAACCGAAACCGATATACATTTTTCACTCGTAGCTGTTTTAAGATTATTTCGGTTCTTACAACTGTTTCGAGAATCGAAACCGGTATTATAACCGTTTTCAATTCCTGCACCGAAATAGTGTTTGTGAAGGAATGGGCGGGACGACATTGAAATTGAAAGTGGCATCGGTGGCACGGCTCACCAGGAACGTTGACGAACGGGGTAACGTTTCATCGAACGACAGTCGCGTGACTGAAATCGATGGGCGAAAGGCTGCGTTTATCGCGCACCGCGACCAGGCCGTTGTAAAGTTGTACCTGCAACGCTGCGCCACGCAATGCATATCGAATCGCTCGACCGAAGATCGCGTACAGTATGACAAATGGATTCCGAGAATTCATTTCTGCTTGCTATAGAAGTCTACGCACACGTGTCGACTCCGCGAGGGTTCGGTGGGGTGGAAAATGCTGTTTCCCTGTTTTGGAACGGAGCAGGTCATGCTTGTATGTTAGTCAGACTGAGGCGGACAGATCTTTCACACTGATGGCAGGGTGCCGTTGTTAGGGAGTCTATCTATGGACAGGATTCTCAGTCGCGTTGAGGATGTGTCGCCTTCACTGGCGCTACCCCAAAAAAGGGTTGAACATCCAACTGTTTCCGCCTCGACTAGGGTTATTTGCTGGCCAGTGCGGGAGGATTAGGATAATATTAAGGATAAGTGCAGTCGGAGCTGCCAGATGCAATATTTGGAGAAACTTGCTGGGGATATGGAAGCATTACTTTTATATAGAAATTTCTAATGCACGCGGAAGATTTAATTTTAGGAAGTCCTGGGGAACATGGGACCCTGAGTTTTAGAAATTTCTGGGCCTTTTTTTAAATTTCTGAGGCCCACGGGGCCTTTACTTTTTGAAATTTCTGGTGCAGACGGAAGATTTACTTTAAAAAATTCCTGGGGCACGCGGAGTTTTAGAAATTCCTGGGGCACACGGAAGCTTTAGTTTTAGAAATTATTGGGGCACACGGTAGTTTTACTATTTAAAATTTCTGGTGCACACGGAAGCTTTAGTTTTAGAAATTATTGGGGCCCATGGGACCCTTACTTTTAGAAATTCCGGGAGCTCACGGGGTGCTTACCTACTTTAAGGAATTTCTAATGCATTCGGGGCACTTACTTTTACAAATTCCTGGAGTCCACGAGGCCCTTACTTTTACAAATTCCCATTGGAAACTGATATTTCGTCTTTCGGCGCCGTTACATCATAATTACCTTCCCCAGTGTAAAGCGTGTCCCATATTTGAAATAAAATTTATTACCACCAATTACTTAAAATACCAAATCTTTCCTACATCAATAACACCGTCGCGGAACTGAAATGTGTGCGTAGGGCTTAAATGGTTAACACCTTGTTCCCGCTCCGAAATCACGCGTACAAGGCCGGAGTAGGAACATATTTCCGGGTCCAATCGACCGCGACGTTTTTCATTTAAATTCCTGTCCCCCAGTGGCGACGGGGTCGCGAGCCAAATACGTCGCGACGATTGAACGAAAGGAAAATAGCGATTGGCGGGAGTTCCGGTTTCGTGGAATGGCTATTACGATTATTGCGACGGTTTTATTGCGAGTGCGATCATGAAATATGCCGGACATTTTCCGGCTAAGTGGTCGAAGCTGGTTTCTTCGGGATGCCAGGGAGGGGGCTGAATTTTTTATCGTAGTCTATGGTGTGTTGCACTATAAAGTCAGGTACAAAGTTGCAAAAGGCTTCCTGTGTTGCGCTGTGACACTTTACAACTATGCTATGAAACGTGTCCCTTGTTCCCAAAGTAATGGCAGGAATATTGTATTACATAGATAGCTGCAGTAGGTACAAAGCATGGAGTCCGTTGTCAAAATGCAGGTGTGATTTTGAGTAGAAGCATCCGAGACACTCGTTCGAGTAAAATGGCCCAAACGTGGCGCGTGTATACAGCGAGTTTAGTAATTGACAAGTTTATCTGACAAGGGACATCGCCCAACTGTTACACTCCGATTTTTGTGAGGTTTACGTAGATTATAGTTCTCGAAAAAATATTTGGCACGTATTTTTTTATTGGCAAACGTCCATATCTAGGGGGTGAAATCAGCCCCCAAAGTTGGGGCGTGAAAAACGCGTTTGCCACAATATCTCGGAAACTATACAGTGCAGAGAAAAACTTTTTAGACGAAAATGATTAATTTTTTTATAACAAATTCACCTACGTAATCAGATTAAGTGAAAATTACTATTTTTTTAGTATGTTGTTTAAACAATTTGACGTAACACGATTCTGATTACGTGGCTGAATTTGTTATAAAAAAATACGTCATTTTTGTCTAAAAGATTTTTCTCTAGAGTGCATAGTTTCCGAGATATTTGGGTAAACGTGTTTTTCACCACAACTCTAAGGGGTGTTTCACCCCCTAAATATGGACGGTTGCCGATAAAAGAAATACGTGTCGAATATTTTTTTGGGAACTACAATCTACCGAAACCTCAACAAAATCAGCGTGTAAGAGTTGGGTGATGTCGTTTGTGAGAATGTAGACGATCGTTTTTTAAATTCCTCTTTTTGTACAGTGTTTTGGGACTGGAGGTATAAACTGAACTGGTGAAAGGAACTAAAGCAGTTACAAGTCAAACGATAGCCACTTATTGTATTATCTAATATTACGCAATAATAGCGACGCTGGCTTGCCTTACCTCAAGAGCGATTAATTCAAGGACCTGCGTTTAACAACCCCATTTGTTCCCTTTTAAGAGTCTCATTAACCACTTCAGTTTATTCCATCAATCCTGACACCCCTACGAAGAGAAAAAACGCGTTCACCAACCTCCAGAAGCGCGACAACAATTCCTGCCGAAACTAGGAATCCCAAAATTAACAAAACATCCGCTAAAACCCAAATCAACTAAAAATTCTGAAATGCCCCTGAAATTCGAAAAAGTTTCATCGTCGCCTATAGCCTCAGAAGCACTACCAATACCACTCCCGAATTCGACTACATAAAATCTCCCAAAAATCCCGCCCTCCAAACAGTGGCGGATTTAAGGAAAAAGGCCCAGGTAGTAAACGTTCTGAGGGGCCCAATTTTTCGGGATAATGAAGACGTAATTTACTAAAAACAGGTTAAGCGTAGTAGTACAGAAAAAAATATATATAGGGTTTGGATAAAATCATAATTTTGTTTTTGGAAGATGGGGCCCTAGGTGGGTCTTCTAGGCAGGGGCCCATTTTTTTCGGGAAAATGAGATGATTTACTAAAAACGGGCTAACTGTAGTAGGGCAGAAAAAAATAAAGTGTTTGAATAAAATCATAATTTTGTTTTTGGAAGATGGGGCCGTAGGTGGGCCTTATAGTCAGGGGCCCATTTTTTCGGAAAAATGAGGAGATGCTTTACTAAAAACGGGCTAACTGTAGTAGGGCAGAAAAAAATAAAGTGTTTGAATGAAATCATAATTTTGTTTTTGGAAGATGGGGCCCTAGGTGGGCCTTATAGTCAGGGGCCCATTTTTTCGGGAAAATGAGATGGTTTACTAAAAACGGGCTAACTGTAGTAGGGCAGAAAAAAATTAAGTGTTTGGATGAAATCATAATTTTGTTTTTGGAAGATGGGGCCCTAGGTGGGCCTTATAGTCAGGGGCCCATTTTTTCGGGAAAATGAGATGGTTTACTAAAAACGGGCTAACTGTAGTAGGGCAGAAAAAAATTAAGTGTTTGGATGAAATCATAATTTTGTTTTTGGAAAATGGGGCCCATCTGGGCAGGGGCCCAAGCGGCAACTGCTCATCAGCCGTCCGTTAAATCCGCCACTGCGTCCAGATAAAACGATCTCTGCTCGACCAATGAAACGTCTAACCATAAGAGTGCCATTTTCTGGACATTGAGTAGCGTCGCCCAGGTTCTTCCCCATCGCGAGTACTTCCACTTGGTACCATTCGAGTAGTTGGCAGTCTCCCTTCGACCGAGTGAAGGAGCAGGGTGCACCCGATCGCCGGTGTCGGAGCATACGGCACGTAGAGGGACAGTGGTAGTCAGTGTGAAATGAATGCGCGGTGTACAGTGGAGTCCAGCTCGTCCGTCTGTCCACCTGTCTGAACGTGGCCCCTCGGCGAGGAGACGCGAGCCGATGGGAGGTTCGAAGGGGATGCTCGACCTTGGTCGTAGCTGGTCTCGGTGGTTATTTTAAAAGAGGGGCAAGGCTGCTTATGGAGCGGCTGGCTCGGTTCCTGCGGCCGAGAACGAAACGGGCAGACGGTCGATCGGACAGCCGTGCTGGGAATAGGGACGGCCATGGTCCACGCCGACACGAGATGACAACGGACACGGAAACGGGCCCGCTCCTCTAGCTTCGTCGAGGTATTATGAACCAGCTGGAGTGGCCATCGAGTTCCCTGTTGCCCGTGGAGATTGAGGTATGGCCGCGGTAGCCGGCATCTATGGCTTCTCAGAGGAACGACACGCCAGATATTCCGAGCATCGGCAGCATCCGTGAGTTTCACGTGAAAGACGACCCGAATCGATACCACCCACCCGCTCCACCACCCACAACCCTTCACCACCACCCCACATCCGCGATGCCACAGTACTTTTGCTTCACCGTTCTTCTTTCTTACCTCAGCTACCAGATAAACGGGCCGTTGCCCGCCACGGCTCTGGGCGGAGACTTTCGGGGACGAGGGGCCCTTTCGTTGGGGGAGAAAGATTGCACGCGGGGTACTATTCGGAATGCTCAAGTTCGGGGATTATGGGATCGGAACACGTAACTCGTTCGCTCTGGGTACTTTTACTGCTGCTGGTTGACAGTGTGCAGGACTTTGGCCAAAGTTCTCAGAGTGGACATGCTGCGTGGTCCTTCCCGGAGAAATTACTTTATTTCTGGTTTGGATTCTCATACCGATGACTTAGTGCACAAGTAGGTATCACTTTTAGCGTTTTCGAGAAAAACTGGTTTAAACATTCGTTTATTTATTTATTTATTTAAACGGGACTAAGCCCAGTCTTTACAACAGGAAGTATAATGCAATAGTGTACAGAGCATCGGAAACAATATGAAAAACAAAAACAAAAACAGGAATGCAAGAAGTCGAATAACATAAACACGGAATGATAGAATGAAGAAAAATATTATTTTTAACAAATTTATGAAGTAGATATAAATGTGATTTTTATACAGCATAAAGAAACAGTCAAGAACTATTAGGTTAGGTTGGAAAACAGTCTGAACTTATTTTTTATTTTCTCTTGCTTATTTTGTTTCGGCAATAAAGACGCTAAATAATGATTCGTTGCATATAAAAACTCAAATTTTACAAAAAATTGAGATACATTATTTGTGCATTAAGCCATCGATCTGAAGACACCAGGGGAAGCACAATTTTAAAGTTCAAAACTTTCTCAACCAATCCCCTATTACCAAAACTATTTTTATTTGCTTTGGGGTTGAATATGTATTTTTATCACCCTCTTGAACAGTTCGAAAATATTGATTGCGATGACATTATTTAGGTACCTATGCCCATGATTTTTTAAAAAAAAAATTCGAGCCTTTTCCAAAAAACCACCTCTTAGGTTACCCTTAAACTGTTATTTATTTTTTTAAATCTATTCACTCCTGTGCAATAGCTCAATAATTAATATTGAGTTTTCCGTGGATTTATCAAATTATTCCCATGTTTCACTACGACTTGTCATTTCCCTGTAGGTACACCTATTTTTAAAAGACTCACAATTAAATAGATATGTATGTCTTTGGCCTTGAAAGGTTATTCCTCTTTTCAACTATGTCACATTACACTCCCCGTTAGCCACCAGATGGCATCGGAGTCACAGAATCAACAAAGCCGGATTTTCCATAATTTCCTCTGCGCTCTTCACACGCAAGTCATTCAGAGATGAACAAAATTTGTATTCAAATAAAATTTCGAATAACGAATACTAGTTAAAAAAATGATTCGTCATGTGTCGAATAAATTCTCGTCGAAAAAAGAAATTAACTTTATTCGTTGAATAAAAAAATTGACTTTCATTCATCAAATAACCTAAAGTTAAAGTAACTTTTATTCGATCCATTGTTTAAATAATTTTTTATTTAGTTAACACACAACTCTGTAGTCACCTGCATTATCCCAGTAACAGTCCCCACAGAAAAGGCGCGGGAGAAGAGCCATTTCCCAAAAACGTACCCCCACCTATGCACCCACTTTCCGTGGTTATGATTCACTCGAATGCGGGTTGCATTGCATGCTGTGCTCCCCAGGATATACCCTCGCGAAACTTGGCGCCGTTTATCCGCGAAAGAATGACGGTGGTGATCTCCCTGGAGGTGAGCGCGTATTGCCCGACGTCTCGTCATATCGAACTTGCCCGCGAGATCGAAACTCCGCGGCAGTTCGGCGAAAGTTGCCACGGTTCGCGGAACTTCGGAGTTGGAGCGCAGACGTCGAGCTTATTAGCGTGGCGGAAGAATCCTGGCGTGGATAAAAGCCGCGATCCTCGACGCTACTGTTTTAATTGCGCGCGAAACTGGGTCGCGGGCATCTGCCGATTTAATTTCGAAATAACCGGTTGAAGGGAGATGGTCAGCTCCTCAGCCCGATATCAGCTGAGCGTGATGCTGTTCAGCAAGTGACAGCGACGGGGTTAAATGACTCGCGAGGAGGACGCTTGGGGGGGGGAGGAAGGAACCTTCCACTGACGGCTTGATACTCGCTGTTTCAAATCGAGTTCCCATCGCGACACTCGCCACGAAGCGAGTCAATAATGCACGCGTAATTCACGCTGAGGGACACGTGACTCTTGGACCCTCCTGCTTTACATTCGAACCTCTGAACTAAGGAGCGAACTTTTCTTGCCTTGCGTTGGTATCGATCTTCGAGTCGAGATCCAGGCGCGTAGGCTTGTTCTAGATTTCCGCGTAGTTTCTTGGTACGATAATCAAGAGGGAGAGTCTAATGTCCACTGTGTGGCTGGTTATCTTGTCAGGCTTTATCCAAGTGTCCTTCTGCTTCCCCTATAGTGACATGGTATAGAGGGGCGGCTGTTATTCGCGGGGCTTGCAACTGTCGAAGCAGGCGGGAAGAATACAGTCGATTTGGCTAGAGTGTTAGCTTCACGAGCCCCGTGTTTTATTGCCTAACGCAGGGGGAATTCGAAGGAGCCGCAATCCTCGGGCGTAAATCTAGCCCTTTTGCCCTTCTCCGCTCCACTTTCGCGGAAATAAGAGCAACTTTGTCATGACTGGCGGCACGAACAATCACTGATCCCGTTTCAAAGTTTTTTGCCACGATGGGAATTGTTCGCGTTTTACAATTCGCTTCTCGACGCCCAGGCACGCGCGACTCACTTTATCGCGCTTTCTCGAGCCACGATTTTCTTAGAGATTAAAAAATTCTTATGTAACACCTTTTACCCTGGCACAAATTCCATTTTCATTTAAGGGGGTAGTCTAACTTAAAAATCGATTTTTTTTCAAATTTTCTTAAAGTTTATTTTTTCTAGAATGTATGTGGAAAGCCCTATATATATGAACTCCTAAAATTAAAGAAGTTATAAGTGTCTGAACGATGCGGCGAAGCGCAAAAGTAATTATCGAATTAAGGATTGGTGGTGGGGTAACTTGAAAAATCTGCTTTTTTTGATAATTATTTTACGCAGTTTTTTTTAGATATAAAAAAATATGCAACTTTTGTTTAAACTTCTTTCCAATATCTCTCACCGTTCTCGAGATATTCCCCGAAAAAAGAAAATTCTACATTTCATCAAGGGGTAATTTCACCCCTCAAAACCACCTAACGGCACCAACAGAAAATAGGTTTGCCTTACGTGTCAACTACACTACTTGCGCACAAAGTTGCGCACATAATTTTCTAAATTTCCAGAATGCCTAACTTCCCTTGTTAATCTAGAAATATTCGCACCCCGTTGAACGGTGCGCTTAGAGCGAAGGGAGGAACTCCATGGAGATGGCGGGATAAAAATCACGGCGCTCGTTAATCGGTTCTCGGGGGGTTTCTCCTCCGCCTTCGGAGCTCTCGTATATCGATAGCGTCGGTACACACTCGGCGCACGTTTGTGCGAAGGGTGGCCCGTGAAGGGGGTTGAGACGCTCCACGGTCGCGGGCTAATTGATTTCCAATAACCTGCTGACCGGCCTTCGGACCCAACGTAGAAGCGAGCCGTGTATCCGTCGGCCGTGTGCTCACACAATGAGCCGGCGGTACGCTGACTGCGGAACACACTGTACATTAAACGGTAATAGAGAATTCATAGGCCTGTATCGCGCCGCGGTGCGAGTTAATTGGATCCTGGAACACCGACGCGCGCTCTCTCTTTTGTTTACGAGCATCCCCCGCCGTTGAACGCTGTAACCTCGCCGTCGACGTGGCTTTTATTCCACCCCTGCCATGCAAGACTTCCCTCTCCCCCCTCCCGCGCCCTCCCGGGCGCGCGCGCGTACGTGTGTGTGTGTGAGCGCGTGACGGTGTGCACGCTTGATTGCCTCGTGAAAGGATAATGAAGTTGACGGTCGAGCTGGGAATTCGGTAATGGAAGAATAGATTTAAGGGTTGAAGCGCGAATTCGATGGCCGAGCTGCATAGCCAAGGGCTGACGATAGGAATTCGGTAGTTGGGCGAGGGATTGCAGGTTGAATTCAATATTTGTTTTTCTGTGCCTCGAAGCAGGCTTTTCGGGGTTAAATGGTCGACTTTGGGGCGGAGCTTTGGGGCGAATATTTAGGTCGCGGGCACCCGGGGGTTGAGAATTAAGTGTTAATGGTGTAAGGGTATGGCCGTTCGGCCACCCCTGCAATGCAACTGCAGTTGTACTGTTGGATGCAGGAAGGGCCTCAGTGTCACAAGTCAGTTTCGAGAAAAATAGCTTTAAATATTACGAAGTTACTTCTTCTTATACATAGTGAAAGTTGTTGTACAACTGTCTATAATACTAGAGGTATAGGAAGGCGGTTTCTATCCCAAATTTGAGTTTAGAAATCCAAATTTGAGTTTTGTGGGAGGGGGAAATCCAAATTTGTGTTTTGAGGAATGGGAAAATTCAAATTTGAGTTTTGAGGGAGAGGGAAATCGAAATCGGAGTTTTGAGGTAGGAGAAATCCAAATTGGAGTTTTGTGGTTGAGAGAAATACAAATTTGAGTTTTGAGGGAGGAGAAATCCAATTTTGTTTTTGCGGGAGAGGAATCAAAATTTGGTTTTTCCTCTTCCGCAAAACTCGAATTTGGATTTCCCTCTCTCTCAAAAATCAAATTTGGGTTTCGCTCTTCCTCAAAACTCAAAATTCGATTTGCAAACTCAAATTTGAAGTGGAAAACGCGTTGCTATACTACTAATACTTATAATTTTGATATATCACTTTTGTAATTGCATTATTACAATCGGAATTCGGCAATACATTAATCAGTGAAATTAATTTTAATTACAGATCGTGTCATGTTCAGGTTGATGTATGTTTGGCTTAGATACGGGTCAGGGTCAGTCGGTCAACATCGATTCACAAAATTTGCCATAGCTCTTTCAAGTTTGGAGATGCGGCAATGAAATTTAGAAGGCATACGTAAAAAAGAACAAGGCATCTAATTATGCGTTTTACGCAAAAAGGACCTGAGTATCCTGAGGCCGTTCTTGTATCCAAAAATACAAGTTGACCAAAAAACGATTGCATGCAATGGCGTCAATCACTCGCAGGATTTTGATTCTCGCCAACGCAGCTTCTTTCTCAGTAATCTCTTAAGGAAAAATCTGACAAATTTCCTGAAGATATACCCAAGCTACCCCCTAAATATTTAATTGTTTACTGTTTAAATATTAGAATACTAAATGTCCCTTCTATCATCGTCACGCAATCATCACCCCATCGTTTTTCAAAATCCTCGTAAAAATACCCACATCAGTTTCTCCAAGCAATCTCAGCAAACTACGATAAACGCCGAAGATACTTTTCGGATAAAACTTCCTCGCAACAACGTCGCTTGGCTCGCTGTCCGGGAACTTCGAAGATTGCTCGTCCCCCTAAAAATTCTTCGTCCCGCTTGATTGCACCCGTTTTTTCGCCCCCCCCCTCGCCCCCCTCCCCCCCGTCCAATTTGATTCGACGGGAAAACGATTCAACGCGGGGGTTGGGGGCGGGCCGAGCCGCCGGGAGATCGATTAAAAATGTCGAAATGGCGGAGCTGCCAGTCGCAGCTGCATATCCCGGTTTGAAATTTGTCAGGCTGGAAGTATAACGGTACGGATAGGGCGGGCACGCGAGCGCGTATCGATATCAATTAGGCGCGTTCTGCTCCGAACGACTGCTCGTTTGTTCGCCCCGCGATTTTGACGTATTAATTATCAGGCCGCCGTCGGAGCTCGTTAGTTATTGTCTTTTTGGCCACGGCTGAGAGTTCGATGTCTGTCTGTCGCCGTGTCACGGCGTCGGGGCATCGGCTCGATTCGTTATTAATGCGTCCACGATCCGTGCCGAAGATTGATAAACGATAAGAGGCCCACGTAATGGCAGCTGTGACAGGGGGGGGGGGGGGAGGGGGGTGGGGTGGGGTGGGGGCAAATGGGTAATTAACGCTTCGGAGCCAGCTGGAGTTGCGGACGGGAGGGACGGGATGCGGCATATTTGGTTTATAACTGTTTATTTATTTGTACCTTTTGTGTAGGAATAGGTATTTGGAATGGATATCAGGAGGCAATTTATTTTGGATATGTTTGAGAGTTTGGGGGCAATTGTGCCTTTTTGGAACCCCGTCTTTCGCTCAAAGTGGTAACCGAATGGAGGGGTTTGTAATGTGATTATAATAGTTCCGCCAATTGTAATGGGTAGTAGGGCTTAAAGACCTGAAAATTTGGAAGCTTGAGAACTTTGAAGCTTGATAGCTTTTGGGAGCTTGGAAGCTTGAGAGCTTGAGAGCTTGAGGGCTTGAGAGCTTGGAAGCTTGAGAGCTTGGAAGCTTGAGAGCTTGGAAGCTTGGAGCTTGAAAGTTTCTGGACTTGAAAGTTTCTGGACTTGGAAGCTTGAGAGCTTGAAAGTTTGAGGACTTGGAAGCTTGTGAACTTGGAACCTTGAGAACTTTGAACCGTCATAAATTGGTGCCTAATGACCTAACCCAGGTCATTTCGAGCCCGTAGTTCTAATAATTTTGAGATCCTAGCATTTTCAACGTTCAGAAATTAGACCCCAGGTCATACCGAGCCCTCAGTCCAAATAAATTCAAGCTCTGGGAATCCCAAGCACAAGCATTGCATCCCAAAAGCATCGAGCCTCGATGCGCTACAAAGCTATCGAGCGCTCCAGGAAGCAAGGAGCACCAATAGGGACCCAATAGCTTCCTTTCGTCACAGTTTTATCGACGAGCGGACAAGTTTATCCAGCAGTGCATCGTATAGGACGGGAAACACTGGATTTTCCAGGGCAAAGTTGTCAGGGAATAGTGGACGTCGCGACACGCAGGCCGTCGTCGCTGTCGAACGCTGCAAATCCGTACAAAACAAGTTCCTCCGATCGCGCGCTGATCCGACAGATACGCGAACGGTTTTCCATGTAAAACGGCCGATGGGGGCGGGCCCCGCGACGCTCGACATCGTCGGGGCGGCATCTCTGATTACGCCGTAGCAACGCGGCACGAGATCAACCTTACCGACCGTCTCGATATCCGCCTTTGATACAGGGACGCGACAGAGATGCTCGCGATTAAATGCAGCCGCTCGCTGGAAATTCTACGGAACCAGCGACCTTTCCACCACTGGCAATATCCCCCTTTCAAACCAGACATTCCTTCTTCCATTGAAGATGACTAGCTGCATCCAGGAGCACAGGTACCCAGGAAGGAAGGAAACTTGGTTTTTACTCTTATCAACGCGGAGGCATCGCGTTTAATCGGACAATGCGTTGTACCTGTGGTGCTATTAATTAGCATGGTCGACGAGATTTTCAGGACTTCTCTAATTCGTTCCTTTTCTTTGGAAACGGCCAACCGAGGGGGCCATCCTAGGACAAATTGGCAATTAGCACTTTCGAGCTGGCTGGAGACGCCAATTAAACCGCGACCTTGTTATTATCAGTTGGCATCCCCTGGGCGCTGGGAGGGGGCTCCTTTTCTCCTTTGGCAGCCGGCGGAACTTCTCACCTGATAACGCGACTGTCTTATCGGGAGCCAGAGGGGGCTCAAGTAGCCGTGCAATTTAGCGTAATTTCGCTCGTATCTTCTGTTGTATTTGGGAAGCAGCGCATTGTGCCATATCCATGCACGCATTTTCCTTCGATATTGCTCTACCATTCATGTAGAACTCGCGTCTGAAATTCTATAGACGGGCTTATCAGACGCGTGTAAAGAAGACGAGACAATGGCATCCCAGGAGGTCCCTTGGAATCAACTTCTGCGATAGCTTATCCGGAAACTTTGCTTCGCAGTTTCTAATTACGTTGACTGTCTCCTTCGTGAAACTCTCTTGTTCCTGAATCCTTTATCGTGCTAATTCGGTTGGGAAAGAATGCTTCAGGGATTGTGATACCAGTTGGTACCCAAATCAATTGTCTTAATCACAAGTGACGTAAAATTACTGAACTCCTCTTTTCTCAATTTTTCTTACCACCTGTAGAATCTGCTCGCGATGAAAGAGAAGTTTTACTGTAATACCATAAAAAAACTAGGGAACTAAATTCCATAGTGACGTTCATTGCAATCACTTAAGGGGGAACACCACTGTGACGACCAGAAAAATAAGCCTTTTTTGAGAATTTTTTTAAGGAATGATTTACAGTTTTAATATAAAATTTTTAATTCTCAACTTTAGTACTATGTTATAAGAGACAATGAACAATAAAATGAATAGAAAAGCATGCATTAATTTTAATATATTAATTAATCTTCTAGACCCCTCACAAAAACAGGTCGCTTTCAGGATGTGTAACTATGAGACAGCAGCTCTGAAATCAAATTTACGCTCGAAAAACTGTTCATCCTATTAACGGATTTTCGTAACTTTTTCTTCTAAAGAGCACCATTTTTACAAAAATAATTTGTTTAGAAAATCGGTACGTGCAACAGAAACTAAACTCAAATTATTTATAAAAAATTATTTCAATTTGATTTCGGAGTTGTCGTTCCAAAGTTACACCATCCACCGGCGACGTATGCTTTTTCTGAGGGGTCTAGAAGATTAATTAATATCTTAAAATTTATGCATATTTTTCAATTCAATGCATATTTCTTCTTTATTACCTCTTAAGACACTGTGCTAAAAGTATGTAATACAATTTTTATATGAAAACTGTAAATTATTGCAGAAAAAAATTCTTTAATAAAAAGGCCCCTTTTCCTCCTTAAAAAGCTTCTCAAAATCTCGTCCGTACATTTCGCGCTCCCCGCGGGCCGTTCCCTCAGAAATCTTCAGCAGAAAGACACGGAGAAGCGGTCCAAGGGGATTTTCTCCTTCAAACAAATCGTCGCTCGCGAGGGAGTCGTTGCCATCGCTGTCGCGCGCCTCCGACACGCGTACCGGCCCGCGTAGAGGCGCGCGTAAATGGTAAAATACGACGAGCGGTTGTAGACAGCCTGGCAACGTGTACGCGCGCGATTCATGGTGATTCCCATGTGACTGGGCGTTTATCGATCCGGCTCGGAAATAGGCGAGTGACCTATACCTGCGAGGATTTTCAGCTCGCTGAAAATATTGCACGCTTATCGTTCCTCCGCTGTTATCGACCTCTCCCCCCTTCGTTTTTATACCCCCGACAGCCGTCCCCTATTTAAAGCTCAATCTTTCGGAAAGTCATCGATGGTCTTCAGCGGAACACGCACGCTGATCGACGCGGTGACTATGAAGATAGTAGCGCTCGCTCTTTGACTCTGACGAATTTTATTGACTCACCGTGATTTCATATATCGCTCTTTTCCCATTTCGGGCGAGCTTTGGAGCTGCATCAACTGCAGAGGTCACTGGAGGCTGCGCAGAAATTCAATGTATGTGCTTTGATATACCTAGTCTTCGCATATTCGTTGAGGATTCCAGCACTTTGCAAAATTTAAATTTTAGCCCCGACGCGAATGTGGGTAAATCCGTGAGGCTTCCTGGGATGTGACATCTTGCCAGTGTATTTGTGGCACTTAGTGGTCAGCTGGTGTATCCATAGGCGTAGATTGCAGGCATCGTGTGTGGAGTGTTAACGTATGTTATCTTACTCTGGACGCAGGGTCAAGAAATTCGAAGGCGATTTTCTCGAAAACGAAGCGTGATATCAAAAAAAGTTACTGTTTCTTTTTTACTTATAACAAGTAAATAAGTCGACAAAAAGGAATAAAATTTTTTGATATTGCGCTTCAGTTTCGAGAAAATAGGGTTAGAATTTCTTCACGTTGAGTCCTGTCGCGTATAGGACAACCCACCTTTAGCGGATTAAAGTAATGGTAATAATGGAAACAACGATGTCGTCGCGAGGGCAAGAATGGCCCTTAGTAAAGGGCAATATTCTGCAACAATTGAACGCGCAGGAGGTTAAAGTTTCTTGCTTTTAGAGGAGGAAATTGGGTACAAAGCGAGTGTAAGTTTAACGTTTTGCAAGGGAGCTCACGGTGTAGCCGATTAAGCGTGTAATCCTGCCCAGGAGATCCAACGAAATGTCGGCCAGCCCTCTTCCGACGCGTTCGCGCAATCGATAATTCAAAACAATAAATATTCATCGGCGTGGATTATTTGCAAAGCCCGTGTAAAATGCATCCGTCCCGATGCATCGGCAGGATTGCATCTGGAGCAGTGTAAATTGCAAGGAAGAAAGTGCCGAGGAAAGCCCTCGACACCTTAAAAGATGGAGGGCCAGGGTTTTACTCGAATTTTCCGAGCAAATTAAAGGCGGCGGGGTTATCGATTGGGTTTGCTCGAATGCTCTTGGGTTGGGACGCGATCGAGGCGATTTTTCTTTATTCAAATTGAAGTTGGTTTATTGGAGGAAGGCCTGTTGTTGGTGATAGTGCTTCAGAATGACTTTAAAGCTGGTTAGAGCGGAGGGAGAAGGAGAGTAGGCTTCTTTGATCGTTCTTTTGATTTAAGGATGAACTTCAGTAACATCATAAATAAGCGAAAATCTTTATGTAATAGTAAAAGAGCTTGCAAAATTTTAGAAAAATTGATTTGGTAGCTTTTAAATTATTTAACTGTCAATTTAACATGTATTCTTATGGGGAAATGCAATTTTGAGAAATATAACTACAAAATTAAGAGTGAAATAATAGACCAAGCAAACAAACAAACAAATAAGTTTAGGATAAAATATAAAATATTCAATGTATTCAACTGAATTTGCGATAAAAATACACCGTTGCCATTTTTGACGAGTTTTTATCACAGGAAAAAGCCTTATTAATATCTTGAAAATTGATTAACTTTTGGCTGAGATTGTCACTGAAATTCATCTTTAAGGATTGGATTTGCATTAACGAGCTTCAGAAATGTGCCAACAGATGGAGAAGTATACTTCGAGAAGCATGAAGCGAAATCAGTTTTCAGTTTCACTTCTAACCTGTTAAAATACGAGTATATTATAGATAAATAGTGTAATAGTGTGATCTCCTACGCGCATGCGCAGGCGAAAGATGGGAAAGTGGGTGGAGCAACATCCTACTTCACAACATACCACTATAGTTCTATGGGATTAGCTATGAACTAATAGATTGGAGGTTTTACCAGAACCCTCTACCTCTTCCGCCACTTTGGGAAAAAATGATTTTTGCGGCCCTTTACATTTAATTATAAATAATTATTTTAAAATATAATTTTTCATAGTGAGTGATACTTTTTGTAGGTATTTGTTGAATAGCAAAATTAAAGTTCTCTGCGCCATGTTTGAGTTAACATTTTCATATTTTTGAATTTTCCAGCGTTATTTTTTAGTTAACATTTTCGTATTTTTGAATCCTTTAACTTTTGAGTGATAATTTTACATTCGTAATGCTCTAATAGCCTTTTTCTACAAATGTAAAGTTTAGTATGATGAAATTTGTGGTTGAAAAAAATAGTTGTAGATAACAGCGATTTTTGGGGTGTTAAATTCATCAAATTTCTAAATTTTATTATTAAGGTCTAAAAATTTACATAAATATTGGCAAAGAAAAAAAATTACAAGGGGTGCGATACACCCCTTGTGATCACGAAGGGTTAATATAGGTACGCACCATTCCCTACTATAATAGTAAATCTATCCAACAGGTCTCACAAGTAAACATTCATTTATAAGGAATGCAGTTTCCCGATTTGGAATATATATTTTTAAAGTACTCATAGTAACTAAGAAATCCTGAAAATTATATCTGCAATGGACATATTTTACTCATGTTATCAATAACATTCGATATAGCCACAAGGCGTATGCGAAAAATGGCAAAATCCTCTTATTTAAGAATATTTGGCTAAAATCTGGCATCTGTATGTTTTTTGAGGTGCTGAATCTGAATATGATGTTATTTTTTGTGTAAAAAAAATTTCTATGGTAGTTTTCTTAATAAAAAATCGTTTTTTTTTGAAGATAACTCAAAAAGGAAAGGCCGGAGAATTTTTTAGATAGACGACCTCAGATAGACAATCTGTCTTTTAGATAGACAGACTGTTTTTCAGCCTAACCTAAACTGGTTGTGAATTGGTATCTTACCCTATGGGCCCAGATGTAGCCCCTGGGATTTAAAAACAGGGTAAAATGGATTTTGAAGTAAATTAGTACGAGTAATCCGAAAGAAAATATTTAAAAAATTCTTCGTGCCTTTCCCATTTGAGTTTTCTCCAAAAAACCCGATTTTTTATTAAGAGAACTAACTTAGGAATTTTTTTCAGAACCACAAAATACATACAGATGCCAGGTTTTAGCCAATTATTCTTAAATAAGAGTCTTGAGGCTATATTGAATGTTATTGATAACATGAGTAAAATATCCATTGCAGATATCATTTTCAGGATTTCTTAGTTACTATGAGTACTTTCAAAATATATATTCCAAATCGGGAAACTCCATTCCTTATAAGTGAATGTTTACTTGTCAGAGCATAATCAGCCATGATTTACTATAAAGTCCCAAAGGGAAGTGTCTTCTTTTAAATTCATAATAATCCTTCGCCAGCCGATTTCTGTTTAGTTCCCCTGGCCGTCGCGAGAGGCGTCGCGACTTAGAAGCCATATACATATGTATTAATGAGACTGTAGTAGTAGAGATATTAGTGGTATAACCAGCCTTTTGTCGGGCTTTTTTCCTTGAGCGCCAATCTAGCGGCCGCGAGAAGAACTAGGACGAAAAAGTCACACATTCTGAACAGGATTCGGAACACCTGTCTATTACACCGTGGCGTAGATTGCAGCGTGTAATCGTCGGGCATGGTTCGCATGGTGAACATCGTTCCACTCGCGTGGAGTCAGCGCGAACGGAGCGTTGATCGATCCAAGCCGCGAGCCGCAACCTGCGACACACTCTGCTGGTGCGCGCTCGCGCGCGTGCATCCCTCCGTTTTTCCCACGGGCTTTCCCGCCTTCCTGTCGCCTCGCGAATGAATACGCGTCACGTATGAATGCGTGCATCGTTAACCCGCCGAGGCCTGCACGAGGCGAGCACGCGGCCAGCGCTGCGCTGCGAAAATAGAAACAAAGGGTGGAGGGACCCGCCGGAAACGCGCGGCTAATAAACTCGTCCATGCTCCCGGGCAACTGTTAGCGATCTTCCAGGCAGCCTGCGAATCGTTCTGCTGATGGAACGCTTGGAAGTGTGTTAATTCACGAAAAGCCGATGACATGCGCGCTGGAAAAGGGGCATCCAGTTCCCTTTTGTTACTTTCCGCGTGAACTCGTTAGGGTCTTGGGTCTTTTCGATCCTGTTAGTTGGCAGAAGGTTTTCCTGGAAGAGAATGGCTGCAGTGCATGCTTTATGTGCAGCAGGATAAAATGGGGCGTATAGGTATTGACTTATGCAATAGGTCTTCTGCTTCTGCGTGGTCGTATGCGACTGGAAGTGTAATTTGGGTGACGTTTAAGTGTAATTAACCCTTCGTGGTCAGACGGAGTGTATCGCACCCCAAACACTTTTTTTTCTTGGGCAATATTTCTGTAAAATTTTAGACCTTAATATTATAACTTAAAAATTTGGTGAATCTTATCTCAAAAATCGTTCTTTCCCACAACTATTTTTCGAACTGCAAATTTCATCATATCAAATTGTACATTTTTAGAAAAAGACTATTAGACAAATATGAAAATGGTGACTTAGAAATGACCCTGGGGTGCAGTGAATCTTATGTGACCAATTTGTGATTATAAGATGTGACCATGAAGGGTTAATACTGATTCATCGTTTATTGAGAATAGTCCAGATTAATTTTTTTAAGGGTTACACGGTTATCAAGCTCGTTTGGCACGAGCTGAGTTGGGGCATGGGCGTTGCAGATTTCACTATTGCTCGGTAGATAGGTACCTTAGCTTCTTGCGTATGACATACAGTTCCTCACATAAGTATACGTTCATCGTATATGTAACATATTTTACATATTTTCTTTTTTGTCTTTCTCTTGTAGAGTAGATGTCCCAATTACTGCTGGTGTCCCTATCCGTGACACTTGATTTATTTTACATAATAAAAACGTAACGTATACAGAATAGTGTACAGAAAGAATTTATTATTAAATTGAGGCTGTTCTTCTTATTATTATTATTGTACACTATTCTTTACACGTTACGTTTTCTAAGTGAAACAAATAAAGTGACAGTAATAGGGACTTGATCCCGTATGTATGAAACAAATATTAAAATCAATATTAAATCGACTTTAACCTAAGAATTGGCAATTTTAATTTACATTAATACGAGCCTTGATTAATATACTTTTGTTTTGGGAGAACTCAATTGAAAAATTGTAGTTTATTTAAAAAAGTATTATTATCCTTGGAAGTAACAAAGATTGTGCATAAAGATAGTCCCACAAATTTGATATTTAATTTACACAATAGTAATTGCAATGAGTTAATATTCTTATTATAAGCTTTAATCTATTATGCGCAGATTCAACTGATTTTTTTGTGAAATTCGGGCTCATCTTGTTCCATTCTTCTAGGAAAATTTCTTTGACCACTTCTCTGGTAGATTGTACTAACTAAAAATACATTAACCAAGCTTCAAACCAATGTACCTACCTAATTTATATCGAGTAATTCTGAATACAGCGTTACTTAAATAAACAATTAAAACGTGTCACACGTATGAGGTGGGCGGATCCTTCCGCGAATAATTACGTGTCTCTTTGAAAATTCGCAGCTTACCGTTACCAGTAGAATATCTCTGCATCCAATCTGCAGATATGATATATATTCCAAATCTCAGTGATTTGCCGTTTCATTGATCTCCTGGTTCTACAACAATAAGCTCCGCAGCGTCCCCAGCGAAAAAAGGTGGCAAGAAACGGGGAACGTTATTTACGGGGGCGATTTATTTCGGAGGCCGTCGTAAAAGGAGAGCCACGCGTTACCGCCGTAAAGCCCGAAGACATAAAACGATATTAATTTAACCTTACCTCGTAAAACACGGCTATCAGTCAGCTGCTCGCTGTGCAGATTCCCCTAGCCCTATCTACACCCCGAGCGCGGAAAACTCTCAAATTCCATAACGCGGCCAAAAAAAGTCCCCTCTCGCCAGCAATTGTCTTGATCCAAGAGCACGCAGACTGCGTCAAAGGCCAGCTATCGATCCCTCTCCATGGCGCAAGGAGCGTAACAACGCAGAACAGGAAGTCCCAATTCCGGATCTGAGTACGCGCATCGCGTGAACGCGTCGAGATTGCAAGGTATCGCATCGCCGAATCTCGCGAACTCTCTCGTCATAGGCGAACAAAAGGAAGATGAAATGCCCCCTTATCCATCCCAACCCCTTTCGAGCCCCACGAGTTCCTTGGGAATAGCTAGCGCGATTATTAGCCCTCTCTCTATCGATTCTGCCGCGGCTGGAACCGCTGCTGGCGTTTCGTTTCCGTTCTCCACGAGATCACGTCCGCTTGTTTGCCCCCCTTAGCGAATCGTCGTGGCTCGATGCTCGCACTAGTCGCGAGTCGAGCTACCACGTATTATACGAGGCATTGAGAGCAAAAACGGACTAACCCACTTTTTTTTTTACGAAATTGAGTTAGTAGCAATAATGTATTCCAATGGGCCGTATTAATCATATAACATAGGAAAAATGAATTTCTTTTCAATTTGGGTAAATTCGTTTCTGCTCTCAATGGGGTTATACATATATTCGTTGCTGTGAGATCTCTGTCTGTTTATGGAGATTTTATAGCGGTCAGTTGGATGGATTTGAGGATTTTGGGTTTTGGGAATTCGTTGGATGATGTCGATTCCTTCCTGCATTTGGGAACTGGATGGGACTGGGCCCAATGTACCTAACAAGGGAACATCCCGAACCCGGAAATTCAAAAATTCTGAAACTTTGTGAATATGTAGGAAATTTCCCCCTGACTATAACGCAATTTTTGTTTGCTGCCCAAATTCACTCTAAGGGGTTGTAATTGACCCCTGAAAATCCGGTTATTTTCCGATTTTGTGTTATAACTCGTGCACTGTAAAATACCTGGTTTTTTACCAAATGATAGATCTAACTAAAAGAAGTAACTTTTGTCTTGAAACTTTTTTCCTATCTCTTACAGTTCACGAGTTATAACACAAAATCGGAATATAGCCGAATTTTCAGGGGTTAATTTCACCCTCTTCGAGGAAATTTGGGCGGCAAACAAAAATTGCGTTGTAATCAGGAGGAAATCCCCTACATATTCACAAAGTTTCAGATTTTTTTGAATTTCCGGGTTCGGGATCTTCCCTAGTAAGTGTAGCGATACCAGTGTGTTTGCCGCAAGAGGGCGCTTCAAACGGTCACGCCATCTCGCGAATTCTACATCAACTACCGATGCCTATATGTGCCGGTGATTATGAAAGTGGTGCAAAGTCATGTATTTTTTGTTTCGAGATATTTAGATTATTGCGCTTTAGGCGTATTCATAAATATGTTTCCATTATTGAACAAAATGTTTCACAACATGAAACAATATGTTTATTTCCTGTTTATAATATTAATAATATTTATCGAATTTCTGACGTACCTGGCAGTTTTTAATGGGAAATTAATCATTGTAGAATTTTTTTAAGACAAGTTTAAAAATTAACATAGAATTTCATAAGAATGAACTTATAACTGGACATACACATTGTCGTATATCTAACTATATAATAATTATTTTAGATTAATATACAGATATTAATGTTTTCACCTGGAAAACATTGACGTGTCAGTAAAATTTCCTACGTGCTATAGGCTCGCCATGTCTGTTCGCCAGTTTAGGTTAGGTTGGAAAACATTGTTTAGGCTGAACCTCGAATTTGCGATACTCATGCTCTTCTTTCCTTTTCTCTTGCTTATTTTGTTTGTGCAATAAACGTTTAATACTAATAACAATAATATAATATCCTCGAGTCTAAGACAGGATCTGCCAGATAAAGCTTCTCTTTCTCCTTGAAACATGTGTTCTAATATTTTCAGTTTGGCTTATATTTCGCCTGACTTTGGGAATTTGGGATACTGGAGACTGGAATTTTTATTTACTTTACTTTTGTTATATATATTTGAGAAAAATCCGTGGACATGAATTACAAAAAAAAACAAGCGGAAAATTACTTCAGACCACCCATTAAACAAGCTTAATATATTACTCCAACTGTGTTAAAACCTGGAACAAACAAAGCATGACGTCATCTCAGCTCTAAATGTTATATTCGAAGCGAAACTGTCAGTCAGCGAGTATAATACTGCACTCCTTGTCTGCAGGTTTATCCCCGAAGCGAGTATATAGGCTATAGAACGCTTAAAGGGAGGGGCGCGAGAGGGTAACTTTTCGAGTAAGTAAACGGGGAAAGTTGAGCACTTCCCCTAGAGTCTCTAGAGTCGAGTAGTCGCGCGGAAGGTTGACTGCTCCCCCTTCCCCCACCGTCAATCCCTCTTTGTCTTCCGTCTATCTCTTCGATTTGCCTCGTCCTCGTCTCCTCCGCGCTGCTCCATCCTCGTTCGCCCTCTAGCGGCGATATTTCTTCGGGGCGTTCGTGTCTAGCGTTGATAACACGAAGACGAGCCCGCTACTGTGAGAGATAGTTCCATTATTACGGAGCGCGCTGATATTTTTCTTAAATGGAGGGTCTAACGGCATTTGTGGCCACGTAGAGCAATTCTGTTTATCGCGCTGTAGGGTCAGGGGTTGCCAGGTGCCGCGGACAAACGACTTTAGCGGGACAGTGAGTTATAGCGAAAGGGGCAACTATAGATCGCGGGCATTTTTATAGGGTCGAGCTTGCTCCCGGTTTCGACATTTTAGCGAGGTAACCTTCCAACTTTCTGTTTAACCTACTTGCGCGGCAACGTCGGAGGCGATATTAACGCGGTGGCCGCGCTTCATACTCTGCTAAGTCCGATCAATTTTTTACGCCGGCAGAAATTCGGCGGCGACTTTCGATTGGCATTAATTCAAGTCGAGCGCAGTGCACACCCGCGCCTCGCCAAATCGCCAACTGGGCTTATAGAGTAGAGCAGCTCCCTCTTTCTTTCTCCGCGATCCGGGCTCTCGATTCGAGACGTTCGAATACATTTTCGGGGGGATATCGGTGATGGCACTGGAGATAATGTGACACTGATTTACGGAGTGCTTCTCTAGCTGGCGGGGTCTACTTGGGGTCAGATTCAGCTCTAAAAACGTTGGAAAAAGTTTATCTAACATTTTTTTATGCTCTTTGCCAGTTACACTGATGTTCATAGGTATTAGGACGCCGGCTATATTTGCACAAAGTGTGGTTTTTGTACTGAACTGGTTTTAATTTAAAATGTAAATAAAGGAAAATTTAAATTTGTAATTATTCCACGCAGAGTAGGTGTCCTCATACTTATCATCTCCAGTGTATATAATTTCTATGTTTAACTTACTTTTGCCAAATTGAGCTAATAACGCTTACTTGTTCATAAACGAAAATACTAACAAGGAGAGGTTTTTAGGTGTCCGCCTCCGATTGCTTTGGTTTTTGGATATGTTTTACAGAACCGAAAAATAAAAAATACGTGACTTTTTATTTTGGCCCGTTTTCAGATTTAGGGGATTAAACCACCCCTCGAAGTTATAAAATTTGTAGCCGTCCACCTCCGATTGCTCTGGTTTTTTGAATATGTTGTAGGGGGTCGAAATATAAAAGATACGTAATTTTTTGTTTTGGCTCGTTGTCATTTTTAGAGGGTTAAACCACCCTTCAATGTTATAAAATTTTTAGGCGTCCACCTCCGATTGCTTTGGTTTTCGGATATGTTGTAGAAGGTCGAAAAATAAAAAATACATGTCTTTTTATTTTGACCTATTTGCATGTTTAGGGGGTGAAACCACACCTCAAAGTTCATAAGGGGTACAAAATTGTGTTAAATAAAACATGATATAAATTTTATTTGCGTCATAACTTACTGTATGGACGATGTTCTCGTCGTCACTCACTTCTGCACCTCTTCTCATGAACCTTGAGGGATGCTTCCACCCCCTAAACGTGCAAACCGGCCAAAATAAAGAGACACGTAGGTATATCTTATTTTTCGATCCTTTAAAACATATCCAAAAACCAAAGCAAACGGAGGCGGACACTTAAAAACCTCTCCATCTACGTATCCCACAAAGCCTACCATCTTCCGCGCCTGTGAAAAGAACAGCCCCCGCAGTAGCCTCCGCAGCAAGACTCAAACCATAATGGAAGAGACGGAAAAAACGGAAACAATTTCCCTCGAAGCCTAATACCGCATGCAAGACCCCGTCGCGACAAAATGAGAACTTCGCACCCCTATGCCATCGCCGTCCATACCCAAGTCTCCGAGACCCCGATGCGCACGGTAGACCAGTCGTCTGTAAAGTTTCCCAGCTACACCCCCCTTTCCACGCAAGCTCATTCATCCACGTGTCCCTAACGATCCTCGAACGGCGCGTCAACTCGTTCCCCCTAGTTAACAGGTTACAGGGAATCGCGGGAGGAGGGGGTCGGGGGCGCGGAATCGATCTGCCGCTAGGGTGGGGAATGCAGCGGGGCTGTTTGCGCATTGTATTTCCTCGCGTTTTAACTTGACCCTGAAACGGTTTCCGGCCCGGCGAAAATCGACCCCGATGACTGCTCGACCCGTTTGGCAGGCCAGCGCTTTGAAATATTTTTCGGGGTCTCCGCACAGCTCCCCGCCCGCAACCCCCCGCACGCCCGCGTGTGCCTGTCGCGGGGGGTAAAGGCACTTGGCGCAATGGAGTCGATAAGGGTAGCGAGGATCCCGGTGGCTGGCGCCATCTAATAATCCGGCCTAGCGTTATCATCCCCCGACGGAAGCTCGTAGGGCTATGCAGGGTGCGCTGGCATTGTTTACGCCAGTGAACACGGGCCGTCCGTCACGCGGACCCCCGGGCTGCCGGCTACCATTCCGCCTGGCACGTTGCGCGCTCGCGCTCGCCCCACGGCCACGCGGCTCGGCTCCAATGCCCCACGAAAGGACCATGCGGAGTTGCTGACGGTGCACCGGTGTCGCCTGGCCGGGAAGTAGAAGATGCGGTGAGAAACGACCAAGTAGATAGAACCAGTCAGCCTGGTTAAGAAAATCTGTGATAGAACGCGATTGAAAGGCTCGACCTAGGCGCTGGGCCCGCACGCTTGTCATCCTGTCATCTCAGTGCTTCAGTGATCCTCGGGATGCAATTAGAATGCCCGCTAACTAAACACGAGGGGAGGAGCGATGTTACGCGACGGCGGTTTTTCTGTGATCGTTCCGGAGTGCCCTTGTGCTTGCGTTTCCAAGTGTCTCTTTCGAAAACGCGTTATTAGGAGCTCGGTAGTTACGTAACGTCCCGCGATTGGGCCATTCTCGCGCGGACATGCCTGTGCATGCCCGAGCCGAAACTCTGCCGTTTCGATTAAGGGGGTGGCGAGATTCCGCAGCGTTACGCTAGCACACGTGCTTTTGGCGTTTCTTTCACGGCCCGAGGGCCGTTGTCGACGCTCGCTGCTGGGGATTGGGGCTGGTTGCCTCGTCACGATAGTAATCATGCTTTATTTCGGGGTATCGCGGGATCTGGAGGACGTAAAGGGACGCAGGGTGAGTTTTGTTGGATGTACGAAGACGATGAAGTCTGCGAGTTCTTATGCTATTTCGTGGAACGTTTGCGATGACGAAGGGAAGACTGGGGAAGTGATTAGTCACGTGTTTGAGCATATTTTGCTCGGGGGGGACGTTGCGGAGTTCGGAGAAGGGAGAATTAAACGTCAGAATTAAACTGTGTGTAAAATGTCACGTGTAGACGTTTAATAATTTTAAAGTGACGAGGTATGAAGGGTGTGAAACTAATATTCCTAAGCTTGATGTGAAGATTTTCTTTCTCTGGGATCGCACAATCCTTTCAAGTGGAAGCAAACTAAGGTATCTGGATTTGTTTGAGTGACTATGTCTGTTTTTAAATACCCCCGAGCATGGGCCATCTAGGCCTGACAAACGGTGGTATTCAATACCATATTGTGCCATTAAAAAAATCAAGTAGGCCTGGGTATACATCTTCGTTCAGACCAAAACATGCCCATAGAACACTCTTCGAGACCAAGTGCCCCTAAAAGCAGAAATGTCACATCTTCCTTAGTTGAAAAGCTATTATCCTCTAACGTTCTTCATTGTACACCCTCCATATTACTGAATCAGCTTCTTTTTCCTCAAAGTCGCCGCAGTAAAAAGTCCAAAATGGGCCATTAGCATCTTCCACGTCCAAAGATGAGTTGTCTCATCCCTTCTAATTGTCCTTATGTTCTAAGCGTTCTTATCCCCTAAAATATTCTAATATTCTCAGATTCCAAGTGTTCTCCTCTGCTAAAGACCATCTCGATCTCTCAATAACTACCGCTAAAACAGTGAATGGCACTTTTAAGACTACCAAGCGTCTAAATCTTCCAAATCAGACAGAAATCAGGTGACACTTGGAGCCTTCGCTCGCAAGCTTGCATTCCGAATCGCGAGCGTTTCGCGGAAGGTGGGCGCGTTCTCATCGACGCAGTTCTCACGAGCCGGTTATTCTCAGAGGATGGAAACGAAAACGGCCGTTTACACGCGGGGGACGTGGCCCTGCTATAATTAGTGGCCGTGTGGAGCAGCTTTGCCAGTTTGTTTGAACGGATTTCGAATACGGATCGATTCCGGAGCCGCGGGAGCCCGAGCTCAGCTCCGGAACAATAGAACGTTGAGCCGCGCTTCGAATTTCAACTCGAATATCTTTCCTCCGGGTCTGAGGTAAATAGTTCGGCTGGAACAGTTGTTCCGATTTCATCAATTCCAATGCGTGCCTCGCGGAAAAGTTCAGTGGGCCGGCGCTTTTCGGGGTGGAACGTTTGATCCCCGGCATAGAGATCGAAGCTCGCCGGTGCAATGAGCTTTTCGAGTGGCTGGCTGCTCCTCTGTCGAAACGAAAAAAGAGACTTCGCGATTGGACGCGGTCGTTGGATATTTATTGCAATTTTATCGCGCTGCTCACTGGGCACGCGATCAGCTCTCTTGATCTTGATCGTGGAAGCCTGGGCAGTGGCTGGGTCACTGGGTTAAAGTCTGAATAAGCTAATACATGACAGGGATTTGCGTAAAATAGGTGAAATTTGAGAATCATTTCTCTAAACGTCATTTCTCTCTTCGGGTTTTTGAAACTGAAGTGAAGGGTTAGAATTTGTGAAATTTGTAATGGATCTTTTACTATTCCATCTGATAGGGATACGTGATATTTTTTCTGACACTGATACTCCTATTTCTTAGATAAAATAACAGGTACGAATCGCTGGCAAGTAACTCTTCTGTAATTCTAATGTAGAGCTTATTATTCCCACGTGAGAAGGAAAATTTTTTGAACAGATAAAATAGCTGACAATGAGAATTACTCAGCACTCTTTATGTAAAACACCTCAGCATTACAAGTCTCCGATTCACAATAAGGAGTCCCGTGAAGCTTAAACGTCGAGGATTTTCGAACAATGGCACACTGTCTCAGCTGCACCGATGCTCATTTCATTTCGTTTTTCCAGTAAACTGATACGCGCATAAATTGGCAGAAATAGCCAAATTCGTTTAAAGAAACGATTTTCTTCGAAATGTGTCTGCTCCGTATTTTTGGATGAGGAATCGCATAAGGTTCCACGTACTTGACTGCGCGCAACTGCGTTCTCGTATCTCTAACCACCTAGCATTTTCATTTAATGCCACGAATTCCATCGAACATCCTTCTGTTCCACTAACCTCGAGCTTTTCGATAAAGCTCACTTTCAGAAATTTTATGATACTCCCATTCCATTAGAAATTAATTTCCACCCCTTCCAAGATTAAATTCCAACCCTTGAAAATAATGTTCCACCCATTCAAAAAGTAATTTCCACTCCTTCAAAAATCAATTTCCACCCCTTCAAAAATGAATTCCCACCCTTTTAAAAATTAATTTCCAATCCTTTACAAATTAATTTTCATTTCTTCAAAAATGAATTTTCACCCCTTCAAAAATTAATTTCCACCCTTTCCAAAAAATAATTTCCACCCCCTTAAAAATTATTTTCCACCCCTTCAAAAATGAATTCCTACCCCTTTAAAAATTAATTTCCACTCCTTTACAAATTAATTTTCATCTCTTCAAAAATTAATTTTCACCCCCTTCAAAAATTAATTTCCACCCTTTCCAAAAAATAATTTCCACCCCCTTAAAAATTATTTTCCACCCCTCCAAAAATCAATTTCCACCCCTTCAAAAATTAATTCCTACCCCTTTAAAAATTAATTTCCACTCCTTTACAAATTAATTTCCATCTCTTCAAAAATTAATTTTCACCCCCTTCAAAAAATAATTTCCACCCTTTCCAAAAAATAATTTCTACCCCCTTAAAAATTATTTTCCACCCCTCCAAAAATTAATTTCCACCCATTCAAAAACTAGTTTGCAGACCTTTAAAAATCAATTTCCACCCCTTCAAAAATTTATTCCCACAGTCGCAAATGACGCTTGCAATAATAGAACGGGTATTCTTTGAAGACAATGGAACGTCGGGGAGCTACTAATTTGGCTGTCAGAGGTCCCCGTGCATCTCATTGGACGAAACATTCCAGACCACTTTGCGGACTTGTTAGAGCCGTTAACCGACGCGGGCTCTCGTGGGAGGGGCGGGTAATTCAATGCAAAAGGTCCGTGTCGGTGGTTTTCGCGTCCACGCGACCACGGCTCCTGAACGTCGGCGGAAACGAGTCGCGCCGCGTGTAATAACCGCGTTACACGAAAGATCGCCGATAATCCTAGCCCTCGCCCATTCCGTTTCGGTGTTCCCCGTCGGTTACTCCGCCTTCCAGCGGGCCTTCCAGGGATATCGCAATGGATCGAACCAGCCGGGACGTTTTGACGCGTAATTTGTTCGCATGATTGACAATTCGATTAACCGGCGGGATTAAGCGGCTTAATCGTAACACGGTTAGGATTACTCGCGACGGGGAAGCCTTGCGGGCCTCTGCTCCGTTTGCGGCTCGAAAGTAGAGCCGTGGAAGCGCTCTCGACATTTGAAACTCGCTCGCGCACGTTCAAGTGGAGAGTTACCTTTTAATATTCACTGGGGATATCAATGATCTAATAATAGTAGGTAACAAGAACCTCCAAATCCCCGTTGCAAATCCAGCTCTGCTAATAACTCACCAACCCCGTGCATTCACCTCTTCTCCGACAGTAAAATTTTGATTGGCCGAGCGCCGTTCGATCGCTACCGATACCGAAATACACAATTACGCTGGAAATAAGCACACCGGCTCGACCGCCCTGTGCATTCAGCTTCTGGAATTAAATCCCACCCGATTCACCGCGCCCCGCGCGCTTCCACCTGCCCCCGGTGGCCTAGCGCTAAAGCCTCCTCGACAGAGGCTGCGAGGATGGAGGATGCAGGCTTCGAGTGTCGGCAGAGGGCAGAGACGATCGCCAGGTGGCCGCAGCGAATTCGCCGTGGCGTAATCGACACGCGTTGCGGGCTCGTCGCTGGCAATTCGTCGGATCAGGGTCATCCTGGACGTTTCATTGATGCCTCTCGCTACATTCACGGGGGTAACCAGAGTTAACCACTCCCATCGAGGCCATGAGAAGCAGGGAAGCTGACCTAGATAACTATGCCCACGACCCGATTCGCCCCATTTTCACCGAAGCCGGTGAATGGATCCGACATGACGTATACACCATGCTACCCCTCCCCACTCGGTCCTTCAGCAACCCCCAAACCACCCCTCTCTCTCTCTCTTTTACTCCGGCCTCCTCTCGATCCATAACCTTATTTCCTTTACGTAACGCTCAGGACTCACGTAAGAGCGTCCAGAGAGAACCCCTCGGCCTACCCTCGCCCGACTCGTACCCTTTGCGATCCACAGCCCCACCAATCACGCATGCATTACGCCCGTACGGTGTATCCGCGCGACACGGGTTTGCG
This sequence comes from Andrena bucephala, assembly GCA_947577245.1. NCBI lineage: Eukaryota > Metazoa > Arthropoda > Insecta > Hymenoptera > Andrenidae > Andrena > Andrena bucephala. The sequence continues at coordinate 2,619,020 of OX387717.1, read as the reverse complement.
GGCAATTATGCGTGGGCAGCATTGGCAGGTTAACGGATGAGGGGTGGTCGAGGGTGCTCATGGTGGCGCAAAAGCGCGAGGGGAGGATCCGAAGGGGGGGTTGAAAGTTTTCCGGCTCGAGCGCCGGGTAGGTGCGCGCCACGTGCCTTCTTTTGTGCGCCCAAGTTGAAAGGGCTGTAACGTTTGCAAGGCAACAGTTTGGAAAGTTAGGGGCGCGGGTAAGAATCTTTGCAGGAAGTTTCATTGGCACACTTCGCGCCGGTGTGGCCCGTGGCAAGTCGCTCATTTCACGTGTCAGGAACTTGCTTCTCGAAACAAGTGAATTTGTAGGTTAGGTGGAGTGCGGATTACCACCTCGCTGTTGTTCACGCGCATTCCATAATCTTCCGAACAACCCTGAGTCATCCCGTGTTCGTAATAGTTGAAAGTCAACAGATGTAAAGCCAGAGGCTCTCCGAAATCCGTTTCCACGGATTCGCCGCTTCCCCGACGATTTATTTTCATCCGAATCCCACAGCTGGACCAGCGTTTTCGGCCAACGACAATTGTTCCGTCCTTGACGGAGTGTTTTCCGACCGCCACGGTGCGAGCTTATTTTTAGAGCCGTCCGCTTGACAGATACTGCAACTTTGGTTCGCGGGAGCGGCATCGCGGCGCTGCTCAGATATTTCCCCCGTTTAAATTTACGGTCTTGTATACAGTCGCGCGCGCGGGCGCATAGATAGAAGCTTTACACTCTTCCGACGGCTTTCTCGTAAAATTCTATTGTACCTAATAAAACTGCGGCGGAGGAGCCCGTAGAAAGCTTTACCCAAACAACGACAAATCTTCAGCTGAGAAGCAATTATTCATTTTATCCTCGCGGCAACCACGGTTACGCTCTTTCCTCTGCCAACGAGCTTCCCAACCGCAACAGAAGTTCCTGTTTCACTATTGGCAGCCGCGAACTCCCTAATAACGACGTTGCTCCGAGTCGGTTCCCATCTGCTGGACCAGTGACATTAAACGGACATATGCCCATACTGCGGAATAATTCGCAGCAAGCTAAATTTTTGGGTGGGCCTTTATTTTGTCGCTTTTAACAATATGTCAAAAATCCCCATCGATGTGACTGCTAGTAAAAATTTTACAGAGGGTCAAAGGTAAAAAAAAAAAAACAGTTTTTCGCGAATATCTCGTTATCTGTCAGTTTTACGACAACAATAGTTATTATAAAATTTGTTGCTTGGGAAATTCTCTACAAAAAAGGTTTTCTGAGTTTTTTCTTTAGGTGTAACTATTTTCATGTATGACTGTTTACAAAAGTTCAACCCTCAACCCCAATAAACCAAAAATATCCCCTCCTTTCTTACTTTCTCACTTTTTTAAACGATTTTATTCAGCTTCGATCCTCTGTTTGTTTGTTTGTTTGTTTATATGTTTGTTTGTATGGTTCATATCTGGCAACTCAAATTTAACCCACTTCCAACTATCCAATTGTCTTGAAACTTTGCAGGCGTGCGTAATTAGGATGACAATACAATATTTAAAAAAAAATTAACTTCGAGTGGGTGAAAAAATTACCCAGTCATCAATAAATATAACCCACAACCACAAATCCAAACGACTTGAAATCAGCCACTGGTGTTCTTTACGAAAACGATAAAAAGCCGCTGCATTCTGGTCGCTAGTCGCATCGCGATTTGAAATTAAATTAAATAATTATATAAAATAAAAAAAGCGTTTAAAAATCCACAAACACTAAAAACTAGAAAATAAAATAATATATAAAAAAAATTTTATGTTAAACGATTTTATTAAAAATGCACTAAAAACTAAAATATCATTTATTTTCTTGTACTGCAATTTCGGTGGCGTTTTTCACTTTAAATAAAATCATGTACCAGGGTATCTCACAACAAATTCATTTCGACGCTTGATGCTGTATTAAATTGATTCATATTCTGTTATGAAAAATCCTGCTCCACGATTTTATTTAAAGTGAAAAAACGCCATCGAAATTGCAGTACAAGAGAATAATTATTTTTTAGTTTTTAGTGCATTTTTAATAAAATCGATTAACATAAAAAAGTTTGTTTATTTTTTTTAATTCGTCGTTCCTCATCTTCGTGAAGTTGTCCCCGCGATCGAAGATCCAGAAGAAGGCCGCCCGATTTAAAACATTGTCACGTGGCTGGATCACCTCGTTTCACCTGCGTAGCCGTATTTTTGAAACGGGATCCTAATCACGAGGTTTCGGGATGGCCGATAATAGAAGCACCCGCCACGGCATTATGAATGCATGGCCGACTCTCCGAGGGGCAATAGGAAACGTTGAATAGGATTCGCGAAAGTCAATTCGCGGGCTAACGCATGATTATCGACAAATGTAATTTGCGAGACACGGCCAATAATAGATTTCCAATTCGCTCGGACGGCAGCTTTCCATTAGACCGCGTACCCGAGTCGGGCCATTTCGACGTTAATTCGCCGAATAAATGGCGTCGAAAGAATACCTAGCGCAGTCTGATACCGTTCTAAATTCACGAACAGAGCTATTTTCGTAGCTCTGTCGATCGACCCTTTTTAGGCCCGCAGGTATTCTGCGAGGGGTTCAACGAAACTGGGCATTAATGTATTTGAAGGGTAAGGGGAAAACGAGAAATGTCCATTTTCCTGATTTTCAGATTTATGGCATATTGTGTTGGAGGCAACTGGGGCTACAGAATTGTCAAATCACAAAGTGTTTCAAAGTTCAAGTACCCCCGCAAGATAACGTTAAATATTTTGTATAGGTGCTAGTTAAAAACGAGAAATGTCCACTCTGCCCTGGAACAAAATAGAGAATGTCCCCTTCTTCTGTCGTCAAGGTAAAACTAAAAATTATTTAAGAACAAAATTGTATAAAAAATTTAAATTCATTGAACCTCGCTTCTTTACTGCTGGACTAAATTATTAAAACTCATTCAATGTTTCCCCCCTTACCCTTCATTCGGAAAATACACCCGTAAAAATTGCCACCGTATTGTTTCTCTTTTCCGAAGGTATTTCCAACTATCACGTTTCTACTCGTATATACCTCTTTACGACTTCCTGCCTTTTCTATTTCTATCTTGTTTCAAGGGTTCGCACAGGTCTGGTCATCGTCAGGAGCATTTGGCGGGCAGGCCCTTGCGAGCTTGGGAACAGTTTCCTCTCTCCTCAAACTTTCTATATGTTTTCGGCACTGATCTGTATCTATATACGCTTGTGAGTGTAGGAAGGCTATGTGACGATTTGAAGCGCGCCATCTTTGGGAATAATTCATACTCGCCATCTGAATGGGGTTGTTGGTACTAAAGCTTCTCTTTGGTTTACTTGGTGGCAGCAAAATTAGTCAGAGCGGAGTTAATTTTGTGTGGCGAAATGATACATGTCCTCTATTTTCTATTACTCTACGACCTATATGAGGAATAAGCATACATGTGAATCCAGATATGTAATATTAAAGATCCCACACAGGTGGGGAATATGGTTTATTCTCAAATATATTCGCGGTTCAATCGTCACAGAAATTTTGGGCCCATACTATTTTTTTTTGCTTTCGCAATCTTAAGCTCTGTCCTGTCTTTCTTGTCTCAACTGGCGAAAACTCACGGAGCGATCAGTTGGTCCCGAACTGACACCTAGCGTCTTTTAAACAAATTCAATTGTTTCACCATTTTTACAACAAGCCACCTCACTAGTGACGATATTTATCAGAGAAATCTGCATTCCGAGTGCGGAATTCGGAGGATCAGTGAAGCGAAAGGGAGTCTGGTTAAGCTGCTCTGCTTTATTTCAAAATAAACATACGGAGGAATTGGTAGGTGGTTGAATAGTTGATGTAAGCAACGTACTGACAATATTCAGTTTCCAGAATACGTCTTCCCTTTGTGTACCTACAGCACTTCCGCTTCTAACTCCTTCTTTTACTTCATCCTACACTCACATAATAGAAAGCTCCCAAGTCGCAACATTTATCGAAGACAGACTCTCGAAATCGCGAAATGTACCAAAGGCACCAATTCTCAGCGCTAGCACCTTGCCACGAAACATCGAGCTTTCCCGATCACACATCTCCCGATCGCGAGGAGCTAGTCTCGAACGGGGATGCTGGTCGACGATGTCCAGCGCGGAGCAAGTAGAAACGAAAGCCAGAGGTGGGCAGAGGATGGGGACTGGGGTCGCAGGGGAAAGTTTTTAACAGGTTGCACCCGATATCTCGACTCGTTTAATCTCTTGTTGCCCCGAACGCGGATCTTGCTCGCGTCCCTCTCGGTGAAAAGAAGCACTTGGTAAGATCAATCATCGAGAGTACACCCGGCGGGCACACCTTCCATTGTCTTCTTTGACGCGACCTCTCCTTGATGGTGACGCTTTGTCACGATGAGTTTAATACCTCGCTTTCAAGGCCCTCGAGTGGCCGTAGCAGGCGTGTATAGCGTCGTTGACAGGGGGTGCGCAAACTTTTCCGGTCGCTTTTGTCCGCCCGTTCAGACCGGGTCCGATTTCCCTGGACCCGTCACGACACATTTGTTCAGCCTCGCGGTGATCGTTAGGGTCATTACTGTCACCTCGAATCATAAGCCCCCGCGTGCACTTGTTACGCGGAACTTTGTTATGCCGGGGAACATGTTCCTGGCCCCTCGTTACTCTGCCCTCCGTCATTCCTACTCACGCGATTCCACGCCGCTCCTTGCCACTTTTCTACCCCATCGGAGCACCCCTCGATGCTCCGCGAAGAGAACTCGAGGCGGGATGTTTCTCCATTTAAATACCTTTTATGATACCAGGGATTTATAGACTTGCGTGGAGGCTGTTAACCTAACAAGGCAACACTTCAAACCCTTACTCACCGATTGGAACGCAACTTTGTGGGTTTATAGGGTGACTCAAGGATTAATGGTATGTTTCATTGGTGTCCAATCACTCTTTAAGGCTGTGAAAACTAACCTCAAAGTCAAATAGGCAATCCCACTTTTTCGCGTATAACTCCTAAACTACTAAAGACAGAAAAAAATGTTTCCAGCAAAAGTGTAATGGTACAATAAGTGCTGTAAACTTGCCTTAAAAAGTTTTAAAAAGTGTTCATCAAAAAAAAAATCCCTGACGAAAAAAAACTTTTTTCAAAATTTCTGTTAACGCAAGTTTGCAGGGCTTGGTGCATCATTTCACTTTTGTTTGATACATTTTTTTCTGTCCTTTGTACTTTAGGAGTTATACGCGAAAAAGTGAGAGTGCCAATTTGACTTTGAGGTTAGTTATATGGTTATAGGGCTTTGAGGTTATAAACCCACAAAGTTGTGTTGCAATAGGTGAGTGCGGGTTGGCGGTGTTCCCTTGTAAGCTAAATGCACCATCTGTCTTAAAAGTTTCCGGAGTGATGCAGGAGTTTAAATCAAAAGCTTAAGATAAAAGAATTTTATTAACGAAATCTTTTAATATAATCTCCACACGCTTCTGAGCTCGTTCCCAAAGTTTCAGTTTCTGAAATTGTGTTGAGCTGCCATCCAACACTCCTTTGAATTTCTTTCACGCAGTCATGCCGCTTTCCCTTCAAGGCCATCATTAATTTGCAGAATAAAAAGAAATCTGCCCTGGCCAGATTGGGTGAATACCGGGGATGACAAAGCACAGGCACTTGTTCCATGGCCAAGAATTGCGAGATGACCCCTCGGTATGGGCTGGAGCGTTGTCCCATTCAAAGATTTCATTGATGAAATCCTTTTATATTAAATTCCTGATTTTGCACTGCGCCAATGAGGAAGCTGACACAAAGCTTGACGCAGAGGGCGCCACTAGCGCATGCACCTTTCCCGACTGTTGATTGCAAAATTAAAATGCTATCAAAAGGAGAAAATTATAAAATATAAAATGTTTGAAAATTGGTTATGCTACAGTTGACTTTTAATATATTTTTTCGTTTACCAGATTTGACGTCTATATAACCTAAAAGTGGCAAATTTATTTTTTATATCCACAAAATTAATAACAACAATAATATGCACTTATTATAGAAATAGAAATTAAGAAGTAAAATAAGATAATTTAAATACACCTAAAACACCGATAACAAATGGCACAGGTGGCGTCACGGGTGGGAAAATGTCACATTCAGTTTCCCCATTGGAAAATTTTTTAGACAGAAAGAAACAATTTAAATGAAAGAAATAGACACGTAATAGAGACATGGAAATTTGACGAAATTCAGGTTCATTTGTGTCTCACGTTGAACCGAGCAAACCCGCCCCTTCCAGCAGAACGTGCTCGTCCCTTTTTACAAGTATGGATCCGAGACGTTTTGCCAATAACCCGTTCAATTCTGGAAGCGGTTCTGTAATGGCGCCAAAAAGGAATCGACGTTCGCCTTAAAGGAGGTCGAGGAAGCCTTTTTTTTTTTAGTCAGACACACGTCCGCGTCGATAAACCTATCCGTCGTCGGGATGGTACGGTTCACCGTTATCGGGGACAATGGGAAACGGTGTCGTCGATGGGTGCGACGAGCATCAATTGGCCGAATTATTCGGATGGCACAAAGAACGGTCCCACGGTCCCGATATCAAAACTACCGCGGTGTAATTTGAAATAGGGCGGCCGGGCTGCGGATGCGAGCCACGTCGTTGGCTTAGCTCCACGTCGCGTTGCGGATTGTATTTCGGTGGCCCACATACACGGATATTTATTGGCGTGTCTCAACTTTCGACTCGGAATTCCGCGGAACTGCGAGGGGAGCCCGCCCCGCCTCTAGCCGATGCAACTCCCTCCGAGAAAATGCTTCGAAAGGTGTTCCGCCGCTGGCCGCTATCGCGAAAGAATTCCTGTCAGCAACTGCCCCCCGATGGACGTGGTCCTTGTGCACACGGAAGTGCTCGGAAGGCAGATTGCGAAAGGTGGCGGGAATTCGAATAAGGAGCTTCATTAGGGAGAATTGAAGAGTCCTTGTAGAAAACACTGTAACTGCCAAAAATCGAATTCTATTCCGTAAATTCTTTTTTTAATTTTGGCACTTAATAATGTTTTCTACAAGGACTCTTCAATTGTATCTTAACGATTATGTGTCATAGATTCGAGGGGTTGTAAAATGATAACAAGGAACATCGGGCAACTGTTACTTGTACCTACATAAAAATATTAGATAGGTACATATTTTATTTTAGCGACGGAAATTTGGGTTTAGGGAGTGAAATTACCCTTTACAGTTGGGGGTGCTAAACTATTTAGTTGAATAATTCGTTTGTGCTATTTTACTTAGGTATCAAGTTTCCTTCATTGTCTTCTTCTTGATTTATGACTAATTAACTCTAGACACTGAAACATTCATACGACTGAGCCATGAGTAATTGAATGGCAGAGTGAACGCAGTTAATACTAAATACTTTTTAGTCCCAGAGATCTTTTGGTGGAGTATATGCAAGCTCTAGCGAATCCTTTATCATCGCCATTGTATCTAATCTCGGTTGGAGAACAATGGTCCTTCCAGAACTCCTCTTGAACCCCATGGCGGGGATGGGTACAGTATTCCGTGATTTCTGAAAAGCAAGACGCTAATTAATTTATTCGTCGTTACGCAAAACGTTTGCTTCCGAGCGAACCGTGAATTACTTTGACCTGTACGGGAGCCTGACAAATTGTTGCAAAGCACGCGACGAAACTTGGCGGAACTTCCGCGGACAGCTTTCGCGATCTTCCCTCGTGACGGATTTCGGTTAAAAATTGAAGCCAATCCTCGGAACGTTGTGCTAATTTGTTGAAAAAGGGTCGAAGGTTTAGAAGTGCTTAGAAAATACCAAAGGGGGTATTTTTATTTCACTTGTGTAGATAATTGATAAAGCAATTAAATCAATAATTCTCTAAATATAAAGAGAATAGGGAAGCACAAGAAATAAAGAAAGTTCATGCAAGCTTAGATAAATTTACTTGAACTCCTAAAATTAATTTTTTGCAGAGCAGTACTTTTGTATAGTGGTCTATTAAACAAATCCTGTTAATACTAGAACTACCGACAATTAATCTGTACAGATTAATCTATACCTATTTCTACCAGACCAGTCAAAATGTCTGGTTATTTATAAAATACGTTATGCAAGGAAAATACTTTTTAATTTTTCTATTGTTAAAAAATATATACACAATATTATACATATTTATAATAATTAGAAATACACTTTTTTCATACTTAATAATGGTAAATTTATTACCAAGTGTAAAACTCGTCATTTTGAGTTAAGAAATCTTAGACACTATTTCTTTTTTCATAGTTGATTTTTATTAACAATTTGTGTATTTGATAGAGGAGCAGTTATTTTCTCTAGATTGTGATTGCACACGCGTCTGCCTACTATTAAACCGTCCGTTGCGATAAGAAGTGATGTAAGTGTTGCGTTGAGAAGGATTCAAGTAGTACAGATGTATAAAAGGCGTCTCGCGGTGCAAGTAGTAAGGTCCCCGTCCATGGTCCGACCCCGATAGGGAAACAAGGAGATCGACGGAAGTGGCCGACCTGAATTTCAAGGAAACTTTGCCAATTTGTAACGGAGTAGCCGAAGGTAGCGATAAACTTTTTAACTCGGCTTCTTCCAATGCTTCCTTGTTTAGAAGAGCCCGCTTCTTCCGCACTTCAGCCCACCAATTATCGAAAATTTTTACGATACCCATATTTCCAGCAACTTTACAACGTTGTACTAAGCTAACGACTTCTAGTCTATCGAACTAAAAAATTACAGATTGCAATTTCAGAGTTTCATATATAGGGGAGTCAATAATTAAATTCTGCTCTTTTTGAATATTCATCAAAAAGAATTGGAGCACCCCTGTAAGCCTCAATTAATAACAGAACATTACATTGGGGATGAATACAAGAGACCACGCTCAGCTATTAACTTCAAGTATTTATTCTGAGCAAAAATTGCCTGAAACACCTGATTCTATTACACCGAAGGCTTGCCTAACATCTGCAACCACCCACCGCATCTTTCCACGACTTTGCTTACACCCACATCGATGGTCGCTTGGCGAGGAAGTCCAAGACGCGAGAGACGCACGTGGTGACCGGAAACGTGGACGTTTCGCGACAGCGAAAGGCAGGCGGTGCGCGTAAGTGGTAGCGTCCCGTCCATGGTCCGACATGCGCTCTCGGAAGACGCACTGACCTTGGCTTTATGGTGGTCGAGGGTGCCGCGGTGGGTGGATCAGCTGACTCGGGTATGGTGGCAACGAAGAAAAACGGTGGTTGGGAAAGGGGGGGGGGGGAGTAGGTACAGTAGTCGGGGAGGGTGGGAACGCGAAGCTCGAGAGCAGTCGAAGAAACTCGTTGAGCGCGGAAGAGAGAAAGGAAGAGAGGAACGGTGTAGGGATGGACTGGAAGGGGTAACCGGAGGTGGGGAGTTCCAGGTGGAGGGCTAGGATCAAGAATAGCTGTCGCGGCGTCGGGGAGAGGCACCCCTCTCGCGTGGAAGGGGCGAGGGTCGGCGGAGAGGGATGTATTGATTGCGTGCGGTTGGTGCGACGAGGAGCGCCCGCCGCGTGGGGAAAAGAGAGCGAAGGTGGGGCGGGGAGACGGCGCGCAAGTGGAGGGGGAAGGGTCGACGGGTAGCATCGCACAGGTGCGAGGGGAACGCGGAGGGGCGGACCGTGGTAGGGGTCGGAGGGACTTGAATTATAGCAGAAGAAACACACGGAGATAAGGAGAGGCGAAGCTCGCGCGGCGGAGATAAAAGGAGGAGAGGAAGGGGGTGGACGGGACACGGGGGAATGAAGGCGAGACACGAGACGACTCGGGAGGGGGTGGTCTATATATAGCCGGGGAGGGAGGAAATAAACGAAAACGGAAGAGGTCCGCTACCTGGATTATACACGGCGGTGGACAGAGGGGGTTTTAAAGTTAAACGATAATCACACACTGACAGTTGGAAGCTGCATTCACTCGCGAGTGGTTTACCAAATCCTGTGGGTTCGGGAACCCCCATAAGAGGGAGCACGGAATTAGAGAACTCACAGAGTCGACTTTGGCCGAGTTGGTTAGGCGGCTGACCAGCACGCAGACGATCCGCAAGAGCGTGGGTTCGAATCCCGTCACCTGAGGGCCATTTTTTTCGTGACTCCCGAAACCCATAGGAATTGGAAAACCCACATTCCTTTCAATCTTTGAAAAATCTAACAATGGAGAATACTCTCAACACACCTATTCGTATTATACTCTTTCAACTCCACGCGTGTTAACTTTCCCACTTCGAATAAATCGGTTATAGTTATCGGACCCAGTTTCTTAAATTCCTTCGACATGGATGGTCGGCAACCCGATGCCATTCAGCTTCCGAGCGGTGGCGCGCGTCAAGCAAGAGGCCTCGCGGTGTATGACGAGGAAGGGGCGAGGTGAAACAGGGAAAGAGAAAGTAAGGAAATAAGACACTAAGATCAATGCCGTTGGACTGCAATGCTGGCCAGCCACATGCCATTCCGTTTCCTTCCGCCCTGACCGAGCGGCAAGGGAACGTCCGCGGAGGACTGGTCCGCATCTAGGTCGCCTGGCTGTCATGGAGGCCGCGAAGGGAGCGAATTCCTCCTTGGCCAGGCCCAGCGATCGAGAACCCTCTTCTCGATCAATGGGCCAACGGGGCATTGATTTCTTCCCGTTCACCCGACCAGCTGCGCGCCTCTCCTTCCACTTCCTCCGTGTTTCTTTGCCGCTCGATGAATGAAGGCGGACCGCGGGCCTGGAACTCGTTACGCGGGAGCGACGGCCACCGGAACGCGTTTTCGCCGTGATTAATTAAACGTCGCCGATCGTTAAGCTGAGTTAGCGTTGTTTCCCTAAAGATTATCGATCGAGGAACGCCGATAATTGGGGGTGGGAGGACTGGCTCTCCTTAGGTACAGAGGGTGACATGGGTATCAAGCGTCTACCGTGGACCGGGGTATCTTCACTTTGACGGCAGCCTTGTGGAGATTTCAGCTTCCTGACAGGTTGCACTGTCGCCCCACTTCTGTGGTGACTTTCGCTGCTGTGGATTGAAAAGAGTAATTCATTATAGGGACTACTGTGTTACTCGTGGAGCTTCTACCGCGATTGATCTTCCCCTTTCTGTTAGCCCTGTGTGAGATCTTACTCCGGACGCAGCGGCATTCAAAATGGCGGGTGGGTTCTGAATTCGGTGCATCTGAGCTGTTCTAGCTAGCTGATAGCCACGTTTGGTTAGCCGTCTAGCCAGCTTCGCCAGGACGAAAGTGGTGGAGTAGGTTGGTATGAAGTCAATTGTAATATATTCGCTGCTCCTGCCAGCAGCAACCTCTCTGGAGGAGATTGATGGTGCATGGACAGCGCGACGAGCGGAAGAAGGTTTAGCGTGCGCGTTATTTTTAGCTCCGGCGCGAACCCACGTGGCGATCTCGATAGCGTCGAGAAGGATCCGTTTTACTTTGCACGCGGGAAACGTCATAAAACCCTGGACGGAATGGCGCTGGCGATAAGGGCGGCGTACAGTAAATTCCTGGATGCGCTCCCGCCAGGCACTACCGCTTCGAAGCGGAGAGCTCCGGCTGCCAAGCAGCGCGCCCCTCCAAATGCTACTTCTCTTTTCTGCTTTCTTGATGCTCTCTTTACTGCTTCGCTCCCTCGAGATTCGTTTTATCTCCGCGGCGAGCACTGTTCTCGATCTAATTTCAAGGGAATAGGGAGAGACAGCGCAACCAACGGGGAGCGTTGAAACCTGTTACTCAAATGTTTAGGCGATCGAATCCGAGGTTAGGTCGGGTTGTGCGTGACTTTCTACTGATTACTTGAAGGAAATTGAGGCACTGTTTACAGCGGCGGTCTGGCCAGGTTGTCCGCTTGCTCTATGGCACGTGGGACCTCTTAACCCTCTGTGGTCGTAACTTCTTATAATCACAAATTAGTACATGGGGTTCACTGCACCCCAATGTCATTTTTGAGTTACCATTTTCGTATTTTTGAATCTTTCGACTTTTAAGTGATAATTGTATAGGTATTCCTAATGCTTTAATAGTCTTTTTCTAGAAATGTAAATTTTGATATGACGAAATTTGTATTTGAAAAAATAGTTGTGGATACAAGTGATTTTTTGTGTTACAATTAACGAAATTTTTAACTCTTATTATTAAGATCTAAAAATTTACAAAAAAACATTGCCCGGGGTGCAATACACCCCCATTTGACCACGAAGGGTTAGACAATATTATTACTGTATGCAACTAAAATTTACGTTGTATTACCAATTTAGTAAACTTATTTTTCGAGGATATTTTATATTTAAGAATATAATAATTAACGATATGCGAGGCCGACGCATATGTTATTTCTTATAAAAATTAAATGACAGCCAGGTGGGGCCAAATTATAGTGGGGCCCCTTTGTCTCCTGGCAGCCAATATTTTTAGACCCAGTCCGCAACTGGCTGTCCTCTTAATCCGCCGATGGAATGACTCGCTATGTTACTGGTTTTCTTGAGAATGCTTCGAGTTCAGTGATATTCGACTGTCAGAGTCAGACACTTTCCCTTGGGGATGCTATTGCTGTCTTCAAACGCAATTGCGGTGGAGGTTTATAGGCGTGGTAGACCAAGAAGAATATATACCTTTACCTGATCATCTTCTGCCGCTCGTTCAGGGGAGTTCTAGTCAACTCCCCCTCGTGAACGATGATGAGAGACAGCCCACTTGGAATGAACAAGCTGATGAAGAAGCTGCGCTTCACTCTTACATTAACGTGTATGAAAGGATCAAATTTGTCAGCGACAAGTTATAAGCAGGGTCCGATTTAGCTCTTCCGCCGTTCTAGGTAAAAATGAATTTTTACTGCCCTTTATATTTTTAATTATAAATAATTATGTAGGAATATAATTTTTGAAAGTGAGTGAAATTTTTTGTAGGAATTTGTTGAAAAGGTAACACAAGCCTTTTTTTATATAAAAAAATTAATATTCATAACAAATTATTAGTTATAGTAATTTATAAGTTTGATACTAAATTCAAATATGTATTACCTACATTTTTACCAGTTTTTCGAAAAGTTTTACTATTTTAGTGGTTTTAATTGATTTCAATTTTCCCTTTCCACACATTTTCCCGCCTCCAAATTTTGCGCTCTGGCAATTGCCCCGCTTGCGTACTCTAGATCAGAGTAATTCCTGAGTACAAGGAATGTTTGGCAACTCGAAAATCCCAAAAATTTGAAACTTTGCAGAAATGTGGTTCGGTTGATGCTAATTGCATAACTATTTTTATTTTAACCTAGAGGTGAAACTACCCGTCAAAGAAATTGCGAGTTTTCTGTGGAAAACTGTGGAAGATATCGCAAACAAAATTTATGGTTTCCGACATCCTACAATCGTTACCTCGATATTGATCATTCTCGATCGACTCCAATTAAAAAAAAAAAAACTACTCTTCGTATCCACTCGCCACCTTCCCCGCCAGCTGAAGATGTACATCGTCCTTTTTACCCCGAACCGAGACTAAACGCTTCAAAAGAAATTACATTCACGTCAGCAACAATCACGTTAGCTTCTCAGATCACCCAGAACCGACGCGTTCCACTCACCCCCAGCCGTTGACTCGGCGGACAATTGGAGATCCCAACAACTCCGCGCACCATCAATTTCCCGCCACCCTCCGCCCCCGTCAATCGGCGGAGTACGCGCAAGAGTAGCGTTCGCTACTCTGTACAATTGCAAAAAGATAAAAGCACCGTGCGCGCAAAACAGTGTCCACATTTTCCGCCATTCACCCCTCAGCTCAGCTGACGTTGAGGGATCGATCGAACCCGTTCATCGGTCGCAAAGAATCGCGTACAAACGCGGTAGAGAGAGAGGGAGGGGGGGGGGGGAGCGGACGAGAATAGCGGTGTGAGGGGGGGGGGGCGGGGTGAAATCGATCGGTTAATTATTCAATCGGTCGAATTTCACGTGAATCAGAGCGTCCCGCGGACACTGTCGTCAGGTATTAATACCCTCGCGGCCACTTTTAACCGACGTGCCGCGGGAATATAGACGGCGGAGCGGCACAGCTGGCCCCGCTCATTCATAATCCGCCGTGAATATGCAGCGCCGATATCTATTGCTCTGGTTGCTGTCGGGAACGCGAGCTGCGAAATATCGCGTGGCTCGGCCGCCGTACGCTGGCGAACATTATCCGCTGTCACTGCGGCGCGCTCCATCTTGTAAATCGATGCGAGGGTAGACTCTCGAGCGAGGGGAAAAAAAAGGACTGGGGTTGACCTGAGGTAGGAGAGATTACTTGGATAGAAGTTTGCCAGGCCACCTGCACGTGGATACTCAGCCTTAGCTGATCGCCCGCCCCGTTGTTCACACGTTGAGTGGCACGAGGGTTGTAAAGTGCCTCTTCATATCGATCAGGACTTCCAAGCGATCGCTTCTGCCGAGGAAGTTTTGATAAATAGGCGGTACCCAAGTATTTCGATGCTTTCTAGAAACTAGCAGCCAGTAAACAATGCGCGAGAGGCTCGGCGTGAAAACACGCCGACGCCCGTCGACGTCAATTTGCCGTCTGGTCGATTCGAGTGATCGACAGGGACTCGTTCCTTTCTGTGCCAGCGGGTTCGCCGTGAACTGGGAATGGAACGGTTCGATGCGATCCCATCGGTTTTATTTCCAGGGAATAGCGTCCCGTGGAGCTGCAACCGTGCTCGCACAAAGTCAGAGATGAACTCTTTGATTGGCCGCCGCGCTTTGTGGTGCTTCGAGTGCCACGGCTCGGAGGGAAACGGAGGAAACCCAATCGCGGCGTACATAATTTTACGCGGGACCGCGAGCGGGGCTCGTCGGGCGAAAGGAAATTGAAGAAACGGGAAGCTGTAAAACTTACGGCGCGGTGGTCTCCCGCGTTCTACATCTGCGCTGACGTCAGCGTTATACAGTTTTCGCAGAAAAAAAAATTGTTGGCGGGTACGCAGCGGCGGACCGATGCTTGAGCTACTGTTGGATCTGTCGGGTCAGAGGGAGCTGGAGTGTGTCTATTTTCCGCGACGCTAGAAACGCTTCTCGTTCTGCGATATTTTCTGGTAAATTGAGGCTGGAATTAAGAGGCTTGATAGCGCGAAAGGGGGAATTTAATTAGCCATTAGTGCCTCTCTCTAACTGAATCGTATCTTTTTCCTCTGCTTTTATTATCCCAAACAGATTAAGCTACGTTTAAGATATCGAAATGATCGATAGGGTAGACCGGGGGCGATATTAACAGGAGGACGATTGTAACACGTTAAATATCTCAGAACATATGATAGATATTAACACAAATTTTGGATATATGATGAAGAATGACATTTGGAATACACACATCCATGTCCTAACAGTATAGATACACAATACACATGTATAGTGGAGAAAATAACTTTTCGATACCCTGAAGTAACTTTTTCTTACTGATTTAAAATTGTAATATAAATACTCCCTTTGCAAGTACGTGATTTTTCTTTTTTTTAATATCGAATCTGGTCATTTTTAAATTAATACTGATCGTTAGTTATCACTTTTAAGTGTCTCGTTAATCAAAATTTATAATTTAAGTTCAAAAGCCTGGCTGTGGTCGATTGTAACATCGGCAGTCGGGGTCGGTTGTACCGCGACAGAACCGAATAGTGACAAAGGGGATGAATAATATTATCTTGTTTACACGGAATAATATAGCACAGCACAAACAAACAAATGAAAAATAAGTGGAATGTACTGAATGTAAGGATTGATCACATGAAGAATGTACCAGCCAAAACGTTTTCCATTTCTGTCACAATTGCGAAACCGCATAATTGGTTATAAATTTTACTTTTTTCCATTTACTATTATAATTAAAACTAATAAATATTTTAATTTTGTAAAGTTAAATTTGTGCTGCTATCAACTCCATGCAGTGTTACAACCGACCTGGAGTCGGGGACGGTTGTAACACTTTGTCCGTTTCTCAATTTTTAGTAATAACCTGGATATTACTTGACAAACAGCGAAGCTGTTGTGGCTCAATAAGTGTCAGATAAGTAACATTTTCGTATAAAAACTTTTGTTGTAACTTTAATAGTTTTTGTATAATCGTATTCCAAAATCAAAGTGTTACTACCGCCCCCGGTCTACCCTAATAAGATATCAAATTTTGAAAATCGATAATGTATCGAATCTCGAATATCGATAATATGTATATCGAATCTCGAATATCGCTAATATATGGAATATCAAATATCTAATACCAACAGTATATCGAATATCGAGAATAAGATATCGAGAATAAGATATCGATAATGTATCTAATATCGATAATAAGATATCGAATATCGATGTTTTACGTGAACGTTGCTTTGAAATCCGGAATCTCGCGATATCTCCAAGTATGTACTAATTTGTAATCCTCGATGGCACACTTGAAATCATAAAGTAATATTTCTCCAAGGGCGTATAGAGTTTGTGTTGTAACCAGCTTCAGATTGTCGGTCTGAGGAACTGTAAACACCTTTGAACAGTAGTTTTCCCAAGTGTCAGATGAAACGAAGAAGAACTGTAGGGCAGCTGGATCGCCCATCGGGACTCCATCCAGCTTCTTTAAAAGAAACAAACCTCGAGCCTATCCGAAAGACCTTACGCTTTTACAAAGCTCAAAGCAATCCGCAACAGCAAACGTGTTGCAATACCGCATCAATCTTAAGAGATAAACACTTCGATCGCGGAGAATCGATGTCATCATAGATCAACGAATCCATCCCTCTACTCTACCAAGTTGAGAGCATAGTCTCAAGATCCCCAACCAGCAGTCGCCGCAAAGTGCAAAACTCCAGGCTCGGCAAGAACATTCCTCAAAAAGCCTGCATCGAAGTTGGGGAAGTCGGATTCGGTTGCCTCACCCAGAACGGTCGCGACTATTATCGATCAAGAACCAGCAAGCGTTTCCCCCGAAGGGAACCGCGATCGCAGCCGCCGCAGGATAGAGGATCCGTCGGAAGATTAAGTGGCGCAAAAGGTAGGGGGGCGATGGGAGGAAAAGTGAGTCAGTGGGGAAGGAAAAAGGAACATCGTCGGGAGCAAGTCGGCTGGAATGCGCGCGCGGTCGCGTCGGAGCGCGCGCGTGGAACAAATGGCGCATGGTCGGCGAACGGATACGAGGATTCACGAGGACTCTGCCTCGCTGTCGTCGCCGTGGACGTCGACGGCGGCGTCTCCTCCGTTGTGAACGGTTCAACGTCGTGTCCAGCGATGCGATTTATCGCCGCCACGGAGCCCCTCGCCCCGGATCCGAGTTTTTGCGCCCGTGCGGACCCTCTCCCGCCCCCCCCCCCCCCCCCCCCGAGCGCGACCAGCAGTCTGCCTTATCCGCAGAGGGGGGAGAAAGAGGACCGTGAACCGGGGTTGCAGGGCGAGGACGTCCGCGACAGGGGGAGAGGGGCACACCTCGTTGCCCAGCACGGTTACGCAACAGCCATTGATCTTCCCATGCCGATAGACGAAACCTCGTGCTCCCCACGGCGCTGGATTAAGTCGCGTCCCCTCAGGGGAGGGCCGACGTTCTGTTTCATAAATTTCACGCCCCTCGCTGGACCGGGTGGCCCTTGTCGCGGGGTGACCGTGAAGTGGGTGGTAAAGCGTTGGTACGGGGGCTGAATCTAGCGAGGTGTAGCTGCTGGAACTGATGCAGCGGGGGGCTAAGGTGTTAGGCGAGTGATGAAGCATTCGGCACAGAATTTGGGTAGGTGCGAATGCTTCGAGGTCCTGGGTGCAGGAAGTTGGAAGGGTGGTTTAGGGCCTGTGCCAGGGTAGGAAGGATGTATTGGGCGAGTTGTGGTCTCAAGGATATCGCTTTAAACTCTCAAGGAGTGTCTAAAGTATATACTTGAGTAGGTCTCCTTGAGGAACTATACTCGGAGCACACTTAAGTGGCGTGCAAAGAGATGTTCTTTACTAGTCCCCTAAATATGCTTTGCGCTCGTTATTACAGAGTTACGCGGGCCCAAAACATGGGCGTTGTGGTGTGCTCTACTTCCTCATGTGTTAGTCTTGGAAAATCATACAGAATGCATCCTTGGGCTCTTGACTCTCGACACTCAAGTGCGCTACTGCCTTACCACCCTACTTCTTACACCCACTGTGCAGCTTAGAAGGGGAAGGCACGACCTAGACGGGCACTTTGAATGGAATGGGCTTAAAATGGAGGAGCCGATGAATGTTGTAGGAACTGTGCTACGTCAGCTGAAATAATACCTATGAAACTAAAACAAATAGTAAAAGGGTTTAATGTAACCCTTTAACCCTAAAGTACCGGGTGTACAATTCGACTGGACGACTCGAACTCATCGACCCCTCGACTGTCCTGAAATCTCGTGCGTCCACGTGTACTCTTAGAATCAATTGTAGCTACTTAGATACTGAACTCCTAATCGGTACTTCTTCCTAACCACTTAACCCTTTGAATCCAGTCGACGTATAGATGCGTTCTGTAAATATTGATGCGAAAAAATTATTTTTAAAATTTCAGGAGTCAAAGGGTTAACATTCAGACCCCAAGCCCTAAGCACTCCCAGTTCATTCACTCTCCACCATACTTTCTTCTCCCTCTATCCCACAACTGCGAACATTTACCGTTCCTATAAAAGTCATCTACCCACAAACGTTTATATCCCCGTTCACTTAATCCCCTACAATTTGCTTTAATTTGAAAAGCCTTAGCCCGGATCCCGACTTCCCCTTGCAGGGTACCTAACGAACATTTCTACTCGGAGTACACAGTGGCCAGCTTGTGCACAGGATTTCCTGTGTAACATGCCCTGCCTGATACAGACCCGGTCTACTGTCCAGGACTTCCTGTACAGGACAAGTCCACCTATCTCTCTCCATCTCACGCTTCAGTTGGAATGTTGCGTCCGGGCTAGTTAGCAGCAGCCCCCGCCCGACTCTGTCGCAAGTTTTAATAAGCAGCCCCTTGCTGATGGAGTGGCGCGGCCTGTAACCCGTGCACCTCGGGGAACAGCGGGTTTTCGGTTACGGCTATGCGTGTCGTACACGCGCCCGCGACGTTCCGCGAGCCGAGACACGGGGCGAGAGAGGGGCGGCGGAGAAGCATCGAGCGGAGAGAGGCTGTGGAAGGAGGAGAGGGAAGCGTCGCGTCCACGCAGAGGAAGCACAGAGAGGAAGCAGAATCGCGGCGTGGCGTGCCACGCCGTGGCTACGCGTATCAACAGCAGCGTGGGAGATGCCGACGGGGCGGGTGGGACGGAGAGAGCTGGAGGAGCCGCGGAAGAAAGCTGCGTACGATCACGGAGTTGGCGAGACGAAGAGGAGCGAGGAGCACGGGTGGGGCGAAGGGGGTGGGGAGGGAAGGCCGGGAGGGGAGGGAACGAGGGAGAGGAAAGTTGGGTGGCGACGGTGGTGGGGTGCGACGGCTGGAGGGAGGGAGAGCGCTCGGGCAGGTGGAAAACGGTGGGAAACGGAGTGAGAGGGACAGCGAGGGTAGAAGAGCGCAGGTTTGTAAGCTCGAGAAGAGGAGGAGCAGGAGCAGAGGGGTAGGGAGAGAGAGGACAGTAGGTGCAGGAAGAACGACAGAGAACGACGGGGGTGGAAGTAAAAAACAGGCGTAACGAAGGTAGCTGGCGCCTGGAGCGAGCTTTTGTTACGACACCGCCTTCCCATTCGCGATATTTCTTCCTGCGGTGAACGGAGTCGCCAGCAGCAGCGTGATCTCCTCTCTGGCTCCGCCAGCAGCAGCAGCAGCAGCAGCAGCAGCAGCGGCGCGACCACCGCCGCCGTAACCTCCACCGGCGCTCTCGTGGGACAGATGGTGTGAGAGGGAGCGAGAGGTAGCTTGAGGGGGAAGAGAGGAGGAGAGAGAGAGAGAAAGAGAGCGCGCGCGGAAGCGTAGAGCGGCGGTAGCCTTCTCAGACGAGTGCTCGTCGGCGTAGCGCAAAGGTGGAGCGGAAAACTACTTTGTCGGCTGGTCGGTGGTCCTCGTGGTCGGGTGTGAGGCGTGCGCGCGCGACCGAGCGAGAACGGAGCGGGCGCGGCGCGGCGCGACGCGGCGGGTGCACGGCCTGACGCGGGTTACGTTACGGTGCGCCGCGAATCGAACCGCCAGCAGGACCAAAGAGCAAAGGGAGATAACGGAAGGACAGCGGGAAGGCTGGTGATCCTGCTGTGACGCGAGGAGGATCGCAGTGCGTGTCAGTGTGTACAGTGCGTTCAGATGATAGCTGTCTCCCGGTGGAGGCGCTCCAGTCGGCCGGCCGCCACTCGTTTGATCGAGATTTTCCGCGCCGCTGCGGCGAGGGCACGCGTCGCGCCGCTTCCTTGCCAGCCCTCCAAGGCGTTGTCGTCCGCCGCCGCACGCTACTGTCCGCGTTCGGCCTGGCCGCGGCTACGCGTCCAACGGAGCCGGATGGCCCGCGCGGCGCGCTGCTCGCCCCGTCTCGCGGACTGCGTGACCGCGACGCTCGACGTTCCGCTCGCATCCGCCGCCGCCGCCGCCGACCGACACCGCCAGTGATCGGGAGTGTGAACGACGACGATGCGTCAGAGTGACGGAACGCGCCGCATCGGTTAAACGCTACCCGTACGTCTTTCCGCTCGCTGCTCGTTCTCTGCCCGCCGTCACACCGTCTCGCCTCTTCCTTTCTTCCTCTGGGGGTGGGAGGGAGGGCTGCGTTCGGGCCGAGGCCCGACTAAGGGCGAACAGTACATATAAGCGGTGGAACGCGCGTCGGGAGCGTGCAAGGAGAGTGAGACGAGCGGTAGCGCGAGAGGGAGAGAGTGAATGAACGAAGAGTGGAAGGTGTAAACGACAAACTCCGGAATAGGGACGGAAAGGGATGGCGGAGGGACGAAAACAGATCAGCCGTGGGGCGGTTTGAGGAAGAGGAAGAGAAGAGAAGAGGAAGAGAGGGCGGCGAGAGGGCGAGAAGGAGGAGAGAAAGAGGGAAAGAGTGAGAGAGTGAGAGAGAGAGCGAGAGAGAGAGATAGAGAGAGAGAGGGAGAGGGAGAGTATGCGAGAGAGAGAGAGAGAGAGACAGCAGCCATTTTGATAGGTGGCTGTGTGTCGTGCATCGGTGCCGCTACTAACCGCGCTGCTGGTGCTGCCTCTCGGCGTCGCTGATGCTCGATGTTCGCGCGTCACAGTGATCGTTCTCGGTGGTGTTCGTGCTGGTTCCTCGTGGTGTATCGGGCTCGTGTCTGTGTCCATCTGTGTTGGTGCGTGGAAGCGAGACATTAGACAGCGTGAAAGGGAGAGATAGAGAGCCGGGAGAGTTAAAGAGGAGGCCGAGAAGGAAAGAAGACCGAGGAGGGAAAGTCGGAGGGGTAGGAGAAAGGGACGAGGGAGGACTCGAGAGGAGCCAAGAACTCGGAGCACCGAGCGACCGTGCCACGGGGTTGGGTCTCTGACGGGAGGGTGGTGAAGAGCGTGGAAAGGAGGAAGGTTGACGAAGGGAGAAGGGAGGAAGGAGAAGGAGGAGGAGAAGGCGAAGAGGTGGAGAAGGAGAAGGAGGAGCAGAAGCAGGGAAGGAGAGCGGGAGTGGAGAGTGGAGTGGAGAGGAGAGGAAGCATCGTCGGGTGCGTGTTGTGCGGGGGTGCACCGCTCGTCCGGGGGCATGGGGCTCGGGAGGGGGATCCGCCCCCTCTCGTAACCGCCGCGAAGCGCCAAGATTTCCCGCACCGAGTTCATCGAGAAATGGGGGCTGACCCCTGTCCTCAAACCGAGGCAGGACCTACGCCCCCACCGGAATGGTGCGGAGGAACACGGCGACACGAGGTACGACTGCTACTAGACCATCCACACGTCTCTGTCTCTTCTTCTCTATCTTTTCGATCGGTCAATTGTACGAGGTTACCTTTTGCATGCGGACCTGCGTTACGCTCCGGAGAACAACTTTCTTCTTACTCTATTTGTACTACTACTACTACTACTACTACTACTACTACTACTACTACTACTACTACTACTACTACTACTACTACTACTATTGTTACTACTGTTACTACTATTACTACTACTACTACTACTACTACTACTACTACTACTACTACTACTACTACTATTACTACTACTACCACTACTACTACCACTGCTACCACTGCCACCAAGCTGCGAAAACCGTCCGGCACCGTGGACACGTCTCTGTTGACCCTGATCTAGCGTAGTGGAGTCTTAGACCGAACACGGTTTTAATGTCACTGTACGTGATTACTTTCAGTTAATTAACGCTCGCGTAGCCTCGTAGCGATAGCTGGTTAGTCCGCAGCTGCTGCATTAGACTGTCTTATCGTGGTCGCTCCAGCGTAGATGCGAATGCTTAGACTAGGTAATTACAACGTATAACACTCTTTCATTCCTTTGAAGCTCAACCAGTCGCAAGAGGAGTTAACCCGACCCCCACGCCATTGCGGAACCGTATCGTTCGAAGCTGTTTCTTATAGCAACGGTGATTCGCCAGCGGCTATCATTCTATGATTTCCTCGCACCCGTCTAGCCCTGTATTTTCAGCCCGGTTTCATCCAGATCGTGACCTCCTCTCCTTAAGCGTTCCTCACCATCTAAACGAAGCTAACCCGAATGTAACTCGCATGGAGGGTCCAGCCTAACGGTTGCCCCGCGCTTCGCAGCCGTGGGAGCGCGGCTGCACGCCCAGCGAGCGCCTCTCGCGCGGCTCCAAGAATAGGAACACGTCGTGGCGAAAGAATCGAAGCCGAAAGCTCGCCGCGGCGGTATCTCGATTTCCGAAACGCGGCGTGACACTAAACCTCAACACTAAAATACGTTTACGGCCTCGCTGGAGTGCACGGGCGCTGAGGATATTGGCAGAGAAGGAGGAGACGAACACAGGGGCCGGGGAAGGGGTAGCGCGCTCCCATCTCGCTCGCAACATTTTTCCCTATGAGCGTTGCGTCTATTTCTGTTTACGGTCCGCGGCACGATTCGCGTGATCGGCCCACGTACCACGGCTCGTTTACACCCTCCCCCGTGACCCCCCCCCCCCCCGTTGCGCGCAAGGAGGACCGCGCAAATAAATGGCCAACGATCCGGAAGAGCTACAGGCGCAGCGATTTTATAACCCGCGATTCCACGCACCCTCGATATTTGCTAGCCGCCCTTTGTCTCCCGCCGCCCTTTTTCCATTTCCGCCCCGTCCCGGAATTTCCTTGATTCTCCATTCCGCCCGACCGATTTTTCCGCCCCATTGTCCCCCTCCACCGAGCAGTGGCGCGAGTAATTTCGGTCCTTCGCCCGTTGTTCCGCGAATCGCGGCGAGCCGAGCCTCGCGCGCTGCCTATCGCTGATAGAAGCCGTAGACTCCAGGCTCGTTCTACTTTCCGAGTTCTACGGCAAGTTTATGGATCTAGATTTGTCAGGGGAACTTGTCTTGGACGAATAAAAGACGGGGTGGGGCTACCTTCCACTTCACATTCTTCTCAGCTTCACAAGTTCATCCTGTTTCATCTGCCTCTGTCGATACTCTTTCCAACCCGGAATTGCTTGGAGGATTTTTATATGTAGGGTACCTGAAACTTGAATCGAAATGCTCACTTTTCACGCCTCCTCCTACACCAACGATTCATCGCAGACATTTGTCGCGGTCTAATGCGGCAGTTTAAAGTGCTCCAAGCACTAGGAATTCCTAGTAAACGCGTCGTACCTGCTTGCAACGACACTTTCTCACGCCGAGAATTCATGAGCAATTCATGTCCAGCTCCTCGTTTCTCTATACGCTTTTATAGCTCTCGCGACTACACAGAAGTGGGCGCGCCGTTACAGGTGCGCACGAAGTGGGAAATTCGTAAAAGCTCTGTGAGAATATTGGGAAAAGAGTAGCGAGGCAGTTTTCGTAGCGGGACGTTCAATAATTATTTGTAAATGGAAATTAAAGAAAATTGCAACGAGTTGTACTACTTGCTACGAGTTCAACACTGACAAAGATCGGTTATCCGAACATTCTAATTTTTTTGAAACTGTGCAGGTTTCTAGAGGACCCCAATAGAAGTATCGGGGCCATTTTTGTGTGATTTCCTATTTTCCTGTGTATCTCGAACACTGTATTAGATATAAAAAAATTATTATAATGAAAACTTAACGGCTTTTTATGCTCTATAAAACTGTGCAATCAAATTGTTTACAATTTGTAATTTAAACAGTAAAATATTCCCAACCAGAAGTTTTAATAAATTCGATTATACAGTTTTATACAGCATAAAAAACCATTCAATTTTCTTCGTAACCATTTGTTTATATTCACTATAGTTTTCAAGATATATTGCAATATAAGAAAACTCTTCTTAATCTTTAGGGGGTGTTTTCACCCCGAAGAACCGAAAATGGCCACCAACGAAAAATAGTCTGATACTTCTATTGAGCTCCCCTACAAACCTGCACAGTTTCAAAAAAATGGGGGCGTTCGCGCATCATTATTTGTGAGTTCTTCTTTGGCGTTTTGACAGAATATATTAAATATTAAATATGAGATATTAGACAGCCAATATCGTGCCTTCTCTGCAATATTATTCGCACCTTTCCCACTTCTCTGCAATACCTATCACTTTCACGTGGCAGAGGATGCGTCCGCCTCAGACCATCTGTCAAATCAGCTCACAGGCATCAGAACCTGTGCTCGAGCAATTATGCTAATAGTCGTGCCTACGAATTATCAAGTCCCCTAAGCTCTAAAAATACGCGGCCATTCCTGACAGTGGTCCAAGAATTATTCCATGGCGAGCATTTCTTTCTCTCGCGATACCCGTGTCCCGCGTGCCAGCCCGCTCCCCGACAATGTCGTAATATCCCAGTGGCTCGAGCGGAATCCGCACGATCTGCGAACGAAGCATTCGAAGTCGTTGATCTTTCAATTTTCTTGGGCCATATTGACAGAATGATTTGTCCAGGGTAATTTATTCTTCTGAAACGATTGGCACCTGTGCCACTTTGTTGGCTGACATTCAGTACATATTTACGGATGTAACAAGTTTAATTTGGCACAGTTGTCCCCCGACTTTCAGGAGCCTTGCGATCCTTCTGTTAAAATATTCTTTGTATCCCGGAATAGAAGCACTTACACCACTTTTCACTTCTTCGGTGCCTTTAAATGCCTCGGGAGCAGGGAAGTTTTACAGTGAACGAAACACAAACACTGAATGCAAATCTGTTAAGGTGATGTGTAAAGAGTAGGGTAGGTGCAGTGGGTATATTAAAATTAAAATTTTCTAAGTCGAGGGTAACAAAATTTATTTGCACCTTCGTCGTCCAAGTATTTACAAACCTGAGTTTTGGGACAATAATATTAAAGTATTTTCAAACCTTAGTTTTGGTATAATTAGTATAATGTATTTCCAAACCTTAGCTTTGATATAATAAGATAAAAAATTCCAAACCTTATTTTTGGATAAATAATATAAAGTATTTCCCAATCTTAGTGTTGGGATAACATTATAAAGTATTTCCAAACCTTAGCTTTGATACAATAATATAAAGTATTTCCAAAACCTTAGTTTTGGATAAATAATATAAAATATTTCCAAACGTTTCCAGTGGCACGTCACTTATAACGCAATAAACAAACAGAACTCAATAAACTAGAAAACTTCCATCACGAATATGCATTATCCCCTAACAATAACAATAGCTGAGAAGAGTAGCAACGAATCCTTTCCGCGAAAATAAAGTAGCGACGGAGGCAGAAGCTCGTGGAATTTGAAAGCAACGAGGAGCCAGCCCGTACACTGAAATCTCGTGAGGCAGGCATTGCAATCGAAGTTTCGCGTCGGAGCGGAGAGGAATCGGTCGAAGGTAGCGAAAATTGCGATGGATGGGTCTAATGGGATTAGAGGAATCGATTAAAGCCACGCCGAGGTTTTCATAAGTAGCTGGACGAGTTGAATTAATTCTCGAGGCAATTTCAGCCCAACCAGAGATTTTTCCACGCCAGCAGGAAATGACCCTGTCTTCGCGCCACTCGGAAGTTGTTCGATGATCGCGTTACCGAGGGACTCCCCTCTCCGAAAGCTTCTCGCCTGGCAAGCAGATTCATTTCTTTACAAAACTCCCCGCAAACACAAGACTGTAGCAAAGCGAGGCCATTTTCAATCCACTTCGCCCAAACGGCACCTTTCCGATGGAATAATTAATGGCGCAACTTTCCTGCCGAATGGCTTCAGGCCAAACGATTGAAGCCTCCATCCGCGGCGGAACGAATCGGCCCGTTCCGTTGCCAAATTCCCGAACAAACTCCACCGTAATTCGTTCCGCTCGGACGCGTGCCACGGAACAACGGGGTATCGGCGCGGAGCCCGGCGTTTCCTAATTTATCATGCAGTTATCGTGGTCGCGAGGAAGAAACGGAGCGAGCCCGCACGCAGCGGCCCACTTAAGGGAACGAGGTTCGTGCGAGAGAAAAAGTGGAAAAGGCACGAGCAGCTGGGTGGTTGGCTTTTCGAAAAGAGGGCAGAGCGTCGCGGCGGCTGGTGCGTCTACGGCGAGTGCTCGCTGAAGGTTCTCTCACCTGGTCTTTTTTTGCGCTCGCGAATCTAGCGCTCCGCGCGCGGGGCCGTTTACGCGCGCGTGGACGGCTCGCATGCTCCTTGTGCGTGCGCGTTTTCCGGCCCGCCGAGGACGCTTCTTTGCGCCGCCACGCGAATCACGGGGGTCTTTAGTTTCTGGGCCGAAGAAGTGGCTGAAACGAGGTGGTTGGAGGGAGAGTGGAGCTAATTTCAGTTTGTTCGGTTGCAAATGGGACGTTGCATACCTACAGAAAAGCTAAGGGCACTTTCTTGTGTAGTCCTTTAAAAAAATTAGGATTTTTTTAAAGAAAAGTGGAAGATGTGGGGTAAAAAGTCTTTTTGGTATTGGTTTATACATATTTTATTAATATTATTAATTATAAACGGGAATACCCATAATGCTCGTTCTTTCATTCTCTCACGGTTTTCTCTGTAGTTATTTAACTTCCTTTGTTTTTCTTAGCTCCTAACGTCTCTTACGTTAGGTTGTAAAGCAGCAGTTAAGGGGAGGTTCTGGTCTAAAAGTCGATTTTTTTTTTATTTCATTTATCGAATGTTCAACCTTTTAGGAATACGTGTTTAAAAGGATTTGTTGAAATTAGTAAAATTCTCGAAATTATAGGCATTTGAGTAGCGACAAATGCATGGATTACACCCGGCCAATTGGCGCTCACGTAAAACTTGAAACGTGTTTTTTTCTCGAAAAAGTGTTCTCAAAACGGTGGGAACTGTATCTCCAAAAGTTATTATCCGATTCGACTGAAACTTTTTTTATTTTGAAGAATATACTTTTGGCTAGGGGAAACCTGAAAAATTACAATGAATTGAAAATTTATCATTTTCAAAGGCATTGAAAGGACGAAAAACATAAGGAAAAAGTGATTCCAAACTTCAAGTGTCGTTATTTTCTAAAAAATGTCATTTTTGTAATTTTTTCTGGTTTCCCCCCCTAGCCAGAAGTATATTCTTCAAAATAAAACAAATTTCGAGTCGAAACGGATAATAACTTTTGGAGATCCAGGTCCTACCGATTTGGATGATTTTTTGACGCCTTGACTTTAACGACTCCCCAGTGCCGTCTGCAATGATTAATTGAAGGGTCGGATGCAATAAGGGGACTAGCGCTCGAAAATGGGAAAAATTATTATCCAAACGCTAAGGAAGAGTGGAAAATTAAATTGTATTAAACTGAATTTTAAAAAATGTAGTGTTGTAAAGCTCGTCACGACACACACTTTTTCTATTTACAGTTTGTTTATCCAATCATTACTATTCGAGCTAAAAATTACAAACAAACAAATTTTCATCGTCCAAAATCATTATTTCTTTAAACATAAATTGAGATAACTTGAGTAAATATTAAGGGATTATTATGAAACTTAAAACATATCTTCAGAAAACTCTAGCGAAGCCGTAAAATGTATGCACAAACCCTTATTTTAAAAAGTGTAATAATATTTAATTAAAAAGTAATACTGGACATAACCCATGTTTTTCCACGTTCGCCGTTAAAAAGTATCGAGGGAATTTTGAGGTACATATAACTTGCAGCGACAAAGTTTTTCCTTAATATACAAGGAAGATTTTCACCAATTTTCACACTGATTAATAAATAATTGTAGAAGATATGAATATATATATAAATCTCGCGCGGCACCAACAGTCAGTAACCGCGTATAATGCGCTATTTAGCAGTTTTTTAGCATTCGCGTTGACTGTTGGTGCCGCGTGTAATTTATACATATCGCCATACAATTATTTATTAATCAGTGTGAAAATTGGTGAAAATCTTCCTTGTATATTAAGGAAAAACTTTGTCGCTGCAAGTTATATGTACCTCAAAATTGCCTCGATACTTTTTAATGGCGAACGTTGAAAAACATGGGTTATGTTCCGTATTACTTTTTATTGAAATATTATTACATTTTATAAAATAAGGGTTTTGTGCATACTTTTTACGGCTTCGCTAGAGTTTTCTGAAGTTATGTTTTAAGTCTCATAACGATCCCTTAATATTTACTCAAGTCATCGCAATTTATGTTTAAAGAAATAATGATTTTGGACGATGAAAATTTTTTTGTTTATAATTTTTAGCTCAAATAGTAATGATTGGATAAACTGTAAATAGAAAAAGTGTGTGTCGTGACGTGCTTTACAACACTATATTTTTTAAAATTCAGATTAATAAAATTTAATTTTTCAATCTTTCTTAGCGTTTGGACAATAATTTTTCCCATTTTCGAGCGCTAGTCCCCTTATTGCATCCGACCCTTCAATTATAAAACAAAAAATATATTTCTATAATTTAAGACATCCTTAATACAATGCAAAAGTCCCATTAAATTATATATAGTAGTTTTCCTTTAATTAATTTCTAAAGATCACCTATTTTTTTGGGCTCTAGACCGGAACCTCCCCTTAATGCGGAACCTCACCTACTCGCCATTGTCATATTAATTGTAATGGTGTAATAAAGTCATTTAATAACAATAGTAATAATAATAATTTACAGAAAGTATATAAACAGTTTATACACTTTATAGATTCTGAAAGCTATTGAACTAATTGCCGAAATGTAAATGATTAGTCTGTCTGTCGTGCGGAACAAGTAAGTGAGCTTCTAAAAGGGTCAATGCCGTTGTATTATAGATTGGCAACACTCATAGCCCGGTTAATAGGGTCGACCGTATAGTGATAGTATTTTAAGATGATAAATTTTTTCCCGATGTGATCTTGAAGAAGTAGTTGAAGGTAATAAAATCACGGTTTACATGATATTTCAAGATAGGCTCACCTGGAATCAGAAATCGAAAGTTTTTCCAAAAATATACGAGTATCGTTATCGTACTACCAATCGTTACTGCAGAATAATGAAAATTCGATGATTGGTAAGTACATGTTTTATATAGTAAAAGTGCCCTGCAATCGGTAATTTTTTGTGCTGAATAAAATCAATTTAAGTGTACCAAAACTTTTGAAAGTTGGTGATACTATAGCGAGTTCATTTTCGAAAAGAATTCCCGCTAGAAATTTTTAAATCCACGCCACGTCACCTAGTAAACTAATCCTTCTAGCTTCTCAAAAATACCCAACGCGTTTGGACAAATTTAAAAAAAAATATACTGTTTTAAAGGGTGTGCGAATACTTTGAGCCACTGTAGATATTACAATGAAAATAGTGGATGTTGTTGATTGTTCACCCACGCGGCGTTACATGCCAACGACGCCACAAGCGCCGTTCTTTTTTTATTCCGGATTTATCCAGACACATAATCGAGAAAACATAATCCTGGTTAAAAAACGGCGGCGGGGGTTTGAGCGAATGCAACGACGCGGCGACACGTACAAATCCATCCGGGGGTAATGATTCGAAACGGAACGAGTTCGGAAATTTAAATATTGCGCATGCAGAATCCATCCTGTCCGCGGATCGATCGTCCGCGCTTGTTCGTTTTCAACCAGCCGTCCGCTGCCTCATGAACTTCGTTATAATTCACCATTATTCCGTGCCCCCGCCCCTGTTTCGCTTTTAACAAAACAGTCCTTCCTGTCGGCCACTCTTCGACTCCACCCTCTCCGCGTTTCCTGATCCCGGCCGCTGTCGACTGCATCGATTTCACCGACGGGGATTCAACTATTCCTTTCTTTTGTCATTTATATCGAGGGGGGGGGGGGGGTGGAGGTTGCGAAATTAACCGGGCTTTCGTTTCTCGTTAACGGGGCCATTACTCGTGCAACGAACGGTATTCATTACTCGCGCCGCGGATTCGTGAAGCCACCGATGTTTTTCACGGATCACCGTTCAATATTAGAGAAACAAATGTCCCTTCGGTGGAAGGAATGACGATTCAATTTAAAAGAACGCAGCTTAATAATTACATACCGGTCTGGGGGGGGGGGGGGGCGGAGGCTTAGGGACATTATCGGGATGGGGGGAGAGATATATAGGAATATGAGAAAAAATTGAGGGGCCCCACAGTGCATTGAATCAATGGGAAGTCGGGACAAAAATTATAACTGCTGAAATAATCAGTTTTCGACCTATACAATACCCCAATACTTTTCTAACCAGAATATATAGATGCATCGATTGGTGTAGAAAAAAATATACAGTTGCATTAAAAAAAATTGGGTTGATCTCGATTTTTTATTGAATATAAAGTTTTTTATTAATATTTACTTTTGCAATTTGTTGTCAACTGAATACTGACTAACTTTTGTTCGAAACATTTTTGTATCAAATTAGTTTTTTCACGTGTATCGCGTTTGACAGCTATTTTAAAACTGAAGACAGTATCCAGAATGGAAAAGACATGGTAGGTATCGTATAAACAATTGGAAAAAACAGATCGGATGGTTAGAACTTCCATTTTTTTGTCTTTTGCGGCAGAACGAAACCATTTTTCAAATATATCTCGATTTGTCCTCGTTAAGCATGTTTGTGAAAAAATTACTGTAACTAAACAAAGTGCAAACATGTGCAATTTTTTTGTATGATAATATAGGGGATTGTTCCAGAAATAGTTTCCAACATAAACCCCAAGACGGGTTTTACCTTTTTCGAGAAAAGTGAAGTTAAAGTTTGGAAACATATATATTTCAGTAATTTATTGGATGTGTAACTTCGAGACAATAAAACTGAATTGAAAATAAGTAAAAAAAATCGTTTCACAATCAAAATACAAAGTATGTAGTACCTTCAGTTAAATGATCCATTGAAAATTATTTTTATTTATGCTTAATGTTAATAATGTAGGTGGCCTTGAGATATAGGACAGAACTAAATACACCAAGGAAATGCGTTAAATAGATTCTCTTAATACCAACGTGTTTTCTGAGTGTTGGGGGCTTTTATTTTGTTTTCTTTCGAGTGTTCATATACAAATAAAGAGTCTGGATAACGGTCATGTTAAAAATCATCGCAAAAAAAATATTGATTTTTAGATTTTTGTCCATTGACCAACGCACTGTGGGCCCAGTGGAAAACAAGCACGTGCCACATATGTATAAAGTTTCGTTTTTTTGTACCATTAAGGGGGCATTCTACTGTGACATGTGATTTTTTTAACCTTTTTTGGGAATTTTTTTGATGGATTTAATGGAAGATTTTTATTACGGGCCAGACGTGAGAGATTAGGTGTAAGTAGAATTTTCTGCATTAGAATTGGTTGCAAAACGGTATTTTAGAAAATGGTTGCCACGATATCTGAAATTCTATTTGACCGATTGGGCCCATCTTGTGCACACATCTTCGGCAGATGTGTTGCTAGCGTCCGTAGCAGAATTAGGCTAAAATATATTTCTTTTCTATTTCTATTTTAATTGTATAGCCCGAAAAAGACGAAGAAAAATCGCGAAATTCGACACTTGATGTTCAAATTGCAGCCATTTTAAGAATTTTTGAAATTTCAATCAAAATCTGCTACCCACGATAGTCATGCCCGAATAATTTAAGAAAGTTTGTTTTTTTATTTCGAATGGACAGAACGACCAGAATCATGTGAACAAATCGAGCAATTTTTCTGGATGTAGTCGTTTTTTCATGAACTGTGGCGCCAGCTTTATTTCATATTTTCCACCAAAAAAAATTGTATTCACAGTTTGATATAATGAATATAGAGTAAAAAGTTCAGCATAAAAATCTTTCATCAAGGCCATAAAATAAATTCCTGAATAAAGATAAAAAAATCTCATATCACAAATGTGCAATGTGTGATAATTCGTTCCTACAATCCAGTGTAATTCTACCACCCCCTAATATAATAGCATGTAATGCAGCCCCCCCCCCCCCATATAATAGAGTAAAGGGGTCCCATGCCACTCGGGTCCTTGGAGACACGTGACCGAACAAAATTAGTTTTCCTCCTAAAATTTTATAATTGTCATTTACCATCTAATTCAAGTACCTATCGTTTAAAATAATTACCATTTCGTATCGCATTTTCCCTTCAACTTGCTTTCCCCTAAAATCATAAAACGCCACCGTGATCCTGTGTCCCACTGTGCCCATTAATTCTACGACACAGGTTTGTAGATCGATTATAAATCGAAGAGAACCACGCGTTGTTTCCCGAAACTCAGTTGGACGTTGGATCCACGGCGAAGTGGCGCGTGACAGGCAAAAAATATGCAAGATCGAAGGTTCGCTGGGTCCCGTGGGGCGGGGGTGGGGGGGGGGGGGCACTCGATGGAACGAGCTAGTGCTGTCGACGGAAACAGCGTCACGGGAGGCTCCTCGAACGTCTGAATTAATGACGAACCCGCTGGTCACACGACAGCTCCTCGAGAACCCCGGGGGTCTTGGGGCCTCGGCGAAGGCGCCCGATAGGATTCCGCTGTTCCCCAGGCTAGGGGGATGCATGCAACGTCAGCTCTCTCTCTCTCTCCCTCTCGCTGGTCTCTCCTAATGTGGGTCAACTCCGTACTGGATTATGCTCGAGCGCGAATGCACGCGCACGATTCCCGAAACGAGGTCTCCGCGGCTACGGAAAAAGGCGGCAAGTGCGGTCTTCTTCCACGCCAGGAACTTGGAATTTTGGCGCAGTGGGGGAGGCTGGCAAAGGGGTTCGATGATTGGGGGTTCTGTCCGGGCTTCGGTGAAACTACCCTTGTCTTCATACGCGGCGGCTAGCTGCCTGGTTAAACGCCATGGCTCACTGACAGAGTTAGTCGAATGGCACCCCACGTACTCGTCGCCACAGGATTCCACGACGGGCCATCTACTGGTTGGATAGATTCAGCATTCTATCAACGATTATCTACACATTCCAGACACTGGTTTAATAAATAGGTAGCGTTGCTGGTTAGTTCAGTGGTGGATGTGGGAAGTATTCATTTTCTGTGGGATGTGGTGCCGTTATTAACCCTTCGTTGACACACCTCTTTCTTCGATCAACTTTGACATACTGGGTGGCTCACACCCAGAGCAATTTTTGAACGACTGCCAATCTCATCTGAAGAATCCCATCGTTATGAAAAAAAATCACGGATCAATTTCAAGGTCTCTAGAATGTATTTCAATAGTTTTTTAATTGAGATTTTACCAAAGTTTTTGTAGAAAAATTCTAGATTGCCATATGTCGAGAAAAACGAAGAAAATCTTCAGAAAATTGTAACTTTTACAAATTTCAATATTAAAATCTAAAAATCTACAGAGTTGTTGTTCAGATAAAATATTTTGAGAAAAAAAATAGTTTGTTAGTCCTGTTTAGAGAAAAGGTATTTATTTTGCATATACAAGGTAGGCCATTTCGGTAATCGACAAAAATAGAAATGTCCCGCGAATATCCTCGATATTCTACGTAGAATCTACGTATTGGAAAAGGTACAGAGCGTAAAAATCATCTTATGTGTGGCTCACACCCAGAGTGTCAACGAAGAGTTAATATTGTTATTGTTATTCGTCTTTATATGCGACATATAAATTCAGTAATATAGTAGAAACTAGAATAAAAGGCAAGGCTGCGGTGTGATCACTGTAAGTTTCATTATAAAATAGGGTAATTCTTCTTGCAGAAATAAATCTAAAACGTGTGATACCTTCTTGTATGAGAGCGAAATTGTTGAGTCGTTTAAAAAAGCGACTTATGAAAAGAAATTAGTAACTTTTCTAGCATGGAATATACAATATCGAATCAAGAAAGCAGGGATAATGTTTTCATCAATTTTGACATAATAAAGGACAAGCACGTGTATTATTAAAACTCTACCCTGTTCACGTCACGACCGTCAGCGGGCGAGTAGAAACAGCGAGCTATAGTCAGACACGCTAGCCACCTCGTGTTTCAGTCCACGCGGAATCTCTGAAATCAATTTCCTAGAAAATAAAATCTCGCACTGAAATATTCTGTTCCACAATTATTATTTACTCTTATACAGAGAACCACCTCTTTTAGACCCCACCACAAATTACGTCCTACCTCGTACATTAACCCCCTTTTCTCTCACTTCTTTCTCGCCACCGCATTGAGTTCATCTACCGAGACCCAACCGCGCTATCTGCCAATCATTCTCTACCTACAACTTCCCTGACCGCGGACATTCAAAACCCAAGATCTGGGTTAGACCAGTATGTGTCCCGCGTCAGCTTCGAAGCGAACGCCAACTTGAAATTTCTTTCACGTGTCTTTGATCTCGCAGAATATATACCTAAAAGAGGGCCTTTCGCTTCGCAGTCGTCTCCCTTTGAAATTCATCCCCAACGCTCCAGCCCCTTTGTTTGGGTACACGGACATATCGGGGGTCCGCGCACGCGAATACTCGAACAATTTAATATCGGGGACGCCTGTATTCTATTTTTGCGCGGCGATAGGGTCGCTGTTTACTGTCCAGCGAATAAACGGCGAGCTTCCTATTAACTTCCTTCTTGGAGGAA
Source organism: Andrena bucephala (assembly GCA_947577245.1). Lineage (NCBI taxonomy): Eukaryota > Metazoa > Arthropoda > Insecta > Hymenoptera > Andrenidae > Andrena > Andrena bucephala. The sequence continues at coordinate 2,584,169 of OX387717.1, read as the reverse complement.
TTTATTGCCGCCAGATTCGCGGCTCGGCGCGGCGGTGAATTCGTTGAAAAATGTCAGCCCCTTGCCCTCTATCCTTTCCACGCGTCAGGGACGTTAAAGGAAACGTCTTTTCCCGGCGTATCTTTCACCCCTTCTGCCGTTCTCCCTCTATTAATGCAGCTGCTTTAATGCGAACGCAGAATCGCGATGCAGCGCCGGCTCATTAATTCTTTCTGACGTGGGTGGTTGCTGGGAGAACGATGCAAAAGCTGCCTAAGAAGATAATGAATGTTTGTAGGCGGTGGCCATTTGGGATAATGGGCTTTGCGAGAAGGAATCCGTCGGCGACCTGGATAGCCTAGTTGCGAGCAACGGTCCAGACCGAATCCGCCCCTCGCTCGATTTCTTGCGACCTGTCAGCCGAACGTTAAAAAACGGCAACTTTTTAATCCGCCGTGGAAGTTGCAGCGTAAACTTCGTGCATGCACGGGTATCGAACCCCGTCGGATACGTTTAGCGGGGCAACCAGGCTGCCCTTAATCTTCCTTGTCATCAGGGTTACCGAGGCTTTTTGTAATTCGTCCCTTGACGCGAGTTACGTCGAGCTTTATAGCAAAGACGTTTCTCGCTCGCGATGACGAGTTCAAATTATCGACGTTCATTGATACCTACTGGGTCGGGGATATTCCCTGCACATGCGGCTGTGTACAGGGTCGCCCATTTTAAGCGAGCTTAAGCGATGTTTAGGGTTGTGTCAAATAACGTTGTGGGCCCAAAAGAATGGATAAATTTTCAGTGAAATATTGGGACCTTCTGGGGAGATGTTAGGTAACAGTTTAACTTTATTTTCATATATTATTTATTACTTAAAGTTTTAAAATGGCGGAGTTATATAACATTGGCTACCAGCGTGTTTTGTCACATGGCCTCCAGCAGGAAAAACGGTTGGGACATAGAAAATACAAAATTCTTATTTCAACTTAAAGAAAAATAGATTTTCTTCAATTTCGCGTACGATTCTTATCATATTGTAATTTGTTGAAGTTTTCTAAATCTCCAAGTTGACCTTTCCCAGGGAAAAAAAAATTCTTTACGAAGCCCTATTTTTCTAATTTTTTAAATTATTAAAAAATCTTGTTACACTGAAGACAATCTATTTCTGTTTAAGTTGACGTAAGAATTTTTTATTTTTCATGTTCGAAACGCTTTTAGTGCTGGGACCAAGCTAACTGGACGTGACGGTAGACAATGTTGTATAGCTCCGCCATTTTAAAATCTTAAGTAATAAATAATACATGAAAGTAGAGGTCAAATGTTGTCTAACATCTCCTAAAAAGGTCCCAATATTTCACTGAAGAATTACCTGGGAAAACAAATTTTTAATTTACCCTTTCTTTTAGGCCCACAAGGTGGAGCATCCCTTAAAGGCTTCGAGACGGATGCTGCTTCTTTATGAGTGAAGCTGTTTTGAATGTTCGCTTCGGAAAAAGGAAATTCTGTGACCTGCATTTTTACCATTTTTATTAACACAGGAAATTGTAGCTACTGGGGAATATTCCCTGGAAAAGATTCAATTTTCCATTTGAAGATTTTTATGATACCAGTTTACAAAGAACCAGCTTTGTAGATACATCGAGGGTCACTGTTCTTCTTCTTCTCTGAAATTTTCTCTGTTTTACTGGCACGTCTCACTGCTTCTCTCAATCAAGATGCAGTTCCTAGAGCATGTACCTTCGATTCTTAAAAATGAACTGAAACTTTCTTCTTTTCAAACAAGCAATAATGCTACCTTGTGTACCAAATTTGATTGAAGGAAATAGAAACTTTTGTGTGCAGAGCGTACTTTGTGATATCGTGGAAGATAATTGCAAAAAATGTGAAGTTGTAAGGATGGGTTCAGGACTTAAATTAATATTACAAGTTCTGATCAATTTATGTCCTGTTTCTTCTTGATTTCAAGTTACAACGCACTTTAGTTTTCAATAACTTTTATTCCCTTGCCCATTATAGGTGCTTGATGGGCAATCTTTAAAAAAAAAGGGATTAAAGCTATAGGAAGCTATGAAATTCTTCTCAGAGAATAATCGGAGAAATTCTGTAAAAATAATGGAAGATTTGCTGGAACACAAACTCCGTCGCTCACGTATTAATACACATTTGAAGAGTCCTTGTAGAAAACACTGTAAAGTGTTACAAATCAAATTTATCAGGCGAGAGGAAAACGTCCCAAACTTCAAATTATTTACGAAATTTCATTTGCATTGATTGTTAAATATGCTTAAGTCTACAATAACTCAAATGCATCACAAATTTTTCTATTTTTTACATTAATCCAATCTAAATTCAAGAAAAAAAGAATTTTGTTTGTAGAAAAACTGAATGTCCCTTTCATTAAAATTTGCAAGCACTACGAGTGCCAATCCTGTTTGTCCCTAGGTAACTTGTGTAGGAAATCAAAAATATATTTTTTCAATATGCTCCTACATTGTTTTCCATCTTTTAGCACTATTGGTAACTTATTTACGAAGAGAAATTGCATTAAAATTCTGTACTCTGGTATTACCATTGACACGTAAAACATTTCCCGATAAAAAAAATCAATTTAATTTTGTCAATTACATTATTTTCTACTAGGACTCTTCATTTATATTATCAAGTGCTAAACCTACATTTGAACTAATTCCCTACACCTTAAGAATCCTCGAGGGGATGATCTAACAAGAAAAAAGAGGGGTGGCCCATCGACCTTGAAAGCCCCTAAACCTGCCTCCTTTTTTTTACTTTTACTTTTTTTTAACTGGGCAGATGGCCCAGGGTCATTTTCGTATATTTCTTCACCATAGTATATCCGAATTCGGAGTGAAGATTTTAAATGGCATTGCCTTATCAATGTCTAAATTCTTCTATCTCTTCTACTATCTCAGTGATTCCCAACCTGTGGGTCGCCACGGATTTTGGTGGGTTTTTAATTAATATTATTCAGTTAGAATTACATTTTGAAATACCTAATTTTAATGTGTTTTCTTTACCTTATTAATTTCAATATTTATTTAGTTATTTTAGTTATTTAAATATTATAAAAGGGGATCGCGATTCAAAAAAGGTTAGGAAACACCGTAATATCTTCTTGTTAGTTTCCGTATTCATCTTTGCTTTAGCACTTGTTCCATTGATTAAGGTCTGGGTTCTGGTCTAGGTCACGATCATATTATTCCATTTCACCGCAAACGTGCTTCCCAGAATAGCAATTTCGCGAATACTCGCGTGGATTGATCAGGCCGGGACACCCCGTATATCCAGCCGATGCCTGCACGCGGGTATTATATAACTGGCGTATATATCGGTCGGTTGACGCCTATTAAGGCGGACTACCGTTGCCTAGGAGAGAGCCGTGAAAGGTGTCAGCATCTAATTGGTAACGCGAGTCTGCCCTGGCGAACAGACCTTCGACCGAGAACTAATTCCATTTGCCGGGAAAATCCAGGGGCCGGGTCGCCGCGAGGGTGTAGGGGGGCACTTTTGGCGGGAGACGAGTTTTGGGAATCGATTCCTGCGGTCTGCAATGCCGTGCGCCGATATAGATACCCGACGGAAGCTAGGCCGATCGTTATCGAGCCTGGTTTTTAGGATTTTCGGGCTGGCCTTTCGAGTCGTGGCCGAATTCCGAAGCGACGGGTCCTCGTCGTTGCGGAGGAACGCGAACCAGTGGGGCCGTGCCAGGTCGATTTCGCGGACGGGGGACGCTTCTCCAATGAAGGAACATGGAGCTGGGTTATCCCTTACGTTTGATTGTAAATGAGTACCTGGAAGTTCTTAAGGGGGGTTCTCGTGTAACAGCCCCTAAAGGAACTGATGTTTATGAATTTTTTTAAAAAACTATTGTCAATATTGGATTAATTTTTTTGGGGTTATGAGAAGGCATCTTTAAACTTGTAGAAGTATTTTTTATATCGATCCTTCTATTATTTATTAATTATTGCAACTCCTGTCAGCATGACGCTTAGCACATGTCAGGGTCACCTGTTTGCAACAGAAGAAGGATTCCTAAAAGTGAGATAATTTGCGCAGGAATTGAGCCTTAAAATGAGTTGGCACACATGAAACGGGAATTTGCCGTTTCGCGTAGAAAAAAGAAAATAAAATAAATTTAAAAAAAATATTTTCTGCTTTCCAACTATTTAGTCTTGTTTATTCCCCTGAGTCTCTGTAAATGAGAATTTGCCGTCTCGCGGAGAAAAAAAATAATAATATGATAAAATAAATTAAATAAAAATATTTTCTGCATTCCAAATATTTATTTGTTTCATTCTTCCGAGTCTCTGTGCCATTCCTCAACTCGAACGGCAGCGTTAGCAATTCTCATTGCATCCCCATAATAAACAAAGAAGCTTTTAGCTACCCAAGATCGGTAACTCCAGGTTCTTCCCAGTTCCTTATCAAATAATACCGAAGCCAGGAGTCTTAGTGTCTCAGAGCCTGAACTCTCTTCGTAGCCCCTATACACTCGGCTGACCTGGAAACTGCCAAGCTTCCAGGTTGATGTGCCCGTGAAACCTGCGGCAAAGAGTGAAATAGCACTTGGCACCGGCTCCTGGGCTGTCCACCGTAAAGCCGCATGGAGATAGAGGAGAGGGGCACCGATACGACCAGAATCGTATGCGCTTGATGATCTACGTAAACGTATTGCAGCTGGCTAGGTCGTAAACGGACACAAGACCACCCGCGGACTTAGCCGCCCCTCCATCTAGGCTCCCCTTGGTCTAACGAACCGGATCGTTACTCACCCCGAGCGCCGACGTGTTCTCGAGGATGCCGCGCTCGTAATTTTGAAATACTGCCCCGGATATCGTGGGGGGATCAAGGGCGAGCCGGAAATTCGACGGGGCTCGCGGCCGACCGGCCGAAACGCTGGCCTGATTCCTCCGACGTATTAATTAGCCTCGCGTCCCGTGGATCGTTCTAGCTCCTCGCATCGACGTGATTAACAATGTCTCATGATAGACAGCCGAGTTGACAGTGGAAAGTTATAGCATCGGGGTGGATGTGGGACAGTGATCGCTGGTGGTGACTGGAATAACGAATCGAGAAGATGGAAACGCGGACGCGACGGGGTAGGGGATGAAGGACGCGTCCGAGGCTCGATTAAACGATTAAAAAGGCCGAGGTTTTAACCTAATTTTTACTCCCACACTCTTATCGCCCTGATGGAAGTTGAGTCGTGGCCATAGTGGTTCTTGTGGGTAGATACACTGGCTGGCTAATTGGGCGTCGATAGCTGGTAGCTCCTTGGAGTAGTATTTCCGCGGATTCGGCATAGTGGCCGGAAATAGTAACCCTCCGAGATTGCCCGCCGTCGGGGCAGTGCTCTGTTTTCGTTCTGAAGTCAGAAGCGTTTATGGCGCATCAACGGTTATAGTATGTATCCTCCTTGTAAAACATAAATGACGCGTCAATAAACACGTGAAGCTCGTTACAGATCGTCCTATTTCTGTTGTGCCGATCGTTCCCGGCGAGCAACGTCTGCCGTATAAGAAACGGGCTCGTGTGTCTAGGCGGGGTGGATCAATGTACACAGACGGGCGCATAAAGGACGAAGAGGAAGTCGCGCTAGGGTCGAAACGTCGCGAGGAGCGGGCAACTGTTCATCCTGAATGCGAGAAGGGGAGGCAGGCGTGTTCCGCGGGACGATGAATCGCGCTGCGTTTCGTGCGTTTCGGGTTTCCGCAGAGGAGATTCCAATTAGTGTTATTCGAAGCCTTCGGTTGCAGGCCTTGTCCACTTGAAATATTCCTCCAACGTTTCGCCAGATGCCTTCGCCCACTGACATTGACGTGTGTTTTCAGGTTGTGATCTATTTTCTGCTTACGCCGCGAACAACCGATCGGCAACCGCAGCTATTACTTGGCGAACTGTGTCATTAACCATTGAGGCAAAGTGCTTCGAGCTGATGCTCTAATTATAGTAGAACGAGGTTCCTTTACGTCCCACTAGACACTAGATTCTCGAGGAAATAGCAAATGAATGTTGGCTTTCGGTATAGGTTCATTTTCATCGATTAGAAGTCTCTGTTGAGGATCTGTCAGGGGTAATCGATAATTCCCAGTCAATCTTCCCGAACCAATATGCCGAGAGAATTAATTTCGTATTTCAAGGAAAATTTTATACCGATCCCCGCATAAGTGGCGCCTAAGCGTAGCTTCTACCATCACCGAACGAAGCGTGTCGTTATTTTTATCATAACCGTGATCCTGAGTTTCGAACCAACATGCCGGGGTAATGAAACGTAATCCACGGCTCAACCGACACCTACCGAAACTTTTCCATCTGACCTAGCGAAGCACATTGTCATCCTACCTACAGCTATGTATCCAATTTGTAGGCCAACGCGACGAGGTAATGAATTTCACTTTTCCCCCAGAAGTTGCACAGTAATCCACGACTTCAGCGACACCTGCGCGTGGTTTCTGTCGCCATTTAATTCGCCAAGCCGTCACCTTCGCCATAACCGTGAATTTAGCGCCCGGACCGATATGCCGGGGTGAAGAAAGCTCCGCTCCTCGCGTAATTTCGTAGCGAAGCGCCGGCGGAGCTGCACGTACGGAATCCCCTTGATGTCAACTAAGTTGACGTGGCCGCCATAACCGGCGCGCGTACACTTCGGGACGCGGTGCTCTTAGCATTTCGTTATGCGGTCGGGCGCGTGATTCTTCCCGCTGGCCAACGGCGGAGCACGTGCTTTCTGGGTCACAGTACAAGACGACGGGCTCGCTATTTCCGTGAGACGACGCCGCTATTTTCAGACCGGCTCTTCGGATACGTGGGCACCGGAACGAGTCCTTTTTCCCTGCACGCCGGCATCCCCATTGACGACTAGAAATAAACTTCTCCCTCGTGACACTAACAATGGAAACGGGCTTTCATTCAGCCGGTCTGGTTTCCTCGTATCTCATCGGCGTCCTGGGCCAGGGTGGAGGGGACGGGCGACGACCCCCTGCCAATTTGGCGGCGTCCAGGTTGGGTGTATTAATCGCGGCTCCTTCGAGTGTTTCTTAATTCGCTCCTATCGACGATCCCGCTCGAGCGGGATGCCATTGTCGCGCGCCAACAATGACCGACTCATTTTTGTTGGACACCACGTTGCCGCCATTGTGCGCCGAGCACGCGGTCGAGATTAATGAGGGGGTTTGAATTAATGTATTCAGAGCGCTGCAGGCCAAGTGTTAACGAAAATCCCAGATCATTTTTGTATTCCCGCGAACATGCATCCGTGGCTCTGCTTGCCGTGCGCCCGAGTGCTTTACCGGGGTCGTAGTATTGTCCGCGAGAGAAAGGGGGTGGCGCTTCCGACAGAGGATAATGTCACGGTTCGAGAGGGACTGCTTCTGTTTTTCTGGAATGAATAGAGAAAGACGCGTTCGACGACTTAAGGCGGATTCTCATTATCCGTTTACTCGTCGAAGCGTTCATTCAATAAGTCTCGCAGGGGATATTGGGTCATTTTGACTCAAAATTTGGATTGGGACTCTTTCATATTTTTAAATAATTCGTAACCGTGAATAATAAATAATAATAATAACAATTTTTATTTATTATTTATGTTTTTATTTGTAGAAACAGAATAAGTTCTTTCTTAAAATATTAATCGCAATAATTAAATGAACTGAGTTTTACTTTCGTATGCTCGTTTATTATAAATATATGATATTAGGTAAATTAACCCAAATTTACTTATTCCTGTAACTTTACACATTCCGTACAAGGGTTATGGCGAATCCACAGCCTGAGTGAACTGAAACAAGGAGGAGAGATTGATTAGAGTTCATTGGGCGTAATATAAAAAGCTTCTTTAAACGCCATCTTTGGGGACTTATATGTAAGAACCTGTGAATCAAAGAGAAAAATAAACCTAACCTAACCTCAAATGAAGAGGCACTGATAAATGTGGATCCGCCTTTAGCCTCCAAGGGTTCCTCCTCCAACTCCCCCATTCTGATACGAGTATTACCATTTCCATTCTCGACGATTGAATGTGTTCCTCAAGGTATTCCCACCTGATTTCCAAATCACCTGCATCGTACACAGTTTAGCCCAAGCTCCCCCTACCGTCCAATTAATTAGCCCAGTCGTCCAGCAAACGAAGGGTCCAATTAATAGGGCACTCGCCTCCCCCGTTGTATTTTTAATTCACCCCAGATTACCAACGACACCGACGCCGCTCCTCCATGCATAGGAACGCGCAAGATTTTAATTGAAACGCCCCCCGCCCCGACGAGACTGCTCCTCGGGCGTCGCGTGGACCTGCCGTTCGATATTCATGCAAATAGGCCCTTGGCTCCGGCGACCAGCCGGTTCTGTTGCTCTCATGGATGGGAAGCATCAGGCAGGGGCGAAATGGTGTCCAGCGCGGAGCGAATGGCGCCTTTGAGGGCGGAATTTGCGGCTGTCGCGAAAAAGGTTCTCCAGCGGTATCCGGCGCCGAGCGACAGTCGCTGGTAACAAAGAGCTTTTAAGCCCGGAAAATTCGTCTGGCGAGCTTTTGTTCGCCGCGTGGTGCGCGGCGATTCAACGGCCGGGAGTCGCTGCGTTTTCGGGGCTAATCTATCCTTTATCTCGCGGCGAAATCGCTCCTGCGACCCCTGACGGGCGGCGAGAAGCATTTGTCTCTCGCACAATGCCCAGAGGGCGCATCGGTCGATAAGAAATCCGCCACCTTGGAGAACGGCGCGTCGATCGGTGATCCCGAGACGCTGCTTTAGTCCCATGGACGCCGAAGCCGAATTAATCCCCGTATTTGTGGGAGGGATACTGTTTGTGGGAGAATTACTGCCTGGTTGTTCCTGTTAATTGTGGTTCTCCACGCCTCCTGGCGCCTGTCACTCCCCTGGCTATTATACGGGGGGTTTGGTGCATTGTGTCAGGTTGACCAATATGTTCGTGCCGTCTATTAGCACCTATTATAAAAGTAGGCTTGGACCTTCCCCATTGCCTAAAGATGATTGAGCGTTGGCTGTGGTGAGCAGTGAAGCTCTTTGCGCTTAGTGAAGGCGGGTGGTTCAGAGATTTCAAAATTACTATTCTTGAGGGGTGTAAACTATTTTAGAGCTGTTCTCTCTGCGATGGAGTCTTCTCTATAAACGGCACATTGGTGTCCAGCAGCTTGTGTTTATCAACTTAGCAATCCATAGTTTTAGATTTACAGGAAAAAAAGAGAAAAGGCAGATAAGAAAAACTAACATTCATGTTTTTTTTGGCTTCTTTCGATCTTATTGGACCCAGAGGGTGCCAAGGGGTTCTGGAACCCCCCAAAAAGGGGCATTGTAAAAACAAAGAAACCTAGGTTTGATTCTTTAAATAACTGTTTATAATCACCTAATGAATTTCATTGAATTTGCATTAAAAATATTTTCATCCGTTCAACTCGGCTAGTTGTGAGAATATGTTTCTTTGTTTACATAAATGAGAGGGTCAGTAATTAAGCTTAAAGGGGTGGAAGGTTGGAATCGAGGAACCTATTCAGTAATTGAAGATCGGAGTTCGTCGGCGAGATAACAACGCGTTGCTCGATCGTGCAGAGCTGCAGAGCGATTTTTTGGCGGCACAGAACTGGAATGGTGGAAGGAAAGCAGGGAATCGACCCGGGGCCCTCCCGGCCCCGCGAAGTGGAGCGTGGAGATGCTCTTTGGCGGCGCCTCTCGCTCCCACTTTTCATTTTCCTTCTCCTTTTTCTTTCTCGCCGTCTTGCTGCTTTGCCAGCGGAACGCCCGGCAGCCGCCTCTCCACGATTTTCATTCTGCTCAGCCGAGATCCGGCGAAAGTGACGCTCAAATGTTCCTCGGGGTTACCGGCCGCTTCAAAATCTTCGTCTCTTTTCCCTGGAAAGTGTCTTTTCCATTTAGCAAACACTGCCCTTTGCGCAAGCAGCTTGATAGTTTCGATTTAGAATCAGTTAGATCTTTATTCGATTCTATTTAATACATGCTTTCCACTGCTTCTGCTTCAGGGACGTTTGTATTGTTATTCTTGGAACGAGGGAACGAAAGGGAGAGTATTTGTATCGAAATATCTGAACGATCCTTGTAAATTTATTTACCCGGTTAACGGAGTGCCGTTTTACTCGAGCACGTATTGCAAATTTATATACACTTATGTTTCAACCAGCTCGCACATAAATTTCTACAGCATGAATGACTCATCAAACGGCTGAACATCTCGAGCACCCTACAGACGCGATATATTTAAGCAGTAAATCGGAAACGTGACGTACACAGCATCATGCAAACGACTTGTGTTTCTAGGAGGCCTCAATGAAACACAGAAGTCGGCTGAACTTGATGCTGTGCGCTGTTCTTTTAACTGTCTTATAAATAAACAACAGGTTACAGTCGCTCTTACGAGCACGCAGTGTAGCTATACCGAATAACTGCACAACTGGCTGGCAGCTATAGCTACAAATACCTGTCGAATGCTCTAGCAATCTCGATACAACCAATTTAAACTAAAGCTACTCCAAACATAACCTAAAAAGAGTATGTATCTAACAAAAGTGTAAGAAGTTTCTGAAGTCTCTAAAATCCTGTCAAAATAATGCAAAAACCCAAATGATCACTTGCACTATTACAAAATATTCCCAACCCTTTCCCGCTTCAAAATATCCGTCCCCAAAATACCGGTTTCAAATTAAAAGCCCAGAAAGCCCAGACTTCACGAAGCTTTGAGACACTACTCCCAAGGAGGATGATGATTGCCAAATGATGGCGTAATTCGAGGGCACTGAAGCCGTAGGATCGAGCGCTCGATGAACCTTTCGATCTCTATCGAGGAGATCAAGCGACATCGGTATCGTCCAGAAACGACGAGAAAGAATGAGGCCCGTGGCACGCGGCTGGTTGGCGACGAGCCTGGCGCTCGTTATTTCAACTGCTCATGGACGAGCGTTAATTACGATTCAGCTGCTCGTTTGGCAGGCGGCCTGTCGATCGGCAATCGGCCAGCGCGCAACCGATCGAAATGGATCCGCAGCTTTCTTCGTCGACGTGAGTCACGCAGGTCTCCCGATGGTGTACGTACCCAAGCGCAACCGATCGGCCCGGCGATCCCTCAGATTGTATTATAAAAACAGCCCCAACGCACCCCGACTCATCCCTGGAACGTCACGTTGAACAGTAATATCGTAGCGATTCGATCCCACACCCCCTCCCCCCTCCCCCCCCCTCCCCCGCGACCCACCCCCTCCGTACAAAGCTTCCGAATCCTCCCCGTTCCACTCGACAATCCAATCGCAGTAGAATCAGCTAGCAGCGTAGCGATTTTCCACTCCAGTAGCCCGATAATTAACGAACATTCCACGGTAGGAACGTTAGTGGCCTCCTGTTCTCCGGCGATCGAGTAGCCTAGGTCTCGGTTAATTCTTTATCGATCCCCGTCACTTAAGCGATCTATCAAGCCATCGCGGCTCTGCCGGGCTGTCGACCTAGTGGCTTCGCCGCGTCTAGTAGCTCATTAAGAGAATAGCTTGGTATAGGGACTGCTAGTACAGAGGTAGCGCAACCTAGTTTCCCGTTTTCTTACGTTCCACGTATGTATGTACGATGTACAGTGTTGTTTCTTCTTCTCCGTCTGTATATGTACTTGCTGTGCCCTGTGTATATATATGTAATAACGTATACGCGAGCTTAGACGCGAGCGGCGCGGGGGACGTTTTGCGCGCCACTGATTTGCTCTTTCTTCTTGCAGATCGCTGCCAAAACTCAGCAGCCAGGACGAGGATGGGCCGAACCCCCACACCCAATACACAGGCGTCACGCACTTCGAGCCCATACCGCACGATCATGACTTTTGCGAGAGGGTCGTCATCAACGTGAGCATTTCTAGTCGTTACTTGTGCGTTCATTTCGCCGTCCCAAGTGCAATCTGCGGGGCCATTTCCGGCTTTGTCAGACGAGAGGCGTTTAATATTGATTGATCTATAGAGGATGTCCCTTTGGCAATGACACTATAGAAATGATTTAAATATCGCGAGGGCATGTTTATGTCACAGTAGGGTGGCCATTTTTTATAGGTACCGAATTTATTTTTTCGTATTTCTTTGCCCTTAGTCCCTTTGTCCCTTAGAATTGTTTCAGTGTAGTGCAATTGGACAACAGGAAAGGGAACCGATCGGACTTTAAAGGTTAGAATTCATCAATGATTTGAATTTAACGAATTTCTCAAAAATGGTAAGCGCTATCGAAATTTTGTTGAAATAATGTTAAAAGAGCATTTAATTTTCTACAATTTCTCTATATATAATTTTTTCGTGCTGCTAACCATTTTCTAGATAATAGCGTTTGAATATAGAGCTCCGCGTTACGCGCCTAGATATAGGCAATACGTCGCGCTGTAGAGGAGTGCGCACCTCTCTATTCAGACCCTATTATCTAACAAATGGTTGGATGCACGAAAAAATTGATATATACAGAAATTGTAGAAAATTGAATGCTCTTTTAATATTATTTCAACAAAATTTTGATGAGGCTTACCATTCTTGAGAAATTCTTTAAATTCAAAACCATTGATGAATTCTAAAATGGAAGCCCTGGTAGGCAACCCCTTCCTGTTGTCTGATTGCCATAAACTTTTTCAGGAATTACTGTTTATGAAATGGAATCGCACTAGGGGCTGAGAGCAAAATAAATCGGATGTTGAAAAATAAGGGCCACCCTCGTATGCACACACTGATCCGATCAGCTAAAATATTCACAAGAAATGAAATTTATACTTTTACTAGTGGATGTATACATTTTCACCCTGACTCAGGGAAAATATGCAGAAACAAAAATGCTTTAATTGAAATGGATACTTTTTTGAATTATTAGGTGCGGTCGCCTTAGTGGCTATAACCATACACACCTCGATGCTAAAAACGCACCCTCTTCCTGCGTTTCCCGAAATAAAATTTTTAGGTTAAAATGGATGTTATCTATGAGATGCATTTATTTTATAGGTTATGTGGCGGTGTGCGCAACTGCTACTAAAATTGCCCATTCAAATTTATGCATTTGCTTTATAGATTCTGCTAGTAAATGTATCCCCATTAAAATTCAAGTATTTTTCATCGTGGCTACTTTCCCTAATTCAGTGTAAAAATATATGTATACATCCACTAGTAAAAGGTTAAATTCCATTTCTTCTGAATACTTTAACGAACCGGATAAGTGTGTGCATACATTGACTACCGCATATATACATTCCCTGAATTAACGCTTTGACTGTAACGTATACAGTAAATATGAAGCACATTCGTGACGGGTAACTAATGAAGGACCCAGTGCTCAAGAATGTACACCACAGTTCTCTTAGAATCCTCGGGATGAATGTTGAAAGCACCGACTTGTGCCATTTGTATTTCGTCATTCGTTGCTCGTCAGCGACACCGAAATTGCCATAGGTACCTATGTATGTACTTGTTGTTTAGAGGAAGCAGGAAAATATGACACTTTTTTCACCGGCTGCTGGCATCCCCAGATGCATTCGCGTGTTTGTTTCGGGGTAGCTTCCACTCCAGTCGCTTCTCGTCTGAAATAGGCTGGCTCTCGAGTGTCATCGGAGGATTAACCACAGGTGTTGCGGGCTGTAGTAGGACGAAGGGGAAAAACAAGGATCGCTGTGATGAGTTTATCAGCTCGCCAGGAGTTATGGTGAAATTGCTGGAAAGCGAAGCTCGATTTAACTGAGAGCGGCCGCGCGTGGATCGATCGGCAAACTCGAACTTTCAAACGCAATTACTCGATCAGCTGGTTAATCTTGCTTACTGGCACTCGCAGAGCACGCCTAACGCTCCCCGTGAAAATAGGAAACGAAGATCGAGCGAACTTATTGACTTTGCCTGGCTCGGGGAGTGAGGAGACTACTTGAGCTATTAAACGCAGCGGATCCTCCATTATCCGGAGTTTCGTTATTCGAACGCTCCGCTATACGAGTGCTCTTTTCTCCGGGCGGAGCGCGCCTCTGCAACGTGCGCCCTCCTCTTATTAAAATATTTTTCATTAATTAGCAAAATTATACACGATCGTGGCAATTTACTGAGCCTGCCCGAGTCGAGGAGCAAGGAAAGTATCTGAGCTATCGAATCCGGTGGAAGCTTTATTATTTGAATTTAAAAGATGTAGCTTCTACTGTTTAAATATTCTTCTGTAACTATGTAATGGCGTCTAAATCATTCGCGAGTCTGTAAGTAAGTAAATCACTATTTTATACTATGCCTTTGCCTCTAGGGATGTCAACCATATATCGATATATTAAATTGATCGATAAAATGAAAAAATATGTCGAAATTTCTGTATGGATAATTTCGAAAAGCATACCGAGTGGATATATCAATATATTCTAAAAATATCGATAAAATTTGCTTTTGTATACCAACCCCAATCATCGTCGAAAACATAACCTTATATTTGAGATGCTGTCTTCGTGTTCGTTGTGTTGAAAAAATTCGTTTTTTTTTAAAATTTGCTTACTTTTCGTGGAAATTTCAATTAATTTAATTATTTAAAGTAAATGAAAAATAAAGTGGAAATATGTATATAAAAATCCAGACAGTAAACAATCTCAGTTTTTACTATAAAAGTTAATAAACTATAGTAAAGAATTAATATTATCTGTTTTTAGTAAAATTAAATATATCGATACTTCGCCTCTAAAATATAGCGTGTATCGATGTGTATCCCTCGATATATCGTATAATCGATGGGTATATCGATATATTGAAAAATGTTGACATCCCTACTTGACACCAATTTTATTCTCCTTGAAATATGTTGCTAAGCACAGAAATCTAAGCGGCACGTAATTCTCCATTTCTGCTCGATTTCAATTTTAAGAGGTTAAACAGCCCGAAAAATTCGAAAATCTTTACATAATGTTAGAAAAATGGTTGTATAATTAATAATTAGGAAAGAAAACTTGCATAATAGAATAACTATAAGTAGATAACACCATGTATTGTTTAAAGGCTCCATTTCATTCATAAGAAAATGAAAAGCTGAACGATTTCAGCGCCCTCTAGTCCCCCACTCTTCCAGTTGCCAGTTTGCAAATTTGCTAACACATAGGTCCCTTTACAATACGAATATCTTCTAAAATACACTTACTATGAGTATAATAAAATTAATTTTATTGGAAATTTATTGATTGATATAATAGGTGATCAAATTAATCTTGTTAAAATAATAAATAATAAAAATGATTGGAATTCAATTATTAAATGAAGAATATTTAGTGGGATAAATTTTATTAATGTTATGAAGGGTACCCTCCGGTCAAAACGCTTGAAAAATACGTGATTTTCATGAATTAATAAAAAAAGAAACTGAACAACATACAGTAAAAAAGCTTTTCGGATATTATTACTACATATTTGAAGAAGCAAAAAAGAACAAACAAAAATGAATTTTTGAATTTTTATCAATTTTTGCATTAGATATACAGCATTCATTGTACCACTGTAGAAATTAAAGCTGTAAGATAAAAAAAACTGAAAATGTTCTTAAAATATATGTGAATGGTTATCGCCTTATCTGTCTTTATTGGAGACAACAATCCGGCGATTTTTAGCACATGTTTAAACACAATGTTGCAAAAAAAAACATTTTTCTAAGCATAAATCTGTCCATAAAAAAAGTGAGTGATCCAAAAATGTTCTTTGTGGATAAGGCGATTGCGAGTCTAATTATGAATAGAATGCCGTAAGAGTTTTTGAAATCGGTCTACAATTAAGTCAAGAGTTTTAATTTCTACAGTGGTACAATGAATGCTGTATATCTAAAGCAAAAATTGATAAAATTCAAACAATAATTTTTTTGTTAATTCTTCAAATATGAAGTTATAAATTCCAAAAAGCATTTTTACTGTATGTCGTTCAGTTTCTTTTTTTTTAATTCATGAAAATCACGTATTTTTCAAGCCTTTTGACCGGAGGGTACACTTAGGATACTTAAAGTAATCTTCCTTAGCGGTTTTCTTATTAAATTAAATCACGTAGCGGTGTTTATCGTGTTAAAATATCGATTCTTCAACTTCTCAGAACTGTTTCACCCCTCGAAATTGAAATTGACCAAAAAATAAAGAAATACGTGTCTTAGATATTTGTATCTAACAACATATTTCGGGAAAAATCTCCAGAAATACTTCAGCCCCAGAAATAGAGAGATAAATGCCGGAGAGTCAGAATATCCTACAGTCGAAAAATCCCCTCGCCCCGGTGATGTCTGCCTATTATCGACAGCAGTGAAGCCTCCACAGTAACTCAGTCATCAAAGTCCGATCCGAATAATTTCCAAGAGCAGAGCGTGACGCGGTCCATCGATCAGACAGACGTGAATTCCGTCGCCATGTTTCAAATACAGGATCGCGGGCGCGGACGTTTCATATCTCTTCCACTCGCCGCGCTATCGAAACGCCCTGTGTAATTGGAGTCGAAACTCGGCGATTTCCACGGTGCGAAAAAAAAAGGAGAAGGAGAGAGATCGACACGTGCTCGATCGCGATCGCCCGGAACGAACGAAAGCCGGTTGTCACGTCGGACGTTGCGTAACTAGGGAAGGGAGGAGAGAAGGAGGGTGGGGGGGGGGGGGCGAAAGGACCAAAAGGTGGAATCATTTCTCTGAAGGATCGCGACCGATACGAGAGCGTCGTTGTCGATCGGTGTCGTTTGCTCGCACGCTTCCGCAATGGGATCGATCCCCGCGTGGCGTTGCCAAAGCGGACGCGCGCTTTCCGCGGCGGTTCGACTGGCCGAGGACTGTATTCGTATTTCTTTTCTTCCTCGAGCGGGCAAGATTATCCCAAGACACGAAGTGACCTACAGGCCGTGTTTTGGCGGCCGTCCAAGTTCGTCTTGGAATCACGGACGATATAGTACCAAGGTCGTATTGTGTGAACGGAATTATCTGTCCTCGTGGATGACACGACTGCATTGCGCCAATTAAAGTAACCGTTCGATCGTTCGCCGAAAAATTCCGGACTACCGATCGTTCCGTCACGCGTGCCGCTCCGCTTCTCGATCTTTGTCGAAACTTCGGAACTAGGTTAACCTCGGGTGCGGGCTACTATTTTTGAGAATCTCGAGAGACGGCGTTCATCTTTCCCCCGTTTTTCTCTTTAGCACACTTAAATTGCTTGTGTAAATATTATTCCGGGACCGAGGAATGATTCCCTCGCTGTTATCTCTCGGGCTTGAGGTAAGAAAAGTTTTATGCAGATTGCTTGGCTCCCTTTCAAATATTGACGGTGAAATTTCTGCAGACCGATTCATTCTTCGATCGCTGGTGAGCGTGTTCAGCTGGAAGGATTTGTTGTGGTACTTAGAAACGTTTAAGTCCACTAGACTTCTATTTTTACACCTTCGCGAAGATCTTGTTAGCTGGAATAAATTCTACTGGATACAATTCTCGAAGCAGCGCGCGTACCAGGCATGTAGCGAAATACAGTGGATAGGATTGATCCGTGCGGCCGGAGCCGAGAGAGAGAGAGAGAGCGCGAAGCGTGCGGTGGCAAGGGAATGAGGATCGTCAGTAGTCAGACGCACTCCCCGGACCAATATGACTGGAGCTATATCTCTCTGTACCTCTGCACACGAGCTTTATTTTAGAAATTCTTTCCAGCGAATCCTGTCTAAATTAATGAGAGCTTCAAAGCTGCTCACGAACTTCACAGCGATTCCATTTAAAATGTCTAGCTTACGCCTTTGTTCGCGTTTTTAAGAGCACAGAGTGCTAAACAGAAATGAAGCAGTTTCAGTGGTCGATCGAGAGACCATTTGCGCGACAAATCCTGGTCACTCTCGGGCGTTCGATAACGGCGCTAAATATCGACCGGTAGCACATTGCACACGCGTTTGTCCACGCCATCGCGGGCGCAATCCAATTTCTGTTCCCGGCGCGCCTTCATCGCCCCTCCTCGTTGCCCAACGCAGCTGTATCAAGTAACCTGTCATCGCCGAAAACTTGGGCTGCCCTTACAAATTGAGGGAAATACAGTCGCATATTTTGGCAACAACAGCGATAAGCGTGCCCTTGGGCTCGAATCGTATCACCGGCTCGCGAGGGGAAATGGTAACGGCCTAATAGAGCGATTAAACAGACTGACGTTAACCAGACCTGCGGATTATTAACATTGGATTCGGGGCCATTTTAGATGAGACGCTTGGTGGTTTAAGGGATAGTCTCTTTACAACCTATATCGCGCTGAAAAGGTCTTTACTTGAAATGTGCAGGCTAAGTTTGCGTTTTTGTCGAGCAGCAACACCTGGACCTTTAACGAAATGTCACGTGTCTCTAGTGTCGCCCAGATTCTTTTGCAAGGGGAGGGTTCACGTTTCCGTTGTTTGTGACATTATGGGAATTATCGAGTTATAGGCAGGCTTCACCTTGGTCGCAGGGTTAACTTTAATTCTGCCCGAGTAAATGTGATTTGCGAGCGGGCGAAGTTATATTCCCTTGGTCCCGCGACGCTCTCAACGCCACCGTCGATAAACCACGGGGCCCTGTCGCAACAGTTATAACCGATGCTCGCTCCTTTTCTTTTTAATCGCCCTAATGCCGCGACGCAATTACCCTAGATTCGTTTATTAGTTTTCCGTCCCGGCGAGGGGGGCTCGAGAGAAAGTCGTTTCTTTTCGGGACGAAACAAATCAGCGGCGACCGCGCTCCCGGTTATTCTTGATAAATCGACGTTACGCTCGAGCGTAACGGCCAATAACGACGGTCGTTATGCCTGCGAGCTCTAAAGAAGGAGCAACCCCTTCTGGGTGGAGTGCCGTTACCGTTAACAGTCCTGTAACGCTAAAATTTTCACGTCCAAGGTACACACCTACTTCTAGAACAACAGCCGAGTGGGTCCTGTACTGCGTCGCCAGAATCTTTTCGCTCTATTGCATGCCGTCCCCAAGTACCGGAGGGACATTTCTCCAAATCTATCCTCACTCTAGGTTAAGTCTCCCTTCTGTAATCTCTGTAGCTTCCCCACAAACACAACAGTACAGAAATACATTAACTTAGGGTGAGCACTCGGATCAGAAATCTTCCCACATTCCACTCGCAAATTATTATTATTATTAAAAATCGGAGAAAAAGTAGCGGAGAATTATAATAATGCAAATGTAACAAGTCGAAGCCGAATATTTTGTACCGTTATTTCATCCTGCATTACTGTATTAAGAACCGAAACACTGCTTTCATGATTCGAAACAAGATCCTCCCCAGCGCAAACTTAGCCCACTGGTTGAGGTTATGTTGCGCAGGTGGCGCGCGGGCCAGTGGCACGCCGCCTCACTAGCGCCGCCCAGTGACGGAAGCAATCTCCCGCTGAACGTTAACGAGCCGTTGCCGCTTCGTTTCGCCCCGCAAATTAGCGTATCGCGACCAAGAAAGCCCTTTGAGCCCGTCTGAGAAGCGCTGACCCGGCCGGCGTCCCAATCGGCAGGGGCAGCCGCAGGTTGACAAAAGGGCGATTAACGGGTTAGAGGAAGGGGGCGGGCTCGCGGCTTGTGTACCAGCAATAATCGATCGTTCGCTGGATCTCGACAGGTGAGCGGGTTACGGTTTGAGACGCAGCTGCGTACGCTGAACCAATTTCCGGACACGCTCCTTGGCGATCCGTCACGGCGGCTACGATACTTCGATCCGCTACGCAACGAGTACTTCTTCGACCGGAACCGGCCCTCCTTCGACGCGATACTCTACTACTACCAGAGCGGCGGCAGGCTGCGCCGCCCCGTCAACGTTCCTCTCGATGTCTTCTCCGAGGAGATCAAGTTCTATGAGCTGGGCGAGCTGGCCACCAACAAGTTCAGGTACTGCACCCCGCTACGTGTCTGTGAAACGGGACACCTCTTTGTCTTCCTCACCCCAACCCCAGTTTCAGTGGTAACAGTTTTGCTTCGGCGCGACAGGTACATTGAACGGTCGTGTCCAACGTGTCAGAGTGACGGTGATCGGTATATAATTATAGTTCTCTAAATGTGGAGTAGACGATGCTCTATTATCTCTCTATTGGGAGCTAGAAAAAAGACCCACTACCCACAAGCTCAAATGTCACAGGAGCCAGGGGGAATCCTACCTTTAGGTCCTTAGCGGCTGTCCACATTCGTGGGCTGTCGCGATTTGTTTCCTTTGCGTTCTTGGATTCGCGGTGGACTTTGTTGGAAGGGATTGGATGGAGCCAGCGGACGATTCCCCTCGCCATTGTGACATTTTAGCTTATGGATACTGGGACTTCTTTCCAGCTCCCAAAGTATGTATAGTTCTTTTGTGCAAGACTGAGAATTTTTACGATCTCAACTGTCTCTGACGCGTTGATTAGGTGGATTTGAACCTTAACCCTTTGAATATTGAATTAACACTTTGAGTGGCGCGAATAGTGCCCCTTTGTGTTATCACAAAGATTCAGGGACGGTTGGGTAGACTACTTTCGAGGGTTTCCAGGAAATAGAGAACGCGAGGACACGCCGGCGCCAGTCAAGGTGTTAATGCTAATGTAGTTGTCTCTGTAATGATCACTAGTTTCTAGCACTCATGTATCAACCACACCGTTGTTATACTGATATCTATTTGTGTTTAACTGTCACGATTCAGACACACAATGAGATTCTTTGGATACACCAGTTTACCACGAGTCAAAGCTGTAATCAGTACGTGAGGAATTAAGCAAATTTTGCCGATACTGTAGATGTACCCGAATCTGTTATAGCGTAGACATGTACTCATTATCATACAGGGTGATTCGAAGTGATCGTAGCTCGAGCGGGACGCGTTTCTGTATCCACGTGTACGTCGCCTAACTTCGCCTATGCCAGCGAAGCACGCTGCTAAAGTGCGGCCCCCGTATTACAGAATCACCCTGTACAGTTCTAGAACAGAGTTAGTGTCGATGAGAAAGGACGGTTTTACGAGCCGCGCGAGATGTGTTGGAGGCTGTGGATCCCCGGAAAGTCAAAGTCCCGAGCTCATTGTTCGGGGCTGTTCAATCTCTTGCCCCTTGGCAGACCCGCGATCCCGTTTCATGACTCTCGTCACCGCGGAAATAAGGGGAAGGGGCGGAGGTTGGAAAACTTTCTACTTGCCCCTCCGTCGTGGCAATGTCTGCCCCCTTCACGGTAACGAGGATTATAAGGGCGAACGCGCGCTTCTTTTGGTCATTCCATTTCTGACCAAAGAGTCTCTCGACTTTAACCCACTATTCGCCAATTACGCTGTAATGTATATAGGGTGTCTCATCAGTCACGATGCAATCGAAAGGGGAGTGATTCTTAATCTGAAAGTGGGTTGAAAATACAGACTAGTCTAGATATAGTGATGGTCAAAAGAAAGTTTAATACTTGTATCTCGACATACCTGCGCAACTGACTTAATACGACACTGTTATGTATTTCGTTACGGTATTATGTAAACATCTTTATTGTTTCTTGCGTGTTACAATCTTCTTTCTCTCTGCCAGGTGTACATACATACGCTCCTCAATGCTATCCTTACTTCAACTCTATGCTATACTTATTATCATACATTCTTAACCTATCTTATTTCCTACTCCTATTTTATACCTTCTCCTTTCCATCCCCTCCATCAAGCTTTCCCCCGTTCCACTGTCGTCCAAAATGTCCCCATTACTCTCGCCCCTTGCACTATCTCTTCCCTTTCCCTTCTCGGTACATATATCCCACATCTTGGCGTCACTGGCGTATTCCGGCAGCCCCGCAATGTATGGGATATGCCTAAATAAATGTTAAGACAGAATCGTTCGCAATGGAAGTGACCCATTCTCGTTACCGTTCCAAGTTTAAAGATTAAACTTTCTTTCGTCCACCGCTGTAAGTAAAAACGTCACCTCCAGATGTTGATTGCTGTTGAACGCAACGATACCATATTCTGCGTAGCTACAACCTGTACCACCCTGTATCACCCTGAGCCACTGTGTAGAGTGTAGAGAGAAAAGAATCGCTCCCCCCTGCCCACTCTCGATCGGTGTGTGAGGGGCGCGAGGTGGGCAGCGTGCACGGGCAGCAGAGGACAGCGTAAAACGTGTACCGACTGTGCGCAGGGAGGACGAAGGGTTCATCAAGGAGGAGGAGAAGCCGCTGCCGTCGCGCGAGTTCCAAAGGAAGGTCTGGCTGTTGTTCGAGTACCCGGAGAGCTCGCAGGGGGCACGCGTGGTCGCGATAATATCCGTGTTCGTGATCCTCCTGTCGATCGTGATATTCTGCCTGGAGACGTTGCCGGAGTTCAAGCACTACAAGGTGTTCAACACGACGACGAACGGCACGAAGATCGAGGAGGACGAAGTGCCGGACATCACCGACCCGTTCTTCCTAATAGAGACTATTTGTATCATCTGGTTCACGTTCGAGTTATCGGTGCGCTTCCTCGCCTGTCCAAACAAACTGAACTTCTTCCGTGACGTAATGAACTTCATCGACATCATCGCGATCATTCCGTACTTCATCACGCTCGCCACCGTGATAGCCGAGGAGGAGGAGACGATCGATCTGCCCAAGGCGCCGGTAAGCCCGCAGGACAAGAGCACCAACCAGGCGATGTCCCTGGCGATACTCAGGGTCATCAGGCTCGTCAGGGTGTTCCGGATATTCAAGCTGTCCAGGCACAGTAAAGGCCTTCAGATCCTTGGCCGTACGCTCAAGGCCTCCATGAGGGAGCTCGGCCTGCTCATCTTTTTCCTCTTCATCGGTGAGTCACCTTCTCTCGTCTTGCGACCTTTTCCCGCGTTCTCGACGCCTCACTTGTCTCTCTCTTCCATCTTTTCTCTTTCATCCTTGGACGAGCCTCTCTGCCGAGGTCCTGTAAGTGGCGGTCATTTAAAGCATTGAACGCGGAGGAAGGAGTCTGTCGGTGGCGCCGGTGGCTCGATTGATCGGACCCAATCGAGCGACAAAACGGGCGGTCACAGCCCGTGATCACCGACTGGCTCCTTTCTCCCTGGGATTCGAAGAACATGGGTGAGACCAAGCTATCGTTAAAAACTTTCGACACAAGTGTCACACGCTCCCGCGGCTACCCGGACGTTTCTCGCGGCGCTAGCGGTCACACGCTCCCGCCCCGAAAAACTAGGGAAGCCGCGGCTCCGTGCCGCACGCCCCCGTCCAAAGTTTTGTACGATAGCGTGGCTTGTGCATCGGGCTTGTTTACACCCGCGGAGAAACTTCAGAGTCTGGCGTCTGGATACGATAGGCGCTTGTTTGCCGGTGAATTTTAATACCACGACGGCGAAGAATCAAAGGACCAACGAGGACACCGGATACTCGCAGCATGATTGCGCGAACGTTGGACAGCGAAATGGGAAACGTTTCGGAAACGTTCTGGAGATCGAAGACCATCCGCCCTCTGAAACAAACGTCACGTTCCTCCTGGAATATTTTCGGAGGGTGCCACGACCCATGGAAGATACACCAGGGCACCACAGACTTATACCGTCGCTCGCCTATCGATCCTTAATTCAAGCCCTGGTACAATTTCCAGCGGTGTTCTTGTCCAGCTTTCCCTCTATACGAAAATAAGCTGTCGGCGATCTACAGAGGTTGGCAAACACACTGCTGGGTCGCTCGTTACGGCGGTTGGGATGCTTGCCGGTGCAAAGCACGAGGTATCTGAAAGAGTACACTTGAATGGTGGTCTGTTGCTGTTGAAGATCACGGAAAGATTGTTAAGACGGGGGTGTTTGTCGTTCGAGCGGGCAAATGAGAACAACGGTACGTGTTTATTGTAATCTTTATTACACCAGTAGAACGTGATACAGAGAATTCGAAATACACAGGTGGTACATATGTAGTCGTAGCACAGAAGGCGATGTACGTTGTACAGTCACGTGCTGCCGTGAACTCAGAATATGGTAATAGGGAAGAAAGTTTGTTCGAGATCATATTTTTCTAATCCTCAGGGTTAGAAGATGTTTTTTTTTTCTTCAAACGAATCATGTAATCTGCTACGCCCCATCATGTGATGTTCGAAATGGCGGCACCCAGCGTTAATACGATACTGTCACACTCGCTCCTCCAGATTGTAAAAACATTATCCACATCTCCCGTAATGCAGATACAGTATCGGCCAAAAGTATGGGACCACCTGGCTTCTTGTTACTTTCCAGTGGACTGATCCTACGATTTACTCCTCGCCTGCATGTAACGTGGTGCTGGTTACTTATGTCATAAACACACTGACCAATAAAGTGCTCCTCTATTACAGAAAATAATGCTTTACAGTTCTCCCACGGGGTGGCCTCATACTTTCGGCCGGTAGTGTAAGGGAGCATACATATTCACAGTTGATCCACACGAATAAACACGAAACACCACTCCATACCATTCGACGAAACATCAACAGCGACCTCCCCGAAACGTCATCGCGAGCAAATTGCCTTCCCTACCGCCATATTCGGCCGCCGGGACCACTACAGCTCCTTCCTTAACAATGCCCCCGCAACAGCAGCATAGAAAATATCGATGCACCCTCTCAGGTACGCGAGTACCCTAAAAGTGTAGGAGAAATGGAAGCTATCGAAAGGACGAAGGGATCGACCGATGGAATCCACTGACAAGAGTCTGGCTGCAATGGCCCCAGAGCCCGTGAATGATGTAGGTAACCGAGCCGACGACGACGACGGTGGGGCCAAGGATCATCCGCTCCCGGAGGAAGGCTGCCAACCCAATCATCCTAATGGAAGGTGCTCCATAAAACCGTCGATCTCGCTGGATCGCCCGGATGGCCCTCTGGCGAGGATCAGAAGAACGGACCTGGACCTAACGCCAGGGAGATCGATCGATAGATCGGAGCTGGGTGGTGGTTGCAGGAGCCGCCACCGCACCCGGAGCAGGGACAGGGGGCCAGATGGAGGCGCAGGAGGTGCAGGAGGAGGAAGCTAGAGCTAGGGGACACTAAAATACCGTGTCTTGAACCGTGCCTTCCTCTTGTGTGCGTTGCAGGTGTGGTGCTGTTCTCGTCGGCGGTGTACTTCGCGGAGGCGGGCACGCAGGACAGCTTCTTCAAATCGATACCGGACGCGTTCTGGTGGGCGGTGGTCACGATGACGACCGTGGGCTACGGGGACATGAGGTACAGAGCCACCGGGGGCGTTAAACCCACTGAACCGGTGTTTTCTTCCTTGCATTGCAGGTGTGGTGCTATTCTCGTCGGCGGTATACTTCGCGGAGGCCGGCTCCGAGAATTCGTTCTTCAAGTCCATTCCGGACGCGTTCTGGTGGGCCGTTGTCACGATGACGACCGTGGGCTATGGTGACATGACGTATGATGTACTCACTTTCACTTAAGACTCTAGTTAATGCCCGCCAATCAACTAAACGAACACACACCAAGTTTTTTACTCTCTCCTCCGATACTTGAACCATTCAACTTACTTGACACTCTCGAGTACTTCCCCCTATATCGTCCTCTGTGAACCTGTCTTCGAGTTCTCTCCTCCCCGAAGGCACGAATTCCCCCTCTTCATCCACCCCACCCCCCCCCCCCCCCCTCCGCTCCCAGTTTGATCGCTTTTTAGTTCCGAGCTCCTTTTTTTTGCTGATGCGGATTTTAGTGCTTGATAGAGTTGAGCACGCTAGTTTTTCTTAGTCTTCTCGAACTTCCACGCATCTGGTTCTCCACCCCCAAAACCACCCCACCACCACCACCCCCACGCTCGTCGAATCTGGAATGTTTCGTTCCTCTTTACCTTTACTGCCTCGATCGATGATTTCTCTTCAACTCTTTTATACATCTCTTTTTGCACATCGCATACTTACAGCGCTGCTCGCTACGTTACTCTAACACGCTCCGATCCGATCATCGACATCTGATTAGACCTCTCTTATACGGGGTGTTTCTTCATTTCTGGGAAGCAGTATCGGGGTGGATTACTTTCTTGGCAAATTGTAAATTCCTTTTTGGGTTCCAATAGCTTGCTCCGCAAGTAGAGACAGTATAGTTTTTCTGCAACTTCTTTCGCAAACTTCCTAACGTTCAATTCAAGCAATATTAATTGGAGCACCCCACTGCTAACTTTCAGATAATAACTTGCATGGTTTAAGTAAAGTTTCTCTAGATGTCACATCGTCGAATGTGACTCGTGCATGACCCATTGCCAATGTCAAAGTACTTTAATAAATTATGGATCAAAGTGGGCAATACATTCAAACACACACATAACTCTTTGAAGGCATCGGTTGTCTGTAATAACACGTGTGCAGTAGCCATTCAGAACGCGTCCTGTAAATATACACTGTTGTTCATAAGTATTAGAACGCCCGCTGTATTTGCAGAAAATGTGATATTTGGTACAGCTTCGATACTCCCCACTGCTCTTAATTTAAAATAGCAAAATTTCTCAGACCTGTTTATTAAATGTGCAACGTTTTTCAGAATTATTCCACAGAGATGTCCCGATACATATGAACGCCAGTGTAAGTACATGTTCATGATGACTGAAATTCAGAAAAATATTCCTACTGAATACCAAATGAATGGCAAATTCATTATCGAAGAAATATCTCGTTCAGTGATCCAGATTATGCGTGTAGTTTAGTTTCCCACTCTGAAATTAGAAAAACTAGCCGTCGATTAGACATGGAGACTATAGATGGCGTGGATAAGAGAACGAACACGACACAGTAATTTCCAAAGTAAGTTGTTCTGTTTCCGTAAACTCACTCGTGAGACGTTACGTTTAGACGAATCTTCATTTTGTTATTTCCGATCTCTGAACTGATCTCTGCAATACTTTGCCAGGTATTAAGCAACACCCCGTAGATTGTGCCCCAGGCTCCGTTTTATTACTTTCCTCTTCTCCGTTTCCGTGCTGATTCAGCCGTACCTTTCATTTTCTTTTCACCAACCACCCCCCCCCCCTCCCCCGCGCGCCCTCCTTCGGCCTTTTCCGCTTCCGCCCGGCCGTCTCTTCGTCAATTTTTTCCGTTATCACCTAGAAGGAATCGCTCGAACGAAGGGAGGGCGTCCCAAAAGCTCGTCGCCCCTTCGCCTTCGAAACCCCCTTTCTCGCGGGAAAAAAACTCAGTCTCACGGGGGAAAAGCGAATTGAAACGTCTTGTTCCAACCGACTTCCCCGTTCAACACGTTTAATCAGGTTGCGAGCCGGCGAGCTGAAGAGTCGAATGCGGGAACAGTGGACGCTGTCAATTAATTTACAATCTCTTGTCAGGTGAAACTACTGATGTGAGAAGATTTGTTGCTATCACCATGCGAGTTAGACGAGAGAATTTAGTTTCTTCCATAAGCTTTCTAACTTTCGTTCACTTGTTGCACTCTATTGCACACCTAACCTCAAAATTGGAATCACAAGAAAATCACGGTTAAGCAGGAAAGTTCAAAAGTATATCTCGAAACGAAAAGAAGCAAACAAGGTGTGTTGTAAACAGTAGTCAAGTAGATTTAATGTCCTCGCGATTATTGGCCACGCAGCGAATCGCAAAATGGAAGGAAGACTCGTCGTGGCTAACAAGGAAACCCGCTTACCCTTACTCATCGATTAGAACGCAACTTTGTGGGTTTATAGAGTGACTTCAGAAAAGAACAACGGTATGTTTCATTCCTTCCCAATCGCTCTTTAAGGCTGTGAAAACTAACCTCAACGTCAAATGGTCACTCCCACTTTTTGGCGTGTAACTCCTAAAGTACAAGAATCGGGAAAAAATGTTTCAAACAAAAGTATAATGGTGCACTAAGCCCTGAAAATGTACCTTAACAAAATTTCAAAAAAAAAAGATTTTTTTCGTCAGGAATTTTTAAAATTTTTTTTCAAAATTTTGTTAACGCAAAATTGTAGCGCTTAAATACCAGTAAACTTTTGTTTGCATTTTTTCCCTACCTCTTGTACTTTAGAAGTTACATGCGAAAAATGGGAGCGCCTATTTGAATTTGAGGTTAGTTTTGACACCCTTAAATGGCGATTGGGTACGAATGAAAGATACTGTTGGTCTTGCCTTGAGTCATTCTACGAACTCACAAAGTTGCGTTCCAATCGGTGAGTAAGGGTTCGCGTGTTTGTAAGTCCCGCCTAAAGGTAGGTTTTCCAATACGCGACTGGACGCAACATCAAAAATTTCAAAGTCGTTTTCCTCGAAAATGAAGCGCGATGTAAAAAAAACTTACTCTTTCTTTTCGACTTATAACAAGTAAATAAGTGGAGAAAAAGGAATAAAATTTTCCGATATTGCGCTTCATTTTCGAAAAAATTGACTTTGAAATTCTTGACACGGTTTGCAACCGTGTGTTCGCGGTTGCACGCGCAATGGTGCGGCGGCAGTGACATTATAATATCGACAGGGTAGTTTGGTGGTTCGCGGTGGGTGCTCGAGATTCAAGAGCATCCGCGGAGAGAGGCTCGAGATCTCTGGTGTTACGGCCGAAGGGGCTTCTTGAGCAATTGCCTCCCGTAAATCAATAAGTGTCCTCGGGCAACCGGCAGTGGGCTCGTTTCTTGGGAACGCCCCCGAGACGAAAGGGCCGAGAAATCGCGACGATTCGAGTCGAGAAATACAACGTGGGGTTCATACACAAATGTTTCTGCCTTAGGCCTTCTCCACAGTAGGCATTGTCTCGCGAGATTCGTGAGCAAATCGTCAGACGCCCCTAATTTAACGCCTAGACGCTGACTAGTCGAGTCGTTTACTTTCTGGTGCGCAACACTGCTTCTTAGGAATCAGTGCACACGGGGTAGTTTCCTATAAGGGGTAGTTTCAATTTGGTCGTTCGCTTGTGAAGGAGAAAATTCGATGGGTTGTTGATAAAACTGATCAAGTCCACCATTTTTCAGAAATGAGGACGTGGCAGGAAGAGGGGTGCAGCTCTTTACCGATTTCCAGTAAATTAGAAAAATTGTTTATAAAATTATTGGTGTGACTTAACTTTGAAAAGAGAACACTAATTGAAATATATATTTTTTCACACAATTAGTAGTAGTTATTGAGTTGATAAGTTTTCATTTCTATTTTTAGCGATTTTTTCAAATTCCTGACTTGCACCAAATTGTACAAAAAAGGGTTGGTTTTTGGATAGAAACCCTTCTGACTAGAATCTCATTTTTGGAAAAAAGTGGGAATTGTTTTACCGACAAGTCGATAAATTGTACGAGGCAACTTGAACATTCGTTTGAGGGCTTTTTCAGGGCCACTCGAGATACTTGGATGGCTTGTGACTCTCATTTGGAACATACTCGAACAGCTTCCATCTGTTGGCTTTCGTCTGTGGTGGACACAGTTGTTGTCTAGGATGCTAGAAGCTATCACCTGGGAAACAAAGTAGCCCACTTTGTATTCAAAGTGGGTTGCCATCGAAGGTGCATTGCAATCAATTGGAGTTTTCTTTAAGGTTATCTTTGTTCTTCTTGGAGTATACAGGGTGTTGAGGAAGAGTGGTTCAAAAGTATGTAGCCCCATATAAAATCAACAAACAACTATTATCTCCATCAGCTATCCAGAACTATTCATCGTTCACGTTAGAATACCATAGAATTATCCCTTCATCACAAGAATCTTTCTAAGAATCTTTTTTATTAAATTTCCCATCCCTAAATAATTCTTGCCATCCACAATCAAAACAGAAAATCTCTCTTCGCTCTAAAACAAGTAACCAGCACAGTGACTACTTGCCAGCAAACTTTTGAACCACCTGTTCCATCAGCCACGAATCTCCCCTTTACTGAAGAAAGTACAAAACCAGCCTAAACGGGCCACACCGCAGGCCGCGTTTCCACAATACATTATCGCCATCCCCGTTCTTTGCGTGCGCCGCGGCGAAGCTTGTTTCTTGCAGAACAAGGCGCAGGAACGATATTCAGACCGGTGGACGTTGGCCAGGGCATTCTACGCGTGTCTGTGTAACGTCGTTCATTCTCCGCGCTGTCGCAGGCAAGAGGCCCGTTCCAGTTTCCCATTACGATACATGCGCGCGTATCCAGCTCGGTCTCCTTTGTCGAGAGACCGGCGTCGACCGCTTCCTCTATCGAAGCCCAGCTTCTCGCGTAACCAAGCTCCCACCGTTCCCCCTTCGGCGGGGTGGCAGGGCGACCGCTTTGAAAGTCTGCACCGCCCTCGAGCTCTGTCGCGTCTCGTTACGTCAATTCTCGATTCCCCATTACCGCGATTGATCGCAGTTTCGGAAGCCTTTCGTCGAGCGCGCGACTCCACGCCCCACCTTTCGGATCCAAGCTCGATAGAGCCTTCCAGGAGGCTCGATACCCCGGAAACCACGCTCGGCAGCAGCGTAAAGGCGGATTCACGCGTATCAGTTCCGCGACATTTCGATGTGGTTAGAGTGAGTGGTTTGTTTGCGACAGAGTATTAAGGAAGTAAGGGTGTTTTTTACCACTGGTACTGACGTTGCTGAGCCTTCAAGGAACTTATGTGTGAATCCGCCTTTAGGGGTCTTCCTAGTGTGATGTATTAAAAAAATTAATTTTTCGGGAATTAAAAATGGAACAAGTATTGCACGTATGAGTTTGTAGCTCTATTGCGAGTTTGTAGCTTTATTTTATCACATTATAAAATTGTAAAAAAAAAATTGTATTGCCTTGAAAAATAAGCTTTCGTATGGCAGACCTGATATCAGCAATTATAGTTATCTCAAACATAAAATTCAAAAAGATTGGTAATCTGTAGACGTGTGGCTATCGTCTGAACCAGCATATTGAAAAAATATTGAGAAACAAAGAAATGACAATGTCTTAAAAAAATTTCTGGATTTTAGCAAAAAGAAATTATGGTTCTGTTAACCGTAGCAATTCAATATTGCAAATATTTGAAAAAGTCTAGTTCGCACGGTAAAGTAACGTCTACTAAGTATGTCGGATATATTTGAGGTGGATCGAACTTTTGATTTGTTGGCAATCAGGTCTGGCATCTGGAAGGACATTTTTCCTATTCCGCTATAAATGGATATTTTTACTTGCAATTTTTTTTATAGTCTTGAAAGGTGATGGGATAAAGCTACAAACTTGCAAAATGATACTTGTAATACTTGTTTCATATTTTAATTCCCCAAAAATTAAGTTTCTTAATCGAGGCAACTCAATTTTTGGGATTTTTCATTTTCCACGGAGTTGCCGATCGATGCTCGACTCTTGTGGCTGTTGCGCGGGGTTCGTTGACTTTTGGAATTTCTGTGGCTTCTTGCTTTGGGGTTCTTGTGACCGAGAAGATTTTCGGTTTTCGACTTAGGTATGTTCAAACACGGGTTTCGGTATTTTGTGGGATGTTCTGATAGTCGAGGGATAATGTAGGTCAGTCGTGGATCGTGTGTAGAGGATATTTTGGTTCAAACTTGAATTCTGATGGTTTAGAGAAGTTCTATGAATCGAGGAAGTGGGCGCACCCCTTTAGCCTTCACAAATTCCATAACACGAATCTCGAAAAAATGAATAACAGAGGATCCTACGTTTAAGGATTCTTCTGGTCAAAGGTCATCTTTCCGTTAATTTTTACATAATCCCAAAAATATCCACAACGTCCCAGTCCTCAAACTTCTGCATCTATTGCATTCACGCATGCGTTTCTTCGCGATCAAACGATTCACCCAGTCAGCTCCAGATTCAATTTTCTCTCTCCCACTAACACCCGCTTCCCGAACGGTCTGTTGAAAATCTTACTCCTTTGAAGGCCACTGTACTTTTGCTCACAACGCTGTCATCACTGCTACCACCATCAGTCATGGCTCACAAAGGCCCATAGTACAGTGACACCTGCAGGAATGATCTCTCTTTTGCAACTAATTTCCAATACATCGACTCACCGAATAGTTCACACTCGACTCGCAAGCCAGGATCACTTTCGCGCATTAGCCGGGACATTTTCGCAACCAGCGCGAACTCTTTGCGAACGTGTGTTGAGAACGAAGAATTCATCTTCGCTTATTTACGAAGCGAGGGCGAGGAGCGTCGATTTTTCTCTTTATTTCCCGCACGGAAGGAAGACAAAAAAGGGCAAAGTTAAAGCCCATTTGCAACAGTCTCATTCAGCGAACGCGAATGAGCAAGTAACGGGAGAGAGGAATTCTTCGTTGCCACCTTTGATCTCGAGTGGTATTGTTCGCGTGAATGGCAACAGTTACTCAATTAGACTCACCCCCTCCCCCCGGCGAACGCGTCACTTTGCAGCTTTCAGTTTGCCTAAAACAATCGCCACTGCGTTTTTTAATCCGGCATACAGCGACTGAGAGAGGCGAGCTTTTCACCAGCCTGCAATTCAGACGGTTAATCGGCGTTTCGTCGCACATTTTCGTCGGGGAACAGGGAGAGAGAGAGAACGGAGAAGGGAGGCCTTTTTCAAGCTAACGAACTCGGAGGAGATTAATGTTCGTTCGACGGGCAACAATGAGGAACTCATTGAATCATACACAGTTTGACAATTAAGTTGCAGAATTCTATGAATCTGAACATCGGCGTTGTGGCCGAGCATGTCTGCTAGCATTTTTTCAAACAATCAATTTTTCTAGGAAATGAGAGAAAACCTCATAAGGATAGTCAAGTGAAAGTGTGAGATAGGGGCTTTCATACATAATAATAGAGGAGGTGAAGTTTGGCGCAGTTGGCTAAGGCGCGGACTGACTGGCGAGCCCAAGAACTATAATACCGAACGTCGCGAGTTCAAATCCCGATGACCCTGTTCCTGTTTTTTTCCGCGGCTGACACACATGGGGGGATTTCATCTCTAGAACTCTGGAATAAAAAATATACTCAAAGTTTTCCAAAATAAAACACTATTTTTTAAAAAAACCCATAGCTTTCTTAAATTCAAAATAGAGTTCAATTTAAAAAATTCCTATCCTACAACATATCTGAAGAAGATCAAAATTCCCCATAACTTAATTGTCAAGCTTTAATATATAGTTTCTCCGCATATAGCGCGTGCATCCGCAGCGTTCGAAGCGTGCATCCCGCGCTTTTCAGCTCGATGAAACGCGCTCTAATCATCTCTGCCCTCCGCGTCGACTCGACACGCTCGAAAAAGTCGCAGCAATTCCCGATCCCCTCTGGGATATCGCCCCTTTAATTGCTCATTAAGGCGAGCAACTTTCGAGATCGGGCGCAACACGACGCGCTTCTAATTGACGGGAAACGATTGCGACACGGTTGCGTCCGCCTTTTCGAGAAAGAACGATCGCCCAGTTCAGGGGAACTAGCACGGCTCTATTCGATTTTCTCCCCCCACGACCCTTGGCGAATCGGAGAGCGATAGAATCCGAGGAATTTTGCATGTCGTACCTTTAGAAGGTCTCAGTCGGATCTCAGCAACGGAATGGCACGCGCTTGTTTGGAACGGTGCATCGGCACACACGAACGAGCAGCCTTTTTTCTTAGAGAGTCACGTTAGTCCCCTAGTCTAGCTAGAGAGCCCGCTTCTATTAGACACGCGAGAACACTATGAGTACACACGGGCCTGAGCAAGTTGCAACGTTCGGCGAATGATAGTTCGAGATGATTTCGGTGTGTTTGCTTGGAAACAAGTAGCTGATTTCAGGGTAAGCGTAACCGAGATGGAGGAGTGTGGTACCGGATTGGAGGTTGTAGTGGTTTGTCTCAAATTTTGCATACTGTTAGTGCGCAAAAATTATGCGGCGAATAAGGCGAGACATTGGAAGTTTTGCGAGAAAATTGTGGTCGAAGATTTGTCTTTTCCCACGTCTCGATGTCTAATATTAAGGAGGGAGCCTGGTATAGCGGATGGAATAAATCGATATTTTATTTTTGCATAAATCAATATTTGAACATCACGAAAATATGCTCCCAAAGCCGCGGAACGAAATTCGGAAAATTAAAGCGGCTATAACCGATTTTATTACGGAGCAGCAGATGACGCGAGTTTAAGTGAACAATTTTAAACGCGTTTTTCTCAAAACGACAGTTTTACAATTGTCAGTCAATATAACTAAAAAATTATTCAACCAATCGACTTGGTCTTGTGCATAAATATTTGTGTAAATTTGTTTCATTGAAATCAGATATCTGTACAATGATGTTGTTTAAATAAATAGTTTTTTTGGTCCAAGGCAAAATTTCGTTGGTAATATGAACTTCTTTCAAGAGGCCGCCATTTGTTCAATTTTTCAGCTTTTAAACAATATTATAACTCTGT
Source organism: Andrena bucephala (assembly GCA_947577245.1). NCBI lineage: Eukaryota > Metazoa > Arthropoda > Insecta > Hymenoptera > Andrenidae > Andrena > Andrena bucephala. Next base: position 2,550,070 of record OX387717.1, on the reverse strand, counting down.
TATTTGCCATTCCTTTTCTTAAAAAAGGTTTTTTATTTACCCTAATCTGACTTTATAATATTCTGAAAGTTTCAAAAAAATTGATTAAATAATTTCTTTAAAAAAAGTTCCCAAAAATGCCGCGGTTTTCAGCTAGTCACACAAGGCTCCCCCATTAAAAGTGACGAAGTAGAATAAACACTGCAAGGGATTGTCTATTTTTAAGTGTAGATGTGGTCATCCATTTCCCATTTGAATTTCCATCACTGGCTATCGAAGGGGGGCGGTACAGTTGGCAAAACAAGTGTAAAACTCCTTTTTACAGATTTCTCTCATATGTTCGACTATATTTTAATAAAAAATTTCCCTGTCCGAGTTTTAATACTGGTTTTAGCGAACCTTGTATTTTTTGTACACATTTTTTTAAATCTCATATTTATCAAAATTGCTGCAGGATTTTTCGAGAAAAAGGTACACGAAGAAAAAAAATTACGATTTTACAGGAGAGTGCTGTTCTCCCAGTTCATTTGCATTGCATCACGCGTGAGGGGCTTATGTTTGAATTTATTTTTGATGCGCATAGACGTGTCCGCAAAAAAATTCTGATCCGCTCAGTGTCCAGGAAATGCTTCAGTTTTTTAGTGAAAAGAATTCCTTTTGAATTTTTAGTCATTTTCGACTGTACCCGCCCCCTTCAAATCGATTTTCTTCTCTGGCACAGCCAGGAGCGAATTTGAGGATTTGGCACCCCGAGACTAACAACCCTAGTAGCATTTATTTTTGCCACTTTGCTAGCCAATTAATTCTCAACTTGGGGATACTGTGGGCCAACCAGAAATGCTACCAGGAAGGCGTCTACCGCCTCTTTTGTAAAATATCAAATATTTTAATTTAAATAAGTTGAGCCAATTTTAAAATTAAAAATGGTTTGTTTTTGAAGTCATATCAGCCTCTCTTTTTAAACACTTTTCAATTCGTTTCGCTCAAAATTTGCTGCCCTATGCTGCCGCCTACTTAACCCATATACAAATGCGCCCCTGAGCATAGCCCCATATACAGGACGTGGAAAAGAGTTTGAACAAAGCTCGATTTTCTCCCGAAATTTAAAATACTTCGCCCTATGCGTTTACCGTATTATCCCACACAGTGCACGCCATCTATGCACAAAGTTTGATCCAAATCGCTGTCCCGAAGCTCATGCACAAGCGTACTACGGAGCACCTTCTAGCGCCACTTTCCAAAGAGACGTAGAAATAATTGGTCGATGAGAGGAACGTGCTGGACAGCGGGGACTTCAGTGTTTGAAAGAGTTCGAAGTGAGACCCCAGGACTCACCATCTTAAGCGTGCCCACGACCGGCCGGAAGTTTGCTAAGCGTTGAACGCACGCGAATGGCCCGTGTGTATCTGTAGGAGCCTCCAGTATATACCGCATAAGTAGCGCCACACTCGACTCGACACGGCAAAACTCACACAAGATAGAAACACCACACCTAGCACCGAGTTTCTAGGCGAGGAACGAAGCTATTCCACGCTACGGTCGTCGGCCGGCAGCCAATGAAACCGCCCCCCTCTTTTCGCTGTGCTTCAGGCCTGTGGGAGTCTGGGGGAAGATCGTGGGCTCCCTGTGCGCGATCGCTGGTGTCCTGACGATCGCCCTGCCCGTCCCCGTCATCGTCTCCAACTTCAACTACTTCTATCACCGTGAGACTGACCAGGAAGAGATGCAGTCGCAGAACTTCAATCACGTGATCAGCTGCCCGTATCTCCCTGGCACTTTAGGTACGAGCCCCGCCGGGTAATCCGCCGTCACATCGGCCCGCTTCCGCTGGGGATTTCCGAAGCGGTTTACCGTTGTCGGCCGCTCCTCCGGAACGAAACCGCTTTCGAATCGAGCGCAGATCGGGTGTACATATACGTCTAGGTGGCGGAGATCTTGATAGATTCGAATGCCAGTGGTAACCCTGGAACGACACTGTGAGGTCTCGGGTCACCCAAGGGAATCTTAATGTTCCTTACTGCAAAATATTTCAATTTTCTTACTATAAAGAAGAACCAGATGCTGTAGATACCTTCTCTAAAAATACTTAAAGAGAAATACACAATAATTTTTGGGAAACTTTACTGGAATTTTGAAATATTCAAATTTCAAGTTAACGGTGTCGTTGTAGGGTTAATGTAGAGATGCTTGAATTTGAAAGAGGGAAATCTTTTTCTTTTTTTTTTTTAGTAGTTTAGTAGTTTCCATTTAGAGAGAACGAATATGAGTAGTATAGAGAATAGCAATCTGGTAAAGTTTGATTATGCAAGGTAACAGATACAGTGGTATCTCTGACACTTGGGAGTCCGGTACGTGCAAGAACATTTCGCTATCCAGATAGTTCAACGAGTCGAAAGTAGGTAACGACAAGGGTAAGGTAATACATATTAATAGAGCAGCTTAAATGAAAGAGAACTCTATTAGCTCTAGTAGTGGAGGTTCTACCATGCTCCCTTATCAATCTACATCTTAGAAAACGTGGATCTTTAAATTTCCAAGAAAGTGGAGCATGCGCGGGGTAAAGTCGTGAATCCCTCTGAGCGTCCCACAAGTCTCTCGCCGACGAATGCGATGAGGAGGAAGAAGAGGATTGCGCGTGACAGTAGTCCTCGACGTGTGTCGTAAGTGCTGGACGAGGTTACGTTCCCAAGTTGTCGGCTGGCTGACAAATCTCGGCGCGAGTATGTACCGATATCGCGTGTCTGCGCCCCTGCTGACACAGTAGTTTACCGCGGCGCTAATCCGCTTACGCGCGCCACCCTTGACTGCGATTTTTCATGTCTTCCTTGACGAGCGGGCGATTCGCAGACCTTCGATGGGGGCTGTCGACCGTGGCTGTCAATTAACGCACGATAAGGCCAGAGATCGATAGCCAGCGAAAAGTTTTGGACAAGCAGGTTTGCTGGGAAGACAGTTCTTTGGGTTGGGCGGCGGGGAGGGATTGATACGAAAGCCAAACATCAGCGATTTAAGTTGGGCCATAGCTGTTGGAGGTCCTTCGATGGTGGAACGTGTCGAAGTTTTGCTTTTTCTGTGCTCGACAGGTCAACATTTGAAGAAGAGCTCGATGTCGGAATCGTCGTCGGATATAATGGAGCTGGAAGAGGGCATTCTGCTCACTCATCCTGAGATTACGAAAAAGCCCAACTGCAACCCCCGCCATAATAACAATATTAATCCAGCCTGTATGAGCATCGAGACTGACGTCTGACTACTAGGTAAATATTTCCGGTTTTCCGTTGCTCGGTGACCCGCACACATGAAATCTCTTTTTGCAAACAACCACAGGAGCCAGATCATGGGAAGCTGAGATAGTGGTATCAGGGTACTACAGTCCTACTGTAAAGAAAACATATTCCCCTTTTAGAAAAGTGCATCCAACTCCATTCACTCCTTTTCACCCAACATTTGTCTTCCTCGAAATTCCGCAATGTATTGGGTATCTGCTCTATGTTCAGTGTTGGACTGAAGAGTTCCTTCCCATAAAAGCCTGTTGCATTGTTACCTATTTCTCGAATACTGAAGCCCTGATTTGTGATTGCAGTGAAGGAGACGGTGGCAGCGTGGTGGTCAGTGCTGGGACGGCTGTCGAAGAGCAGCTGCAGCTCCCTACGGTGCCTGACGTAGGCCTCCTTCACACGTCGTCGTAGTCGCGCTAGCCGCCAGCGCCAGCGGCGGCATGCGTACGCGTGCGCGCTGGCCGTTGGATCGTGGGCGCCTGCGCAAGCGCGCGCGCACGCGCCGCCTGTCCATAGTCTGTCAATACGAGGGGTGCTTCCAATCTCATTGTTACACGTCAACGAGAGCGAGAGGGCGATGCTAGGAGAGGAGGAATCCAACGACCAAGGATCGGCTGGCCGCGCGAGCGCCGCGTGATATCTTCCATCGTGCGCGATGCGCGAGCAACGCGGCGGTAGGCGGTGCAGCCGTCGACGGAAGTACACGGGGAACCGGGGAAGGCGAAGAAGAAGGGAGACGTCGAGGGAAGCGGCGTTGAAACGTTTATCGCGTAACAATAATTGTATGGGATAAGGATTAAGGAGGTGATAGGTGGCGGCAGCCCCGAGGAGAAGCGAGTAACTCCGCTTCCGGATGTGTCAACGGTACACACGCACCCCACGTAGGGACCTACGTGCTAACAAGGGGGATGGAGCAGGACGAATCCTCTCGCGCGTCCACCCCCCAACACACCACCGACTCCAGTGTTCACTACAAACGATAACAAATAAATAAAAAGTAACAAGTAAACGATTATAAACGAAAACGAAGGGAGGAGAGTTGAATTGCGGCTTCGCGGTGAACGAGAGGGGGAAAAAAGAGAGAGAAGTTGAACGAGGACGAGGAGAATAACGAAGGAGCGCCGTAGAATCGCCTCCCCGAACCCTAAACGATGTTCGCGCGAAGCCGGCGAACGTGGCCGACGAAACCGGGGAGGACGCGCAAGCCGGCCGGCGACGAAACCAGGGGAATCGTACCAGATAATACTAATTAATTATTATCGGTGTAATTAATCGAGTACACGTAGGCGAAGGTGCGCTGAAACGATATTCGCTACTAATGATTATCGGAGCAACAACGCTGCGCGAGAACGGACGAAGCCACGATCGAGCGGAAGACGGTGAGAGGGTGGGGAGAGGCAGAGCCGAACGGAAGGGAAATGCCGATGGTGCTCGCGGCGAGGACCCCCGTAGTCGTCGCTACGGAGCCAAAGAGGAACAGCTACGGGGAACAAGTGTGTCTTGCAGCGGAGAGACTGCTCTATCTTTTCACTGGTGGGGCGAACGTTCGAAGTAAGCCGGCACTGGTATCCGTATCTGTTCGAGCGCCAGGCGATTGGAATGCAATTCGTTTCAAGGCGCCCGGCGCAGTCGCTGCACGCCCGATAAGCAGGTCTGCTCCGAATCGCGTCGATCCTCGATCGTGCACGATCCGCGGAGCAACAAAGAGACTCGTTCCAAATTTTAAGCCACTCCGGTGCTACTGGTTTCCAAAGTACGGATCGAATAGACAGCAGCTCCATCTGGTTCGCGGCGGATAGGAAGCGAGTAGCCAACGGTGCGTCGGTAAAGAAGAAGCCAGTGTACCGACGTTCCCTAAGATTTGCAACGAGGAGGAGGTTCGTTGTGCACGGTCGAGGGGGCAAGGTCGAGCGAACTTGGAGCTCCGAAGCTCCGCGAGAGATCCGCTGTGTGATATCGCGACGCTGGAGGTCGGTGCGCGCGGCGCGACAAGTTGCAAACGATCGAGAGAGGCTCGACCTTGAGGTGGTGCGGCGCTGGCACGAGGAAGCCCCTCTTGGGGGTTCAGGGCGGAAGGATGAAGGGAAAAGCGATCGATGGTCGGGAAGGTGTCTGCCGATGGCGCGTGTTACCGCGTTCACGTCTGATCGCGACTTCCGGTCCCCTTGTCCGCGCGCGACCCGACGCAGAGTACGGAGTCGAGTAGTAGCGAGAGCAGTGTCGCGCAGAGATCCATTTAGCGAGGCTAATTCGCGGAGTAAGGTTAGAACGTTAAGGGGGGCGTAATGGCTAAAACGGTTCGATCTGTGTTCAGAAACGGAATGGTAGGACTTTTCGTTCTCACGAATCCCGCTCGTGGATCGCACAGTTTTTCTCTTCCTCTCGCGGGGCACGCTTCTTTCGTACCGATCGGACGATCTCGCGACGCGCCAACACGGAGCGAATACTTGCACCCTTTCGGCCAAGCGTCCAGTAGACTAAGCGAATTTACTAGTTATAGAGTTAGCCTTACGCGCGTTGAACTTTAACGAATTATAGTATCGTTGAGCGCTGTGGTGGGCGAGGGCTCCTCGAGCAAGCGGCAACGCGAAGCAGTATTTTAAAGCACTACCTACGTAAACACCAGACTACTTTTAACGTTATTAAGAGAAAAAGTGATCGCCGAAAGGGTCGAACGATCGGCGAAGCGCGCGACTCTTTGCCTTGCTTGGCGAACTACTGTACGCGAATTAGTGCCGTTATCTCTTCGTTCGATTTTCTTTTCTTTCCTTTCTTCTACGTACACGCCGCGAAATCGGTTCGTCGACTCGCGATCGACGAATCTGGAAACTAGGAGACTGGGGGCGCATGGGGGGAGAGGGAGAGAAAGATAGCGGCGCGAGGAAGTAATCGAGTTGAAGGGTCCGTCGTGTCTCGAGTTGAAGGAAAACGAATTGGCAGGCCAATCGAATCCCCGACGCGGAACCCAACCATTTCCCCTATCCCTTCGCTGTCCTCTCGACGCTTCGCCTCTTTCCCGCTGGAGGGAGCGCATCGCAAACCAAAAAAAAAAAAAAAAAAAAAAAAAAAAAGAAATCGCCAAGACTGCCATTTTACCATTCACCGTAAAAATTCGACTCGCGAAAGACGTAACATCGCGCGTAACGATATATATGTACTATATATCCACGATTATTTCGGGGACACCTCGTCCGTGCTCGGACACCTTTTTCCGATTATATAGATCGGCCCCGTCGCGGACGAAGCGTCGTACAACGGGCCGTTTCCTCGCGATCGAACGGGCCCGATGGGGCCTCGACGCGCCGTCGAAGCCGTCATCGGGCGAGCGGGCGCCGATTACCGCCACCTTGTTCGCGTTGAAACGTCGCCATGAAATCGAGCCAATTTTTACCCGCATAGAAGCGACGAGAGCAATGAAAAAAAAAGAGTAAAAAGCAAAAAAAGGAACGGAAGGAAACAGAACTCGGGGGAATTCGGGGATGACGAATAGCCGTTTCGGATTATTAGAGGCGAGGAGGAAGGAGAGTTCTGGATTCGACGCGTTTCTTTTTCACGAGTCATCCGCGACTCGTTACGTTCCCTCCGCCGGAAGCTTCCGGCCGCCGTTGTACGCGCCGGACCGCGGGCCGCGGGCCGATGCTGATTTCTATTCTAAAGGACCGGAGGATAAAATAATAAAGACGTTTCTCTCGAGGGAATATCGGAACCGCGACCCCCCGCACGCATCCCCACGGATTACCGACTACGATGAAGGAGGAAGTCTGACGTTAAAAGAGATAACGAAAGGGAGGAAAAAAAAATATATGAAAACGATATTACGATGAGCAGCGAAGGAAAAATAATAATCGACGAGCATTAGCGGTTAACTGGAAAAAATGAGTAAAAAAAAAGTATATAATATAATAAAAGTATCTTACGTAACGCGCGATCTAGCCAGAACAAAACGAACAGAACCTAATAAGACGCCAAGCGAGCAAAAAAGGAAAAAAATACTTAAAATGCGATTCCGTTATTCAATCTATTAGGTCTTAGACGCGAGTTTTACCGAGGGATAATCTCATCTACCCTTTTATTAGACGAAACGAGCAATGGCAAATATGAAAAGAGAGAGAGACGACGAAGCGAGACTTCGAATATCGCGCGGCGAGTGGCAGAGAGGACGGGAGTACGAGAGGACGAGAGCGAGCGTGGCAGAGTGCGCGTGAGGGTGGGCAGAGTAATTGCACGTGTGTTTTTATGAGAGGAGATCAGGGCGAGGAGTGAGTGGTGGGAGTAAACGGGCGAGTGGGTGCATGCGCGGAAGAAAGGGGATGAAAGGTTTGCGCGAGTGCGGTGCAAGGGAGAGCGAGACAGGTAACGAAACAATAATTATACAGAGGATTTATGTTACGCGCCTTTATTACGAGTACTTGAACTTTTCGCCTCGCTATTTTAGTTAGTGAAAAGGGATAAAGAAATTCTACCAAGCGCATCAAACTTACCAGCCTAGCTAATTCCGAGGAGGTCGAGGAAAGGCGGAAAGAAACGCGAGACAATTCCCGCAGAGGATAAATTTATTACTATTAAAAACATTAGTACTACTGTTAAAGAAAAGAACAAGTCTATTAACTAAAACCTACTATTATTACTACCAACTACTACTACTACTACCACTACTATTACTGTAACCACTAATACTGCTACTGCTACTGCTACTACTACTATTACTATACTACTATCTACCGCTACCGCTGAACTACTATCACTACTGCAAATCACACTTCTACCATTACGAGTAATTTACCACACACCCATACACCCCCACACACAGACACACTGAAAGACAGGAATACGACGGGAAACTTCTATCACCAACATCACTACTACTACTACTATTATTCTACTACTACTATTGTATATTATTACCACTACCGATAGTAGTGCGTGATCATTACTTTCGTTGTTATTATTATCTACTCGTCTACTACTACTATTGCTGCTGCTGCTGATACTACTACTACTACTACTACTACTACTACCACTACTACTACTACTACTACTACTACCATTACTACTACTACTACTACCACTACTACTACTGCTACCACTACTACTACTACCACTACTACTACTACTATTATTATTACTACTACTACTACTATCGCTACGGCTACTACTACTGTTACTACTACCGCTATTACTACTACTATTATTACGAATACTGATACTAAATACAACCTACGACTACTACTGTTACTAAACCGAGCTGAAGCGAGATGGACAGAGCGACGCTACACGGTGAACAAAAGTATTTAGGTAAACGAGAACGGGGGATCTACTCTGTTAGACGGTCGTAGCTGTTAGAGGTATTGAATGCGAAAAATAATAGAGCATAGTTAGGTAGATAGGTAGCGGGTACGGTGTCGCCACCTACACGGAATTATCGAGTAACCGTAACGAGATCCCAATTTCTTTCTAGATCGATACGCGGAAGAGGGTGGTTTTTTGTATATCACATAAAACAGACACGTGCGTACACATACATATACACACACACAAAAGGCGTAGGGAAGCAGGAGAAAAGCCGCGCGTTCGAAAATACGTCGTTATTCCGTTCGGTTTCCATCGGCAGACGTTCGTCGCTCGAGGGTGAACGAAAAGGGGTAGTGTCTTCGTCTCGGTCCGGCCCTTGCCGTCCGAGATCCTTCGCACCCGACATCTTTCTACGATCGTTCATTCAATTCTCAGCACATTTACGAATTCTCTCTCCGCGTGTCCGCGATAAGGAGGCTCGAGAAGGTGAGGATCGATCTCCAACGACAAGGGCCCCAGCGAACGAATTGAATTCGGAGGATATTTCTTCGAATCAACGCGCCCGTTGGCGGCTAACCTCCAACCACGAGAAGGGGTTCCATTTCGCGCGCCAGAGCGATGACAAGATGGCGGACAGCGCGAACGAGTGGCGGTGGTCGCCGGCCACGTGTCCCACCTTTGGAAAGCGAAGGGGGAGAGAGAAAAAGAGAGAGAGAGAGAGAGAAGAGAGAGGAGACGTTCTTTCGTGCTAGATCCTGCGTGCTCGCGGAAAGATGTCGAACCTGTCGAACTTGTCGCTCTGCCAACATCGATCGAACGTCGATCGCTGATTGCCACTCGTCCAGGTGCCCCCCCCCCCCCCCCTTCGTGAAATGAAGGAAATGGATGATAGAAGGAGAGACTGAGAGAGAGAGAGAGAGGGTGGTGGTGAGTTGTGAGGAAGAAAGGGGAAGGAAGCGTGAGAGGAGCGAATGTGACGATCGAAACGAAAGGGTCGAGCATGCATTCCAAAGTAATTAAATAGAGATTAAATTAGAGGGAAGAGGAGGATGAGATGAAGATAGAATCCGCTACGAAGCTAGAGTACTCATATTTCCGCTGTCGCTGTATAGAACGATCCTCAAGTTGTTACTCTTGAAGCTGCTTCGCGCGAGAAACGATAAATTAGGGAGCAGAACGAGGGCCCGCCGTCGCTTCCTCCTTCGTGGAGCAACGGGGGGCTGGGCTTAAATCTCGTGATCACGCAGGCTGGCTAGAGCGTAGCTCGAAAGAAACGAAGCGTAGGAGAGCATCGTTCAGTGCTGGGCGCCCTCGTCGAGCATCGCCTGCTGCGACGTTATTAATTATTCCTCCCTCTCCCGGAGTCGCTGTAATCGGCCTGCAAGCTTTGCTTTCTAAATTGAAACCCGGAGCTCGATTCTCCGTGAGGGAGCTGTCTGATAAAACTCAGAAGCACTTCGGTGATATCAAATCTATTCGCGCGGGAGGGGGAAAGGAGCGCGGCAGGGGGTGGCCGAGCGATCGCCCCGCGAGATCGCAAACGGGGACGCTGTAGTTAAGGGGGAAAGATGAAAGTAGATCGGGCGGAATTCAGGTGATATACACTTAGGTATTGCGGCGCGACCGCTGAATTATTAATCGTAATTTAATGAAGAGTCGCAGTTCGTCGTCATTGGGATTCCCATTGATTTCAACCGAATTGATTGTTAGGTATAATATAGAGCGCGCGTAAACGAGGGAGGAGAATAAGGGTGTAGGTACTTGTCTGTACATTTAAAAGCGAGTTTCCATGGAGGGAACAGTAAGGTATCGGGAGGAATAAGATCGTTTATTACGGGAGGGTAGAAAGTAAATAGCAATGTTACTATACAGACACAACACACACGAGGCATACGTAGGTACACGGAGATTATCGTACAGGCGAACATATACACGGATGAATTTTTCGATCAAGCTGTCTGGCTGGCGTAAACGAGAGGCGGGAGAGGAGTCAGAAACGGAAACAGATATTCGCGAGCGAGGGCTGCACGCGGTGGCGGCCATCTCTGCCACTCAAGTCGGTCGGGATCCGTTTTATTAATTAATTAATAGTCGGATTAATTAATTAATCGAGAAACTCATTTATATAGTGTCGAGCACTGTTTTAAGTGCTTTTCATTTTTTGGCTGTGTGAAGCTTCAACTAAACGTAACTTAAAGTCGAAAAAAAAAAGAATAGATGAGGACGACGACGATGATGAAGTAATTATCGTATTGGCTTTGCATAATCACTCTCGACAATTTTTCTGACGCAAGGAGGAATAAAAACTAAATAATAATAATAGTAGTAATATTTAATAACGAGGATTAATAAAAAGCGTAAAATGTTAGACGGGCGCTGAGTAAACACTATGCCCGTAGAGACGGGGATTCAGCAATGGCGAAACCATGATTTAATAATAATAATAATAAATAATGAATAATGGGAAATAATAATAATAATAACGTTAGTAATAATATATAATAATAATAATGCTAATAATAGTAATAACTAACGTGTAATTAACTAATGAGTAATAATAAACAATACTAATAATAATAATAATCGGTAAGTAATGAACGCCACATCTCCCTCGGTACGTTATACATATTATGATTCCGCATCTCCGTTTGTACGCATTTTAACAAAAGTGGAAAAAATAATAATTACTACAGGATATATTTAATGAGAGTGAGGGGAAGAAGGAGTAGTTGGAGGAAGGGTGTATAAATGAGGGGAAAAAAAAATAATAATGAAGAATTAACTATACTCTTAACGGTACTAGTTCAGATAAACATCCTGCCGAGTTGCCCCGGGTTACGCTATGAGCCACCTGGCCCGCATTCAAACAAAAAAATATTACGTTTAATAAGCACTAAGAGAAGCTAAGCCGATCGCCTTACAGAGTGGGACGAGATAATAAGAAACAAAAGAGTATAAAAAATAAAAAACCAAACACGATTAAACGCGTAAATACTATGTAAAGCATGGATACCCACACACACACATACACCTACGCCCGTAAAACGCATACAGACGACGACACACGTATGCAAACGTACAGGCACACGTACACACACACGCGCGTGCACACGGAACGATGAATGGAAAGACATAGAGTGATTAAAGAGACAAAAAAGATAAGAGAACACATAATAATCTATTTTTCGCCCGTGCAAAGTGATTCTATAAACGTAACCGTATCGTTAATCGAGCAAGAGAAATGAAAGAATGGCTAATTTTTCTAACGCGAACCGCCGAAACGCCGCAAGAGCAAGCACCGCGTCTTTTTTTCGTCCCTCGGCGACAATGAATGTTTTGTAAAGCCACGTATTTCTATATATTCAAGCGATTTTGTAAAAGTGTCGCCGTTGCGACCGCGAGAAAGGATCAAAATACATACACCGATATATCAACGCTGCGCGGTCGATCGCCGATACTCGCGCGCCCTCGCGCGTCCGAGCGCCGAAGCTCCTTGTAAACACAAGAAGATAAAAATTGAATGTACATCAAAACTTCGCCAAATTTCACTTAGTATTTTCGCGCCGATTCGAACCGCCACATTTCCCTCACCACTCGCGATTCTTTCCCGGAAAAAAAAATGCTCGGCGACCATCGAGCCGAAGTCTCGCGCGTTCATTCACGCAGAAACGTCGATCAACGATATATATATACACTTCTTTGTACCGCTTCCTCTTTGTACCGTTCGCTGAAGCTTTCCCTCGTTTCATTGCCGCATTCGTCCTTGACCAGCGGAACATGCGCGCCGCCTGGCGGTCGGAAATGGAAAGAGAAACGTGACGCGAGCCCTTCTCGGTTCGACGGTCGCTATGCGATCCTTCGCGTTTAACGTAATCTAAATGACTTGTTGATATACAGAAGAGAGCGCGAGATCGGGCGAGAGGGACAGTCGACCGTCGCATCGCGACGCTTCAAATTTTCCTTTAGCTGCTTCTAAAGTGGAGGGAAAGCGCGTAAAAAGAAAAGAACGACGCGATCAGGGAGTGCGAGGGGAAGGAGATGGGATAGACGGAGTTGAAGCGCGTTTGCATAAAGTAAACGGGCGATTCTAACGACGGGGCAGGGGAGAGATGGAGGGTCGAGCGTTATACATAATATCGAGGCGCGGAAATCGAGTTCCGTTCGCAAGCCGGGTACCAAGGCACTCAGGGCAACGATTAAATATCGATCAACTTATTTGTACGACGATCTAGGCTATTTACGTTGTATGTCCATGTTGCCGGAAGAGATATAAAAGGGCAAAATGAAAAAAAAAATGAGAGGAAGAGGACGATGCATTTGTAGGGATTAAAGAACAAAGTAAATAAATCGGGCGGCACGCGTCGCCTTCTCTAAACGAGATATAACATTTTGAATATTAAAGAAAAATTATATATATATACATACATGCATACATACATACATAGCGATTACGGAGTACATAGGTGAAGAGATGAAAACTTGTTTCCCCGCGGCTGGTCGCTTGACCGCGATCACGAGGCCGCGAGACATCGCGCTGGATCGATTCTGTTTCGCCGAGATCACTGGGTATACTATACACGCAATGCAACCGTTAAGGTGCGATTCCACGGTGAGACTTTACGTGAGACTTTTTTTTATCATGGGGCGAAGATCTCAGTAACAACTAAATGTAAATAACGGAGACGAGATTTTTGAAAATATATCATGAAACTTGCCTCGTGAGAAGGAAATAATGACGTAATTTCATGAAACTAATGACCCACCGTGTAAACGTGATAAATGACTATTTAATATCGTACGAGGCATTCAACTCACCAACAGCACGAGAGACAAAACTCTCACATGACATGCGAGTTGATGAGAGGTAACGGTAAAATTTGTGAAATAATTATCTTATGAGATTAAAGACTCATGTGAGACTTTAAGGCGGAATCGCACCTTCACACCAGAGATGCGTAAAATCTGTATTTAAATAAAAATTTCGAATGACGAATAAAAGTTAAAAAAATTACCCTTAACCGACACATGACGAGTGATTCTTTTAACTTTTATTCATTATTCGAAATTTTTATTTAAATAAACTTTTGACCATTTCGTGGCACTTTTCAGTTTCTGTCCGACACTCCCCAGCATGGGACGTTCTTTTCTACATAATTTCTCGCGGTCCACCATCGATCTCGACCCAATTTTGCTTTTCCGTAAATTCCGCATGGCCGCGACGCGAGCATTGCGCCCTTCGTAATGGCGACCACGCGCCAGCCCGTCGTCGTTGCGCGAGTTACACGAGTTTCTAACGTGCGTAATGAATGGGAGCCCGTTTGTCGTTGAAAGTAAAAAGAGTCAAAAAAGAAACAACACGCACCACAATTTGGATTCATATCGCGATAGGAACACGTTGGGCAGGAAATAGAGGGAAGGGAGGGTGTATGCGCGACAAAGAGAAGCGGAATGGGACGCGTGGTGCCGATGAGAACGCGCGACGCACGGACGTAAATCGTTGTTAGATGTTGCTCAAACGGAAGGGAGGTTCAGGGTGAGACCGGGAAACGGGGAACCACGCGTTATTCATCATCCTCGAGTAGAGATTACTGTAGATGCTCGACGGAGCGCGGGAGGCTCGACGGGTAAGCGCAGACATTTACTATCCGCTTGTATCAGTCGAGAGGGATGACGAGGGACGGAGGAGAATGATTACTACTTATCGATTAGCTGTAAAACATTATTAAGGGCAGTCATGTAGTACTCATATAGTCTATTTGTTAATGTTTCAGATATTTTATTAAATGTTGATATAATGTACTACGACATTCCTTGTTTGTGCCGGAATCCCCGCAAAAACCTAGTCTTTAAACGAAAATCTAACCAAAAAAAAGAGAGAGAGTGAAGGAGAAACGAAATAGATGGAGCGGTTGAAGGGGAATCGGTGAAGGACGGGAGAGGAACGAGGGGAAATTGCGAGCGAGTGCTGCGCCCGTGTCAGTTGGCGTAATTAAACGTCACTCGAGAATACATCGGTCGATGAATGATAGGGAGAGGGATAGAGATAGAGCCGGAAAGCGAAAAGGGGAGAGCGTCATTAAACTACGAATATTAAGCGTACGCGTAACTATATTATTATATCCGAATAGTTCCCTACACGATGCCTTCGTACAATCGAGACGGCAGTACGCGCGCACACGCGAACACGCTACGGGGAATTGGGGGATTGCGGAGGGTGGGGAACGGGGAAACGGATCGAGGGGGTTCGAAGAGGGAAGACGTGGAAGGAGGAGAGATATTTTGTTACGTACACAATGTATACTAGCCGTATCGCGCCTGCCAACGAGATCCCCTAAATGCGTTTTCCCATTGGCGTACATTCTATCTTTCAAGCCTCCGGTAAATTCCTCGGGTAAAAATATAGCGCGGCGACGCTCGCGGCCCACTCGATCGCGCGCACCATCTCCGCCGGAGAGTTGGGGCGAACTTCTGGGTTCCGGGTCATTGGACCATTTCGATTGATTGTCTTACAATAATGGCACTTGGATTGACCCGTTAACTGGCTCGCTCTTTCATCGAAGACACCTTCGAAAATGATTCCGCCTATGTAGAGAACGTTGCGTTTACTTCAGCGCGAGTGCAATTGTCGAGCTTCACGCGACGAGTTAATTCGGTTGACTCGTCTTCTTCAGATAACGGGTTGAAGCTTGCTGCCGAAACAAGTGCTTGGAAACGGCTGCCTCGGCGTTCGAATTAGAGTTAATTCTCGCTATAAGCTCATTTCGCCTCTGCGTTGTATGCTCGGGCGCTATCTCCACCATTTCTTGGAATCCTTTGGTCGAGAGTGGGAGAAAGAGTTTCTCCCACTCGCGCAACACTCTCATTGGTGGCTCGGAAAAGTCCTCGCTATGCGTTATAAGCTCGCCGCCCCGAGCGTGGAGCCTATAACGAGAATTTAATGTAGAGGGTTCGAAGCCCCCTTGCCGAGACGTTCGCCAGAACTCCAGCGATCTTTCACACGCCTTATCGATACTTATTGGTATCCCTAACTAAGCTCGCTGCGCCCGTCGATGGGTCGATAGCGATCGAGTGGACCGACGCGAACGTTCCCTTCTCGACAAAAAAAGGGGTTGACTGGCGTTCATAACGCGGAGATTGGCGATGGGGTTGTCAGGGGTAGGAAGGGAGGTGGGGAATTCCAGAGATCCGGAGATCTCGGTGGGTGGGGGAAGAACGAGATTTGTGAGAAGGGGGAAGGGCGCAAAGGGCGACGAGTATAAATGATGAAAAGGCGGAAATTTCTAGGCGCGTATCGCGAACGCCACGCGGATAACTTTGTAACGTTTTATAAATAAATTGGCATATCGAGCATTATCAATCGGGAGAAAGACGAGAGAGACCTTCCCTCCGGGAATAAAACGCGTGTTGGGACAGGAGCGAAAGAGAGGGAGAACGAGGGAGAGAGTGAAAGTGAGAAAGAGAGGGAGAGAGTGTGAGTGAGTGAAAGTGGGAGAAAGGGTGAAAGGGCGAGAAAGGGGCAGGGAGAAGAGAGGAAAACGAGAGAGGCGTAAATAATTATTCTCACTTCTTCATCGATGAACGCTCTGCTGGTTTGGAGCTGTAGTCATATCGTTAGTGTATAAGTCTGTATGTGACGATGTTAATTATTGTAATATAAAGAGGGAGACGGGAAGGGAGGAGAAGGTGAGAGCAAAACCGAAATACCGATTGTTGCTACGCGAGAAGCATCTCGGAGGAGAGTTTAAACTGGCGGACGATAACCTTCGCGGGTGAACAGAGGCGACGGATAAACGACACTGCTTTTGCGCCCGGTGTCACTGGACGCGTGCTTCGAGAACAAAAGAGAAAAAAACGAGAAAAAAGAAAATAGATTTTTTATAAACCGACGAAATCTGTTTCCGACCTTTTTCAGTGAATATTCTCATACTCGAGACTTGACTCTCTCCGTTTGTGTTTTTCGCAACGTGGACCGCTTTTACTTGAACGAACGAGAGTACGAGAGGAAGAGAGTGAAAGAGAGAGAGAGCGAGCGAACGAGCAAGAGAGAGAGAGAGAGAATGAAGTGTGTGGCTGCGTAGAGGGAGCGAGAGAGTGGGAGAAAATGCGCGAGTGAGTGTGAAGATGTGAAAGAGAATAAGAGTGGGGATAGAGTGATGATTCCGTAGAGCTAGAGAGGGAAAAAGAGAGTGAAAGGTGAGTGCGAAAAGTGGCGTGAAAGGGAAAGGGAGAAAGGGAGAGAGATAGAGAGAGCGAGGATGAGAGTAGCAGAAAGAAGGAGAGAAAGAGAGAGAGAAAGCCAGAGAACACAAGAGAGAGACGAAGAAGCAATCGCACCTCGACCGAATTTAAAACTTATAATTTCCTCTCACATCCCTGCGCAGTGTTTTGGGCCTTTCCGTCCAATACGCGATGTACCACTGTCATTATTTATTTAATTTTTTGCAATCTACGTACAATAAAATTGTTGTTGCTGAAACGATAAGTGTAAATGTGTATACTGTACATTCAACCTTCGTTTTAAAAAGATGTCATTATTAAGGGTCTCACTGGACCAGGATTCCTGCCGTCCTGGCGTGTGTTGTAATTGTACATGTACATATACATGCGTATTTTTTAATATCAGACGGTAATTTACTCGAATAATTAGGATCGCTTATTAGAGTATATATGTATGTATATACGCATACATACGTACGTACATGAATATATATATATATATATATATATATATTATGAATATATATATATGTATATGTACAGATATGGATACATACGTACATACACAAGTGTATGTATATTTATACATATATGTACACATATATGGGGAAAAAACAACAAAATGAGAGCGGCATTCCCGACGCCGATGTCTGCGATGAACGATCTCCGAAAGGAATAAAGCACTTTCACGTAGCATCGTGTTTCTATCGTCGTTTCTCCGCTTATCCGTCGATCTCCCCACCATTTCAAACTTTCCTCACCAAATCACTCTCCCTCTTTAAAGTTCCTCATAGATATCCCATTTTTTCCTTATCAATTATTTTCTGCCTGAATATTCGGAAATATATTAAGATCCACTTCTCTTTCATTTAATGCGAACTCTAATTCCGTCAATGCAGTATATAGCCACGTTTCTCTGGCATATAATTTAGTTTTCTTACTTTCTTGGCTTTACGGGGTTCGTATGAACCGCCGCGAGTGATGAATACGAGCGAAAATTCCTAGCTAGATATTCGATATGTTCTCCACTGAAGAATATATTTCCATGAGAAGATAAAGAGATGAATTTCCAACGCTTGGTATGTTACCATCAGCTGCAAGCAGATAAACCTACCTATTCTACGGTCGGTAATGCAGGAATCTATGCAACCAATCTGCTTTAATTGTGAAAAATATTTTGGAAAATAAAGTACAGCTAATTAAATGCGTGTTTCCACCCACTTTATTTCAATGCATGTCCTTGGAAACTAGAAGTAATGCTATAAATTTGGACTCAGACATCAATGTCGACGGACGCTAAAAACTTTAGCGCACTCGTCCCGTAGAGAACAGTAAATACATAATCTATGTGCAATTTAACCATCGCTTACTAATTAAGTAATCTGGAATTACGATAAGACCATCTAGCTCTCGGTGCATATCAGGTGACGTATATTTCTAAAATATATCGCGGCTAACCCCTTCTAATTTCGTAGTAAACTTCCATATTTTGATAGAACGTAGCACAGAATAACAACGATATGCCCCTAATTTGCAAGCGCTTAATCTTCTCAGGTTTCCAAGAGCACTTGGAGACTAGGAGCACAGCAAGCATTGCAAATGTTAAATTCACCGTTCCTTCATAGTATCTGCTTTTCAACTTTTTGACGAACTCTGTTAGAAGGTAAGTACGTTAAGAGGAGGCTAAATTGAAATCATGGATATTTCACTTGAAGGAACGTGCAAATAGCGACTCGGTCGAAAACTATTGTGACTGTCGGTGTAGTTGTGATCCATCAAAGCAGTATCTGACCTGCGATAAACTAAGGCCTCCCTAGCAAAGATTGCATTACGAATTGCTTGCTCGCCATTGAAAACTAAAGTGTCCGAATTCAACGGTTTCATAAAACTCGGTACAGGCGAAGGTAGAATAAATATTCCCAAGAGAGTGGCAACCGCGTAAATAGTGAAAACGTGCTCAACATTGATTTATGCATAGGCTGGATGTATTTCATTGCAACGCGTTCCACTCCACCATTTTGGGTCGGCCCGCCGGCGTTCGTGACTTTCAAGTTCTCATTGAGTGCCCTATGGAGGCATAAAAAATGTATGCCTCAGCTGAATTTATGTGTCGTGTTAAACTGAACATTTTGCTGAAAATACTAAATTTACAGTTGTATACCGATGAAATACACTGTACAACGGAGAATCGGGGTCGCCCCAAATGGGAACACTGTAAACGTGAATAACGAGGGACGGGCTTTAGTTGTCATCGTCTGCGAAGGTATTCAATATTTATTCACTACCTGTGGACTTCTTCAGTATTGGGAGACATATGTGTCTCCTTACTACGTATGTGTCCCATTCACTATATTGGTATACCTATATATCTTCAAAGTCAAGAATTCCCGAATCCTTCGTCGAATCAATACGATACCTATTCTGAAGCTGATTGAAATTGGCTGATCGCTTTAATCGCATCACTAAGTGATTCAGATTATGAGGCTTTGATTATTGATTTACTCGAATCGATTCCAACAGAATTGTTAATGTGCCATTCTCGACCTATCAGGCGGAGTTCTAATCGATAGGGAAAATGATTTTCTGATCAATTGGTTCAGAATGACTTTTTTAATCCTGGCGACACTGACAGTTCCAGCAATTGGGGAGTTGACAAAATTTTTAAAAGTGTTTAAAACTGTTCATTATGATAAAATATACTTGTAAAAAAATATTAATTTTTTGCTACACCTCTAACATGAAAAAAAAATGTAATTTTTATTTTAAATAAAAAATTGCCGCGAAAACGCACTGCATGGTCACGTGACCATTTGTGACGTCAACGTGGAGTAAACAAAGAAAGTTGTGGTTAGGGAAAGTAAGGAGTGAATTTTTCTCGCAAAAATAATGGCTAATAAAAATTATTACCAATACTGTGCTGTTCCCTGTTGTGAGAACACTTCAATACGTACGCCTAAGAAGTTATTTATTCATGTATAATACAGTAAGAGTACATAACCTCTCAGGTATTTAATTTCTTTTAAACATATTTCTAGCTTGCAATTGTCTAGTAAAACAATATACTTACACAGAAGTTTTAACATTTCTGTATTCGGCAGAACAGAAGTCTGGATTTGTAGCGAAAAAGCTAGCCACCATAATAGCGTCCAATCTTGGTAAATTTGGGCTGTCACCTTTAACGAAGTTCTCTTCCATTGCCAATAATATACTTTCACTACTTTCCTTACCAAAGAAATCGAGTAGAAAGTACTCGTAAACGATATTTTTTAATATAACCTTGTATGAGCAAATGCACGAAGTGTCATTCGTCGCTACATATAAATCGCTGTTTACTGCACAATGACGTCACGCGCCGTGATTGACGTTTGAGATCACATGACTCACAACTTAAAAACGTCAATTTTATTTATTAAATTTTGGTAAAACTAATAAGTGTTTTATTAATATTTCTATCATTTTAGGCTTTTCATTAATAAATCTGTAGATTTAACTACTTTTCCCTTTTTTTTCAAATACTGGCAACTCCCCAATTGCAGTGACGGCGGTATCTGGTTCTGAATAGACCCATGCATAAGCTGTTCATATTACTACCATTCTTTCGAAAATTTCGTGTTAAGAATACTCGAGAAAGAAGAACTTTGCTTGGAACCTGTACCCCGAATTTAAATACAGTGCATAGAACTGAAACGAAAACGACATACACACATAAACACTGAAGGGTTACTTAATAAAATTATATAGAAACATATATGGTTTGCTAAGGACGCGTATCTCTTGACGGTACAGTTTTATGCGCCAGTCAAAAGATTATTGGTCGCGACGTAGCTCTTCCATCGTAGCTTCTACGCGAAGAGGTGGAAAAATATTTGCCAAAATTCATATGGGACTTTTGGTCCCATGCGGTGGCCATCCGCATGATGCCCCAACCTATTTAACCGCATTGTTAGCAAGCCACCGTTTACTGCAGGTTTGTGACTGCAGACATTTGGCTTCGTACGTGCTACAAAGTAATTTCGAAAACATCTGGTCAATAACTTGCAGGACTGCAGTAAAGTTTCCAGACTTAATCCTCAATTGCTGCACGCTAATGGCTCTACGTTCGGTAGGCAATAATCCGTGTTACGCTACAATACGTAGGGGAGACCGGGGCAAAGTGACACGAAAAAAGTTTGAAGTCGAATAACATTTTTCCCTTTCAATAAAAATGATTGGAAATAGATTTATAATATAATTAAAACATTACTATTGGTAAATGACGAATAGCAATACTTAAAATAAACTTTAATAAAATTTATTAAAATTCAACTTAATAGAAATGATGCCAGAGGTATCACTTTATCCCATGTATGGGGTAAACTGAACTCCTATCCAGGGTAAAGTGAGGTGTAACAAAATAAGAACTTTAATTCGACTATAGGCAAATATTAACCCCTTGCGCTGGAATGACGTGTGTAGTACGTCAACTTCTAGCTTTTTTGCACCATGGTTGCCAAAAACTATGGAAATTTTTTTGAGGTTAGTTTCTGTTCCACCACGCCGCGTGGTTTTCTAGCCAGCTGACACGTTAGGATATTGCGCACATCACTTGTAGTGATCCTCTAGGTAGTGATCGGCAGATGTGTCCACCATTTTGGCCTAAAGCGGAAGTCGCAAATTGGCGGGCACATTTTGAAATAACCGAGAAAACTGAAGTTGTACTATTTCCTTCTGCCGTTCTTCATACAAATTAAAACATGTTAGGTTAAATACATTAGACTGTTTCTAGATCTCTACGGAGCACGTAGGGTTTTCTAACTTTACTTAAAAGGTAAAAGACTAAAAAGGTAAATTTCGGGTCAGGCATAATAACAGCGACACTGAGCCTCGCCCTTTCTGTACATTGCGTTTCTAACTCCACTGCGTTGTATCGAATATTATAGAAGAATAAAGACTAAAAGAATAAAAAAATAATTTATTATTATTATTATTAAAAGACGTGTGGAACTTCAAATATTTCAACATAGCTTGCAAAATGAAAAAATGCTAGATAGGATATTTTAACCGAGGAGAGCAGAATATAGGAAAGATTTCTGGCATATTTACACTAAGCAGAAAAATATAAGATAAAAATATAGATAAAACAGTGAGTCCTGGAACTCCACTCATGTACATTCGGAAATATTTTTCACTCGTGCATTGACGGGTTAGCTTTATCCTAAATTTTGTCTCATAAATATTCATACTTACAAAATCTGCACGCGTTAGCAATAGTTTGCACGTTCAAAAATGACAGCATTAAATGAAGTTTGTTGCTGATTCCACTTCTCGCTCAATGTTGTGGAATCCAATTGGTAGATGTTATTGCTTCGCCCAATAGGAAAAATTACGCAGATAAACGGTGGTGGGGCTAGGCACGTACCAATTACGTGCGAGCAATATCACTTTCTTTTTCTACTTGTTTACTTGCTCTCTCTACTTCCGGTTTCGGTCACTAATGGTGTCGACCAATAGAAAACGGCGGCCACATCTGCCTATCACTACCTAGAGCAGGCCTGCCCCATCGGGTGCAAATACCTCCTGAATTTCTGGGACCCGGGCAACAGCCGAGCGCGGGACTGGTTACGTTGCTAACCACAGCATGGGTTGCGGGAGAATTGCATGAGTGTGCGGCTGTCCACGCAGGCTCGTACCACGAGTCTATTGCTTGGATCCGAAGACCTCTTCTACATGGACGCATACTCATGCAGTTCTCTCACAAATTTCGCAACGGGTAGCAATGGAACAGTCCTGCGCTCGGCTGTTACCCGGGTCCCAGAAATTCAGGAGGTATTTGCACCCGATGGGGCAGGCCTGACCTAGAGGATCACTAATCACTTGTGCATAGGGCTGCCATCTGTAAAATCATAAACCCCGGACAGTGAGCATCAAAACCATTTCCACTTGAAACCCGGACACTTTTAACTATTTCTTATATGTATGTATTAGGTACGATATCCCAAGGCAACAATTTCTGTAAAATATAGACTGTGACTGTAATCAAGAAAGATAGATAAAATATAGTTGTACAAAGTAGGAATTTATTTATGACTTTTTTATACACTTAACTTATAACTAAACGAACACATAAAATACGCAAATTTAATTTATAACTAAAATAAAATAAAAAAATTGAAACCAATCGATTATGCTAAACGTAGAAAAACATAAATTCGTTTTTTTTCAAAAGTCAACACGAAAATAATCTTACAAACTGCGAGAGTAGCAACATCGAAAAACCCGGATCACTACAGAAAACCCCCCCGGACGTCTCCGGACGCCCTAAAAAAGAGGACAAATCCGGGGAAACCCGGGCGGATGGTAGCCCTACTTGCGCATTGGTTCTTAGCAGCCATTTGCAGCTCAGTTTACCCCGGCCACTTTACCCCGAATGTGTACTCAGTAGAAAATTAATTATTTAATAATGTTAGGATTAATGTTTTCTCAAACGCGTGTACATGTATGTTTATAAGCTTCTTATAAACACGCAGAAAAATTTTGGAGTTAAAATAACACATTTAAGACTCATTTATCCAAAAAGCTAAATTGAAAAGAAAACCAATTAGAAGTCTCTAAAACTTCATTTTTAATTTTTTAAATGAATTTCCATTTTTCGATATCTGAATGAGCATAATTATCATTGTGGTATTACACACATTTATTACGTCACCAAAATTTGTAAATATATTCTATTGTTAAAGAATAAATTAAGAAAGCTCATTTTACCCCGAGGTTCACTTTGCCGCGGTCTCCCCTATTACTAAAGTTTACCACGCCTTCCACACTCGCAAACACTCCTACCACCTAACAGGAGTGTAGCAGATCAACAATCTAGCAACGTCTACCGCCCTTTGAAGGTGCTCCAAGCTTTGCTCGAAAATGACTCGATAAATAGAGAATGGAGTTATCCATTGCGCTTGGGGTACTACCCATAAAGTGGCGCAGGATCGAAGCGGACGCGCCGACAGCATCGATTTCATCGTGTTTCTGCATCGGAGAGCGGCAGGCAGTCCCTTACCTTCCGCTCAATGCAATTGGATATCGAGTGCAGTCTCAGGGATGGGGTTATTAATCCTCTCGGACAAGGAGAGGGGCCGATTTTACGTATGTCGATTCATTTGCCGCGACATTGGAATCTGCGGACGTCATGCTGGAGACAGGCTTCAGCGTCTCATAACACGCAAATCCATCTTAATGGTATAGGTACCCTTCTGGTAGGATATCGCTTTACCCGTGACATAACCACCTTACCGGTGTCGTTATTATCCTCCATCCATCTTATTCCCTTCTCTCCGTCTCCCTTTCCCTCTCCACGCCCCTCCACTCATGTGCTCTTTACATTAATCTGATGCCCAAGGGATCACTGCTGTATTATGGATCGAAGGTGCTGCCTTGGTAATAAGGAGTCACGCTCTTAGCCGTGAACCTTCGGTAATATTGAAGCAGCGGTGACGTTACATCATTGCGACCTCCGTACACTATCGCGACCGATTACACGGTGTCGGTAAACAAATTTGCCTGTGGACAGACTGAGATGAATCTTGCTAACGGAGCGTGAATCATGATACTTCATTGTCACGTAGATTGGCTACAATATGTGTATAAATTTTTTCGTTCCACGTTGGTGCCTTGGAGGAACAGCCAGAAGAAAATTCGTTGTTGGAATCTTTTGATATGTGCATCTGTAGGTGAGAAATAGTGGAAGGCTTGTCGAAGGAGAAGTAAGTCCCCGGCTGACAACAAGATTAATATTGATGGGAGGATCGATACGCTTTCATAAATTGATTATACAGGAGCAGATGCGCCCGACAAGTTCCACGGGGCTGTGTAAATGTCAGCGCCAGCAGGAAGCACCCTTATCACTGTTCGCTATCCGATGAAAGGCAATAGGAGTTAACCCCCCAATCTCTGGTTTGCTATAGTTGCGGGTAATCGTCTTGGCCGTTATCTGTATGTTACTTCCAACAATCGGTTCGGGTAGTCATCCACTACTGCCCAACATTCTGCTCCGAGGTCTGAGATAATAGGATTTCCACCAAGTACGTACCCCAAGGATTAGATCAAATCCCAGAGTAGTCTCTCGAAATTGGTGTGCTACCGCGTTTCAAGTGTGCGATATTAGCTGGATCTCGTGGTCACTGACAGCGGGGAGCGTGACATCCTCAAAAGGAGTATGTGCTTCCGGTTGCCCACAATTTCTGCGCTGCTAACCTACTCCTTTGGTATATACGCTGTGATGACTACGCAATTGCTAATGGGACGCGGCGCAGTATTGTCGTGGCGATGAAATGATAACCCAAGAATTAGCACCGGTAAGGTCGCGGATCGCTTTAACGAGTTCCCTCGGATGAAAGAGTGGTCCGTGTTGAAGGATGGAACTATTGTTGGCGAAATAATAGACGCCCGGTGAATGGGAGAAGATGTCGGTTCATAACGGATGCATAGCGCAACACAGTCGGCAAAGAATATTCCAATGACATAATTAAAAGTTGTCGGAGGGATCATGATTGCGCCGTAATTGCGGCACTTTCCTTCGGGGAACAATTTAAAACTGATTTCTCGCTGCGATATCAGAAAGTTAGGCGAAATCGTGTTAAGTGGTTTTAATTACTTAGAAAACTTGGACAGCCCCCGGAAGTTTCCACGTCGCTCAACGGCAGAGTGGATGCGCCCGAGAACGCAGTCGCCATTCCATCCATCCCCTAACCCCCTCCCCTCGCATCTCCCGCCAGTCCCACTCCCCCACCCGCCCCCTGCATTGGGCTAGGGTTCTTATCTTCAGGACAGCCAATTATTCCTCTTTCTAATCGATCCAAGGATTCCTGCAATGAAAGATGCTTCATTAATGCCTCGAACTCACTTCGTGTAATTTGATCTACGCCATTCCTCTTTCCCAATGGGAATTCCAATATCGGGGACCGACTGGCTTTTTTGATTGCAATATTTTCATCCATTATAGGCGAGTGGTATGCAAATAAAAAGCTACATTCCTTACATTTGCGAAATTGTATATATTTACTTGACAAAATGAGTAAGGTGGTAATGGTAAATGACCCTGACAAAAAAGGCAATAGGCATATCTCTCTCCCGACACTCATCATTCCTACTATTCTTCTCACACTCCCTACTCCACCCACATACAGTAACTACCCCTACGCCAGCCTCATTCGGTAAGTCCCCTCATGCCACCCTGATTCGGTAACTCCCCCTGTTCACCACGTTTTTCCTACTTCCCCCTACCCTTTAATTAGTACTCGTTCAAACAAAAATGATCGCGATGTGCTCAAACCCATCACTACTTTCACCAAACAATACCCCACTCAGGATACCCAAGCCATCAACCAAGAAAATTAGCAGTAAAAGAGTTTTCCTTGTCAGGACGATCGGGCGGAAGCTTTTCAAGTTGATTCCTTCCCTGGCCCTGGGATAGCTGATCTCATATGAGAGAAACAGGAGTATACCGAATGACCATTTTAATTAAAGATGGTCGTGCAGTCCCTCTGGCGAAGACTTTGTAACTCGTTGTTAACGTACACTGTATAGCGAGGCTTCAGGAACCACAGACGCAAATAGTGGCCCGGACGTCCTCCGCGACGCTAACGTCCTGGAAAAAATTCATAGCGTGAAATTATTCATTTCTAATGCGAGCCACTGCTACGAGCTGTCGTTCTACGGTGCAGAGAGACAGCTTTTGTGTTTTCCTTTTGCTTGATATCACGCTGTCAGCTAAATTATCATCTCATGAGGGCAGCTGGCAGTTCGACGATGTCTTCTGCATTTATGGGTGGGTAGCCCCATCTTCATTATGTCCCTGCTGAATGCTGTCTGCTAAGTTGAAATATACGGGTAATGTCCCGCTCTGCTTACGAAATTAATGAAGCATCTGTTTCATTGGGCTACATTCATCAGACGTATCACTCCTTCGAAATGTGTAGATGTGCTGCAGTTGATTTCTGATCGTCTTAATGTGAACTTTAAAAGTTAGGATATAATTAATCAAGAAACCATTGCAAGCAGGTCCTAAATGGATTTTGAAGCACACGACTGTTATTCGCTTCAAACGAAACTGTGTCTAATGCGCGGTCCTGAATGCTTCAGGAGGAGAACGATGCGGCCTAACTGAATCCGAGCGCGTCTGCTCGTCTTCGAACCCTCTTCAACACCCCCTCCTTTCTCGCCAGTCCGAAATACATAATTCAGGAGAATATTTGAATAGTGTTTTACATTGCTTGCAATTTGTACTTGCTGAATTCTCCCAGGCACGCATGTATCTATTAATACTCTTATCGCAAATGATTACTCCCGCTTATATCAAATTACGGGTAAGAAGATTAGAGAAATTAATTTCGCCTTCCCCTTGAATGGAAAATAATTGAAGAAACACAATATCCACTGTATTTTCCCAAATTCGAGAAAGAAATGTTTAAAGATCTCTGGTGCTTCATGTAGTCGATAGGTTATACTAAGAATTTTATTTATATCATGAAAATATCTTAAACTGCTTAATGGAATGAAATTCCAAGATTGTCTTATTTTAATTACAACATTAACAAAGTGATACCATTCATGAACACAATGGAAACTGTGTCGTGAAATCATGCCACATGTTTACTTCAGCCATTACGTGAACTGGAGGTGTACGTCGCGCGGTAGGTAATATCACTGTTCCGCCGGTAACTTACCCATTCAACGGTTCCTAGATTGTAGCATAACCCCACTTTATTGTGCAATATTGCGCACTGTAGCTACGAATTGCACCATCCTGTAACGGAGAATGGATTTATTTATAGCAGTCAATAGGATTTCTCCATTGCTTCAACTTCCGTAGAAGCAATGGAATTTTGCTGGGCCACGTCAGTACCCGGTGCAATGTTGCCACGTGCAACAGTGTTGCATGAATGGTGTCTCCTAGCGTGCATATGTATAATTATAATAACGAAGAAAATATGACGAATTGATTCTACTGTATATACTTTTTACAACTATCGAAACAGATTTCTTGAATTACCTATTATCGTTAATGATAAATCTGTTCACGCTTTTAACTACATTTTATGTTTGCTGCACAAAGGAAGGGGGGCATGCTGTACGGTCCGAAGTTAGCGCATAGCTACAGCGCATAGTCAGTAGCTACATTGGCACGTGACGTAACATACTTTGTTTGTCTAATGAAGGTTATGCCTATCAAGGATAAGCAATACGTCTACTGGTAACATAAAATATCTTATCCCCCATTCAATAAAACCAAGTATACATTTACAACAACCATCGCGTAAAGGTAATACATATTACATAATTGTTTATTCACGGAACAGTTGTGGCAAAGTTCCAAATTAACTCTCTGCATAATTGAGCAGCTGATAATAATTACCCAATATATATTTCCGAAACCGTTTAAGTACAAATAACAGATTTCAGACATTGCACTAATAAATTTCACATTGCAAACAATTTATTGCCCAAATGAGTCGTGGTACCACAAAAATGTTAACTACCGGTCGCCGATCTAGGGATTAATAATTCTACTTTATAGTCGAATTTGTTATGCAATATATCAAATCTATCATGTCTATCATGAGGTTCGTAACAAAGTTGCACAAATAGATAATTGAAATTAAATTATCATATTTGAACCTCCCGCGTTGATTAACGGTGCTGTCCGTCAAGGTCACAGTCGGCCCGCATGGAACTCTTGAGAACCACCTGAACATAGTCAAAGATCGAAGTTTCTCGGCGATACGAGTGTACGCCATTTTGATTTCTCAGTGCGCAGTGGAGTGGGCTGCAAGAGTGACTGATGGGTTATACAGCGTAGTACGTATTTGTGAAATCTGTTTTATACTAAAGTCGCGCTCTGCATTTGTTTGAACAAAGGATAAATTGCTCGCCGTTACGGAGAATTCGGGAGGATACTTATTGTAAACTAACCTGCTTCCCTGTTGTTTTCTACCTCTTGATTTGGGTAGTAGGTAGCTGATACTCCATGAATCATATATTTTTGCACACGATTACATATAATTGGATCTCAAACGTATTATTTTTTATGCAATCTTATTTCATGAAAAAATGAAAGCAATTTAAGTACGCACTAAGTATTCCTCCAAGAAAATCTTTCAAATCTGATATTCTGTGATGAATGAGTTTTCTTTGAACAGATATAAATGAGCTAACTAAGCAAGAACATTATTTCTTAAGGACAACATGGCCCGTGTTCTTGTATACGAACGCGCAGTTGACGCCGTCCTCACCGATGTAACGTTCTACGAGAAATTGAACGTAAGTACCTTTTAACGTATAACGGGTGGAAAGGATGCTATTCCAACAAATAATAACTTTGGTTCGCGTAGGTTTTTTTATATTACATGGCAATATTGTTCGCATGTTACATTTTATTTGCTCCGATACTAAGATACAGCAAATTTCCTGATCCGCTTCGTAGAAAGTAGACAAACATCACTATGGGTTTTTTGGTTCGCTACATTTGCCTAAAGTACTTTAAATTTTCACAAAATACTATCACTGTTCATAATTTACCATGATAGGGATTCTTGGAGCTAAAACAGTCTAAGGTGCTGCTGTATACGTTCAAGAAATTTCGCTGTACGGACTGTATTATCAGAATATGTTGCTTAATTTTATATTTTTATTATATAAACTCATGTTTTTGCTGGCACCGTCACTAAATTCTATTTTTATTATTTTTGGAGGACTATTGGAATACAGAGATAAATCTAGAGCAACGAATTGTTTAACTTCATAATACAGTATTTTACCAAGTGTGGCACAGAATTAGAATTTAGACGTATGTCTGTTATTGTCTGGTGTATGCACAATTACTGTGACATACTTTATTTAATTTGCTGCATCGATAAAACAGTTACATGCTACGATGATAATGGTTCATCCTTGGCATTCTAAGTTTCTCAGTTGATAAAGTCGTGTAAGCCACGCCCAAGGGCAAAGGTTTGTGGTGATGGTTCAGTGGGAAAATATTAACACATATGCACTGCAACTGTTCTGTATACTGACACACTGTGCCCCATGATTCGTTTCAGCTGACCACACATACATGTTGGAGATGCCCCATTTCTAGGTGCTTTCCAACCATATAGCCCAGGTGAGGGACACCTCCCTCTGGTTAGAAGACGCCTGAGAAAGGGCAGCCTCTTCAGGGCAGCATTGCCAGAAGTAGGAAGAAAATGGCCGCGTAGGGAGCTCAGTGGCATAGTAGGGAGTAGTAGAGGGAGAACAGCTATTGGAAGTTGGAACTCAATGACGTAGTTGGGAGTAGTAGAGGGAGAACAGCTATTGGAAGTTGGAACTCAATGACGTAGTTGGGAGTAGTAGAGGGAGAACAGCTATTGGAAGTTGGAACTCAATGACGTAGTTGGGAGTAGTAGAGGGAGAACAGCTATTGGAAGTTGGAACTCAATGACGTAGTTGGGAGTAGTAGAGGGGGTGTCCTCTTCTCTTCGAATGGTGTGCACAAGTTGCATTAGACTATACATATATATATATATACATATATATATATATATATATAGCTCTTCGTTGACGACACCTCCCTACAGTAGAGAGTTATCCCGGCAACGCTGCTCCAGGGTGTGTATGTGGTCGGTCGGATCGAGTCATCGGGACGCTGAGCACGTGACTACCGCAATGAGGTACACCGAGTGAATTTGAATCCCTCAGACCGACTACACACACAGACGCAGTGAAGGAGCCGGCTCCTAGTTAGGCATGCTCAACAGACGCACCCGCGGGTAACAAACACCTATTTCTCGGTAAACGGGTTCGTGGTGGGTTACCCTGTTGATCTAGAGACTGCGCCCGTTACAACTGTGTATTACACACAAACACTCCACTCCCACTATTCCAGTTGCTTCCCATTCCGTTATCGAACTCATTCGGCCTTGGACGGTCACGTTCAATTGTCAAGAGGATAGTTGAGCACCCCAGTTCCGGGGCGCTCACTATCTAACTCTTTCAAATTCACTCCCACGTTGGGAATGATTCATCGGTTACCGGGGTACTATCACCGGAAGCAGCCACACGTATAGTTCTTCTTCCCAGCCATCCAGTTGTTATTCTCATGGTCGCCACATTCCAATACGGATGGTATCGCTATGCGGCAAAACTGGCGACTCTGCCATGCTACACTTGGGTAGTAGTGTATTATTTAAATATCCAGCCGCTATTTATTCACTTCTCTGGTCGAATCACGCCCTACCATGTGGTTGATTTTGTTTGATTGTATCTGATGTGGTAAAAGCGGCGGTATCGCATTCAGTAGCTGCACTGTCCCTTGTTGGCAATAATCCACGCCTGCGTTGGTATATCCAAGGTCAATAAGGTCCTCATCTTTAGACTATGTTGGCACAGCGCTATTCACGATAAATGTTTAGGTAAAATGAGCGAAGGGTTTTAGTTTTCTTGATATTATTTAGTTTGTTCGAATAATTAATGATTCTCTTTTGGTATATTTCTATTCGCCATGTTCCTTACATTATATTCATCACTTTCTTGAAGCGTTACCGAAAATATCTTACTGTGTTAGGCGGTATATGTGTGCATGCCAGGGGCAGTGGAGGGGGAACACGCCACGCATGTGCGTGATAACGCCGTGACGTCAAACCAATCAACGCCAAGATGAGAGACGACCTAACCCAGACCAGCGTCGCCAAGAATAGATTCTCTCTTTGGTCGTGGTTTCACTTGGCTTGGCGCTGGCATCGGTTCGTTTCCCATCGTCTCTCATCTTGGCGTTGATTGGTTTGACGTCACGGCGTCATTCCCCCTCCACTGCCCCTGGCATGCACACATAACCGCCACACACAGTAAGATATTACCCGGTAACGCTGCTTTCTTGTCTAATTCATTCGATATATCTTGTCCATACTCATAATCTGTCAAAGATTCCATTGCGGTATTGTTCTTCGTGCTTAAATTGGCAAACCTCGAAATATAACTCTTATTGGCTAGCATAGACGATATTTATACTATAAGAAAAAAAATATTGATCGATGGGATGGCATAACCGAGATTCAGTCGGATTTCTTCCATGTCAAGCAGCCGCTTAACCTATCCAGGTCGGCCATTTGCTGTCCCACCCTAACCTAACCTCAAAATTTACCTGGTCCTGCAAGCTAACCTCAACAGCTGTCATTAATAACTCAATATTATCGAACATTGCACGTCCTGTTTTGAGAACATTTTCACCCCTTTTAGAGATAGTGTGACAAGTTAGAAAAGAGCCCTGGAGTGGGAGAATGAGCCCCAGCCTCTTCTTCCATCATGCGCCTTCCGACGCTTGACTTCTCCTTCAGTGGTTTTGCAACATACAATGCGGTCTCGAAAAATCCGCTTTTTCTGTCTCAAAAAGAATTCGTTGCTATCCCCGTTACTTCTTTTGTAATGGCCGCGGCGAGTAAAAGGTGCCAGTGAGACCTATTCCGTGTTTTTCCACTAGACGACGCCGCGGCAGTGCCGGCCGTAATTTATAGCTTGTTATCGCACGCCTTCTTTCATTCTCAGTCCCTCTTATATATTCGCTGTGGTAGAGAGAAAGACAGAAACCGATCTGCGCAGCTTTCTTTTACGGTTTTCTACGAATCAACAATGAACCTCAGACTCATCGTTACGCGGAATGAGTCTACTCTTAAGTGGAATTCAGTATAGAGTATTCTGTCTTAAAAAGTGCTCGCTCCACGTCTCGAGGTGCGGATTCTTTTTGTGACAGCACTGTAATATCCCAGTTCGAATCCTGGCACCTCTCTTTTTTTTCAATAAATTTGCGTCGTTTAATATTAATGTCTAAAACGAACCTCTGTAAAATATTAGCCTTCTATTTTAAATATTCTCAAGAAATTTAATATTGAAGTTGTAGAAAATTTGTAAAACATGTAGAGTGCACTGCTAAATGTGCACCTTAAAAAATAAGAGAATATAACCTTATTTTGGGGGAATTTTTAAAGGTATTTAGAGTAAAAATTTGCAAATAAGAATTTGTTTACAATTTTCAGACTTTCAGATATAATTTTTCAACAACAAAAAATGAATTCAGAAAGATTGATTCTTCCGCAATAACACAGGAAAATAATGAACTCAATACAATAAATAGTTTTCCAGATATAAATTTATAAGTACACGCATAGAATTAGTTAAGATAATATCGTTTTGAGCGGTATCGAGCGGGACTCGGTGTTTCTATCCCCACCATTCACCTCACTACGCTCAGTCTGCGCCTTCAGGGTTCCTTTTAGAGCTCTAACTTTTTGACCCGTCGAGTATCCGGCTACCCGGAACAATTTCAAGCAATTGAATGTTGTATTGTCTGCGGTATTGTTTGATGTTAGCCAAAAATGATCGAACAATACCACATTCAATGACTTGAAGTTGTTTCGAGTAGACGGGTACCCAAGGAGTCAAAAAGTAAGAGCTCTAGTTCCTTTACTAACTTGTCGAGCTATTCTTGGATTTATAGACGTGTCAAGAAGTCAGACTCTTTCAAACACATAATCGAATGATTCATGAACGCCAAAATACTACTGAGAATAGAATTCTGAAACTAAACCCTAATTTTGATTTTGAGAAAAGGATACTGTTTCATAAAATACTGCAAAATGACCCTCATAATCTCAATAGAGGTGCGGGCTGCAACTTCAGCGCGATGTATAGCTCCTATGCCCCGTTTCTAACCTATCAATTGGTCACAGCTGTAAACTGTGATACATAACAACCCTAATGCCGGGATTTCCAATGCGCGACTCCGGATTTCTGGCCGGTGCGGCGAGTCGCGCATTGGAAATCCCAGCTTAAGATGACACCAAATCCAATGTACATAGATGACACCAATGTACATGGCTCAGATCCTGAGACGCTTTAGACGTTCTTCATTCTGAATTACACCAAAAGTCGGATCGTGTGGATACTGGCTAAGCGGCTTGAATTGATAATTTGATATAGAGTGGGCAAATCGATATTAATTTGTAAAACAGAGGTGCACAAAGAGCCACTCGGAGCCGGAGACCACTTTGCGATTCTTGGCGCCGGGTCAGAGCCAAATGTGGCGCTGTTACGTTGCTAACCAGCACACACACACAGTCTTGCCCGTTGTTGTGGTTAGCAACGTAACAGCTCCACGCTCGGCTCTGACCCCGCGCCCAGAATCGCAAAGAGGTCTCCAGCTCCGGTGGGTCTTTGTACACCTCTGGTGTACAAAGTCCATAGTATCAGGGACTCAGAAATTGGCACTTGTTATCACCCATCATAGAGCAACAGGAAACATACAAATACTACACCTAACACAGGAGTGATGGTGCAATTCCTTCAAGACATTTGTACTGCATTCCACTTGATAGTAGAATCGTTTCGCGCAGGGAATACACTCTTGATTGGTAGGAAACCGGCATGGAACGCGCTACGACCAATCGCGGTCGTATCACATCAGTGGGAGCTGCGTAGATTATCGTTTGACTTTTTGAAACGTCTATATCAGGGATGTACAAAGAGCTGAATTGGTATTCGAAGAACTCTGAGCGTCGAGTTAGAACTGAGCACGGTGCTGTTACGTTGCTAACCATAGCATAGACCAGTGATTTCAGAATCGTGGGACGCGGGACCAAATGCTTACCCTCACTATGACCTACCGTCGTCTCTCACTACGGCCTACCGTCGTCTCCCACTTTCTTCCCATCGCACTGCACACAAGCATATCCCTACCCCTGTCCGTGTGCTCGGCAGCCGAACAGGCAGCTCACACTGACATAAAAATATGCTTGTGTGCAGTGCGGTGGGAAGAAAGTGGGGGACGATAGTAGGGCATAGTGGGAGACGACGGTAGGTCATAGTGGGGGTAAGCGTTTGGTCCCGCGTCCCACGATTCTGGCATCACTGGCATAGACAGAGGGAACTGCAGTAGTGTGCGTGGTACCGGCCATGCGGTGGTGTTAGCAACGTAACAGTGCCGAGCTCAGCTCTGATTCGGCGCCTAAAATCGCAGAGTTCTCCAGCTACCAATTTGTACACCTCTGCTCTATACGCTATCCCATACCGTGAACATCGTCACAAAATGGAGTGTCATTGCTTTTATGGCGTCTCTTTAGTAGGACCCAAGTAGCCTTAACACATAGTTGGATTTAACTCATTACATTCAGCTTGTTTAACAGCTCTGTGGTGCTGAGGAGGATGATAGGATCTTAAATAAGGTTTGTATATTTTTTCAGCGGCCCCTAAATGGAATAAAGATTAAAGAGGAACCATTGGATCCGGATATCGACGGTCCTTCGTCAGTTAGCAACGCAGCCGAAGCGGATCAACATAGATCACCACCACTCGAAGATCAACTTTCGAATAGTTTGAACAATAAAGAAAATGAAAGCAAACCAGTCAAGCACCATGCGGATCCAGAAACTACCAAATCGAATCTCGATAGAAAAAAGCGTAAACGCTTGTCGCCGAGGAACACGAGGGGTGAGAATTCGCATCCCATGAAAAAGCATAGATCGCACGTGCGGAGGGGGCTAGATGCTAAAGACTACCAACGGAAAAGGAGGCCACCAGCCTTCTTATACCAATGTGACGTGTGCTGGATAACCTTTCGCACACAACGAACGTTGAAACGTCACAAGGCTTTGCTCATCAAATTTGATAAATGCAGCTCAGTGTACTCTTCCAATTCCACGTTACTCAAACCCAAAGAAATGTGTGCACGGAGTCAGCAATCGAATAAAGGAAATAGATATTATTGTAACTTCTGCAATCGAGACTTCGGGGGGAAGACATATTTGCAGCAACATCTGTTCCACTTCCACGACGATGCAATACTGCTCCCTGAAATCGTCGTTGACAAAACACAGCCCAACACCGACATAACCCAAACCACTAAGAGTCCCGTAGCAGACGTGCGTACAACAACGCCTGAACAAACGCCAGAGAAGTTGATGGACAGCCCAAGCAGTACATCCGTAAAGAAAATGAGGCAACCTACCCTTACAGAGTTTCTTTCGCTGTTTGGTAAGAACAACGAGAAGGACCAGAAACAAGGGTGCGTTAGTCCTCGGCGGAGTGGTGTAGCGACTAATCAGGGCCTAACACTTCGTAGTCATACAAATACATTACCTTGCGACGCGGTAACAACAGCAAAGGCTACTGACAGTTCTGCCCCAGCTGCGTCCACTGCCAATCAATCTCCCACTAGCAAAAGACCATTCGTTGAAATCCACGTGGATACAAACATGATGATGTCGTTGCTAAGCACTAAGGTAAAAACTGAACCCGAGGACGTTTGCGCCCCCGCCACGTCGCACAACACGTCTTACAATCTCAGACGGCCGAGAACTGATTCTACACGGTCATCCTTTGAGCAAGACCATGGCTCTCCTCATCTACAGAGGAGGACAAGAAAGACCACCCAAAGTTATCAGAGGGATATAGTGTCTTGGGAACGGCAGATGAGGGCTAAATTCGGCTGTAGAGAATGCGTAGTTCGTATAGAGAATTGCTGTCTGTCCTCGACAATTGAAAAGAAGACCGCTGATGAGCCTGAAACTATTCCTCTGCAGGAGAGCGCGCTAAAAGCCGAAGGAAACTCTGAAATCGGTCACAGAAGGAGCGTAAGAACCTTAGCCGTGAGGAACCTAGAAATGCCTCTGGTTGAAACGGACAAGGACCCGACGATAACTATAGTAAAGCCTGAAATAGATCCACAGATAACGCATGAGTCGAAGGACAGCGACAAAGAAGATGAGCACAAACCGTTTCAGTGCAAAGTCTGCAAGAAGTCATTCTCTTCGAAAGAGAACATACGTGAGCATATGGAACTGTTTCACGTGGCGTACATATCGAGCGTGTGCAGCGCGCGTTACACGTCTATGAGCAAATTACTCAGCCACTATCTACGTCAGCACGCGGTTTTTAGGCGGATGCAGTGCTGTGTATGCTACGAAAAATTCGAGAAGCGCATGCAGGTGAAGCAACATATGTCCCTCCACTGCATCAAAGTCATACGGACCAAGAACGACAACCTGCCGACCGGTAGCCAAACAGGGTGCAACATGTTCAAGAAGCAACACGAGTGCAGAGGTTGCAGCAAGCGGTTTTGGTTGCAGTCGTGCTTGCAGCAGCATCAGAAGGTGTGCCATCTATCAAAGGATAGCAGGAAGAATGTTGCTTCTCCTTCGAAAAAACACGCAGCGAGTACTGCGAAGTCCAGTGCTGGGCATGTTAGCCGCGACTTCGAGGTGTCAGGGGGACAACCGAGTGACTGTTCGATGCAGACACGCGAAAATGCGAAAATACCGGGTACAGCGGATAATCACGACTTTCAAACGAACTTAAATTCAAGGAGCCCTGACAGTTGCTCAGCGTCTACACCTCAACGAAAGGCGGCTCAGTCACGAAAGGTTGCCAATCACAGGAGGCTGGTGAATGGAATGGCGTGCGTGAAAGGCTACCAAACCGACCTGACAGGCACGGATAAAGAGCGATTCCCCTGCTCCATCTGCGGCAAACAGTTTCAGTCGTTTCAAAACCTATGCATACACGAGCGTACCTTCTGCAAGCCTAACGACAGCCTGTGCAGCGTCTGCGGTACATCCTTCAGCACCAAGAGGCTGTTGCAGCAGCACATGCTGGCCACTCACACGCCCACATGCAAGGAGGGCTACAAATTCTTCTGCAAGTTTTGTAACCAAGGATTCATCAAGAGGGCTAATCTTCAGATCCACGAGCGACACTTCCACACCAATCGGAGCTCCATGGATCCCAACACTTGGTCGCACAACGACCGTGCCCGCAACGTGAACACAGTGTGCACCGTATGCAACCTGATGTTCGAGTCGTACGAGCGGTTCATCGAGCACAACATGTACTACTACCAGGGCCAGATCTTCACGTGTGCGTTTTGCAGCCAATCGTTTCAGGGCATGTACATGCTCCACCACCACAACAAGCTGACGCATTATCCGGAGGGGACGCGTAACGCGTACACCTACACCTGCGACACCTGCAACGAGGGATTCAATCAGGAGTCCCATTTCCACGCGCACAAGTTGCACGTCCATTTTCAGGAGACCTGCCACGTGCAGGACAGCCTCAAGACCATACAAGATCAGACCTGCCAGGACCACAGCTACGCGTTGACGGCCAATAACGTTACATCAGCCGACCCGACTACAGTGCGGGTGCCCATCATGGCGTACACTTGCGAGGTCTGCAGCCTGAGCTTTACCAACCAAAGGGACCTGTCTGCGCACGAAACGGAGTACTCCGACGAAGGAGACTTTCAGTGCAGCAAGTGCAACAGGAGGTGCCCGACAGCCATCGTTCTCGCTAAGCATCACAGCTTGAACCATAGCGGCAATGACATCAGCCACTGTTACAAATGTCGTTCCTGCGGCGAGGTACTGACCACAAACACTGCGATGGTGTGCCACGAGAAACACTTCCACACAGCGAGCAACGTTGATAGGAGAAGCAGCCACAATGCGCCCATCCTATTGGACGCGAATCAGGGTACTCGTCGGACCACCATCGACCAGACTGCCAACGCAATTGGCAATCTCATGTGTCTGACCTGTGGCACGAGATTCGAGAACGAGATGAAGCTCAAGGATCACCTGCTGGAGTACTCCGACATAGGGGACTACCAATGTGAAGTCTGTCATAGGAAGTTTGCGGAGGTGTACCGATTGGAGGTGCACAGAATCAAACACTCGAGATTGAACAACATCTTGAATGAGCACCACTGCCCGATATGCCACGAGGGATTCACCAGCGCTGCGAACGTTCGAATCCATGTACTACACTT
The DNA here is from genome assembly GCA_947577245.1 of Andrena bucephala. NCBI lineage: Eukaryota > Metazoa > Arthropoda > Insecta > Hymenoptera > Andrenidae > Andrena > Andrena bucephala. The sequence continues at coordinate 2,511,481 of OX387717.1, read as the reverse complement.
GCACGGATACGAAACGTTCCCGAGTGTCGCTGCCAAGCGACCCTATACCCCACCCATCACCAGGCAGTATTCTCCAATGAGTAAACGTGTCAATCAGGAGATCGACTCACCTAAGGTCAACCAGGCGAATGCAAATGGCGAAAGGGTAAATGCTGATCTTCAGTTATCGAATACCATAGACAAACTAACAACACGCGTTCTGTCTGTGCCAACCGATTCTACCAGGCCACCCAACGATTCCGTTTCACCTTCCCCCGATCAAGCGCAAGCACAAGGAGCAAAATGCCCCGAGTGTGGTCTGGTATTTAATAGTCACACTACTTTAAAGAAACATAGGTCGCGATTCGCCAATCGCGGGGAGTACAAGTGTAAGTACTGCGGTCGCAAGTTCGATAGGTACAAGACGCTGAACGCGCATGTGCTTAAACATTCTATGGACGTTCAGCTTTGTTTTTTGAAGTACGAGTGCTCGCATTGCGGCGAGAAGTTTCGAACCGCCATTTCCGTGTATTCGCACGTCGTTCATATTCACGGGAAAGATAAGCTTAAAGAGAAATGCATTGTCACGAATAGGTCGGAGACTAGTGATGATATCTTGGAATATTCAACGCTCTCCGTGAGCGGTACTCTCATGAGACAGGTTTTTACTAACGACGATTTAGAGATCGATCACAGCCCCGCGCGCGGTACCAAGCATGTCGATGCAGTGATCAACTCATTGAAATCGGTCAGGGTACCATCGATACCGCCAATCGAAGTTTTCAATTCGGAAAAAAGTTCAACGAAGTCAGTGAATAAACCGAATTCGTTAAGCAATGAATCGACATCAGTAATCGAGTCATTAAATGTGATAATGGAAACATCGCTTCCGGAGAAGACGGTATCGTATTCGATTCTAAAAACAAGGGATTCGGAGAACTTAGATGAGAAGTCACTTTATTATACTTGCTCCATATGTAGCCAAAAGTATCCAACGCTGAAGAAATTCCAGTCGCATTTTACGGCGTCGCACGGGAATATGATTCCTGAAACGATAACAGCTCCACGACAAGTCCCCACTCCGAACATCGTCAAGTGTATGAACTGTACTTCCACTTTTTGCAACGAATTGAAGCTGAAAGAACACATGCTAAGTTCGCACCCACTCTATCCGCCCACTTCTCAAGCTATGCCCCAACAGCCTCCTTCCTCGCCCATCTTAGTCGATTCTGACATCGTAGAGATTGTTTGGGAAAAGAATGCTACAATTACTCGTTCAATAGAGAGTCTGACCTCCCAAGACTTGACATCCCAAGACTCGACTTCCCAAGACTCAGTTATTTTAATGATCCAACCGGTAAGTTTCACTCCCCCGACCGTGGTAACCGTAAACGAGGATGTTGGCAAGCTGAAAGTTAAATCGTTCGCGAGAATGTTTAATTGAACAGTTGTCAGAAAGCGGTATCCCTGATTGATAGAGCCTGACCGTACGCTCGAATACATGGAGTGTTAAATATCACTGGAACCTGACAGGTCTGCGGGAATCTAACCCTATGACAATGCTGCACCCAACGATATGAATTGCATGATTGTACAGAAAAGAAACCAGCATCGTTGAGTCGACGGAAACGCGAGCTGAGTCGTTGATTCTAGGCATCTCCAGGTTGAAGGAGGTATCGATTACCATTTGCACATACAGTATCCTCCCTGTTATTATTAGGTTTTGGACAAATAAAGCTTAATACTTATAGAAAATTCATTGTACTTTTAAATTTCATACTTTAGACGTTATTCGGAGTATAATGGTTGATAATCCAAGTGTCGTTATATGTCTCTATTGCCGTTCAGAAATAGGACTTTCATTTTAAACAGGTCTGCAAGTATTTAACCTTTAGTACATGAAGGTTGAAACGCGTAGCATACATCGTGTGCGGAAATCCTCTAGCCCCATATGATCACGGTAATCACTGAACGCCGATGGGCGTTGATCACACAGATTGGACATGAGTGTCCATCGTACTCAAACAAATAAGCGCGCGAGTTGAAACGTTTTTTACTTGTTTAGATGTACGAACAATATGTCTCAAGTTTCTGCTCCTTGTTTGGATGGTCCTTTATTGTAATAGTTTCGGCGGATATATGCATTTTATAATAATGGTCAATAAAATACTTGCAAGTCTGCCAGTAACTGTGTGTAAAGTCTTTTTATTGGCCGCAATTTCGAATGATTTAGTGCGTTATATCCTATCAGTAGCGTGAAATATTTTTACCCTGTCGTGAAACTACCTTTTTTCTCAGACTTCACAATCGGTGTATTCGGAGTCTACATGGTTGACAGTTTTACTCGTTTACGTTGATATGAATTAACTTCTAGTTAGGTTTAAACTGCGAGGGTGTATTTAATGAGCGAGATCAGTCCCTCGAAGCAATTACAGTTATTTAAATACATAATGAACAGGAAATGTCTCGAATGTCCTAAGCATTAACACGTTGACTGCCGATGAAATTGGACGGTGCTTTCCTCGACGCCGAGAAAAGCACCGTCCGATTTCATCGGCAGTCAACGTGTTAACCTTTCCATACCATCCAATCGGTGAAATAGCAAAGCAAGCGACACTCCGATTGGCGTGCGCAGCACAAATCACGCTGATCGGTGTGATCGGCAGTCAACGTGTTAATTGCTTGTCCAACATTGTTGCGTATATAAATATTTGTTTCTCGCCCTTTGTATTTTCTCATCGTCATTTTCTATCGAACGAAGAAGGAATAAGTACAGCTACGATTGTTGATAAAATTTACACAATTACGTTCTCCGTTTTCTTTTTATTAAAAACCGTCTACCACATTGAATGGCATTCATTTCGAGCATGCAACAGAATTGTGTTGCGATTGTGAAAAAAAAAAAAGAGAGATGCTTTTCTGAGATATTAAGCACCTGTAACATTTATGCGATATCACACTTTGAAACCTTATTTAACATGCGATCCATTGCGTTAAAACACGTTATTTAACAACAATGCATACCATTGTTTAGTACCGATTCGGAGGTGATTCCAATAATTCGATTGCTTTATTATTCGTTCTGAAAACAATTCGAAATAACGTCGAAAGCGTCAGAGTAATTCGAGACTTTGTTACTAGTCTGTTATGTTATGTAAACGTGGATAGTTCGAGATGATACAGCATTCTTGTAAGTAATATAAACAAAGGGAAGCCGATGCGGCGAAAATATAAGCATTCGCCGATTATCGCTCTAACTGTAAAAGACGTTTAAATACAAGTTTGCCTGTCTATAAAAATAAGTTTTATCCTACCGCTTAGCTGCGTATTTCGACAATTTTCTTGAGTCGAGTGCGACCGACTGTTCCCTCAGAGACTTACCAAGATGGTTGCCATGTGGTTTCCGGTACGTAGGACCATATCACAGATTCTTCCGCATTGCGAATCATCTTGGTGACGATCTAAGAATGTTTTGTAGATCAGGCTTGGGAATTAACAAGGGAATACCGCGAACACGGACTCACCGATTGAAACGCAACTTTGTGGGTTTGTAGAGTGACTCAAAACAAGAACAAAGGTGTGTTTTATTTGTGCCCTATCGCCCGTTAAGGGGGTGAAAACTAACCTCAAAGTCAAATTGGCACTTCCACTTTTTCGTGTATAACTCTCAAAGTACAACAGACAGGAAAAAAAATTTCAAACAAAAGTTTAATGGTGCAATAAGCGCTACAAACTTCCGTTAACAAAATTTTGAAGAGTTTAAAAAATAAATATCTGAGAGAAAAAAACTTTTTTCAAAATTTTATTAACGCAAGTTTGTAGCGCTTATTGCACAATTAAACTTTTGTTTGAAACATTTTTTTCTGTCTGTTGTACTTTGAGAGTTATACACGAAAAAGTGTAAGTGCCAATTTGACTTTGAGGTTAGTTGTCACCCCCTTAACGGGCGATAGGGTCCAAATAAAACACACAGTTGCGTCCCAAGATTTTCAGAGGCAACGCCTCTTTTCTCCCGCCGCGCGTCTTAGCCCCCGCGGCGGCCAAGCAGTTTGGAGCGCCTCAGGCCCGCACCACGTGAACCACGCGTGGCGTATTAGGGCGACATTGTATCAATAGGTTTCCACATCGTCCCAGAGAGCACGATTGTCGATGCGTTTTTGTTTTGCAACGCGCCACGCGCGGTTCATATGGTACGGGCCTGAGGCGTTCGAAGCTGCTTGGCCGCCGTCAGGGGCCACGACGTGCGGTGGGAGAAAGGAGGCGTTGGTCTCTGAAAATCTGCCGCGAAGTTCACTTACAAGGGGAGGACACCATGAGGCAGTCATCAATTTTGATGAGCCTTGGCACGATGGATCTATGTCGAAAATAAGTAAATAGGTGTTCGAGCGTTTCTGCTAATGGGCCTTAATAATAGAGATATTTAATAATTTAGATGTAAATTATTAAACATTTCATACCGCCCCTGTAAAGCATAAATGCCATAACTTCAACTTAAGAATATGCCATGGAGCGTTCGGTAAAACGTCGGCGTAGCGTTGTTGCGGGCGTGAGTAGTTCGATTCCGTTCTGTGTCCTATATATTTTTTCCATATTTTATTTTTTTCACACTTCATTTTTTCCACACTGTATGAACAGTGGGAAAAAAGGTAACGATAGTACCGTTCATCATTAATTCGTTTAAATGTATAAATACAATTAAGGTTTTTTTTTTAACGTGGGGAAATCTTCAAAAGACACCCCGACACCACCAGAGGGGAATCCCCCGAGGGCGCCAGGGTAGTGTGTTACCTTTTTTCTTCCCACTGTTCATACAGTGTGGAAAAAATGAAGTGTGAAAAGAATAAAATATGAAAAAATATATAGGACACAGACGGAATCGAACTCACGACCGCAACAACGCTACGCCGACGTCTTACCGAACGCTCCACGGTATATTCTTAAGTTGAGGTTATGGCTTTTATGCTTTACAGGCGCGGTATAAAATGTTTAGTAATTTACATGTAAATATCTCTATTATTAAGGCCCATTAGCAGAAACGCTCGGATACCTATTTACTTATTTTCGACATAGATCCATCGTGCCAAGGCTCATCAAAATCGATGACTGCCTCATGGTGTCCTCCCCTTGTTAATTCCGACGCCTGTTGTAGATGAAGCAGTGCCCATCTGCAACTGTTTGTGGCTGTAGAAGAGTTTTATCGGGTTTGTTGGCTAAACATGGTTTTTTATTAGCCGTGGATCAGTCTCCACTGTTGCAAATGGGGCGATCGTAAAAGTTTTTCCAAGTGTTTAAAGACGTACTCCAGGTAGAGCAGGCACGATCCTCCGTTCTTCGGAGCATCTGTCACGTACCGACCTACTTTTTTCAAAAACACGATTTCGGAAAGTGCTGAAATTTGCAAATAAGATCCACTTAAGAGCTGAAAATGCCACGGGCTGGTTCGATAAAAGGGAAAAGGGGATCGTAACGGTGCAGTAAAAGTGATCCTAAGCTGGATGTTAATGGGTCGAGTGTTGGATGAAATTGAGATTAAATGTGTTTGACGGTTTGGGGATCGTGTAATCAGAATGTTGGGTCGACGATGTGCATTGGGGTTCTCGATATTTTCAATCTATTGGGTTAATGCCAGGACTATACGTTAAGGCTCGTTCACATTAGTCAACTAATGAGACTATAGTTCGTGGGGCTATGTAAGTTGTATAACTTGAAGTGTCATCTTTTGGAAGCGATCAGTGCAACTAGAAAGAGAATAAGTACCTTAACTTTAACATTAGTCACTTGTATTTCAAGGCAGGAAAGGTTGACCAACTCTGCTTCACTTGAAACATGAAAGATGTCTGAAAGGATATTTCAAGTCAAATAAATAACAGGTTCGCTTAGTAATGTAGTTTCAAGTTATTGGAATTCAAGCACTTGAAGTCAAGTATCTTGACCAATGTGAATGAAGCCTTAGTTACGTTACATTTCAAGGCAAGTTAAGTTGGAAGAATGCTACATATGTGTTTAGTGACACACGTCGCCACAGCAAGCCAATGTATTGCATATTGCTCGCGAATATTGTGTGGGGGCGTAGCGGTTGGAAGGGGAACCATGCGGGTGAGGGGCCCTAGCGCTGGACGGTGCTGCCGCTTGCCCGTCGCGGTCACCTCTGAAAGGTCTTTGCACACATATCAGTTCTGGGTCAGAGCGTGCCACTGGTAAGAAAAGAGGGGATAGCGTCGCGCGGTATCCCTGACAACGCAGCGGCAGTGGGATAACTGCACACGGTACGCGTACCCTGCCTTGCCTGCCTTGGGCAGCGCTGCGACAGATATTGAGTATGTCGTAGACAGTGGCGGATTTAACGGGTGGCCGATGTGCATTTGCCGAGTGGAGCCCTGCCCAGAAGGCCCCCCAGGGCCCCATCTTTCCCCCAAAATTATGACATTATCCAAACACTAAATTTTATTTGTTTCCCATAATTTTCATACCCCACGCTGGTTTGTTGGTAATTCTATATTGTATACAGGGTCACCTGCATTGTCTTCGTTACATACGTTGATATACTAAGCTAAGACATACGTTGTATTGTCTTAGAATGTTTGTCACCTGGGCCTTTTTCCTTAAACCCGCCACTGACTGTAGACTGGAATTTCCCAAATTTCTCAGCTTTGCAGCAGAAATAGATGCACGTCGAGTATACGTATGTTAATATACATATTCAATTTGAAGATTTGAATAAACACTGTAGCTCTACTACAGTGTGTCGAACTTTTTTTGATATTGTACATTATGTATTTAAGGCATTACAATTTCGAGTCACTGAATCAGCTGGTATCTCACTGTGTAAATAATTGAAAGAATTAATGGAAGCATTAATCCTGTTTGAAGTTTTATTGAACTGTTCAGTTACGTTGAATCAAACCTCTATTTATTATTCTAGGTTAACTATAGCAAATTATCTTTTATTAACATCTCGGTGACTTATGAAGCTTCATTTGTGAATTCTGTTTCATATTCCCATTTGGCCCAGTTAAAGTTCCTCTTGCATATCAATTACGTTTCATTGAAGTGTGGTCTAGCTCTCATATTTAGTTAAAAGAAAAGCGTTCTCAGTTTGCTTGGAATGCGACAATTGAAAAGCTCGAGGAAATCTAACTCGTTAACTTTTGGCAACTGAACATCTAGCTCTATTTAATTTTCCAATTATTTAGAAAGCTACTTGAAAGTATTTATCAATAGATCTGAAACGCCAACAAGCGGGGCGATTCCGCGATGAATTTTCACTAAACGGATTGACGGCTGTAATGATGTTTATCAGGCGTAATTTCAGCATTCATTAGACGATGATTTATTTACTTGCCTGGGTATCGGCTAGCATCACTCAATAGCGACTGCATTGAAATGGCAACGCTTTGTGCAATTAATTTGTTGCGCTAAATGTTCAGTGAATTGGTATCTCAATTTCCCTTCAACGCGCGGACAGCGCACTTCGATAATCGAGAGGAATATGCAACGGAATTCCAGGTATAACTGTCAAAGCCGGGATGAAATTTGTCGGGATAAAATTCCAGCGAAAGACCGAGGTCAGGATATCTACATACTCTTTATTTTTCGTCGCAGGCCTAGAATCGTATTTCACGTTTTAATCGTGCCTCCCGAAATCATCGCGCAAACTTAGCGCGAAATTTAACGAGACGTTCTCGAATCCTCGGATTAAATCACGGGACACAGCGTTGTTTCGCTGACACTGGCAATATTCCCTGATAAATTATGTCCCCGCGGAAAAAAGACAAAGCGGCACGTGACTTTTTCTACGTTTAAATTGCGTCCTTTGTTGCCGCGCCGCCGCCGCGTTCGAGGCGCTGTGCACGGCTCGCGTTAATTAAAAGATGTAACACGACGTTAAAATTATGTGCCCGTGTATACGCGGGACTCGAAACAGCATGTACCTCCGGCGTTGTACAAAGCGCTTTGATTCGAAACGCTTTGCACCGGGTCACGCTAATTAAAAGATTGAGGCTGCGTTTTTGTTGTAAAACCGCGGTTGGGGGACAACGACGCGTTCCATTCGTCGGATTACGTTTGTACGCGTGATCATCGAGCAGTTGTCGACATCTACTTCCTGGGCTTTTGTGCTCTGTACTCATCGTCGTTACCAACTGTGAACGACACCTACTTATTGTTATCGCTATTGTTTTTTCGTTGCGTTCAATAAATTGTTATTATGTCTAAGAATGTATTAATTAAAGTACTCGAAACTTCAAATTTTTATACTTCATTATAGAGTTGGCCTAAAACAGTGTTTCCCAACTAAATTTTGCCACGGGGCCCTTCAAATTCACTAAGATTTGGCGCAACGCCCAACCTCAACCGTTTTTTTTTTTTAAATAAGTAATTTATAAATAAGATCAAATAATTACGATTTTAATTTTCGCGGAACACTAGTTGGGAAACGCTGGTCTAATGGTTCTGTTAAAGGGATATGTATGTATATAGGGAAAGTACAGGGTGAACGAGAACACCGTGTCATAAAGTTTGTTTCATGCCATCACGTAATAAAACTGCAAGCTTTCCAAAGTTGGGGCATTTCCTACCTGCTGCGCACAGGTACACCGCGTTCCCCTGAATATCGGCGACCAACCGCACTCACACAGTGAACGAGCCACCTCCTCCTTCGTGCGCTGCTCAAGGGAGATATAGGGAGTATAACACTAGGGACTATTATAATTCTAAAATTTTTATCGAAACATCCATACAGTAATTTAAGAGAAAAAGAAGTGACGACATCACCGTCCATACTCACCATCGAATTCAATTTTCAACACCCTACAAGAATGTTCTTATCTCCCTGTAACAGTGGCGCACTCAGGATTAAATCTTGGGGGAACCGAGTTGAATGGCTAAAAATCGGTATTTTTAATGCAAATTCAATAAAATTCGTCAGGTGATTATAAAAATTTATTTAAAGCATAACATCGAGTTCTCTATTCTTTTTACAAAGCTCTTGAATTACTTCACTCGTGATTTAATTAACCTCTTTGGGAGGGTGGGGGGCTTGCCTCCTCCTTCATTAAATGATTATAAAAATTTATTTAAAGAATAAAAGCTTGAATTACTTCAGTTGTGGTTTAATTAATCCCCTTTGGCCTTTTTCTTTGAGGTAGGGGGGGGTCCGGGCCTGCTGCACCCCGCCCCCCTCCCCCTGGGTGCGGCACTGCCCTGTAATTAATACCCCCGACACTAGTCAGCCCAGCGAATGCACGTAATGTGTCGTCAGTGTGGAAAACGTGATTGAAGTTACCCGGTCGTCCCGTCTTAACCGATTCGTGCTGCGCCACGTCGAGCAGAAATTCGCGGTGGATCCGGGGTTGTTTGGTCGACAATGGAGGCAAGAGACAGGCGGTGTTCATCGGGCTGACGGTCGTATTACGTTCCGATTGGGGCGCAGTAAGTTAACGAGAATTGAATTTCAACGGAGGCGGTGGTCCCGGGCGCGGGTTTCGCTCCCGTTTCATGAATTACAAATCCCGGCCAGCCTTTGAGCGCGTCTCCGTCCGGCGCCGCGAAATGATGCGATATCAATATTGCGGTGCACGGTATGCATATGCGCGTACACTGCCCGCCTCTGTGTATATACATATGACACTCGACAAAGCATTCTAACCCGGCTGACATTATTACGATAACATATACGCGATTCGATAACGTGACATGCGACGCAGTATAATATTACCGACGCCCTGTGACGTGGCTTCTGTTATCCAGCCGTCCTCCACCCACGCCATTTTCGTCTCGGCCCGAATGAAATTGGCGCGCACCGTGTACTCCCTGTTGTTCGCCGGCTGGCCCCCGAATTCGGGGGTTACGTCACGGACTCACGGTCGTCCCTGTTCTGGGGTTCTTTGATGTTTGTCAATATCGCTGGCGTCGTGCCGGATTCCCGTGCACGTGGCGAAAATGAAGGCGAGCATGTCTGGAAACTTTGGAAGGGGCATATTTCTGTAGCCCTTTCTGAGGTGTTGGTTTTTTTTTGTTGGGTTGCGATAAGAATGCTTGAAACGTAGTTTAATTCTCACGGAGGTTAATATATAAGGAGTGAACACGCAGACAGTGACGGATTGGGTCTAAAAATATTTGTTGCCAGGAGTCAAAGGGGGCCCACTCACAAGTATAAGGCTATCATTAATTTTTGTATGAAATAAATAAAATTTTCAAAAAATACATACGTGGCAAAAATGCGCAATTAAAACTTTTGTGGTATAAATGTACTCATATGTTTTAATAATTAGTGTTTAAGAAGGCCCGCAGGGCCCACTTACCATTGGGTAAGCTGACACCTCGGCCATTCCGCCACTGCACGCAGATTGTGAAATCAGGCATTAAGAGAAAAAACGGACTAACCAACATTTTTTGCGAAATTGAGTTAGTAACAATAATGTATTCCAATTGGTTGTACTAATCATATAAAATGGGAAAATTATTTTTTTTTCAATGTGGCTTATTTCGTTTTTGCTTTCAATACCTCAAATATGAATTACTTAGAACTCACTTGAACCGAGATGAGAAGGGAACGATAAGTTAAGCTAGTATTACACTGAAATTGAATTGAATGGAGGATTGGAATTGGTGTTGTAGTGAGCTCTCTGGGAAATAGTATAAGGTACTTTGAAACAGCAGTGAAAGCGATAACAGAGAATAAGAATCAAGGCTTGACAGGTCGAAGTGAAGATTTAGAATTATCCGCGGAAAATTCTAAGGTCCATGTATCCCTGGTTGCTTCGACTGCCAGCACCAGTGTTTGCATGTACTTCCGCGAACTTGCCGGAATCTGCATTCACCGTGACTTCCTTCTATCAACACGCGCCTGTTTCGACAGTGCGACTTACAGTTTCCAGGAACAATATTGTTGACACACGATTTGGACTTCGAGCTCTCTTACCGCGGCTCCCGTCTTCGCTTGTGCCCTTACCGAGGAAAACTTTTCATATGTCTCGCGAGTAAATCCCCGAGCAGGTTTGCTTTTAAGCTCGCCAACTACTAATTGAAAGCAAAGTCGAAGACTATCACGGTCCCCGAGTTTGGTTACTTTTCACCAACGGGATTAAACCTCTATCGCGACAGACGTGGTACATACGTGGTACCATTTTTATTTTTAGTTACACTGCACGATATTTGTAGAACACATGCAGTAATTTCTGCTCCTGTTTTTGTACATCAATGGGTGATTATTAATGTCCATTGCCTCTTTTGTTTCCTGGTTTGTAAATGGGACACACCCCTTTATTTTTATTTTCTCTTTTTGTTCCCCTTTAATATTTTCACAGCGTAATAACAGTATTGTCTCGAAGTAAGGTGAGCGCTATCCCCTCCACTTATTCTGTTCTTACCGCGGCGAATGAGAGACTGCGTATGAGCGAGAGAGAGGGGAGCAGTCAGTCTCTCCCGAATAAAGGCAAGCCGAAAAGACTCGCTGTATAAGCGTTTATCTGTAAATCTGTATAAGCTATTATAATAATTTCATGTTCTCTATCTGTACATTATTGTAACTCTTTTGTATATACTGGGCTCCGTCCCGTTAATACATAATAAAAAACTACAGTTGAAAAAATGTAGCAGCTGTATTCTCTTACACGAGCAATTTATTTAATATACCCAAAACATATAACGTCCCTTAATCTTAAAAAACTAGCCTCGTTTACCGCGACTAAATAAATAAACAGATCATAGTACCACGATGATGAGAACAAATTCCTCGCAAAGGCAGCGGAGTTCCCAGCATGTTCCGATTGTGCCGCGAACGTAATAACGCGTTCAATAATGTACACGACGAGCGAGGCGAGCCGTTGAAAATGAAACTCGCACGCGCGCGGCCTTAAAATACGTTTTCCCATGCATGCTCTTACATTCATTTCACTTGCAAATTCCACGATTGATCTTCCGCGAGCGTGCGCGCGCGCCACCCATCCCGCCATTGGAATGGAGTTTACAGTCGCGTTATGACGGTTCCACGTCCGATCGCGAGAAGTCGGAGCGGTACATGGAATTAGCGAGAATCAACTGTGACAAGAAATGTTAATTGGCTCGTCGGCGGAGCGCGTCGTACCTCCAGCGATTACGGGGTGACAGAAAGTTGCCCGTTGGCGTGTTTGCGGTGTCCCTAGCGGCCCCCTGCTCGTTAACGATTCGCCGCCAGAAAGAGTGAAATTTTATTCGAAAAGCTCTCTGGTAATTGGGTTAAGCGCCACTTGCGCCGAGTCCCTGTCCCCGTGTATGCAAACGCGACACTGGAGTCGCAGTCCTTCATATCCCACCATTCCTATTTCGCCCTATCGATTCGGACCTGGCACATGCAAAAATGGTCTTCTGGGATTGACCTGGAGGAGTGACCTTTAGGGGAGGCAGGAATTGGAGTCTTTCGATTTTGGTGGATTACCGATTGACTTCAGGGTCTAATAGAAAACCGAAAGCAACGGCCGATTATCCCTGGACGGTAAGCTGCTTATTCCTTAGGCGCGTAACGTGGGCTGGCCGCTGGCGATCGTAAAGGAGCACGGAAGCGAGGACAAAGCGGGGGACGCGAGAACGAGGGGGAAAGTAGGGACGAAGGTGAGGTCATCTTTTCACCGTAAGACGGGTCTTAAGGACTTAATTTCAGTCCCTGGACGTGAATTTATTGTTCGGTGCGGCGAGCGCCCGAAGGAACCACCCGACAGAAATAACGGTCACCTGGAAACGCCTTAATTACTTTACACATCGGCGTAGATGGCGCTGCGTATCAAACGAAATAAGACAGCTGGATTTAAGAACTTTTATGTGCTCTAAGGTGACGAAGAATGGATCTGCTGTGTAGGTATAGCTAAACAACTCCAGCTTGATCAGGCGCGTGCGCAAGCGGAGCTAGGGGAATCGGTCCCTTCCACTCGTGGGGAATTTTTCGCAGCAGGGGTTCTCATGATCGCGGGAGTCTTTCTCATTTTAATCTACTGCGCGTTAAACGCCCATGATCGTGAGAACCCCTGCTGACCAGAATTGGACCGATTCCTCTAGTTCCTGCTTGCGTAAGCGCGATGACTTGATCAAGTTGGATTGCCTAACTATAAGATCCAGTAATGTCCTCATTATACGCCATTTTTTTACGTTTTTCATTTTATACCGACAATTAATATTCCTCCACTCTTTTTACGAGCAACCATTCGCCGAAACCTCTCAGCATCACGTGGCCCGAAGCATACTGCTCAGCTCTTGTGTCGCCGACCAGCAGCGAAATCCTTCTCTTTATTAAACGATGGACTTTTATGGGCCTGTAACTTCCAGCAGCCCCTTGACGAGCGGTGGCGTAGCTGGACGATTCCGCGGGAATGGCCCCGCTCCGAGCGCGAGTCGAATATCAGGAAAAAAGGGAGAAACAGCAAGTCTCGGCGGATTAGGGAAACTGCTCGGAATTCATTGCCGTTTTATACAAAAGATAAACGTTCCTTCAGCGAGGAATCCCCGTCGCATCTCGGCAACACGTCACGCGCTACGTTCCTAACACTTTTATCAAAGAGGATCACCGGTTGGCCCATTTGAGATTTTCGTCTATACGGCCGCCCCCCGTTGTTAATTTAACGAGCTGCTTTACTTTTAATTAAATCATCAGCCCCGTCCGTCGGAAGCGCGAACGTTTCGACGAGGACGCCCCGTGGCCCGGCGAAGGGGACCATTCTTTCTATGACGGTTCAACTCCTCCCTTTACCCCTCACCGCTCTTTCCGTTTGGTTGCGAGGTCCGAGGACCTAGCCGTCCTTATCTCGTCTCATCCATCTTGTCTGCGCGCCTTTTTCTCGGGCGACCAACGCTCGTACCGGCGGCCGCGGCCGAGCTACAACCGAGCGCCTTCGAGTGTGCCGTAGAGTAGACCGGTGGGACATTAATAATCTCACGCCAGGCTGCCTGCAAGGGTTGGACGCAGCGGGGCGGGGGAGTGGGTGGACGGAAAAGGAAATGAGTATGTTTACGGGAAAGAAACAGCTTGAGAAAGGAAGAAACAGGGCTGTTTGGAGCTCGACGATCGCGACACACGATTGCCCCAAGTAGGGGTTGAGTGCTGATTACTCGCACGAAAAGTGTAAACCTGTTTTGATTTATTTGTAGTAGCTTCTGTGTTGTTCTTTCCCAACATTTTTTGAGCCACAACACCCTTTTATAATATTCAAATAACCTGCAACCCCCATATAAGGTAAGGTAAATTTAATAAGGTAAAGAACACACATTAAAAATAGGTATTTCAGAATATAATTATAACTTAATAATATTTAATTATCTTAATACATACCTATATTAAATAGATTTAAAGATACAACTTACAACTATTTATAGATTACGCCCTAAATTATAATTGAAACAAATAAAAGTAAAAATTACGGCTAACTAGAATTAAACTACAAAATAGAAGGAACACTGAGAATATTTGATGGGAGAGAGTTGTAATAGCAAGAGATTAGGTACAAAAAGAAACTCCGGAACTGTGACGTACGATGTGAGGGAATGTTATAAAGAGTTCATGCATCGAAGGTTGTAAAATTGAACGTGTGTGACAAAGAAAACACGCTGTTCTTTACAGGACACCTGTTCTCAACTCGTAGGTGTTGTTGAATCCAGAGGAACTGAAGAAATTAAACTTAGGTACCCAAGGCTGGCAAAAGCCTCATCATTCAATATTCTTCTTATCATCCTTAAAAAAGTACATCGCTGCCGAATGCTTGCAAGAACTTCTCCCTGATTACCAGTAAAATGGAATATCGAAGAAATCGCTCGACTATTCAAGCACGATGAAACTTCAGTCGTTTCTTTCGGCCATTTCCTGCCGAGTTTGCTATCTTAGCGGGCCCGTAATACCCCTCGCCGCAATAAACGCGATCGTAAAGCACAACAGGCAGTAAAGCGGAGGCGGAAGTCGCTGATCGATCGCGCTGTATGAAATCGCGGCGTGGAGTGTCGCGCGTCGATATTCCACAGCCGGTTTACGATACGCGCACGCAAATGACAACTGGTGATGTTAAGTCGCCTCCTATCTCCCGGCTGCTCCATTATCAGCGTCGATATTTCGCGGACCCGCCATCGCTACAAACCGCATTGTAATTCCTGTCGATACCTACCAGCGACCTTTGGACAATATAATGCCGGCCTAATGAAAAACCGCCGGCAATCCTTCGCGAGCTGGTATTGGCCTGGTTTCGGCCGAAACGATTTATCAAGGATGCCCGTGGTAGGCTCGAATCAAAACAGATTTCGACTGTGTTACGCCCACGCAATACGCGCGCCTACTGTCCGACTGCAATTCATCAAAACCATTGTCGTTCAGCTAGGCCACGCGAACCTGACGCGGTCATCGCGCCTGCGCAAGCGGGAGGCAAGAGAAGGGGAGCGTCCCCTCCACTCATGTTGAGAAGAGTCCTGCTCTGCAGAGGTTCTCATGCTCATGGGCGCTTAAACCTTTAGTGCTAGCGTTACTTCGGAGCTGGAGTAAGTATTATGATGTCGGAGCAATTAAAAAGGTGGTCTGCTCCAATTCGCTGATCATGCACAATTAATCAAGAAATACTATATATTCAGAGATATTATCTGAACTGTAGTTCAGTGGTATCCTAGTTTTACGACGTCATCGTAAATAAATCCTCAAGTCACACCCCTTCTTTAAAAAATATTTTGAAAGTCTGTACATCCCTTTAACCAGTCCAGTTTCAATTTGTGAGTAGTACCAAAACAGTTCTTGACCAGTTCCACATCGACTTAACATCTAGATTTAATTTTGCAATACTAACAGTAAGGTACACCAGCAACATTGCACCTGTTACTGTTAGTGAACAGTAAATGCTTCGCCAAATAAAATGACAGTTCGTTTCTCCTATTCGTTACAAGAGTACTGGTAAGCGTTTTGAAAGAAAACTTTTCTCCCTACCTTAACCTCATTGCAGGCACATTTCCGCCACTCTTGGAACTCTAGAGCCCCGTCCCTTACAAAATCGCCGGATTCTTTAAACGATACTTCGTTTTCTCTCTTTATAAAGACTTCATGTTAAACCCATTTTCGCCTCTTCAACTGGCAGTAATTTTCTACCTGGCATTTTATAACTGGATATAAATTTTACGACTCCTTGGTCCTGAAACTTTCGAAAAACTCGTTTCCCGGCAATAAAAAGTAATGCAGTAGACATATCGTATCCAGATTTCTGGGACAGCGAGCCCCGAGTTAAAGGGTCCTTTTACTTCTGCTCCAACTAAAGAGAATTTACACAGATGGCTTCCCAAGAAACGGACGCTTTGCCTCCCTCGTCGACCTGATTTCACTCTTTTCGAGTCGATCGGATCTTTCCCTATTTTCTAGTGTTTGTCGGTTGAGGGGCTAGCTCCCGTAGTTGGCAAGGCTCGCGTCGCCACCCGTAGTCAACGCTCACTTCCGCGTCCCTCTTTCCAGCGCGCGTTTTTACGAACGACGGAAGCGTTATGTGTGCGTTCGCGAGATTTACAGCGTCGTTAATTACTGTAATCGTTGGATCGAAAGCGTACCGTCATTTTACAGGGTTAATCGTCATCGATTGCTGTTGATGAGTTATTGCGATATTAAGCGCGCGTCGTCGACACGATTATCGCTGAATTTACGATTTTCACTCCTAAATATGCCACTCGAACTGTTTGTGCACGTTGCCTCGCGATTGAAGCTTGCGTCCGTTTCGAATGGGTAAACACGTTCTGTTGGAGAAAGAATCGATTTATCTGGAGAGGAAGTTCTGCAGAGTATTAAAAACGTAGTATACCTTTCAGGCGACACGTTGGACTGATTGTGTCAACAAGCATTACCTAGACTTGGGTGAGTTTTAGTAGAAACGAAAAACAGTGGATAGGTAATAATTTCGATTGTGAATAATTGAATACCTCAATGCAGTACCTATATTTCATTTCAGTTCATTTCTGTTCAAATTGATTAGTAATTAGTCAAACAAAAATACTCGCCGTACGTTCGAACCCATCACTACTTTCGCCAAATAATACCCAGCGTTGAGTACCCAAGTAACTAGTCAAGGAAAAAGTGGGAAAAGAATTTTACCCTTGATCCAGGTTATTGGAGGGAGCTGTGCAAGCTGATTATGTTTTTATTCTCTAGCAAACAATTGAAGCCAAAGGCAAAGAGAATACGGGCGATGTTATGGATACATTAATACTTCATTCATAATTTAAATTTCGTTCAGAACGTTTCAAGCTCCATCAGAGCCATTAATCCTCAAGCCCCATTAATATTGTATTACAAATTAAATGGAATTAAAATACACTTTATATGCTAATACGTTACATAATTGATACGTAACAAATATTTCACGGCGAATTTATTTCATTTCGTTCAGATTGATGTTTTAAAAGTATATTCCATTACATCAAACTGGACGGCGGTGTTACTATTTCCGACAAACTCGAAAATAGTAGTGGCTCGTGTTATTTGTCCCCATTCATTGGTTGCACGCTCCCGACGAACATCAAAAGCCAAAATCATTTAGAGTGTTCGCTCGCGGGTCATCGAGCGGGTAAATGGAAAATGCAGAGCCGCCAGGCGTATGGTAAACAAGATTTTTAATAGACCCTCCGGGATTTTAATTCATTTTGGAATTTCGAAAGTCGACCGTCATACCTGCGCTTATTGCTAAACAGACTAGACTGGTTTAATTGAGGAGGAATGCCCCTGTTAACACAGAAATAAAAATTGAGGGGATTCAATTTGAAGGGGCTGGTTCAAATATCAAAAACATTAAGATTATAAATAAATATGTGTATATGTATCATGGTGCTGTCGAGTTTATTAAAAACTCCAGCAAATAAGTGAAAAAAACTGCAAATTCAATTCTGAAATTAAAGAATACCTCTGAAGGTAATCGGTTTTTTTTTCAGACTACAGCTTCAGAGATTCATCTCCAATGGCGGCGTGGCAACATGTGTTTGCAATAAGCGTTCTTTCCGATATAGATTCGAAGGCTATTAACGCTTACAAATATTAACTCGCACGACACGGGTCAGGCGGTAATCGTTCAAAGTGATTCGCTTTTGCCAAACGGGGTTTCGAACCGCGTGGTACAAGTGAGTCCAGCTGCTTTTGACAGGGTAATAAATTTAAAAATATTTTGACATTTGTTATATGTATCTATCCGTAGAAAGCTGAGTAACACAAACAAAAAGAACAAAAGAAATACCTATATTATATCACCACTACCTACTCTGAGAAAATCAGCGGCGCCATCTTGAATGATATATATCTTCTTCCATCACACAAATCCAATATCTGTTTCGCCGAAAGGACCTAATCATTAACGCTTCACCATTTTAATAAAGTAATTCGATTTTAATAGCATCTTACCCCTGAAAAGAGCTTTTCGGCATTTCATCTTCCAAAAGGAATTATAATCTTCCAAGGGTCAGTGCAAACACCAGTCAAGCGACATTTTCTCCGCCACCATTGGTCAAAAGAACCCATCAAAGAGGCTCAATCGCCAGGCATAATGCGCACCTAAGTAGACAATGGCCTCTCCATTAACCGGGGGCGAGTTCCGTTGATAAATATCGCGCCAAGTTAACGAGATCGTGCTAACGATTCACGCGTCGCGAACAGGAATAAAGGGAGAGGAGCCAGAGGTACGTCAGAAGAGCAGACAGCCAGCGACGAAACATTTTCACTTGTAATTTCCTATAGGAGTGCATTAAGCGGGACAACAGAGCGAAGAAAAAAGGAAGTATGTGAGTAAGAGGCGCGTAGAATCAGCTGTAAATAGAATCGTCGTTCGAAATAGATACCGCGGTTCGATACACCGAGAAGGACGGGGGGGGGGGGGGGAGCGTTCACGGGCGCTGGGACAAAAGAGAGATGCTCGAGAGGGAGACGTGTGACGGGCGACGCGTCGGGCCGGAAGGGTAGGGGAGAAACAATCATGGAATAAGGCAAAGGTGATCTTTTGTCTTCCGTAGGCGGACAAATTCAAGTTGTCCCTGTGTCGACAGGCTGGTGCCGGGGCTTGGTCGACCAGCTCCGTCCACTATCCCACCCCTGTTCCCGCCCGGCCGCGGAATTTCCAGGGGCATCGCATTGATTGCACCCCGGAGCGAATTGCATCCGCAAGCCGATCCCCAGCATCGGGCTAGACGCAATGAAATTGATGACGCGTGTGTACAGAGTACTGACGCGCTCTGTTAGGGCACGTTTACACTGCTGCGACGCTGCGCGCGTGCCGCGCAAACAGCTTTAACGTTTATTATGTTCGCTGTGCCCCGATGACACTCTGGACGGAAGATTTGTGGCGGTGGTTGTAAGTGTGGTGGGGTTTTAGGGTTGAGAGTGGATTGCAAAGGTGTGTTCCCAAGTGAAAGCTAGGTGGCATACTGTGGACCTACCTCTTTCAAGGAGTCACATTAGGAAGGGTCATCGAGGGAGTCATCAGCAGAGTTGCCAGGCTTGTCCCTACGCGTACTGGAGGGGAACACGTACAGCAGTGGCGGTATATGTGTGTGATGACGCCGTGACGACATACCAACCAACACCAAGCCATGCACACACATATACCGCCACTGTTGTAGGTGTTTCCCCGCCACTACGCGTGAGGACAAGCCTGGCAGCTCTGGTCACCAAGTGAAAGCAGGAGGCCAACGTAGGCTATCTGCAAGAGACTATTTTTACAAAAGAGGATGGAAAGTGTGGAGGACCTGGTTTTGTATTACATTCAGCATTTGTGTCTAACATCAGGGAGGTATACTGTAGTTGGTGATTACATGTCAGTTAGAATGTATGTTGGGGTGGCTCCTCTCTGGCCTTGAGGCTCTACAGCCGCCCACTTCGACTACACCCAAGTTATACACTGACAGATTTCAAGCCCGTTCTCGAATAGAACGTTGTAGCAGTGTAAATGAAACGGTACCAGGCAGACGGGAAATAAAGCAGATGAATGAATTGCACGTAAACGTCACGGCGCCAGTTGGAATTTTTGCTAAGGCAACGGCGAGCAGGCTGTCGCTCCGGTATGAAAATCTCGGATAACGGTGCGACGCATGCGAGAAACATAAATCCAGCCGTCGACGCGTTATATTAGCTTCTCGACGGTCGCGACAAGGGCGCTGAGAAAAAGGGCGGGGGACGGTAGTTCGCGATACAACGACGGTCGAAGCGCGATCGATGGGGCAACATTGCGGTCGGCGCTGGTTTCCAGGTGGCGGAAACTCATCGCGCGCCGCAGCTATCCGAAAGCCAACAATAACGATATCAATGCAGCCGCGGAAGCCCGAAATCAATAATATTATCATAATTAATTAGAGGAGAATTTGCGTCGAGCAGCGGGACCGCGGAGGATTGATCGCGGGCGGCATCTGCGGGCTCACGGGATAAATTCTCTGTCTCAATTCATCGGCATAAAATGTAGCTAGAAAGTGGTTAATAGTGGAAGTTGCTCGTTTCCTATTTTATCGCGTCAGCCGCAAACCTTCCGGTAGGTCTCGGGATTTTTACGGACGGTGACGCCACCTAGCGTCGAACATCTCAGTCATTGCAAAAGCTCAAAGGTAAATATTTTGTTACATGAAGTACGAAAGAACTACGATGCATTCAAGTTTATACTCGCTTCAATTTTGTTTGAAGCACGAGAAAATATGTCGTTGATGTTTTTTTAAATTAGCGAGGAGTATTCGAGGCGGAATAAAGTCCCATAATGAAGGTTCTAGGTAAATACATACATACAAACTTAGAACATACCTTCCTGCATTTTACAAAATCACCAGAGGAGACACAGCATCCGCGGTAAACGTTTTCCGATGATACATTCTATTAAACCCTGGGGTATACTACGAAACAAACGGATTCCGTGTAGACGAAGAATGCCAGGCATCCCGGGAGCCATTAAAGAGCTTGCGAGCCGATCCGGAGTGTATAATACGTCCGAGAATCGCAGCGGGAACGTCAAAACCAGAGGTCTTCTTGCAATAATGCCGGGACCTACTTCAGAGGGAGCTAGCTATTTCACCCCGGTCTAAGTGACAACGCTTCTTCGAACGGACGGGGTCTAGCAGTAATAGGACTCCCATTACGGAGGTCCTTCAGTAAGCGCTTCTTCCCACTCGGTGGAGCAAACACTGAAATAATAGCGTCCGCCGGGGTTTGACATTGCCGCGTCATCGATGGTAATCCGAGAAAGTCGAACGCCTCGCTGTTCCTGAGCGCCGCCAGGGGGGAAGGAAAAAAGGAATCGGCCGTTCGCTGGCCGTCGGCTGCTCGTTTTTCTTCCTAGAAAAGTTGCCGCGATGCCAAGGGAGCGGGCCTGTAACGCAGGATGGGAGGAATAATGGGGCGTCCCGGACGAAATCGTAAAAGCGTATCCGACGCGATCGTGATGCGCGGAGGCGAGGGAAACTTTCGAAAACGAAGACTTATCTGTGGCGCGAAGGTGAGCATCCCCGTAGGCAAGGAAACAGTCGCGCATACTTGAAGGGAGGAGGGCGGGAGGATTTACGAGCCCCTGGCGCTCCTACTCGCGCTCTTGAGAACTCGAACTTTGTCAAATATATTAAAAGCTGTCTGCTGGTCCGCGGTACCAACAAAGATGTTTTCCACTGACGTCCGCCTAGTTTCCCTTTTCCCGTTTCACGGAACGCGCTTGCCCCTCTTTATGCGCGCGGCATCCATAGGCGTAGAACTTCGCTCGCCGGGAGGAGTCCAATGAAACGACTGTACATGCTTTCCATTCCTCCTTCGAAAAAGTTGCCGCTTTCACTGGCGGAGGAATGGCGTTCATTCCCTGTAATTAATACCCCCGCGACGATAAAGGAGGGTCGTAATTGCGAACACTTTCCGGGACGCTTAACTAAATATCGTTCCATATATCACGAAAGAGCTAGCGGACTCTTACTCCGCATCTCGTTTTTATTCGTCTCGGCTATTATCGTTCTTGGACTCGCTGTTCCATCCCCACCTCCTTCCATTTTTCATACCTCCTCGCGACTGCATCGAATTTCCCTCCCTCCACGCGCTCCTCCGTACTCGACTTGGATGTGTTTCAGCTTCGAGTTGAATCTTGGTACTTAGGGGTTTATTTTCTGCGAGTAAACCGCGAGTCATGATCCACTCTGGGCCTAACCTACAAATCTTAACTTGGTTGGTTGGATTTCGGAATTATTCGAGTTTGCAGGATGTTTGTTGGAAGTAGTCGCTTCTAAACGACAGTTAGAAGTTAGTGTGAGCCAGTTAGCTCATACAGGCTTCTGGCGTCCCTAACTATTTCAGAAACGGGGATAATGGGGAGGGTGGGAGGAGTAAACGCGACTTTTGTCACGTAACCCTTCTAAAGACGTTGTGTACTCGGAATTGAATTGCTCCGAATGCAGTTCGAGACAGTTTCCTGTAGACGATGAAACACCGCGTCCTAGACCCCGAAACATGTAACCTTCAAGTACACGTTGCACACCTGCAATACCTGGGATTTGAAGACAGTTATGATTCCTATAGACATTTACTACAGGTTTCTACAGAGTTGTCAGAAGTTTGGGCAACAGGAGTGGGTGATGACGTAACCCGTGATTGCGTCTCTACGTCTGGCAACCCTGGGTTTCTACCGCTCTACCAGCTCGAGTAACAAGTGCATCGATGGCGCCCAATTTCAGAAACAGAAATAGACAAGTGTTCGTGCAAGCTTCTATATCTGACCAGTCTAATAGCGAAGCAGACTCGAGCAATCGCCCATGAGCTCTAATCTGCCCCTTAACAAGGGAACCTAAATCGTGGCCCGTGTTTGCAGTTTCAGGAGAGTAAACTGAGATTGCTGCCGCCCTCGAGCAGCCGTCAACGACAACTTCTCATTTATAGATGTTGCAAAGTGGCGGCGTCCAAGTTGATCCCGCTGGTCGACGCCCTTACCACGTACGGCGCGCTAGGAGAACGGAGAGAAAGAAGAGAGCGGGCGTACGCTGGCGGAATAGCAATGCCCCGCCATTTCACTGATCCCAAGCTTCGTGGGTCCCTTTCTCCGTGGCTTCTCCCTAGCGGCGCTATATTTTCGGACAGGCGAGTTTATAGTTGGCATTACGCGGAGATTTCGGCATCGGAGGCCACGCCGAGGGGCAAGTGTTGTAGGACGGATTAGGCCTCCGAAGTCGTGAGAATCTTAGCACTGCTTGGTATTGAAGGTCAACGCTCAAGTAAATCCTTGGTGATCTGTATACAACACTACTGTCAATTATTAAAAGAACTTGTATGTATAGAGAGAAATGGAAACTGGAAATTTTAGAAAATTGGAAAAATTGGAGAAGCGTAAAAGCGGAAAATTTGGTGCTGGGTCCACGTTTGAAAGCACCTACATACATCTATAAAATTTTATTAAGTACATCCGCCGGTTAAAACGCTTGAAAAGTAGGTGATTTTAATGATTTTTTACAAGAGGAAGTTATAACATATCCTAAAAATGTTTTTGCACTTTATTGATACACTCGTTAGGGTACAAAAAATGTTGTTTCATGTTTTCGGTCTTGATACATTTTTTAGGTGCCACTTATTGTTAGAGCAGCGCTACCAAAAAGCGATGCCTAAACGGTAACCACGAATTCAGAAGATCTAATGGACCGAGTCAAATAAACCTTGAGGTATTTGATTCATAATTAGACTCGCTATTGCATCATCCTCCAACATCTTTTTTTTAAACATGTGTTTTTTTATCTGCAGATTTGTGCGTAAAATTACCAATTTTTTGCACTTTTTCGTTCAAATGTGTACTAATCACTGTAGTTCTGGTGTTTTGTGCCGTGACAGAGGATAATGCGATAGCCATTGATATAAGTAAATTTTCAGAAATTTTTCCAATTTTTGAATTTAGACGATCCTCTGAATCATGGTTACCGTTTAAGCATCTCTTATTAGCAGCGCTGCACTAAGCGTTAACTAGAAAATTCATGAAGACGGAAAACATGAAACAAATTTTTTTTGTACCCTAACGAATGTATAAATAAAAGCCAAGAACAGTTTTTAGGATGTGTTATAACCTGTACAGTTAGGCGACGGAAATTCGTGGGGACGGAAAAAGAAACACCAAGGTGCACACTTTAGTTTTAATATCACGCACTGGAACGTTCTCTTTAAACCAGTAATTACAAAAAGTTAGTCTCACAGATACGTTACTCTTCAAATCGTGCTTGACGCGGTGCGAGAGAACCAAGACTGACGACGATCGAGGCACACTCTCCGAGCCAGCGATAGCAAAAAATTCGACGTAAGTATTGGAGCTTCGTCTGTGTGAGACACAGCTAACTGGGAAGAGCGGCCTTGACCTGTATGAAGTAAATAATCTGTGCGAAAGTATGGTCTAGCGATTTACCGTTCCCGAGGCACGCAACAGAATTCGCGAATATTGAACATAACCCCTTTTTCTAAAATCACCAATTTTTCGAGCGTTTTGACCGGAGGATCCCCCTAAACCGTCCTGTACGTTGGGATTAATGGATTTAGAACAGAGATTCAACATAACACTTATTTTTAAATTATTTTGAAAAAAGTCATTAAGTAGTTTTTTTGTATACCAAAATATGTTTTGTAATTAATTGTTTTCATATTGTCAATGAATACTAATTATCAGTAACATTAATAAGAATAATTGATAATGATCGAATGCAACCAGAAAAATCTTTGCCCTCGATAATGATTAGCGGTAACCAAAAAGATTTCTCTGTCCTAGATAATGGTTCTCGGTAACCAAAATAAAATTCGGGTCATTGATAATGGTAACTTGTAACCAAAAAAATGTTAATCATTCATAATGGTTATTTGTAACCCGAACCATTTAATTAAAGATATTAACTCTTATACCATAACTTTTAAAATTTATCTTAATCGACATATCTGTTTTCCCTTTAACACACCCTCAACTCTCTCCATTTTCTGTCTTACCTACCTCCTACCTTCACCTGAACCTATTAACACTCCGCCTCCTAGAATTAATTGACACGTAATTTTATCCCACATTTGCCATTCATCACGCTCCCCTGTATTACAGACTTGTAACAGAACACTACATCACCCCCCTGCACAGTATCTCCGTCAAAATGCTCGAATAAGCGAAACGAAATGTTACTACGGCGACCCAGGACTAAGACGTAAACATCAAACAGCACTATCTAATTAGTAAGCCGGAGCGCAGCTAAACAGTGTCTAATGCAACGTTCCCGCCGTCGGAACAGTTACGAACTTGTACTACTTCGAAGGGAATTCCTGGCGCCGTAGTCCGCCGAAGTAATCGGCGACGGTGCGCTCGCAATTACTCCGTTGCTGGGAATCATTACGCGCCCAGGGGCAGATATGGCTGGCGCATTCAACGGAAGAGGAAGTTGCCGAAGAAAAGCAGCTGGAAGTAATGATAATAACGATTCGTCTTGGATCCTCCTTCGCAGACAATACCATTAATCCCCTTCTGATAAAACCAGCCCCCGTCCCATCGGACGGGCAACTTTAGGGCGAACTTCATTCATAAATACACCGTGATCGCTTAAGGAGGCGACCCGAATCCCTGATTAGCGGAAACGAGTGCTTTAATCGATTCGTAGGGGAACTGTGCGCTATTGTCAGAAGAATATCCTCTCGATGGGCAAATCGCGTAGGAGTGTTGCAGAGCTGAGTGCTGAATGGATCACGGTGTATTCAGGAGCTGGTCAGTGATGACAGATCATCTGCCATTAGCCGGCTCCGCAATCTCGGCGATCTTTCGCTTTGAAAGGAATAGACAGCCTAAACAAGATCCAGACTCCGTGGCGACAGCCCTCGGGGTCTATTCCCTCGCTGGACCCACACGTATCGTTTACACCGTGGCCTAAAAGCACCTTTCAAAGCTGCAAACACTGGGGAGGATATTCTTGGAAGCCGCATGCGGGGGGCATGCTGTACTCCAACTTGCTTATCTTCAACGCGAGCTACATTCAGGTGAGTTGCTTTTAATGAATTCGTTTCGCTACTCCCGAGCCGCATCCTGAGGAAATATTATTTTAAGATCGTTTCGGTTTGGTGAGCGCAGCTTTTCAAGGGGATGAATATGTATTGGAAATATTGTCGCGGAGGTAACAGGAAGTAGGATAATGTTGGTTTTAGGTTGTTTTCCTGCGATCAAATTGTTCATAATGTTGTGTATGGTTTTCGGATGGAAGGTGTGTTTGTTTAGTTTTTGAGCTCGGAATCTTCTTGGGCTACTTAACTAGGCAGGCAAATCGCTTGAAGATCAAGTATCTTTTTGCGAATTAATTATAAAGGGATGAATACAAATTGGCGCTAGTAATTTGGGTAATGTTTCTTAATACTATAAACTGTAAGAAATTTTTTTGTATGATACATATATTTGTATTTGACGGCTACTGTCATGCACAAAATGTGCAGGCGGTTTTTCTGTGGTTTTGCAGTGATTGCATGAAAATGGAGGTCCGGATCGACTTGAAATTTTTACAGCATGTTCACAATATATTCCTTTCTACAGTGAACCTCAACATTGAAGTGTAAAAATTCTAGTTTCTGAGATAAAAAAACAAACAGCCATATCTGCACTCCGAAATTCGACATTTATCGTAAAAATCGCCTTCTCCCAGTCGCTATTTGAATAATTTTCATTAAATTCTTTTTTCCTAGGTTCAGACCGAATTTGCAGGTTCTAGGAGAAACATATTCCAAGGAAATTGTTGTATCTTTATTTTTAAGGCCAATATCTGGGCAAAACCAGACACTTTTTCTAAACCACTGTATAATCAACCTCGTGTGGCGCCATTTGTAAAATAGATATGTAGACAAAAAAATATATAGTACTAAACACTGTTTAAAGGGAAAAGTATGTGCTTGCTTTCATCTCATTGTAATTAAATTGCAAAAATACTAAATTTTCGAGCGATTTGACTGCCTAGTCCCCTTAATGCGGCGTTATGCTAATTACTCAGGCGAGACTCAACCACCTATATTGCTCTAGCTTGTTGCAAGTAAATGAAACCACGTGCCTGACGGCTGGAGAAAACGTTTAAAGATAACGAAACCACTAAACGAGACTGGAATTTTTATAAATCTTTCTACCTACACATAATTATGTAACGAGTTATTGTCGGTAGGACGACGATCTTGCCCCCCCCCCCCCCCACCCACCGCGCGCCCGACCGCGACAACACGCACCGCGTTCTGCCAACGGTCTTGCCCCCACCACTCGTCCGCGGGTACCGAGAATCGGCGCGAGATGGTTACGCAACGAATGTCCTTCTCGCTGCCGAAATCCGCGGACGAGGACATATAGGCCGGGGGCATAGGCCTATTTGGCAGAGACCCAGTGATGCCAGATTCGGGACGGGAGCGCTCGAGAATTTCCCCCACCTCGCATGTACACTACGCCGGAGCTGCGTGCCGCGAGCTCGGCGCATGCACACACGCAGCTCCGGCCTAGTGTGCATGCGAGGTGGGGGAAATTCTCGAGCGCTCCCGTCCCGAATCTGGCATCACTGCAGAGACCGCCTAGAGCGAGCGTACCAAGCAGTACACCTCTCCCAGAGATCTCCTGTACGATTCCACGTTCTTGTGTAAAACACTCGTTCTTGCGAAAGACAAGCGCCCGTGTTCGCACCAGTTCTCGTGCGTCGACACACTGAGTCTCTGTGTCTTTTTGAATTCACACCCTCCCCGGTTCCCAGAAGGACAGCGTGAGCCATCCTCTGGACGCAGGCCGTTATCACTTATCGATCTCCCGAACAGATTCATCTCCGTTCTCGAGAGCGTCCTTACAGTCTCCGATTCACCCACGGGTTGTGCCCACCGGGTGACCGGACTCAAGACTCTCCGACCAGGGACTAACGGCAGGGCTTGCCCGCCAAGACACCGAACGGTCAAATCGTCTATCCCCCTCCCCCTTCGCCGCCTCGTCACCGATTCCGATACGCGCCGCGATACACACCGACTTGTACTCCGACGTGTAGGCCGCGATCCACACCGACTCACGCGCCGCGATACACACCGAACCGTGCGCAGCGATACACACCGGAACTCGCGATAGGTTAAGCCGTACTGTGCCAGCATAGACCTGGCCGGGATATTCTGTACATAGTTCCTAAGGCAAATAAACTGTCGTACTCCACACTACCTCTGCGTCCGATTATTCGATCGGCAGCCCTGGACCTCCGTCCTGAGCTGGCGATACGGTACCTCCACCGTCCCACCGGTAACCCCGCGTTCTACGGTTACAATTATACGTAAAATTATTTCAATACTTCAACTTTTCACTGAAATAATATAAATTACCGTCGTTCGATCACATATAACCAATATAAATACCAATTTCCCTCGTTAATTGTTCAAAAATATTGTCACCGCAGGCTCAATAATAACCGAAATATTATCTATAAAATAATTGATATTTATTTTCATGTTTGATTGATTGTTGCCCGCAGACTGTACTTCCATTAACAGAAGAGTGGGGGGGGGGGGGCAACCATAGTTGTTATTGAAAACAAACCCGTCTCGACGAGTATATCTATTCGATATTAATAAGAAAAATTGAAATAGTAACCGGGAGCAAAAAGCAAAGGCCAGGAATGATACAATGGGGTCGATGCATTTGCATTAGCAAACGTTATCAGTGACAGGTTGCCGGCTGCTTTTAAGGTCCTGCGGGGGTGGCAGTAAATTTCACGCGACACCGAACGCGTATACTTCATCACGATAAACCCCTTTGTATTCCCAATCAACGCCGCACGGGAACAAGCCGAAAATTAACTTACTTCAATTTGTCATCGCGCATGCCTCGTGGAAAATTAGCATACTTATATACCAGCGGCTATTACGCTTCAATAACCGCTGTTCTGTAATTACTCTTGCGGGAAAATTAATCCCCGGGAATAATAAATGACTTCTCCGACTCTCCCGCCCCGTACCACCCCTACGACCCCCCCCCCCCGCCTCTTCGCCCTCGTGGTTGCTCTTCCGCGTCCCCCCTGGGGATTCGAGGGATGCGATAAATTACAGGCTCGCGGACGAATCGCGAACGAATCAGGTCGGCCGTAAATACCAAATCCTTTTTACCGCGAACCGTTATACGTCGCATCGCCATCTTGGATCCTTCTGCAAGCCCCTCTCGGTCATATTGGAACAGTATAATCGACTTTTTACAAAGAAAGATCCCCAACCCGCAAATTCAAAAAATTATGAAACTTTGGGAATATATGTAGATATGTATTATGCAATTTTTTTTTGTTGCCCAAATTCACTCTAAGAGGGTGAAATTGACCCCTGAAAACCCGGCTATTTTCTGTTATAACTCGCGAATTGTAAGAGATAGAAAAAAAGTATTCATTGTCAGACATAAGTTACTTCTTTTAATTAGGGCTATTATTTGGTAACTTACAGTTCTTACAGTTCGCGAGTTATAACACAAAATCGGAAAATATCCGAATTTTCGGGGGTAAATTTCACCCCCTTAGAGTAAATTTGAGCTGCAAAAAAATTGCGTAATAGATATCAATATATCTTCTACATATCCTCAACATTTCATAATTCTTTGAATTTCCGGGTTGGGCATCTTCCCTTGTCAGATGAAAGAAGACCTTTTTCATTAATAAATAAATATTACCTAATTATATTCATAAGTAATTCTACTTCACCCTATTTCTAATCTATTACATCAATGTTCCTATTACCTCTTCACGCTAATTCTTTATTCCCTCCCATATCGTACATTTTTATCCCTCCCTCCTCTTCCAACGTCCCTTCCCTCCGCTCTCATCTCTGATCCCCTACCTCGCCCCATTCTCAGCAGCACCATCAATTTTTCTCCCATCGTGTGTACGCGTATTATAAAACTCGGTTCGGGATATATCCGTGATTAACGAAGCGTACGATTAATGGGACAAAAGGAAGGCGGTGGGAAGGCTGCGCTGGTGGATATAATTATGACGATATCGGCTCCATGGAGGCACTTCGGGACGGTGATTTATGAATATTCTCCGGGACGGCTGGCGAACGAACGAGGGCGGGCATCGTGTGTGACAGACGACGACGCTGTTATCGATGTTACGAGTACGGCTCGACGAACTTTTCTATGCTCTTTAAAGGGTGCCGGCCGGATGTGGAACGACGCCATAAATTATTCGCGCCATCATCGTCGCGCTGGCTCACGCTGAATGCACCAGCGGCCCGCACACCCTACGGCCGGCAGAAAAATTGCTCGTTACGTAATGGTAACGACCGATGAATAATTGACGCGACGGATACAATTAGTTCGTTGTTTTTCGGTGCCATCTCCGCGGTCCGCGTTATCATTTAACCCTCCGGTTGCGGAAACGGGGTCCACTTTGACCCATGTTAGATTTTAACCCTTTGTGATTACAGTTTCTTATAATCACAAATTGGTCACGTGGAGTTCGTTGCACTCCAGTGTCATTTTTGAGTTACCATTTTCGTATCTTTGAGTCTTTTAACTTTTAAGTGATAATAATTGTACATTCGTAATACTCTGTTAGTCTGTTTTTAGAAATGTAAATTTTGATATGATGAAATTAGTAGTTGAAATAATTTCTAAATTGTTGTGAAGAGAAGCGATTTTTTTGGTTAAAATTTACCACATTTTTAAATTTTAATATTAAGGTCTAAAAATTTACATAAATATTGGCAAAGAAAAAATGCCTGGGGTGTGATACACCCCAGGTAAATTGTACTATATACTGTTGAAACAACATATGGTACGCAAATTGCTACATTTTCACATCATAGTTAATTAAAAAAATATTTAATTATCAACCTCACCAAACTAACCTAATTGCTTCGAATTTCAGTGCTCAGAACGCACTCCTAGTGATTTTAATATTAAATGGCGAGAAGAAAGAAATAAGGCTACAATTAAATTAATAAAAAATGAATTATTAATTTATAATAATATGAACACAGAATGCCCGAGCTCCTATAATTACTTTATAGAAAATAATTCCTGGATACTAAAAGCACAAACTAATAACAAATATACTTGGGAAAATATGTAAAATAAAAAAATAAATCTGTATTTTTTATTTTCCTCAATTTTCCTGAAAATTCTATATTTTCCTCAAGATTCCACAAAAATACAGTATTCCCCTCCCCCAACAGGTGGCAACCCTAATCTAGAAGGACCAACAAACATATAATATAATATCATTTTCACCCATTTCTTCGGTAAAATAGCTTATGTGTACATTATACTACTATTATTTAGTATGTAGCCCTAAAATATGTAGCCCTATCTAATATGATGACTAATTCTTTAGTATAAAAGTGTAATTGAAAATATCAAGAAATGATGGTGAATACTTTCCGTGGTTTATTTTCCGTTCCTCTGAGCCTTGGCTTTATTCTCTTTGATTCCTGTATTCTGTCGCAACGTTGTTAAATCCTCATATCCCAAAAGCCATAATATTTCTCTAGAGTATAAATATCAAATATGGAAAATGTTCTCAACGGAATACAATTTCCTATTATTATTTACAAGAAAAACATTTAATCAGACAAAAACACGCACGAGCCAAGATATCCTGGGCTACATTTTTAGGTAGACAGAAACTCTGGTTTCTTTAATAATTAATTAAACGCTGAGAAACTAGACTCCCTCCTTATTCGCGAGGGAGAAAGATTGACATAAAACACAAAGGTAAAAGCGTAAAGCATTCTACAGTAATAATTTAACTTCATTTGATATGACGTTTATGAATGTCAGTAATGAACAGTTTTAAATTTGCACCACGTGAAATGGG
The DNA here is from genome assembly GCA_947577245.1 of Andrena bucephala. Lineage (NCBI taxonomy): Eukaryota > Metazoa > Arthropoda > Insecta > Hymenoptera > Andrenidae > Andrena > Andrena bucephala. The sequence continues at coordinate 2,479,753 of OX387717.1, read as the reverse complement.
TACAGTGGAAGGAGCTATTTTAATTAAATAATCCAGGATGGTGCATCACTCGCGATAGAAATAAAATAAGGTGATTCTTCGTGCAAACATGAGTTAAATGTGTGGAATAAAGCTTCTTCCATCTCCGCGGTCTAATTGTGCAATTTTTTTAGCGCGCCTGACCATTGCTTTACCATTTCTACTTGGGCGTTACTACTTGTACGTGGCCCCTGTGTATCACAGCGCCCTCTAAGATGGATACCCTGCTTAACCATGCGACAAGGGTAAAGTTACGGGGCAGAAATTAGAAAACTTGGCAATCGCGCACCTTGTCTCGTTAATATACAGAGAGTCCGGTTTCCAGTGGCACCGCCCGCCTTATCTCAGCCAGGACCGATGCAATCTGAAATATTAAAAACTGCTGTTCGCTCGTTGAGTTTGCCCGGGACAATATGCAAGCTAATTACAAAAACTGTTAACCCTTGCACACGGTCTACCATTGCGAGGGCAGTAATTTCGAGTAACTGCCTCGGCGAAGGTAGACAACCGTCCCGTAAATTAAAACCTCTGCTGGCCCGTTTCAGCGGAATCTTGTTTCTTCCCTGGGAAAGAAGGTAATATTCCGACGGGCTTGCCAAGTGTTACCAAGCACGTCCACCACTTAATAAACACCGTGGCTACCTCGGGAAGGAAAGGAACGTTTGGTCAGACTGCAATAATTGAAGCGTCTTACTGAACATCATGCTTTCCCCTGTTTACCCGCGGTGAAATGATTTCACGGCCCCGACTCTGCTTGGAAACAATTACCACTTTCATTGGGACACGTAATTTCCGCTGAAACTTGGCGGTTCGATATGAATCGAAATGGCTCGGTAGGGCAAACATCGAATCCTCGCGGCAAGAGCCGTTCACGCGCCACATTATTTAATTCAATTAAAATTCTTATTAAGTTCGAATACCGTTCCACCCCGTATCTGATCGCGCGGAATTAGAGCCCGTCGTTACGCCGCGGTCGTGTTTGCTTAACCACTTAACTCGCCGTTTAATCTGCGAAGGCCAGGGCCACTCACGTGCATTCAAAGCTGCGCTGATACCAGCTCTTTCTCACTGCAATATTACAGGGTAATCGCTAATTACGATATTAGTGACTGTTGCATAACCTATACGTAATTATTTTAGTAAGTTTCGCATAACTTATCCGTAACTTTATTAGTAACTGTTACATAACCTGTCAACGCTACAACCCTCAACATAACCTACTTAACCTACTTGAAAATAAAAAGAAACACATAACCTAGCAAAATTCATTTCTTCTTACAAACAAGCACATTTTACTAATTTCATTACTTCTTTATTATCCAAATGGGCACACCAGCGAGGCGCGAGTCGAAGTAACCAAAATGGCGGATACTTAGCCACAAGATCGTATATTCCGCCGATAGCTTGTAGCTAATAGAATTACGCGTTTCTATCAGGTGTACCGAGAATTTGTTTCGATTCCCGCGATATCCCGCGAAAGAGCAGCTCCTGTGTTCGTTGTTCCAGCTTGGAGTCAGAGGCGCCTCGCAGGTGTCGGGGTGCTCGTTGAATAATCAACTCGAGCTTATACGAGTATAATTGCGCGCTTTATTTCGAGCGTGGAGGCGGATCCCCTCTGTGGATTAAAACGCACGAGGAATATGCATGTATACAGAGGCGAGGTACAAATGCAGAGAGCATCTAGGTGATACGGGAGCTTCATCGAGTTATTGAAACACTACGTCCAATAGATTATGGAACAGGGTAATCAAGTAGCCTTTTACACCGAATTTCCGGTCGATCTCATTCCGCTTACCGCTTGCGAGGATTGTCGTCAGCGAACGAGACACAAACCAGCGGAAAGCAATCTAAACCCCGGGGTCTCGTTGAAATAGCTCTACCATTCAATAAAGCATCCAATACCCGAAGAATTATACTGCGCTACATAAATTGGGTGCTTCAGACCTGAAAAGAAAACGATCACAGCGAGGCTTGCCAATCGAGTATGAACTCCGTCTCGTTTTACATCATTTTCGTGGTCGTTGACAGAGTGCCTCTCCGCGCCTTTCTTTTTTCGTCGTATCGACAGGGAAATTTGTTCCGGGGCACGTCGAATGACGCGGCGGATCGCGGTCGCGCTTTGTTAACCGAGGAAAACAACCGCCGTTCGTCAGTAGCCACCGTCGCCCGGGGACAAAATAAATCAGAACGAAGTAATTAAATTGGGTCGCGAGGCAAACGTTGTCCCTCCCAGAAATTTACCGCCAGCTGCGGATCGATTCGAAATATAACGCACAGCGGGACCCGAGCGCGGTTGTTTCGCCCCCAGATATCTACAAATTCTCGCGCTCAAGTTGCCGCGGACTCGCGTGCGCGCCGCGCCTTTCGCCGGGTGTTACTTAATCATCGAATTTCCCGACCCGCGAACGCCCCTTGGCGCCTGATGCGCCCCTCGAATCGGATCGCGCGAGATATACGCTGCTTCCGACTCGTTTACATGCGAGAACAGAGAAACTCCCCGCGGCGGAAATAAATTCCGGGAAAACCGAAACGCAAAGATGAAGTTCCTGCTCTTTGGTGCTGGGTTTGGAGATACTTTTTTACGAATTTCTTGGGAGATATTGGTTTCAATGGATCTTCGTTAAGATGGAAGAAGGGTTGAATAATGTGGGTACATGAATTTTTATATTTAATTTTATAGGTGGAGGGTAGGACGAAACCCGTAATAGAAGTCGAAATAATTTAAAGAGGATACAAGGATATGTTTATTAACACGTTGCGTGCGGCACCAAAAATAGTTGACCGTCCCAGATGCCGGAAATAGATTTTTGTATAAAGTGCATCCTTTTATGCTACTTTCGACATTTTATAACATTTTAACCAAAAATAATTTGTTTTTGTTAGAAAAAAAGGCATGACGCGTTAAATACAAAAAACAGCTGCAGAATGGTGAAAAACGCTGCATATTTGTAACGACTGCACACAAACTTATGAACACGTTCGTACTAAATGGGTATGCAAAAGGAAAATTCGATACCTGCAAAATTCTTCTTCCCATTCCACATTTATTGGGACCGGGCCCAAGACGTGACCGTACACGTCACCCGCCGTAAGATAGGGATTCCCCATGACGTGACCGTACACGTCACCCGCACGCAACGTGTTAAGGGGTTTCCCTAGTATGGCGATTTAAATATTTAGGATTTTTTAAGAATTTCCTTCTAGAAAATTACATTGTTTATCAGCTTAAAACTTTGTTGATTGCTTGTAATGTATTTGGACAATATTACCTTTTTTTTTATGCAAAAATAGGTGATATTCTCTAAATATAATACGTATAAGCAGTGAACAAAGTTTTAAGCGATAAACAAAGTTTTAAGCGGTAAACAAAGTAATTTTTAGACATTTTTAAAAAAAAATTTAGTAATTTTTTCAAGTAAAATTAGGTGATATTCTCTACATATAGTACGTACAAGCAGTAGCTAAAGTTTTAAGCTGATAAAAAAAAGTAATTTTTTTAGAATTACAATTCGGAAAAATCCTATATTTTTAAGCCGCCACACTAGGAAGACTCCTTAAAAATGAACTTTCAGGACAATCCGACTGATATACTGCGCATTCGAAGGGCAATATAGGAAGACTTCCCTTGACGGCAATAACACCGCCAAACCGATCGTCGCTTATTTTTAGCAACGGCGACAAATCCCCTACATTCTGTTTGTATGTTTTGTAAATATAAGCAGATCATAGGGAACTTGCAAACGGCTTGGGAAGGATATGTTTAAGTGGAAATCGAGTGGGTTTCTATTCTTGCCTTTGTCAATAAGTATAGAACTATCGGTTTTGGTTTATTTGTTGAGGTCTTACCATCCGATTTCCAGGACGCAAATGGCATCGCTGAATTGCTTTTGACGAGAGCTATCGAGAGGTATACGGGAATAGCATGGTAGAATGAAATTTTGTAAGCAGGATTTTCAAACTCAAGACTAGTTTTCGATTTCAAGATTCTAAGGGTAAGTGCCGAGGGTTTCGTCGCAGTCCTTTTACCCTTCAGGAACATAGTCCTTATTCTTTGGCAATACGATCTCTGGTTGCTTGCTGGTCCCAAAGTTCATTTTACTAAACTCAAGCGACAACGTGTAAACGTCCGGGATCCTCTGTTTCTGAACGAGAGAGAGATTTTGCCCCGTCGATTCCGGGCGTAACCGTAGGCAATCCCTAAGGCCGCTTACGCGCAATGGAGCACTGTGCATGGCAGGTGGATTGGTGCTTTAAGGATCGAGGAGAAAAAGAAGAGGTTACACACGTCGTTTTATCAGAATCTTATCAGTAGGACTACAGCTGACGGGCATTGCCCTACACGCATGGAGACCGAGAGGAATAAACTTGGAACTTGTATGTATACAACGAGACTGGAACTTAGGACTTGCGAGAAAGAGTTTGAAAGAGTAGACCTCTGGTGGCGTGGACGAACACTAACAGTCGCTATCCCATGGTGGGGCTGGGACGTGACAAACGCGGTACCTTGGTGACTCGGAGTCTGGGACTTGACCCTGCCATAAACCCTCAGAAAGCGAAATAGCGTCGGGTATGCGGTATTGGCGCAAACGCACTATGCGTGTGAGCAAACTCACAACTTCGATCTACTGTAGCGTATAATAACTTAGCCACAAATTCTCCTAACTACATCAACAACTCCAACGTGTTCCTTATTCTGCCGGCCCTCCCACCAAGACTATGCCTTACAACTGCATCCTCACCCAAAATCAAAATACATTCGACCACAAAAGAATCTCTACCACGTCCATAAGAAATCAATCTATAAACCCCTCAGTGCACACAAAAACTCAATTAAGAAACGCTACCAACGCATCTACTCCCCATTTCAGAGCAGTCTCCCGCAAACTCGAATCAGAACATAGCCACGCATCGATAGCCCGGTCGAGTCGCAAATCGATATCACCATCGAGCAAGTTCGACTGCAACACCAGCTTCAAGCCGATCGCGATGCTCCGGCGCGGATAAACCGCGAAGAAACGAAAGCGTGTTGGGGGAAGCGAGCCGAGCAGGCCACGCGTGTTACCGTATAATTTCCGATTTTCACAATACCTTCCGAATGGAGGCGAGCTTACGGCCTGGACAGACGGCTGCAGGAGCCCGGAGACCATGGGAACCAGGGATAAATCGGATTGCATTGGCCATTCCGGCTCGGAATTCAATATTCGTGAAAAAAGGAGGATCGCTGGGGGATGTATACGGTCTGGGCTCGATTCAAGAGGACAGTCCGTCCGGCGGCTGGCTGGGGGTGAAGCAGGGTGGCATGGGCGGTCAGGTGGACAGGCGGACGCAATTGTATTCGAGGTCGCGAACTACGTTTCGCGAATTGCATATTGATTTTGAGCGGTATGGCGGACAACCCTTCGCCCCGACCCACCCCACCGCCCGATATATCGATGGAAACCGATGCTGGCGCGATACGTGCATCGCCATTGTCGCGAAGACGCTTTGTTTACCTACCGAGATCGACACGGTTCGAAAAGTCACTCGAGGACGGTTTCACTTCGAACATCTGCTGGAAGTTCAAGTTTAGTTGTGGCAGTTGGACGCTTTCGAGATTATGCCAGACACGGCGTTTTGTTGGTCACTGGGTTTCGCAAGGGGAGAGGTGAGCTTCAGGTGGAAGTGATTTCGTGGGAGGATTACTTTCCTCGAGTGGGAGTTTAAGGTGGTATAAAGATCACCTCCATTTATCTTATACGTAGCTGGAAGTTTTTGGTTACTTGTCTTTCTGGGACAAGTTCATTCACTGTGAGATGTATTTTGTCCTTCACCATGTTTCACAGTATTCAAGAGAAACTGATTTCTTGGGAAACAACTTTTTGCAAGTGAAGACGCCACGGTGAAGATCACATTTATTTGACGACTTGCATCTGTAACTTACATACAAAATTCTCATATGCAGTACATCTCGATCACAAAATCCCTATGCCTAGTACATCTTTATCACAAAATTTCCTTGAGTTGTACTAGATAATTAGCTATAACTATTATTTATCATGCTTATAAGTGACAGACTCTGTTACTTATATTCTGCGATATATATTTAGAATTCACTGTACCAGACATTTTCTATTTCCTCTTCGACAATCAACCTATCCAAGAACCTCGGCGTGTACCACTGTACAGAGGCATATCGATAATTTTATTAAATTTCCCTGAGGGTATTATCTTTCGAGAGATTGGATCGATGGAGATTGCGTAATCACGATGGCCCTGATGCTAATTCGAGGCCGACAAGCGGCGCGTCTGGGGCTTGCTGGCCTAAGCCACGCCAAGCAGCATTCGACCAAATGTTCGATCGGCTTAGCAGGCCTTCATCAGGTCGGATGAGACACTGACACCGAGGCGTCCCATCTTTGCTGATTGACCGGGCGGAATGGCTAGCAGAGACGCAAACAAGGACGCTAAAGGCGAGACGTTTCAATACCGCTGTCTCATTTGATCCCGATGAAGCTGATTGCACTGCTGGCGAAACGTTGACGTCCAAATGCTATTGGACACGGCTTCCTCACAGAAGCCATAGGATGACGCTTGTATCAACTGCGTTCGTGGAAGCTCTAAATCTTCGTGGAACGTACGATTGTTTTAACGCGATAGCAATTTTGTAACAGATTTCGAGAATCTACGATTGTTTAAATCCCGTTATGTCGTGGATTTATTACCGTCGAATGCCGCGTGACGCGTTAAGCGTTATCAGTGCTGCGATTGGGTCAGAGGAACGTATATTAAAGTCGGGTATAATAGCTTTATGTCCGAACCTCGCTTTTTACGTAAATCATCACAATTTTCTGTATACGATATTTAATCTGGAAATATTGCAGGGTAACAAACACAATTAATAATAATCATAATAAAAAATATATATAGTTCAATGCATGCAACATATTGAACGATACCAATCTCTAAGTGAGATCAGAGAAGTGTAATCAAGTTTATTATGAAGGAATTCGTTTAATTTCCCGTCGTCAAGTGAGGTATGAGTATGTTTCTTTTAACTTTGAAGGTTAATTGAGAGACACAAAGTCGCCCCTAGGGAATTTGAGGCTCGAGGAGCAGATGTTGCGTACCGCGCAACCTCGAGTTGGTAACAATGCGTTTTCCACTATAGGAAAGACTTGGGGGTTCAGCTAGAAGGTTGTCTGCCATGATAAGAAATCCGAGTTTAAATTCGGATTTTTGCCCGGCATATTTGAAGCCGCTCGTTGAGCTAGCTTTTGTCGGTTTCTCATTAGAAACGTAAAATAACAATTCTAAAAGATTGCCATTCTAATCTCGACTGTATTAGCGATAACACATTTATTCCTGAGCTCTGTTACAATTCATAATCCATCTTTAATTCGTTGTGGATAATAATAAAACGTTTAAACCTGCAAAGATTACAAACTAAAAGTACAAAACTGAAGTCAATTTATTCAAACACCGACGCGCAACTCCGAGAAGAGCGGTTCTGCGCTCCACGGGCATCAACCCAGCCCCTAGGACCATCGCCGGGCCGAAGAACCACGCAACACAGAGTCTACAGTGGAGCCCTCTATGAACAACTAGAACAACTGAGGGGCAGAGATTCTCAACCTCCAGTTCGTATCTTCTTATGTACGTTATTTACATACAAATTCAATTACATTCCAGTTGCACCGGGCTAGTACTTCACAGATACTTACATAACTTATTAAAAGACATTGTTACGCCACAAGCGTAACATGCATTTACTTAATTAAAGCAGTTGTTCTCGTACCAAAGGCTTTGCTCTCCCACGTTCTGCCAATATCAGCTGTTCGATTCCCCCGAAGACCCAAACTTCCCATAAGGCCAATTTCCTCATGCTAATTACATTCGATTAAGTGGAAGTTATTTCCTGGACATGGCCGATTAGTCGTTTGGAAAGAAGGCCCTTGATGATTAGATTTCTTTTAGAGGTTATGTCCACGAGTCCTTGATCCAACCAAATGATGATGGGAAAACACGGAAAGGACTCGCGTTTCGAATTGTAAGTTCCTAGAGAAATCCACTAATAACGCGGCCATTAATTTATATTAACTCGTTTCCGGGGGCTTTGTTCGAAACATCGTCCTTCCGAGATTAATTTCATTGACCCCGTTCTCGGTGCCCGAGGAGCCCCAACGCGATTACATTTCAGCGCTGGAAATCGTGCGCAGGTGAGGCTCGCTATTATCCTGGATAACCGATTCGTTTCTTGGAATGACAACGAAGCAACGAGTCCCTGTAAAACTGAGTTTAAACGCGGATCATACATATCAGTCCCGTGTACGCTCTCTGCACCGTAGTTGCTAAATACCCCCGTGCTGTTGGACAAGTGACGTATTGTCTAATTAATAGTTCAAAATGTCTTGAATCAAAACTAAAGAAGAAATATGGGGAGTTGAAGGAGCTTCCAAGGTAGGAGTTAGAATTTGGGAACATATATTGTTTAATTTGTTTTTATTTATTTGTTGATTTATATACGGGAAAACACTTTGGTTCACAGAGAATTGAGAAAACCAGTAGAGTTGTTCACACGCAACTTCGATGCGAACCGAGTTTTACTTTTCGAGTCGACAGAGGTTGTAAGGCTCCGTCTTGATTGTTTCAACACCGTAATTGCGCGAATACCCTAGACGCGTTACCGTGGTAGGGTTAGTAAATCGGAACCAAGTTTTAACAAATAACAATGAAAAAACTGTATTTAATAAAATTCCAAAACAAATAAAAACATGAACAGATGAAACAATGAGTTGTCAGTTTTCTGAATGTTGTTCGTGTGAGTCACGTACGAACGCGTGGTCTTAGTTTTTCGTACGACCTGTTGGTTAAGGTCCTTTTCTGCGACTGACTTTTGTTGACCCACCGCCGGACTCGTCCGATTTCTTGAAGTCAGTCCGGCGGTGGTGGCATTGACCCGATTGGTCAACGTTGTCAGTGTCCACCAATCGGGTGATTTCCCTAGGCCCGATCGCGCCACCTATACCCTGCGCCCTTGGCGCGTCCTTTCCGGGAAAGACGAGATTCGGCGGGAAGCGCTTGGTCTGGAAATTTGGCGGCAAAGTCCTTATACCTGCCCGCGGAAGACGGCGCGGAGGCGCAAGGACACCCACATCTGCATTGCACGTTAACCGGCGACCCTTCCGAAGGTGCCATGAAGCGGCCAGAGCGTTGGCCTACCTTTGGGTTTTATAACCATTTACAACATGATTGTCGTAACTAATGGGACCGTGTCCCGGCCAAACCGTCTAAGAACTTGAACGTCGCAGATGTGAGGACCCCAGGAATACCTATTAATAAATCAACTTCCTAACAGTTACTGAGAGACCGACTATCTCTTTTTTCGCGATTCTATGCAACGCGGAACAAGAGTAATACATACAAGCAGAAACACAAAAATGAAAAAATACAAAAACACAAATACGAAAACACAAAAAATACAATGAAAGTACATAGAAGTTAACGAGAATTGTTTAACGCTATTCTCGCTGATAGGGTTTACACAAGAACCAACTTTTGAAAAAAACGGTTTTCGAATTTTGACAACAAAAAATCAAAATATAATTCAAACAGTAAAAAATATTTTACACTTTTTCAGTTTGTTTAATATTTATGGAATTACAGAAGTATAAAAAAATAAAATATACTGCAAACGAAACCAAATAAATAAAGAAAAACTAAAATAACTAAAATCTGCACAATTTTTCAGTTCATTTAACATTTATGGAACTACAAAAATATTAGAAAAAAAATATATTGCAAACAAACCCAAATAAAAACAAACTAAAATAACTAAAATCCGTACAAAATATAAATTATAAGTAAATCTTTGTTTCATTTAGTATTTATCGTCAGGAAATATAAACTCATAAGATTAGTTTTTCAGTAAATTTTTACTACAATATGCTTGTGCCCGAGGCGATTTCAAGTCAAAATGTTAAAAATTTTAATTAAACAAATAATTAAGTTTCGCATATTAATTCTAGCATCTAAAACCAGTTTTTTTTTAAATTTAAAAACCGGTTTTCGAATTGTACTAATTTATGAAAAAATACGCTTTTTAAAAAGCGTCAACACCTACTCTGCGAGTGCCCAAGAATGATAAAAGGAAGCTCAAGAAATATCGCTGTACATAACTCGACTTGCCCTCACGATTCGTATGAATTGCACTTTCCAAATGAACCCTCGCGAAAGTGCTGCAGCCCCCGTCCCCCGATCCATCCAACCAACGCAACGTACCAGCACAACAGCATCGCGAACGATTATCTTGATCACGTTAAAATCGCAGAACACGACGAACACGTACGCCAGGCGCTCATAAGCGTCCCCAGCAGCGGAGGGTGGATTAATAGTGGCCCCGAAATTACAATGCCACGGCGTCCTAATGAAATCGCTCGTCCCTGCGAAACACCGTCGACGTGATGTTCGGCGGAACGGAGGAACAGCATCGCAGCGACCCTGCGACGTGGCGCGGGCGAGTACCTTGTAACGAAGGCACGGCTGCCACCGCCGCTAAGGAAATTCGGGGACGTTACAATGGGAACGATAATGGATGCGTCGCGGTCGGATATAGCGCCGCATCGAGGCTCGCGTCGCTAGCTGCTGACTGATTAATCCGTGTTGGATCGATCGCTGGAAAACACGGCAAGTTTGCCTGAAATCGTCGACTCCGTCATACTCGATACACGGAACATTTCGCGAAACATCGTTTTCCACTGACCGCGTACACTTGTGCACCTTCGATCCCGATTTCTTGCAAGTTTTCAATCTACTCGGCCATCGCACTGCTTACAATCACTTGTTGCTCGGATCTGGGGGAAGGGGGCAATTCGCAGTGAGGGGAATGGAGAATGTGAATCGGAGGGGCAGAGTAACGGTTTAAATAACAACAATGTTAGCGATGAGCGTGGATTTGTTTATTTTTCTGAGAGGTGCTTGGGGGTAACTAGTAAGCAGAGGATATTTAACAGAGTACAGATGATATAATAACAGTCTAAAAAAAGATGCAATTCTAAAAATATATTATATAAGAAACATTTATATAAAAATAGTTTTTTGTTTACGCCATGATGTTCTTTGTAAAAAACCATGCAACTTTCTCCTCTGCCACTTTTTTCTATCCCCACTCGTTTTCGAGTTATTCGACTGAATATTTCTCCGCGCTCCAGCTTTGAAGGTTAATTTCACCCATTAAACATGAATTTCCGGCGGTAAAAAGAGATGTGTTTAATATTTTTGAGTACTCTACCTGTATGCCGAGTTTCACAAAAATTCGACGATGTTCCTTAGCAGCCAAATTAGGACCTGCTGTGGTGTAAAAACGGTAAACAGCGGCGACAAAGTTGCGTCGCTTTGTTCAACAAGCCTTGCGTGATTTCAAGGGGGAAGATGCAGGCGCCGCCGTGACACGAGACACTGCGCCGACGAGAGTTAAATGTTTCAGGGTCCGTCGCAAAAAGGCAATTTATTCAATCCTCTAATCCGGATCCCCGTTGTCAGGGGAGGGGAGTGGTGGGGCACGTGGGGGTTAATCGAGCGAGTAGCTTCTTGGCCGAGCAACGCGTTAAGAACTTTATTCCTCGTCGGGGAAATTAACGTGGTCGAAAGTTCTTTCAGCCGGGTCTGCAGCGCTGCCCCTCCGCGCGAAAGAAATCTGTGTGACGGCGGAATTTAATCGTTATATCCCCTCGCGGACTTTGGTTGGCGGAGTCGTGCTTCGTTAGCGAAGTCGGAGGTCCTGCGAAGCTGCGACAAAGCGAGCAGCGTGAAACATTTACGGTGTTCTTCGCTGTATTCTCGGTCGGGGTGAGGGATCAAAGCTCGTAGAGGGGATGCTTTGGTATTGCGTGTAAATGGTAAGGCCGGAATTGTCGGTGTGGTTTGTTTGGGAGATTGGCAAGAAGGTTTGGAATATGGGGACGATCGTGTTGATTCTTGAGGTGTCCTGACGCCGCTGCAAGCCTTTCGGAGATGTTACGATGGGGAAATAAGTGAGAGTCTTTGGGGAGATGGTTAAACACTTGTGTTATGTATATACAATTGAGCCCAGTCATGCAAAAAATTAAAAAATTTAGTTTGAAGTTTTAGTTCAGTTTGAAAATTTAGTTCGAAGATTTTAATTGTTAAAGAAAAGCAGCTTTATTTCTATTGGGAATATTTTTTCCTAGTTATTGTTTCACAATGTTTTTTAATGGGTTATTTAATAGTGAGTAGTATAACTAATATTATTTTAAGTTTTGCAGTTTGAATAATTGTATAAGTTGTTCTTTGGGTTGATAAATTTGCAAAATAAAGATCACAAAATTATGGGAACCGTATTGTGTTTAACTAATTGTTGACCAGTTTGAGCGTTGGTAGGTTTCTAAATAAATTGGCCCAAATGTAACTACATAACTGTTTTATTATAAGTTTTTATTGTAACTCTTCCATCAAGCATTCGTTAAGTAGAATCATATGCACTCTTCAAACACGCAGCTCGGTAATATATCCTTCGATACTATTCTTAACCTGACATCCATGACCTTCTTATCTTTTTGTTTATCCATGTTGTAGTCGCGATCAATTCTCGTTCAGTTCGTATCCCGCTTTAATTGTGTTTAGTTTCACATTTAGTTATATAACGGTTAAGCTTACTAACAGTGTTTACACTGCAGCCTCGCTTTGTAATTCTCAATTCACATGTATGTGGAGCGGATGGTCCGTAGTATGACTGCATCGTGTGTATGGGATTGTGCTTGTGCTGCCATCGAGCAAATGCGTCGCGAGGTAGGACAGGAGGGAAAGAGAGAGGGAGCGACAAGCGGGAAGCAGTCGCCAAGATCGTAAGAGCGTGCAGGGTGCATAACCTCTATGTACTCTTTTTGTATTCTGATCTTTTTAATTCCTAATAATATTAAATAAAACTATTCATTTTATACATGTATTTTTTTATAATGAATAACAAACTGGAATAGTAATAATAATAATGAATAGCACGATATACTTCGAAGTCGATGAACAATTGCTAATTGGCACGCGTGTCAGACGATATACAGGGCATCATGTAACTGGTGTCACAATCGAAAGGGGGTGACTGTGCACGAGCAAATGAATGAAAAATAAAGAATGAAATTGGTTTATACGAGGCTTTGTTTTTCAGAAAAATAACCAAATATTTGTCTAGAACGCGTGTACTCGGTGAGAGACTTCGTTATAATTCTGTGTAAAAATATTGCCATCGTGGTAGCGTGATTTGTTTTGTATGAATATTCCAGCGGGATCTGGAAAATACACAAAGCAGCCAGTATTTAGAAGTTATTTTTCTTGAAAGCTTTTTCTCGTGTAGAATCATATTTTCCGTTTGCACCATCAGCTACATGATTTGGAAGAACTCAATTAAATAAACTCTAGGATGTACTTAGTAGTTTCAAGCTTTTAATATGTAAAAGATAACGAGTGCAGTTTGCACTCTAGTGATACGACGCACAGTGGGACGAAACGTAGATATCTCTGGACATGGCCGTATCTTTGTTAAAAATCATCCGATTTTGATGGAACTTGGCTTATTTTAAAGGCAAATGATCATACTTTCCGACAGTGAACATAAAATTTGCAAAAAATATTGTTTGCACTCTCTAAGCGTTTGACAAACATCAACAAATTTTTGCAGTTTGGCACACTCTTCTTTGAGGGCGGATTTTACCCCCTGGACACCCATTTCGATAAATGTGATTCAACGAGTAAAAAAGTAGAAAGTTCAAACTTTAAAATGGCTTTTGTTTCATCAACTTTGGACGAATTTTAGCAAAGTTATGAGACTTTGAAAATTTAGCAAATTTTAAAATAGTTTTGTCTGGTTTTCGGTGCAAGTATAAAGGGCTTCAGGAGATGAACTATTATTTTCTGCAAAAATGAATATGAGAAGGTAAGGTAAAACAGACAGTGGGACGAAATGTATAAATTGCTGGACATTCAAACTTCTTGTATGTGACCTATCATATCTTTATCAAAATTGGCATAAATACACACATAAACTATTTTATTGTTGTCATGTTTTCGAAGATAAATACGTATAGTGATATTAATAAGAAAAGTTGCTTACAAAAATGCTTTCATAATGTTTCCGATGTGCTATCCAAATCACTTGGTAGAGAGCATACCACATCCACCGATTCTTCTGTACTCCTTTCATTTGTCTTCTCCTTGAGTAACAATATCGTTTCAGGGAACATGGGCTCATGTTTTATATAAAACGGTTGTTTTGTTGTCTCAATTTATGCATAGTATTTTATATAAACATTACGTTTGATCATAATTTCGACTGCCTAAATCTATTTCTAAAACATATATTTATTTTTAAGAAAATAAGAAAGCGTTGCGATGCTTCGCCGTTTATTTATTAAGGTTTAACTAACTTGAATAAGAATAACCTAATTTTATGAATTATCGTTCGCTATATCATATTTATATTCATTTCCATAAAGACATCATAAAGACATAATCAATCGGGTACAAGAAAAGGCATGTCTAGATACATATTTACTCGTTTCGTCCCACATGCGTACACAATTTAATTAATTCTGCAAAAGGGCGCAAGTTGGCGCAATTGGAAATTGGAGTTTCTAAAACTAGAATGTTTAGTGATTATATGGGTATTTTTTATTTTCTGGACAAATTTGGACATTTTTCTAAATCGACAAAAAAAAAATTTTTTTTTGAGAGGTTGAAAAACATTTCTAAAACTAGAATGTTTAGTGATTATATGGGTATTTTTTATTTTCTGGACAAATTTGGACATTTTTCTAAATCGACAAAAAAAAAATTTTTTTTTTGAGAGGTTGAAAAACATAAATAAAATCATTAAATTTTGTTTTTATACTACATAAATAACTTCTTAACAATCAACCCTAAGGTGTAGTATGATGGTAGAATTTTTTTTCATTATTCTAATACTAATTATTTACATTCATATGACAGCCGTCTCCAGAAGTGGATGTGTTTGCTGTTGAAAATTCGGGATTTAAAATGTTTAAAAAAAAATTTTTATCATCATTTCGTATCCATTAGTACTCAAGGATAATGCTCATATAATTGTATCAGTGAAAATAGGTACTTCATATTTTCGTCGATGTCCGAGAATTTGCACGCGTCGTCCCACTGTGCGACGCGAGAATCTTCCAGATTTCTGTTTTGAAAGGTGTTTGGAAGTGTTTATAGTTTTTAAACGGCTCTCCTTTACATTCCAGACCTGGTTCCAGCGTCCAGCGTTGCCAGGAGAAATTCCCTCAGAGGGAAATACTATGACGTCACATTACCCCCACTACCACTCTCCACCTACCTCACTTGCATCGCGTGGCTTGAGTGACGTCTACTGTCTCTCACTCTCTCCACAGTCTCTACCTCCATTTGTCTACAGTGTGTCATGACGTCACTAGTTCAGTAAATACACTACTTTCCCCTTTTTCCTTCGAACCTGGCAACACCGTGGTCAGCGGTTACTCTACATGATAAAGGATCATATGCCTCACATCCTCATAACCTAGAATCTAACATTTGTCACGTGCTTTTTGAGTATTCAGAAAATGATATATATATATATTTTCAAATCTGCTTCGTTTCAAGTGCAATTTTGGAATAGAGTAAGTGATCAAAGAAATCCCGATATTATGTACAACATAGATCTTAAAAATAATTTTATTATTAATTTTGATCGACCACATCTATACTGCCCTTGTTTCATTTTATAAAAAAACGGGATATCAACGGCAAAGTTTTACCAAGTGCTACTGCTAGCAAGGAAGCTCGCTGTTTCTATTTTAACTAAACCTGATCAAAGTGGTGGTCGATTAATATACCAAGAGCAGTAAAGGAAAGTGTCAGTAGCCGATAAAACTTTCCGACAAGTTCAAGCATTCAAAAGTTACCGGCCCTGGGAGAGCCTTCCGCGCACTTATTTGCTCTTCGAGTTTCGTAAGAGTTTTGGAAGTTTTCTAAGGGAATGCTTGTTAGTTGCTCTATCGCGCGCTTCGCCCCCCCCCCCCCCCTCGACTGCCTCAAAATGTACTTTCATTTCAAATACACCGATAACAGACTTTTACACTTGTAAGTCTCTCGAACGCCTTTAACAGGACATTGTTCTGTATCAACAAAAAAAAAAAACAAAACTCTTGACGGATAATTACAATTTTATCAGGGAGACATTATTCTCTCCTCATCAGCTGTATGAAGTCTATTTAAAGACACAGATTTCCTTTGCTCTGGAACGTGGCACATCGGAACATCTCCCCCAAAGAATAATTTCCGAGGCGCCGCAAATATCGCTGTAAACGAAGCAGCAAGGGAACTCGAAATTTCCGCCGATTGTTTTCATTCCCTGACCCCATCGATCTCTCGAAATTGCACGGCGCCCGGGAATCGAAGAACGAAGGGATGGAGGTTGCAGGTTGCACGCAAACGGAGAATTCAGAACGAGTGGCAGAACGTTGCTCCTTGGCAGCGCCACGTCCGCCCAAGCGGGAAAGGATGAAACAGAAACGATCGCTCGAACGTCAGCCTATGATCGAGCACGGCCCAAGGAATTAAGATCCGCTGGCTCGCTTCACCTCTGTTGAACCGTACGATTGCATTGCCCTGGGTAAACTTTCTTCCCTTTCTTCGTGCAATCTGCTAGCCCTGTTCAAAATCATATAAAATGTATTTACACGTGTACAACAAGATTAAATCACAACGATCGAAAGCAGAGAAGATTTACCTTGAAAGAATCATACCACCTTAAGTGAAATACCAATTTCCATTTAATTTTGGCTAAACGAAGTTGGCAGCGATAAATGTCAACGTCGCGGCAGCAGCGGCGCGACGTTACTTCGCCTCAGCGCGGCATAACGAAGTTACAACTACGATTACAAGTTGCGTAACGTGTGGAGGAGAAGTTTCCTTCGGCTATGGTGGAAGAGTGCGCTCGGGACGTTCAAGTGGACCGCAGCACGCTGAATAATGGATCCGTCCCGCGCTTAACCGCACGCATCGTTCAGCTTGTTTGCCAAAAGGCGGAATTTTTTTCCGCGTGCCGCGAGCGACGCGAGCCAGGATAAAGCTGAAGGGCGGACAATTTGTTCGCCCCGGCCGGAGCGCGGTAAAAATGGCCGGGATAAAAATGGACGAGCGTTTTTCTTCGCATCGCGCTCGGGTCATGCGCGCGTCAAGGCGGTTTTTGCCGTCCTCGAAACTTGGCGTACGTCAGGATTATCTGTGCTGCAGTGTTGCGCGCGAGTATGCCGGGCAAAACAGGGGGGGTGAACTTCTGCCTTCGTATTTTAAGTTTGAACCGCCACGGGGAACGGTATCTCTGCACATAGGCACTCAGGAGATACTCGTGAAGTGAAAAAATTCATGGGACAATCACGTTCGTAAATTATCCTTTCTTTCCGCGCGCTTCCTATCAATTCCTCGGCCGCCAACTTACATCTTTTGGCGAATTGTTGTTGGTTTCTGTTTTGCTGAAAGTTGGAAAGTTTCTTCTTGGATAGCTTGGTACTTGAAGTAAAGCGTGTTTCTTTGGTTGAAGGAAATATTTTCGTTGGTAGCTGGAAGCTTTGAAATCGAAAACGTCAGGTCTGTGTGATGGAAGGTTTGATTCATATGGGTGTATTCTATAATACAGAGGAAGAGGTTGTAGCGGTACCTCCGCTATGCGCCGCAAGATGGCATTTCTACCGAGCGCGCTCTCTCGCAAGTGCTCCCTCAACTTTCATTAGAAGTCCCAGGACGAAACGCTGCACATCTCTTTCCTTCTCTCCTTCGCTGTCCAACCTTCACTCCACATCTCACTATCTATTTTTACCTTCTCAAGGTGAAATTTGCTGAAAATTTGATTTTAATCTCTTTTCATTGTTTCATCGAAGAACCCACTAGCGGAATGGCCCTAGGATTGTCATCTTACCCGATGGGAAGTGGGTCCTGTGGGCTCCTGATGAATTAGTGGGGGTCCTCTTCAACACTGTAATTACTACAAAATTATACAATTATTCTATAAAAATTTTAATTCCACTTTGTTGCCACTTATGTATTTTTTGAAAATTTCTTTATTCCTTATACAAATTAAATGATAGCCTTATTGTTATGAGTGGGTGTCTCCTGGCAATCAATACTTTTAGACTCAGTCCGTCACTGAAACTTCCTGTGTGTTTTCTTCTTGTTTTAGTGAAAGATTGTTTTCTATTCCGATTTTAAGAGTTGTTTAATGGGTAGTAAACTTGCAAGACGACCGATCGATTGCCTCTGATGCGCGGAGGAGCACGAACGCGCAACGCGCTAGCTTGAGAAAGCTTCTGATAGGTGCAAATGTTTGACTCATTTGTCTACGCCCTATCGAAATAGAGTACATAAACGTGTACCCGGCTGAATGGATGTCTTCGCGTTTAATGCATCCATAAGGCCGGCGGAATGTTTCCTTATCGATTTATACTTCGCGGCAGGCGATTTATCAACGGCGAAGTAAGAATGATAGGTCTGCGCACCTCGAGCATTGCCCTCGTCAACGGCCACGAAGGGAGTAACAGGAAAAAGTCGACTGGAGCGAGCAGTTTTTCAAGAATTTTATCTAACCGCACAAACTAGCAGGGAACAGCACACTTCCTACTACGTTTTATCGTTATTTCCATTACTCTCCTCCCAAGGATTTAAAGAGGAAGTGTATTGAATAACTCTTCCATTCTTCTTCAGCTAGATTAATATTGCACAAGCGTAGTCAAGAAAAACTTTGCAAATTCGTATAAAAACCATTTAAGTACACGGATGATAATTTAGATTAATTAGGATAACGGATTTTGTACTATCTGAGCTCCCGGTATCCTATCATATTCGTCGTTCAATGCAATATCGAAATAAAGCAGGGGAGGGACGAGTGAACTTGAGACTCTGAAGAATTTACCATAAACTGCCATTTTCTCACGATGAAATTTAATATTCCGAACCAGCTTTGTCAGCTTTTAATATACAATTAGAAACCTGTAACTTCCCATCGACGGTGATGTTAAATACGCTCGAGCGTGTTGCACTTAAGCCACCCTTTCCTGCGCCTCGAATAACCCAAGAAACTTTCATCCTCCCCTTCGCGCCGCTCTTGCATCAGTTACGCGCCCGCACCGATAGCCCGTAATAAAAGGCAAGAAGATGTTTGTTCTGCAGCGCGGCATGAAATATGGAGGTGGGAGCCTCGGCGTGGCAGGAATTTAAAGAAAGCGAAAACTGAAAATTCTCTCCGCCCCGCTCAAGAGCGGGCTGGACAAGACGGTATTATCTCCCCGTGTAACGCTATAAATCCGAGCTGTCAGCGCACAGGGAATCATTGTTCTTTCCGTTGGTACGGTGCGTGTAATAACCGACTTGCCCCCGTCGAAAACGGAACGTCAGGCGCAGCTGTCGTCGCGCGTTTCCCTATTAATCTTAACGCCGGCAATTTTCCTACTCGCGCCGCCGCCGAATCGGACGGCTCGTCGGAACGTTTCTGCAGTTGATAACCACGGTCTCAGGCCACTGATCCTCGGACAAAGTTTCCTCCGGGATGGAACGGAACTCGGGCCAGGAGCTCGTGAATTCGCGAGCTTTGTTCCCAGGATAGAGGATCGAGCGGAAGAAACGAATTCGTCCAGGTAACTTGTCCCTGTGACGCGATCTTAGGCGCGTCTTTTCTAGGTCTGGCGCTGTGCACTGCTTCGAGCGATGATGTTGGGGGTGCGAGGGAGGGGAGAACGGGGAGACGTGGAATAATAGGTGTTGAATATTTTTACACTGGGCGGTGGATCTGAGGATATGTTAGGTAAGAGACTACAGTGAACCTTTAATTTAGTTCGTCGTTACACGCGTTTCTATACAGGTATTCGCAGTCGCTTCTTAAGCTTAAGATCACTTTAAGCATTAGGCATTCTTTACTAGTCTACTAGACTACAGCAACAACGGTATATTTGTGTTGGTGGCGCCGTGACGCCATGTCAACCGACGCCAAGCCAAGCAAAGTATATATGTCTATGTGACGTCATGTTATCTGTACGCATACCGAATTTTCCGGCGGCTCTGGACTGCCGAGCCCAATCGCGCAGCGCTGCCGGATCGTGCAGCGTCATACCCACTCGGTAGTCAGCGCGCACCGTTGCCACGAACAGTGAATTCCTTTCGGGCATTGTTTCCAGGAAATACAAAAATATCCGCGACGCACCGACGCCGAGACACCGCGGTACTCAACTCCGCGAACGCACGGGGTTCTCACTGTTGAGACGCAACAATAGGTCTGAATGCGGGGAATATAAGTGAAACATATATTTTTTTAGTAGATGGTCACGATGTCGTTTCGAGCTAATTCCAGGAATTCCGTCTACGAATCTTGCCATAGTTAGTTCTTCTTCCACCTGGCAAATTTCCTGGGTGGCCAGAGGGACGGTCGGGGCGGAGGACGCCAATTGATTCCACGTGCTGATCAATGCAGAGATCTTATCTTATCTGAGACGATTTTTCCGAGGGAAGGAAAGTTCTCGGCGCGGTGTAAGTTCCAATATGAACGTCGATAACCGTAATTTCATTATCGAAGTTTCTCTTCTATCTAGGAAGTTGGGCACTTGGGCCGTAAGGGAGGCGGAATACATCAAACTACCCCAGCAACGGAACGGCACCGCCTGTTCTGCATCCCCTTTCCTTCGTCCGGCGGCAAGGCTGCCGTCTTCCTTGGAAAATTTGCTTTACATACGGCAGTTCTGTCCTGTTTGCTCGATGGACACGTTAAGTGGAATTCGACGCGGGCTTTCGTCAACAGGGCGGCGTCGAAATGTTCGAAATTCGTCATGGTGGGACTCGCAAGTCAATCCTTCGATAAAAATGGTAATATTATTCCAAATAACAAAGAAATGGGATGTAATATATTTAGTCAGGTCTCTCAAAATGGTTTAGAATAAATGTTTCAGGTTGCCTTTTGTTGAAATAACTGAGGTGTAGGAGGCAACAGTGTAAAGGTATACAGAGTGAGATGCGGGCCGCTTAGGTGAGGTCGAAAAGAGGGATCGGAGAGAAAGAAATCCTGGAATATGTTTGGTTGCCAGCTATCCAATTCGATTTCGTTGCTATCCCCCTATTGCCCGTGGTCAGCGCGCGAAAACCACAAAGCGTTTTTCACACGGGCACGTGTAGGCCGAACAGGCGAGAAATAGTGGGACTATCAACTTTCAGATGAAAACTGGATAGCTAGACCGTCCGCTTGGTGTAAATACACATATGCATTCAATTCTGAACGCACCTTTAAATGTGGCACCTCGGACAGAAATAGAGAAGAGTCCTTATGGCCCAATAGAGGTCTTTATGACACCGCCCATTTCTCCATTTTTCTCCTAAGGCACGCGTCGTGAAACCTCGCAATTCTCTCTGCGCACGGTATCGTCCCATTCGAAGCCCAGGTCCCCAGTTTCTTTAGAAGTATATTTCTATCCCCACTACCTCTTTTATATTCGAATGAGCAAGAAGGCACGAGACAGCGACAAGTCATAAATTTCGGTCGAGATAGTGGCCATCGTTTTATTAAAAGAACTTTGCGCGGTATCTCTGACGATGCGGATGGGAATGGCGGAACTTATAACGAAACTTATGTCGAACTTATAATGAAACAAAACTGTACGTAGTTATACTCGCGGTGGGAGGATGACTTTGAGTCGCAGAAACCTTCTGTGCCGTTTATATACGCAAGATGTACCATCATGTTAACTGGTTGCAGCAGTTTAATTCCAGCATAAATGAGGGCTAACCGAAACCCTCTAGATTCTAGAATGATCAGGTCGAAGAACGTGTTTCTCATCGCCTAGACACAGGAGTGACCAGCTTCCAGACAAATCACCGAAGAGGACCGAGTCCTCGGGGCTTCCTTCATTCTTTCGACCGCGCACCGTCGCATCATTAACATACTTATTATACCGCGTTAATTATGGGCCCGCAATTACCGAGCCGCGCGCTCATTGAAACCGTCGGCTACATTTCCGACGTTTCAAGTCGAGAGCGGGAAAGCGCGGTCGACGATACCCAGCTTTTCTCATTTCCAGCCGCAGCAACGCCGGATCGCTGGCCACCAAGAACGAATTAATTCGCGTGCAAATTCTTCAGCGTCGCGCCGGCGGAAAAAGTTCGTTAGCCGCATCTTAATTGCTGTTTCTGCGCGGCACTGCGTTCACGCGCCTCTCAAGCTTCGAACATGCGTATTTGCTTTGTCGAGTTTGTTGTTTACAGGCGAGAAGCTTCTGAATCCCAATTAGGACTTCGATAGCAATGGTCTAGGCCACAACCGACGCTGTACTGAGGTTTCTTTCGCTTTCTCAATTTGTATAAAGTCTATAGACTCTGGTAGATTCAAAGGAACATTCCTGGATCTGTCCAGCGGTAGACGTGATGTCCCTAAATTTTGCAATATTTGATTTGTACTTGAAACTGATTAAAACTCATCAACTGTGGCGCTTGAGCTATGCCAACTCTTTTCGCATTCTGCAGACTTTACAACCAACCTTCAGGGAGCTTCGAGTGATTATGAGTAATGTCCAGACACTTTGAGTTTTCCTTTGAAGGGAGAGCTTAGGAGTTGCACCCAGAAGAACTTTTACAAATAAAATTCTTGGAACTGTACATTTTACAATGACTACTATATAAAACAGTTCGACCAGGTAATGTGGTACCTATAAATATACAAAAGTGATTCCTGCTGAGGCATCGCGGAGAGGGCTTCTATCCCAAAAAGCACACTGCAAACCAGAATGACCCCATTCATGAGACCCGGCTACGAAACGGCAAGTAAGGAATGTCTTATCGAAAGCTCGGCTATCGGAGGGGCAAAGGTCGAGGGAGGTATTAGCAGAGTGGGCAATGTCTGCAGGCAGCAGAAATGGCGTTCGCTCGTGTCGCTTCGTGGCTCCTCTTTGGGACCCGGTGGATCCCTGGCCAGAAAATATCTGGAAAAGTCAAAAGACACTGGCAAGGACCTCGATGGCACAGCGCTTTTACCTGTAACGAAGTACGCCGAGCTTCCAGTCTCAAGCGACTCTCTGAGTGCACCTCTTTTTCTCCAGATACTGCACTCAGCCTCCACTTGTCTAGAGAGGGCACGGGGGGAGGGTAATTCTACTTGTGTGTGGCGTTTTACGTCGGATCGTGTCGTCGAGGGGATACATTGGCGCTCAATTGGCGATTATATTGGCGAACGAACGTGTTTATATCGTGCGACGTCGCGAATGGGGGCGCAGGTGTTCTGGAAGGATGATGTTGAGTGTCGATCGTTCAAGCTGCTATTTAAACCCCTGCTGCACCACTTTAATGGTTAGATCCCAGTGTCCCTTCGGCGAGGACCTTGTAGAGCTCTGTAAAGAACAGCATATTTCGAAATATAATGCGTGTGAGTTGAGGAAATTATCAGGGGCTGTCGGTTAGGGTCCTGTTTAACTACTAACGGAATCTTTGATCTGAAAGACTTAAACGTTCCCCAGAAGGCTTTTCTCCGCGACCCAGGTTGGATCTCGAACCTGACAAGCTTCCGACAAGCCGCATTTCCGCAACAAAGGACCAACCATCGATCTTGTTTCTGTAGCGTTCCAGGCGATCGATGATCGCCTTACGTCCCTCGAGCGTTTCACGTCGACGCGCATTTTACGACTGTTGTTTCTCTCCGTTAAACGATCGCGGACCATTGCGCACTATGTCACGCAAAGGATATGCGCGTCGATAGATATAGGCGATAGTTTCGAAAAATGAACGTGTAAGCAGGGCCGGCGCGAGGCGGGTTCAACGCGGTTCCCGGAACACGGCCCCGGAATTAAAAGGTCCCGCGGTCCATGATAAGCTCATCGTAAATGTTGTTGGGCCCTATGCATAGATATTTATTATTATAAAATTTAGAAGCACAATATAAATTCTTTTTTTTTGCTTGGGTTGCACAAGAATAAAGATATATTTTAGCACTCATTGGGAGGACGTGTCCTGAGTCCTGCCGCTATCATTGGGGAATATACGGCAAGTTAGGGCAGTGGCGCACCCAGAGAGGTGAGCTAAGAGCCCCGGAAAAAAGGATATTAATGTAACCACGACTGAAGTAATTCAAGGGCTTTGTAAAAAAGAAAAGAAAACTGGATTTTATTCTTGAAATAAATTTTTATAATCTCGTAATGAATTTCATTGAAATTGCATTAAAAATATTTTTATCCGCTCAACTCGATATCCCCCAAAATTCAATACAGAGTGCGCCACTGAGCTAGGATACTTACGGACTAAAATGCCCGCGTCGATGCGTGCGACCGAATGTCGCTAGACGCGATCGGTTGCAGCGCCCTCTTGCGACAAGTGCAGAGGCATCGCTACGCCCCTTGGGTCCACTCTAGTCCGCTCACAACTGCAGATTCAAGCTTCGTCAGGCAGTGCAGCGTTACAAAAAATTGAACGTGTCGATACCCTCTGTATCCGTCCCCTGTTTCCAAACACCAGCAACACAGGGGAATAACGTGAAAAACGCGTGTCATGGTTGAATCAATGCGTCGGTCATCACAAACGGGAATAATTCCCAAAGAATAGCCCGGCTAAAGGGCTTAATCAACAGAGTCGGCAATTACTTTCGTCCCCGTTTAATTAACGCCCAGCTAATCGGGCCAATTATTTTTTCGCCCGATTCACGTGATTTCGTGTTCATTAACGGGGGTCGCCGATCAAAGGACACGATCGGAGAGCCTGGAAAAATGGGGCGAAATACACACAGACAGCTGGACGATAATCACTTTATTGGCTCGAGTCAATTAACCCCTGGGGTCGATGTGACTTAATGGACTGATTAATAACTCGCCGGCAATGGGCGAAACGAATGCTACGGCCTTTGGACTGGGCCGAAAATACCCGTTAATAAGCCGCTCGTTATCATTGGCCGGGAATTGACGTTCCTAAGCACGCCGCGAGCATTCGCCCGACTCGATATTCAAATGGCCTACCTCATTAAGGTGACCTTGCAACGAAACCGCCCGCCGCTCTTCCCGCTGTTTCGTGTCTCGGCTCGACTTTCGGCTTCCTCGTCTGCAACGGAGGAGTAAGGGTGGGAATCCACCCTCCTGACGGGTCGGGGAATTCACGAACTCCCGGCACTTGAACAATCACGCTGGCGTACGAAGGAGGAGAGGCGGACAATTAAAAGTGTGTATACACTAGGAACGAGTGGGACACGCAAATGAGAGCCCGCGGAATTTGGATATTTGCCACCCGTTAGGTTTCCTTCCTCAGCAAGTGCGGCGATGAAAGCTTTGTCCTCCCTTCGTGGTTTTCAGAGGAATTTTGTACTTGCAGAATGTTTTTTGGAAGAGATTCTGTTGAGGACATGGAAAGTGGTTATCGTAAGTCGTTAACGAGTTTCAAAAGAGATAGCACGTACATTCCCACATAGCACAAGACGTCTTCTAGACGTCCATTTTATGTCTGTTTTTGGTCTGAACTTCTTAGACCATATTAAGCCGTCTTTAAGACGTCTGTGCGGAGACATTTCTAAGACGTCTGTCCTGAGATGTTTCTATGACGTCTGTCCGATTAAGTGTTTAAGATGTCTCTAAGACGTCCATGCCAAAATGTTTTTTAAACGGCTGCGTTTAGATATCTTAAAGACGCATATGTACATAAACAAGTCATGACTAGGCCAGCTCGCGATGGACAAAACGCGACCGCCAGGCGGCGACCCGACCGAACGCTTCTCGCAGGTGGGATACAGCAGTCATGCCTATAAGAGAGCCGGGCAGATCATATAACGTCACTCTCGAGTAGCGGCGTTTTTTGACGAAGGAAATTTATATTTTCGACTTGAACTTGAATATGCCAAAAAATGTCACGAGGTTTCGCTACAGCAAGACGTTCATCTTTTTTATGAAGAAACGAAAATTTTAACCAGCAGGAAAATAGACTTTCTCAAATAAGAACAAGTGCAGCTACTCGACAGGCTTCGTTTTACAAAATACTTAATTTCATTAAAAGATATTAATTCTAATAAACACGAATCAAGTCACGCTTAATATCTCCTT
The DNA here is from genome assembly GCA_947577245.1 of Andrena bucephala. Classification (NCBI taxonomy): domain Eukaryota; kingdom Metazoa; phylum Arthropoda; class Insecta; order Hymenoptera; family Andrenidae; genus Andrena; species Andrena bucephala. Next base: position 2,453,681 of record OX387717.1, on the reverse strand, counting down.
TAAGTCGTTTAAGTCCTTACGAAGACATCTTTGAGGCGTCGCGAAAGTTTGAAATGAACGTCTTTAAGACGTCTTTACGACCACTTAAAGATGTCTATAAAACGTCTTATAGACGTCTGCAAGGCGTTTAAAAGACGTCTTAAAGACGTACGGTTTTTTAACTCACGACATTCAAAAATGTCTATAGACGTCTTTAAGACGTCTTTCAGAAAATAGCAGACGTCTTTAAGACGTCTTCAAAGTCTGAAACAGACGTCTTAAAGACGGCTTATAGACGCCGGGTGCTATTTGGATTGGCCGGTCTGAAGTTGTCTCGCGAACGGCGATCGAGGAGAAATCAGCCCCCTCCAGTGAGCCTCTTCCTTTTCTTAACGTTCTCGCTCTCTCTCGCGCTACGCCATGAAGGTTATTGGAGGGGGCCGACTTCTCTTCGATCGCTGTTTACGAAACAACTTCAGACCGGTTAATATATCTGACCTCCGCCTTAGTCTTTTGTTAGGCTTGTCAGGGGCAGATTTGGAGATGTAGTGTCCCCCCTTTCTGTGAAATGTCATGAAATATTTTAATGCCAAAGAGTTGGGACAACATTAAAATTAATTCAATATGACAACTCTCATTTGAATTATTGCTAATTTATTACATGAAAAAAGTGACTTGTTTGTCAAATTGTCTCAAGCCTCTGTGTTTAAAGATCATCCGGGCAAAACAGCTAAAATATAAAAATTGGCCCTTTCTATTAAATTGTGTTTAATATTTTATTCACATATTGAGCAAATAGGCATTTAGGTCCGCCCCCAAAAATTTGCTGGCCCAGGCTGCAGCCTACTTAGCCTATATACAAATCCACACCTGAAGCTTGTGTTCGTGAACGGAGTGTCCCGCAAGTAACGATGAAGGAACATATAATGAAAATGAAATTAGAATACTAAACACACTGCAAGCAGAGGAACTGTTGGGAGGTCAATTTCCTGTACACTCTATTGGAGTTCTTGTTTCCCTACTCAAGGTCCCTTGTTTATCTACACAAACCTTGAAAGTGAATACTGTAACGAATTTAATCGTTTCCAAAAACGCTTCCAAAAAAAAACCAAAGATTCGTGCAAAGGTACAGTGTGACTCGACTAGCTAGAATTTGCCAGTGGCACACGATAAGCTCCACTTACGGTACTCAATTAGTAATGAACTATATGTAGAACTGATCTCGAATTGGATGTTGCAGCTAGTGTACGAATCAGAATAAATGAACCAAGAGCCAAATGCAGTGTCTCTCACCCTTTTTTGAGTTGTGATCCCCTTTTATAATATTCAAATAACGTACCCCCCCCCCCCCAATAAGGTAAGGTAAATTTAATAAGATAAAGAAAACAGATTAAACATAGATATTTCAGAATGTAATTCTAACTTAATAATATTAAAAAAAAAACCGAGGCGATCCTCCAGAAAACATTTCGCAACCCACAGGTGGGGAATCTCTGCCAGAATGACGCCAAGCTTAAGCGGTAAATTTAAATAAAATTCGATTTCACAGAAAGTCTTGAAGAATGCCACCAGAATATGTGCGTTGCAATATTAATAAAACAGTGGAGGTTCTAGAAAGGCGAACGAAACGACACGCCCTTAATTGCCTGGCATTCAGGCGGGCCCGATCAGCCCGAACGAGATGCAGCGTCGCTGATTGCAGCTGCTGGGTAAATTCGCGTGCCCGTACATCGATCCTGCGCTAATAAAATCAACAGCGGCGCGAGGATGCGATGAAGGCAACGATTATGGGTCAATAAATTATCCCTATCGTCAATCAGCGCAGCGTAATGTGTATTCTGACCAGCGGATGATCGATTATGCCTATTTACATGCTGGGTTCGTCGATCGACTCTGCGTGCCATTGTGACGCGATATCGCGTGCCTTTCTTTTGTTTGCCGCGCCTGTATTCCTTATCGATGACTCGTCACGACGGTTGGAGATTTCGAAAGACGTGTTCTGCGGGATAGATCCCTTTGTAAATCACAATTTCCCACTGTCACAAGAATGTACTGTTTAGGTTCTGGATTGAACATGGCAAATAGCAATTTTTTATTTTATAATATACTATATATTTGAGTACAGTGACGTAGGCGTTTGTGTATACAAGAAGTGTTTTGGGATTCCTGGCTATTTATCGGTTTCGGAACGTGGCGTTGGCGTGGAACTGTGGGTTATTGTTAGACGGCGTGGAGCTATGACTAAGGGTGAACTATGATGCATCAGGAACGTTAAAGGGAAACTGATTAGGGTCGAGCTTGCATTCACACACACCGACGAGCCACGATGCGATTTTTCTCCGATGCAGTTTCAATTTCTCGGGCGACGAAACGAATTTTTTTTTGGGTTTGTAATCTCCCGCGCGTCTACACAAAGAGGTTATGGCGTCAGTCCGATTTGCATGATATTTGGTATTTTCATCAGAAAAACATAAGGAATCCATGGGCCTCACTTCCCTTTCGACACGATAAAGAAAAGAATTTCTTAATACGCTGTAATGGATATTTCACCAATCCAACTTGCATCCCTCCCAAAAGAACCGGCCATCCGAGCGTAGAAGCAAGTGCGAAATAAAAGTAACGGTGCGCTTCTCGATTCCGCAGATGTACCTACCTAAGTAGCATTTCTGACGGAAAAGAATTGTCCAGCCTTTGGGCCTGCCATTCCTGGCGTAGACCTTTGGCAGGTAGGTATCTATTTCAACAGGCAGTGCCACCCGTGGCGCCAGTAAGACCGCCCCGGTCCTTGCTATTCCAGAGGGTTTTCTTCCAGTGAAAATCAGTAAATTTGCAAGCGCAATATCTTAAAAACCAGTGGAAATAAAGTATATACATTATAGCTTATTGGATTTGTCTTGGAACGCACTATCAACTCAGGTCTTCAAAAAAAATAGTTCCATTTGAAAAACCGAACTTGACCATCGTATCTTTTAAAATAATAATCGAAAATAAAATTCGTTCGCGCTAATAAATTGCCCCCCTCGAACCATGCAATTCTCTATTTTTTTTAGATTTTTATCGACAATACTTGAGGAGAAAACCGGCTGTCCAGTCTTAGGTGGGACACCCTGTATATCTACTGCCCCGGCGAACCAACGAGTTAAACAGTCCTTTAAAAATTATTGTTATTTCAGCTATAACCAATCAACGGCGTCGCTGGGACGCGTCCTTGTTAAAAGTATCAGGCTTTCTTAAGCAAATCGCGGTGCACGGTGGAAGGAAATCTCTTTCACCGCTGTTTAATTGGATGCAACGATCGATCTGTCCAATTTGTTTCGGCGGTGGTTCCCCGATGATCTGTCCCGCTCTTCTATTCCGAACCGAACGGAAATCAGTCGGGTCGGACCAGCGAATCGGTCTAAACTCTGCCGCTACATTAACCCTTCAAAGACGACTAATCGTGATCTGCGCGGTGCCTCGATCGCTTATCGAGCCTTTCGAACGGCAGGATGATCGATCATGTGACACGTTAGCGCGGACGTGTAATAACCGCGTGCTTATCGGGGTGTGGGTAATTGGAGAGCGCCGCCTGAACAAATATTTAGAAACAGGCAAAAATGTGACACGTGTAAATTAATTAGCACGCAGAAAGATATTTTTTTCATAATAATTTTTCTTCAACCAGATGTGTTAGAAAAAGGCCACCTTTCTTATCCCGTTATTTTAAATCGAAATGTAGATCACTGACCCCAATTAATCGCATAATTATAAGTAAACGACGTTGATTTCTTTCCTGGTAGCACTTCTTCGTTCAAAACAGACTTCTATTTAATACCACGTCAGATTGTTACGTCAGGAAAACCCTATCTCGTCATATTTATTAACAAATGGTTAAGCCTTGATTAGTCGCACGGGGTCTATGTGACACCAGCCGCCATTCAAGTTCGATTTCTGACAAAACCAATGAGGGATTTTTGTTGCGATTTCGAAAAAAAATGTAATAAATGTTAAGAATTAATATAATAATAAAGGAACATTAATGATTTGTTTATTTCATTTTACTCGCCATAATCAACTTATAATAAATAAAAACATTCCATCAGAAATAATGAAAACTTACAGAAATATCACAAGTTTAAGTTTGGGGTGAAATAGACTCCAGGAGACTAATTACACTGTCCAACACGATTTTTGATCCGCAATATTCGCTGGGTGATTCTTGTAAAAATTTTCGCCCTAAACACGAATCCGCAAGCAGAATTGCTCCATCACCCTCAGTTTTTGAGAAAATTGATTTTGAAAAAACTGCAAATTTTTAACTTTGGACATCTTTTATGTCGAAACGGTAATAGTTATTAGAATACAACGATATAAGTTATTATTGCATTATAATCGTTTAAATATGTTTAGACAACGATCAAATGAAAAATGACACCCGAAATGCACCCATGTTTGAAGATATCTTTCAATTTATTTCCAAAACTAAGGGTCTAGGAGAAAATCTGACCATTCCACGCGATGCAACAGACATTTTTCCGTCGGAAATCATCAACAAAAGTGGTAAGTCAAGTTTTGTTTTCAATACAGAAGCGAAATAGTTTGGCAAAACACGCGGTGTCAACAGTGGTAGTCAACAGCGGCGCGCGATCCACTGCCGCTCAGCGCAACACAACCGCTTAACGCGCCTGACTACTACTGTTGGCATCGCGCGTTTTGCCAAACTATTTCGCTTCTGCATTGAAAACAAAACGTGACTTACCATTTTTGATGATGCTTTCCGAAGGAAAAACGTCAGCTGCATCGCGTAGAATTGTCAGATTTTCTCCTAGACCCTTAGTTTTGGAATTAAATTGAAAGATATCTTCAAAAATGGGTGCATTTTGCGTATCCTTTTCCCTTTGTACGTTGTTTAAACATATTCTTCATAATGCAATAATAACTTATATCGTTGTATTCGGGAGGATTCATAGAATAATTTGACGCAACAAGCAACCAATTAACTATTATCGTTTCGACACAAAAGATGTTCAAAGTTGAAAATTTGCATTTTTTTCAAAATCATGTTTCTCAAAAACTGAGGGTGATGGCGACAAACGGTTTGCGGATTCGTGTTCAGGGCGATATACTCTACAAGAATCACCCAGTGGATATTGCGGAACAGAAAAAAAGTTTCATTTTGTTGAACTGTGTTATGTAACACAAGAATGTGCTATTAATTCAGCGTTAATAACCATGGATTGTATTTGGATCTACACGTTTACCTTCTGTAATAATAATAATAAAAATAATGTTGGAGATTTCATAAATCCCGTGGTATTAAACACACTCGATTGATCCTTTGACGACATTCCCTACTTGTTCAGAGTGTAAATAGCGACAACAGAGATACGTAGCTCATTTTCCGTGCTTGAACGTTCGACGACTGAGATCAAGTTTTAACGACTGGAAACGAGTAGTTGATGCGCCGGGAGTGAATCGAATCAAGGAACTCGGCCGTTTAGCAGTCTAGCTGAGAAGGAATTTAAGAGCTTGAAGGGCGAGGATCGATCGTCGGAACTTCCATGGGTATCTACGACGAATTTAAACACTCTGCAGGCGAGCCCGGGATACAGTAGCGACCGTCTTCGGTGGGGGTCGATGGGAACGGAGTTCGGTAATATCTCAGGGCCCAGCCCGGGGGTTGGGGTCGGGCGGAGAAAAAAGGCTGGTTAAACGGGGCAACGAGGGAAACTTTTTCGAACGGTGATCCGCGAGAGAGGGAAAGTTCGGGGCAAGCGAGGTCCGTTTATTCATTCGTAACGGTTTCCCTTGAGCCGAGCGATCGGAGCGGCGCTACTCGAAACATTACTCGAGAGCCACCACTTGTGTTTCAATCGAATTGATTTCTCGCTGCGCGGAGAGAGGCTGGGGGCCGATCCAGGGAAAGTCGATTTTGTTTCGCGGCAAGAACAGGGAAATGGAACGTCGACGGCTACAACCGGGCGAAATGAATTCGGATGCGCGATGAATATTCATCGGCCGCGTTTTTTTCTTCGCCAAGAAAAACTATGACTGTTTCGCCGCGGTCCCTCCTCGTCGATGCGAGAATGGTTCTTATAGAGGGCATTGACTTCGTTTTATGCGTTGGCGTCGGACGGTTCAGTCGGTCGCCCTTTGGATTTGCTTCGAGGTATTGTGAGGTTAGAGGGAGGGGAATGGAACTAGTTAAGAATGTTTGTACTGTTTGTAATGTTAAGTACTGTTTGAATGCAAGAATGTAGGGAGTGGAAGCTTGGCGAGGTGTTGTTGACTGTCATGGTAGCAGTGGGAAGAGAGGGAACTAAATAGACACTAAATTGATATTCTTATTTCTTACTAGCTTAAAGTTCCCGGCGCTGCCTCGGTTATAGGTATATCTTTTTTCGGTGATGGGGAGGGAGTTTTTAACCCTTCGTTGACACTCGGGAGCCACCCTCGTGAGCCACCCATAAGCTGATTTTGACGCTCTGTACCTTCTATATGCAAAATAAATACCTTTTTCCAAAGCCGACTTACAAACTATTTTTTGTCCGAAAATGTTATATCTGAACAACAACTCCGTAGATTTTTAGCTTCTGACATTGAAATTTGTAAAAGTTACAATTCTTTTAAGATTTTCTTAGTTTCTTCTCGACATATGATAATCTAGATTTTCTTTACAAAAACTGTGATAAAATTTCCATAAAAAAACTATCGGAATACATTCTATAGATTGGATTCTTTAAATGGGAATGGCAGTCGTTCAAAAATTGTTCTGGGTGTGACCCACCCAGGTATGTCAAAGTTGATCGAAAAAGAGGTGTCAACGAAGGGTTAAAAAGATTTCTTAGCGAGCACCTAGGGGCTAAGAGGAATCTACATACCAAATTTCATGGTCATAGGATCAGTGGTTCCAGAGGCGCAGTACGTCTTAAAGGTGAAATCCCACGGTATGTGGCTCGGCGAGTCTGAACGCTCGGCGAGCCATAAGCGTTCCTATGGCGCGAAACTCGCCGAGGCACGCGCCGTGGGAATTCACCTTTAGGCTTAACTCAGACGGACCACATACTTGCGATTATTTTGTAGTTATTGTGTGGTTGAGCTGACTTCAGTTAATGGCCCGTATGAGTACTATCATGTGTTTTCATATTAATTCATGACCACCCACAAGCAACCACCGTTATGTGGTTGTGATGTGGTTCTAAAGTGGTGCGTCTGAGTTAAGCTTTATTCGCCACTCCAACAACACCAGAAGTGGAGGGGATCACCTTTTTTCAAATCAGAAACTGCGTCCTTTTTTCAAGACACTACTGTATTCCTCCAAGGAATACGTATTTTCTTCTCGACATTGGCCGCTATATGCGCGCCCGTATTCCGTGACTATAGCGACGTTTCTCATTCACCGTCGCGAGCGCCCCCCGTGCTGCAGCACACGCGCTTCAACCAGAACGTGCCCCTGTTTCTCTTATCGTTATTGTACCTACGACACTTTATGGAGAGAACTCCTCCCACCTTCCATATTGGCTAGCATTGGTTCGATTCGTCCCTTTTTCCCTATTGCAGCAGCACGTATGACGTTCCGTGACGAAGTGGCTCTTCTCCGCCATATCTATCTCTATAAGCGTCTCTTGTCCTCCATATTGCTATATCACGTACATTGCAATGCGAGGAGGAGCAGCCTCTTTTATATTTATACGTACAAGCGTTCCCGCCTCTACAGGTTGCTAAAGTACGCGTCACCCTATGCGATGGAGACTACGAATGCCTCGTTTACCCTCTATTTCCATTTGCCAGGGATTTCATCTATGAGCATCTGCTTGGACGCCCTTTTTCATACCGGATCCCCAGTAACGCTTTTTACATTCTGCTTCGACTTACCGAGCACACTCTTTCATCCAGCAGCAGAAAGTAAACTACGTGGAGCAGGGGCTCGGGTCCTTAACGCCTCCGAGTGTTTCAATGTCAAGTCAAACGCCCAGCAGGAACGTATTCAGTGTACTGTTTGGGTATTAGTTGTTTGAGATCAGTACAAGAAAGCACATGCCACTGTTGATGGGTTATTGATAGGACCAGGATTACTTATTAGTAGAACAGATCTTTATTATAGAGAATACTGATTATATAAAAGAAAGAGCGATTGAGACACACCGCAACGTAACTAACTGCACGCGTCTCGTTCAACGAATCTGGAGAAGGCAACAAAACACGATCGTGGGCATCGCGATCTCCAGTGACGCAGCAAATTGTCATATCAGCGGTGCCTCACGCGGGGCGCTCTTAGTAAATTACAGGTAGCATAAAGTTTTGTGGCTTGTAACCTCAATGGTATCCATTGCACACCACCGCTATATTTTAGGGACGCACTACAGTAGCCCCTCGTTATAAGCGCCCGGTTTTTGACACGTCGAGCGCTTAGTCAGCAGACCACCAGTTCTTGGAGTACTTGAATAAGCGGTCGCCGTCATTATGTCGCTGAGAGCTCACCTAGGAATCGTCTCCCAATTCCCCCAACGCCGACTCTCTGAAGTTACTCGATTCCGAACTTACAAATACCGAAGCAACGCGGCGCCACCTATGTGCCAATCGCATCGCAGGCCGTTCCCAGACGCCGAATGCCTGCATTAATAGGTTAGGAAGGTATTCTTCGGGTTGTAGAGCTGCGAGGCACTTTTCACCATCTCCTCGTCGTCCTTCATTATTCCCAGAGCCGGCGTCTCGCGCGTCTGTTTGTCCAACAATCGCTCTAAACGAGTTATCTTGATCACATCGGGGCGTACGCTGGAACATGCGCCGCTTACTTCGACCTCCTCGTCCGCGGGGGTAATTGATTGGATTTTATTTGCACAGATCCCTCGATACGGCGAGGAATGGACGGGGGGATGATAGGCGCTCCACGAGCCATCGCGTTTCCCGCTCTTCCAACCAGTCGAGAACGGTTCAGTTTCATTTCGGCCGTTAACGAACGAGAAGCAGGGAAACGGCCATTGTGCAGTCTCGTTTTTGCTCGGGGGGGTAAGTATCGGAGCGATCGTAGGAATCGCTGGCAAATAAAGGGGGCTTGAAAGAGTTGCTCGTTCAGCGGGAGAAAACATATAGTTTTCTCTCGATGCGCGAATATAGCTGGCGATTGCCGATCTCGGTCGACCTCGCTGACCTAACCTCGAAACACAGCCGCGGAGCGGCTGAAGAAAGAAACTCTCGCCTCTGGATTGTAATTACGGCGCAGCGCCCGTCGCCTGGCGACGGTTCAAGGTCGAAATTACAAACGCTCTGCCGTCGAGGCAAGGTTAATTACTTTAACGAGACGCCTCGAGTTTCTGAGCGCGAAACGCTCGACGATTAAGCGGGCGAAGGATTTCCGTCGCGGCATAATGCGCGAGACAATCGTAGTGGGGGTACGAGAGGGGGGGGGGGGCTGTAATATTAAAAAATGCGAGCCGAGAAACGTGAACGTTGCCATGCGAAAGTTTCACGCGGAACGATATGCAACCGTATTTCCAGCGCTCCGTCTGCTCGACAGTTTTCCATGTGAAATATCCGTCGTACGACTGAACGGATTTATTATTAACGCGCGCGACTGTTTCGCGAAATACGCGGCGACGATCTCTTGAATGCGCGACATCACGATTCACGGAGGTTCACCTACATGTATCTTTTAGCGAGCTGCGAGTTTCTGACGAACACTTTCGCACGGGTGGAAGACAGCTTCAACGGTCTCTAATTAAACGATCTTGGATCAATACGGTGGAAAAACTAGGTAGGCGCTAGGCCCGGGTTAAGAACTTGGGTACAAACTTTGCGATCCGATCTTGGCTCCAGTTGAGGAAATTTGTGACGTGGGAGTTTGCGCTACTCCACTCGTAAACTTTTCTAGAGACAATAGCGTATCGCTAGTGACGCTATGAATACTTTAGGATCTGTAAAACGTTGTGCAGCAAACTTCTAAAATAGCTTTATTGTGTCTTTGTAAGACCACCTAGGGCAGGCCTGCCCCATCGGGTGCAAATACCTCCTGAATTTCTGGGACCCGAGCAACAGCCGAGCGCGGGACTGGTTACGTTGCTAACCACAGCATGGGTTGCGGGAGAACTGCATGAGTGTGCGGCTGTCCATGTAGGCTCGTACCACGAGTCTATTGCTTGGATCCGAAGACCTCTTCTACATGGACGCACACTCATGCAGTTCTCTCACAAATTTCGCAACGGGTAGCAATGGAACAGTCCCGCGCTCGGCTGTTACCCGGGTCCCAGAAATTCAGGAGGTATTTGCACCCGATGGGGCAGGCCTGACCTAGGGGGTTTGCGTATAGGTAACTAACATGGGACAACACCCAACTTTCACACGCCGATTTTGATGAAACTTACGTAGATTATAGTTGTCGAAAAAATATTTGACACGTATTTTTTTTATCGTCGAAGGCCCAGATCTCGGAGCTGAAATCGGCCCTCAAAGTTGGGGCGTGGAAAACACGTTTGCCCCAATATCTCGGAAAGTATGCACTATAGAGACAAATCTTTTAGACGAAAATGATGTATGCTTTTATAACAAATTCAGCCACTTAATCAGATCCAGTGACAAATTACTACTTTTTAGTATATTGTTTAAACAAATTGATGTAATATAAATCTGATCATATGGCTGAATTTTTTATAAAAAAAAATACATCATTTTCGTCTAAAAAATTTTTCTCTATAGTGCATAGTTTCCGAGATATGGGGGCAAACATGTTTTTAGCGCCCCCACTTTGAGGGCTGATTTCGCCTACTAGATATGAACGTTTGCCTATAAAAAAAATACGTGTCAAATATTTTTTCGAGAACTATAATCGGCGTGCAAGTTCATTTTTAACCGACTTTAAAAAGTGGGAGGTTATAGATTCGACCTGTGTATTTTTTTGTTTTTTTTTACTGTTTGTCCCCGCAGAAGTCCTGAGCATATGGGTTGATTTTGATGATCTTTTCTTTATTCGAAAGGAGGCGATGCCCCGGTGGTCCCATCCTACACTGCATCAACATTGGCCCAATATTGTGCCAGTTCTGGTTAATAATAAAGGCTATTGTCACCTAATTATTATTATTTTATGTATGCACGCGCATATCTCCCCAGTATGTTGTGTCAAAACTAAAAAACTGTGTATAAAACTAAAAAGTTAAGAATAAAAAATTTTTTTTAAAAATTAAAACCGACTTCAAAAAAATAAAATTGCACTAAAAAGTAAAAAATAATTTTTTCTCTTATTTAATCTACGACTCTCATATTTTTTAAGTCGGTGCCTCATCATTTGCACTGTGTAAATCTGGCGCCGACTTAAAAAATATGAGAGTCGGAGATTAAATAAGGGAAAAAATTATTTTTTACTTTTAAGTGCAATTTTATTTTTTTTGAAGTCGGTCTTAATTTTTCTAAAAAAAATTTTTATTCGTTTCTGCTCTACATACACTAATGAGACTATATCCCGTTTATTTAATAGTAATAATTAACTTCAAAAGGGCGTTTAACGCGCTGCAATTTCAACCCCAAGAATAAAGCATTTATTATAAATTACGCCAATAAGTGGGTGAACTAGAAACGAGTCGCTCTTTTCGCTGAAAAACGCGGGATCGCGACGGGAGGACAGAGGTGAAAATCCGCGTTCATTTTACTGGAATCTGTATTTAATTTCGCGTCGAATTAGTATGTATTAAACCCGCAGAGCGCCTCGTGACGAACGAGCGACGCAATCCGTCAATTTGCCTTGTTGTAGGTACGTGGTCCGCAGCCTGCCGGGAATCTTTCCGGTGGCGCGCCATTTTGAATCCCGGCCGGACAAATATTGGACCGCGAATTACCATGAACTGGGTGGAATGCTGCCGCTAGCGAGAGGAATTTCCCGGAAAAAACCAAGAAAAAAATAGCCTCCTGCGGGCGGAGCTGCTGCCCCACCGTTGATACGCGTTGTTACACGACGCGAAGCGTTACGATGCCAAGGGATTTTCTTTTTGCGCGGTCGCCGCATCTCCAATCGTCCCACCGAGCCCGCCGGGTCATGGGTCATCGAACCGTCCCGGCGAATACGTCGCGCTGGCTCGATTAAACATAGCACGTAGCTAAATTTAAGTCAGAACGGAGGTGTAGCAGCGCCGTTTAGCGCATCGATCGCAGTTTAATCAGAGGGTCGCCGCACGAGATATCGTTGGGGGGGGGGGGGATGAGCAAACGAGCCGAGCGCTAGTCGATTCGGTTGTTGGCAATGAATTAATTGGCTCGCACCATAAGAATTACAGCGACGCTGTGTTATTAATATTCCCGTTCCATTAGCGATCCTCCCGACCCGAAGTGCAGACTCATCGAGAAGAACGGGTCGCTTTAAATTTCAACCCCCACCCCCTTTCGTCGACCCCGTTCACGGTCGCGCCAGTTCAAATATTTTCATTAAAGTAATTGATTCCCGCGAGCGCGCCAGCGAGCTGCGCGGAACGTTACGATTGCGAGCGTGCAGGAGGGGCCGGGCTGAGCCGACGAGCGCTGTGTGGCGTTATTGACGTTCTTGATCCATTAGCGATCCGTCGTTGGGCCGGCTTAAAATCCGCGATCCGACCGAAATGTAATTGTTGCGGTAATTGGTGGCGCGTTACGCGTCGCCGGTCGTATTCAACAGAGTCGCGAGATAATGGGAGATCAATTTGCTGAATCGATTGTCCTTTGTGGCATTGTAGGATAATGGCGACGTATCTATGCCGGATAATAGCGATCGTGTAGATTTCTGATGGGGCGAGATAGTATTGTAATTTTTCCAAGCGCTAGTTGATCGCGTTGATTTGGGAACGGCTGGTCCATTGTCGCTTGATCCTCTTCTCGCGCTGATTACTTCCGCTGGCTTTTGTTCACTAGGCGGTTTGAATGAGAGATGAACTGTTCTATGGTTATTAAGTTATACAAATTTTATGTCTAAAATCACCTGTAGCAAAAAAGTTTTTAATGGATCGTAAAGTCCGTGTTTACTTTGGTAGATAATCTATTAGAAGGCACATACTGTGAGATCAGCAACGCCTATACCATAAGAATAAGAGGGAGCCCGGACTAAAGGCGGGACTGCGACAGGTCGCAGCGACCGGCAGGTTAAGAGACCACGGGGAACCGGCGCTAGCCGTGATGGCTAAAGGCTGGATCTCCTAGCTGCCGGTTGCTGTGACCTATCGCAGCGACCCCACTAGTGCAAGAGAGAAACAGATACGTACTTCTTCCTTGCACTAGTGGGGTCGCTGTGACAGGTCCCGCCTTAAGGGGACCTTCCGGTCTAGAGCCCAAAAAAATAGGTGATATTTAGGAATTAATTAAAGGAAAACTACAATATATAATTTAATGGGACTTTTTTTATTGTATTAAGGATGTCTCCATTTATTGAAATATATTTTTTGTTTTATAATTAATCATTGCAGACGGCCCTGGGGAATCGTTAAAGTCAAGGCGTCAAAAAATTTATCCAAATCGGTGGGACCTGTATCTCCAAAAGTTTATATCCGATTCGACTGAAACCTTTTTTATTTTGAAGATTATTCTTCTGCCTAGGGGGGGGGGGCTAGAAAAATTACAAAAATTACATTTTTTTAGAAAATAACGACACTTCAAGTTTGAAATCACTTTTCCCTGTATTTTTTGTTCTTTCAACGCCTTTGAAAATTATAAATTTTCAATTTTTTGTAATTTTTTCTAGTCCCCCTCCACCCTAACCAGAAGTATATTCTTCAAAATAAAAAAAGTTTCAGTCGAATCGGATAATAACTTTTGGAGATACAGGTCCCACCGTTTTAAGAACACTGTTTCGAGAAAAACGCGTTTAAAGTTTTACGTGAGTGCCGAGTGGCCGGGTGTTACCCATGCATTTGCCGCTACTCAAATGCCTATAACTCGGGAATTTTACGAATTTCAACAAATCCTTTTAAACACGCATTCCTAAAAGATTGTACATTCGAAAAATGAAATAAAAAAAAATCGACTTTCAGACCGGAATTGAATAAAAAAATTTCAAGTTATGCTGCTAGCCAATTTGAAAAAAGTGGAAAATAACTCGGCCATTTTTTAATATTTCTGTACAATATTTATACGATATATTCATTAATACATGCCATAAACATCTGAAGATGCCATTTTGCATTGTTATGTTCTACATTCTGTTTATCCTAAAGGGTTTCCCGTTGATAATAAAAATTATGTGTATATTTGTATTACTCGACTTTCTTCCATTATCATTGAATGTCTCATAGATTTATCTAATAGAACCTGATCATGTTTCCTTTACACCCCGTGTACCTACATCGTGTAAATACTGCTCGCGTAAGTAGCATCATCGACAGTCACGGAAATATCCCCTCGTGGAGTTGAATAATTAAAGGGTGTAATCCGTTGGAACGTATGCGACGTTTGATCGACGCGAATCACATATTCGTGCAATCATGCCCGTCAGTAATGGAGCACTATGCCGACAGCGACGGGACGTTGAACCGACCTTCCCGCCGCGTCGAGTTTAAAAACTCCCCGAAAAATGTTTATGCTGAGTAGAAGTATTTGCTCCTCTACTTCGAGCCTCATTATGTTCGAACGTTTTCACGATATTATTTTTCAACGCTTTAGCTGTCGAGGCACACTTGTGGCGGGAGCACCACTCGGGACAACGCGGATTTGTGAATACAGTATCCACTTGTCGACTTTCATGCCTCCCACGAGCCCCATATTTTCAGATGATAGTTTCGCATTATCTTGATTGCCGTAAACATAACGATATGTGCTTTACGCGTAGTGTCTATAATAAAAAAGTAAAAAATACGCCAAGTACATGAAAATGTCGAGGACAAAATGAGTATTATCAAAAATCACAAAAAAAAAAGAAAATAGTATACATGAAAAAGTACAATATAAAAAAAGATGTGAAATCAAAATGAGCTGCAAGTACATCACAAAAAAAAAGGAAATAATATAATCACACTGTTAGGTTTGTACGGCCGGGGAAGAAAGAACAAGTGTACAAGAAGCTTTTCACTATATTAATTTAATATTAGATAGGTGTGACAAGGCGCGTGTTTATCGCTCGGAAGGCGGTAGAGCTCTGGCGATCTCGCAGTCGCGTAGAAGGTCTTGCGTCCTCTATTGTTGTGTTTACCTATTACCTATCACTCCTCCCTGTGTAATAAAATTTACATACTTCTCTGTCTTTGCTATCCGTCCTATTCGTACGTTAATCTAACGGGAGCTTTACGAACTCTTGTTGATCTACGTGGTGGCGGATTAGTCGGTATAGGTTTACGTATAATGTTATTACGCACCGGTATCGGTTGTTCGGTTACATTTTCATTAAAATTAGTAGCGGTTGGTACATTATCGCTTTGTTCTGAAGGAGCGTCTGCGTAACGCGGGTTAGATTCGTACTGAGTAACTGGTGGTACATTTTCGCCTATTTTTCGTATCTGATCGACATGGTATTTTTGCGTTCTACCATCATCGAGTTTAACCAAGTAATGAAGAGTTCCAAGTATATCATATATTCTACCAAACTTCCACTTATCCGTAGTGCCATATTGGCGAGCTATAACCCGATCGTTTTTTAAAAACTTCTTTACATTAACCGTCGAATACACGTTGTTATATTATATTATTTCCTTTTTTTTGTGATGTACTTGCAGCTCATTTTGATTTCACATCTTTTTTTATATTGTACTTTTTCATGTATACTATTTTCTTTTTTTTGTGATTTTTGATAATACTCATTTTGTCCTCGACATTTTCATGTACTTGGCGTATTTTTTACTTTTTAAAAGTTTTTTTTGGGGATCCCACTTCTTTTTACACAGCTAATTCATGTACTTCGCGTATTTTTTTACTTTTTTAAAGTTTTTTATGGGGCCTTCGTTACACGTCCACGCGTTTACGGCGCACTGCAGCCTATCGAGTGATGTTAGAAGATAAAGCGCGTTTGTAGCCAGTAAAGCTTACTCGGAATACTCCGAATAGCGCAAAGCAGCTCAGCGAGTGTACTTTTGTTATTTTTTGATTAAGGATAAATTCTACGTAAGTTTAACACCTACGCAAAAAAAACATATGCACTGCATTGCCGATCCATATGTATTATATGAATGTATAGTACTTTGTGTGCAGTACATAGTGCGCGAAGAAACATGGCAATTGATGACATACCCTGGCGTAGGTCACAGCATCATTTTACGCTTCGTTTATCTACATATACATAAAATCCTCAGTTTAGTTACAAATAAAAAACAGTTTGATGATATACAAACATGTCGCAATTCAAATTTCGGCAACTTACCTTGTGTTTGAGACTGCATTTTCGTTGCAATTACAACTTACCTTATTTAACATTCGCCAGGTTTATAACCTGACTGTAAGCTGTCAAAATTTGGAGTAGATTGCATAGTGAAGGTAACGTAATAGCGTTTGACGAACGAAACATGTGTTAGTTTCTGTTGGCTGAAGGTGTGCGTGTAACGCGTATGACGAACGAGACATGTGTTAGTTTCTGTTTGCTGAAGGTGTGCGTGTAACGCGTATGACGAACGAAACATGTATTAGTTTCTGTTGGCTGAAGGTGTGCGTGTAACGCGTATATACGTATTATGTTTGACGAAATTTGGTTGGAGAAGAAGAATCAGAATCAGAATCAGAAGAAAAAATTACCGTTTCCGACTGATCCATGAGACGATATTATGATATCTCTGTCATGCGTGGACAGATTTTATTGAAATTTGGTCTTATTCGAAAGCTTATATGCGGTTTACACAAGAAAAATGCCTTTAAATTTAGAAAATATTAATGAAATAAGTTTCAGGTTAGGTTGGATTAGCCGGGCGACGAGTAAATGATAGCGGTAGCGACAGGCATATACAAGGTGTCTTTTCTTTCATGTACTTGGCGTCGAGACGCTACCGCGTCTCTAGATATGATCGCGAAACTTTGAATAAAACTTATTACACAAGTTCATTGCTAACGTGGTGGAGTAGAGTTATATTCAAGGGGATTTATAATCCGCTACGAGTTAAGGGACATACTATTTTTGGGGCTAAAAACATAGCACAATTTGGGATTTTTTTTTAAGAAACTAGCGATTCGATTCAGCTGAAATTTGGATTATTTTTTTAGGCTTCTTTCAAGAAGTTGCAGGTTTTTTTTTAGTAATTTTTAGTAATAAATGTAGGAGGTGTGCATGATATTAGTCTTCCAGGTAATCTGAAACAGAAAACTGAAATGACGTTTTACTTTATACATACGTTACTTCACTTTGATGACCCAGAATACCGATAAAAGTTATATATTTCTTTTGTTTCGTAAGAAAATTGGCGCAAAATGCGATAGCAAGAATTAAAGGTTCAGAACTTTCAGTTTGAAAAGTCCCCACTATCCCCAATCTTTTTTTTTGTTTTTTTCTGGTTTCTGGCACTGTTTTTAGCCTCCAAAAATATAATTCCCCCCTTAAGAATTGGGGAAAAGTATAACCCAGGTCGATGGATAGAGCTTACCCTAGATTCAAATCTAACAAAGGCACCCAAATGTTTGACAAATGATTTTCAAGTAATTTGGCACTTTCACTCTGCCTTGAACGTTCATTCTTCCAAATAGCGTGTTCTAGTTTAAACAGAAGGAAGTAGAGTGCTTGGAAGAGACTCGAAAACGTTGGAGGAGGCGTAAAAGTTACCGCGGACGGAAAACGAGAGCGTTCACAGTTATGGCCAATCCTATCCAGCCGCTGGTACCCCGATCGTATTGGATCGACGCTGTTCGATAGCGAATTTCACCTCGTGAAGAGGAACAGAGGCGTCCTCCTTCCCACGCTCGAGATTTATGTCCGTCCCATTCTGAATTTAATTTAAATTTTGTTGCATTTTGATGGTTTATGGAAGAAAGTCGGGGGAAAATGGCACCACTGCAAATGCATTTAATACAAACATAGATATACCTACGCACGAAAATTACGAAACTCATTAATCGAAACATTGCGGAAAACTAACCAGAGACATGAAATGAGAAAGACAGTAAACAGCGCATTAACCAAATATGTCAGAAAAATTTTAACTAAAAGCTACCATATACATATAATACTTTAATTAACACTTTTACTCGAATCCATGCAAACACTCTGCCAAATACGAAACCTCCCACCTCCACCACCGAGTATTGAGGGGCCCCACTGGAAAAGAGGCACATGCCACCGTTTCATGATTCTTTTACCTAAAAATGAAAATTATTTCCAAAAGGGTAATCCTCACCGATTTCGATGACCTTGAAACATGTTGTCCAGGGCAAGATTCTGAACCACTTTTTCCTATACATGTTACCGTCGTTCGGTTTTAGTTTCACAGATATTCGCAGAAAACTGTTATCGGTAGTTGGTTTCGGTTAGATGATTTAGCCGCCAACTTTGGGAAATTTTAGACAAAAAAATGTGTAAATCTCCTAAAAATTGGTGGCTAAATCACCTAACCCAAACCAACTATCGATTTTCGCAAGTATCTCGGAAACTAAAGCCGAGCGACGTAACATTATACGAAAAAGTTGTTCAGAATGTTAGCTTTGACAACATATTTCAAATTCTATTCTTCTAAAGTCGGTAAGAACTGCCATTTTGTAAATAATTACCCTAAAAATTTGTCGTGTTTCTTGTGTCTATATGTATATTACTTAAAATATCACAGTTTATACATTATCGTACATAGATTTCTATAAAATAAAGAGTCCTCGAAAATATGTACGCAGTCAGATTTATTCTACATATATTTAATTCTAATATCATACGTAGCATATGCAGACGCACACATACACACATTCACGAATGCACGCACAAGAAAGAAAGAAAAAGATTAATGCAATTTATACATATTTATTCAGTTTAGCAACACCAATTCGGGGCGCAGCGCCAAGTATTTTGAATAAAATATTTATTCGTATTAAAATATTTATTTGTATAAAAATATATCTGCTTAATATTATTTAATAAATTTTTTTCTTTGTATAAATAGCCATTGTTACAATTGACGCAATTTTTGTATATCATACATTTTGTAAAGCTATTAATTTACGACAATGTTTTTACATGGGATTCTTTTTGATGGGTTAATTGACAAATGTCCGCGATATGAGTAATGGAATGTATGAACACAGCATTTTAGCTGTGCATATGTAGTTGTGTCATCTTAAGCGCCGTTGGAAAGCACCTTTATGTACTTGCAGCTCATTTTGATTTCACATATTTTTTTATTTTGTAATTATTATTATCATCTATTTTTTGTGATTGTATATTTTCTTCTATTTTTTTGTGATTTTATTATCTTCTATTGTTTGTGATATATTTGATTTTTCATGTACTTGGCGTAATTTTTTTACTTCTTTGAAGTTTTTTTATGGGGATCTCACTTCTTTTTACAAAGATAATTCGTGTACTTGGCGTAATTTTTTTACTTCTTTGAAGTTTTTTGTGGGTAAAATATTTCTTTTAAAATTTTTAAAATTTATTAGATAAAATAAAAATATACTTTTTTCTACAAGAAAAATGTGCATATTTCATTTGACTGTGCAGCAGGGTTACTTTCTCTTTCATCTATTTTAATAATAAATAATAATAATAATTCTCTTTGTGTGCATCGTTAGCTTAAATTTAAATGAGATTTTTTTCATGGGATTATTACTATTAATTTACAAGTAAACAGAGGATCGAAGCTGAATAATATCGTTTAATAAACTCGTTTAATTAATTCAATATACTACATCCCAATAAATTTTTTTCTCTGACGTAGATCACACTGCATCATATGCTGCTTCGATTATCTGTAAATAAATATGTATATATATATATATATATATACATATATACACATATATACATATATATATATATATATATATATATATATATATATGTATATATATAAAATCCACATTTTATTTTTTAGTTATACAACTTAACGTAGAATTTATATATATAGAAATAGAGTGGCATTTTGCTATCGTAAGTGTAGAGACTATAATACAAAATGTATCTGAAGAAGGTGAGAGTGTATGGCAGAAAGTCTTGTTGCAGGAAATTTAAATGCGAATGTTAGTAATAATTCAAGAAAAATGAACGAAGATATCCAATATTTTTAACCCACAATTTATGGATGTTGGAATAAAATTAATTTAGTATGTTTATTGAGGAACTGAAATCTTGTTAATGAGAAATTAATAAAATTAATGAATAGCGTGGCAACTACTGTAGATTTTATTAAAGTATTATAAATGTTTTTCACAAAAGATTGAATTGAAAAGTATCAACGGAGATGTGTTTTCAGCTTTGTACAGTACTTTGTTCACTAATGTGGCTTGCTCCACATTCCTAAATTTAAACTAAATTTTGTTGATTTACCTTATTGGAGAAATTTCCAGAAGCTTGTGCGAAAGAAGATGCTTCTCTGTCTATCTAATAACCTTCTCCGGACAACCTCCAAGCCTGTGCGTCCCCTTCATGTATCCAAGCCTCTGTGTCCCCTTCATTTTTATCCAAGCCTCTGCGTCCCCTTCATTTCTATATCCAAGCCTGTGCGTCCCCTTCATTTCTATCCAAGCCTGTGCGTCCCCTTCATTTCTATTCAAGCCTGTGCGTCCCCTTCATTTTTATAAACATCACATAAAAACTCTGAATTAAAATAGTTTGCTGGTATAATAAATATAATCTGACAATTTAAATACAATTTGTTACAATATATATTATTATTTTATACATGCATGGTACAAATTTTCAGAAACTTATGCGAAAGAAGATGCTTCTCTGTCGAATCGAACCTTCTCCGGACAACTTCCAAGTCTGCGACTCTACATAAAATGTCTATTAAAAAATTTTGGCGACTTACCTTGTTAATTGAGACAATAATTCAGTCTTATGTGGTGTAAAAACTCGTGACATTTCAGAAAATTTTGACAACTTTCCTTATTTGGCACTTGGTAGGTTATAATGACACTTGGTAGGTTATAATTCAATAGTATATACATAGGTATACGTACAACAATGACGGACGACGATCCCTGCCGAATAATCCCGAGAGTCGACGAACGAAACGAAACATGTGTTAGTCTCTCTTTTGGCTGAAGGTGTGTGTGTAACGCGTATATACGTATTATGTTGACGAAAAATTTCTTGAAGAAGAAGAAAATCTTACCGTTTCCGACTGATCCATGAGACGATATTATGATATCTCTGACATGCGTGGACCGATTTCATTGATTTTGGTCTTATTCGAAAGCTTATATGCGGTTTACATAAGAAAAATGCCTTTAAATTTAGAAAATATTGCAGGCGTGATGAGATATTAATGAAATAAGTTTCAGGTTAGGTTGGAATAGCCGGGGGACGAGTAAAGATACACGGCAGCGACAGTCGATCGACATATACAGGGTGTCTTTCACGTACTTGGCGTCGAGACGCTACCGCGTCTCTAGATATAAAATAACCTCGAAACAAAGAAAATAATCAATTAAGCTTCCCTGTTAAGTATTTTCGTTTCAGTTTAGTACAGGCTAATTTATTTCAGTTTACTACTGTAGGGATTGCTGAGGTTGAGCGGGAAATTGAGTGAACAGGTCTTTAAAACAGATACTTTAATTAAAAGAAATAGAATATACTTGTGCGGACGCGAAGTAGACCCGATGGCAACCGATCACAGAATGCCATTCCGCCCTCGGGCCGACTCGCACTTTCCCTTGCTTCTAGCGACCCTGTCATAAACGGTCGCATCGTCTTCGCCCGCGTGTTCGGCGAGTCAAGCGTACCCGCCGAACCAACAATACGCTGACCAGGCGTAGGGGAAAACCCCAGGCTCGGCGCTAGTTCAGGGCCGCGGCCTACACTATAGGCATCTTGATCTCAGAAAACGACACAGAAAATCAACGAAAATTTTACTTTTACTGCCGAAAAACATCAACCGCGGATTATTACTCTGTTGCAAATGGAACCGCAGTGAAGTTTACGTCAAATTACAGGGCATTAGTGTTGACATAAACTATAAACAGAAAAATAACTTGCATGTGTAATGCGATTAGAATTTTGGCAATTTGATTTGTCCCATTTAAAACCTGTCTCTTTTATAGCACCTCTCCCCTACCTTACAAAGAAACGAAAACTTATACATACGTGGCATATGCCTTTTTTCCACTGAGCCCCTGAATTTCAAACAAGACAAATACGGAGCACCTCCTCCCGAAGCAGACAAAAAAATTGCCACGTCCATTCCGAGTCCACTGAAGCGCGAAATCGATTCCAGCGGAGCTCGTTATTCCGCAACGTTAATAAATGCCGCGGGCCAAACTTATGATAATAACGCGTAGTCAATAACGCCGCGATATACTCGATAAGGGAGGAAAATTCTCATTCGTTTCAGCGGTGCGATGCGCGGAACAATTTTCGATACTTGTCGGCGCGCGTTAGTTCTAAATAAATCATTGCTCCACCGTGGCCGTCCTCGTTGGATGTTTTCATTTCGCGAGGATCGCGTCGCGCCTTCCTTCCCGCTGACCCGTAAATCGTGGCTCTGTCGCCAGTTAATTGTCTCCGAATCGAATTTCATCGGCGATCGCGGATTGGCTGCCACCGCGAAGTCAGCTAGCGCGGGCAGTTTCGAATCTCTGCGGAAGACAATTTAATCCGCTTAAATAACAGCGTGGCCCGCGCGCGGCGGAAATTAATAACGCGATAAATTACGGGGCCCCCGCCGCTTTTTTTCTCTCGTCCAGCGATAACAATAATCGCTTCAAGCGGCCGCTAATTATACGCTATCGCGGCATTATCGCGAATAAACACCGCGGGCTGGATCGCCGCGACAATACAGGTGCGCGCGCACTGTTGCCTCGATACACACACATGGATAAGTAATCTAAATCGTACCATTTAAGACATTTTATGGAATACTACGAAAATTCCAAGGCTTCGTTACGGTATTGATTAATATTGCAATTAATTTTAATTAGTACTGCAGTTAATTTTGAACCCTGCATTTTTTTCTGATTTAAGAGAGTAGAAAGTTTTTTGCTTTTAAACGGTTTTGTTTAGCTTCACTCCTCTGTCCGTTTGTCGAAATGAATTTGTTGTGAAATATCCTTCCTCACGATTTTATTTAAAGTGAGAAAACACCATCGTAATTGTAGTACAAGAAAAATGTAATTATTTTTTAGTTTTTAATTGGATGCTAAAAACCGCTTCGGAATTAGACTTTCCGTTCTCATTTAATTTAACATTTAATTTTAAAAGTAAGTGTAGCGCTTTCTGCATTTGGATTTTGGAACTATTCTATACGCTTGTGTAGTCCCATTAAAACAAAGATTCTTTTGGAATATGGTTCATCGAAATCTGTTCAGTGGTGTTTGAGTTTTGCGCTTTAAAATATATATACATACATACATGGCACGAACATTTTTATATAATGATATAGATTTCCTATTAGGCTCTAATTTGTACACAAGTTAATATTGGAAATTGCAGCTTGGTGTTCAAAAAATCTACTGTTATGTTTCTGCAGGTTTCATTTTCTGTCAAGAATAAATTACAGTAATTATGCAGAAAAGGGGGCCTCAACTCCAACTTTGTTGAATTTAAGATATTATGTTGTAGAATGTAGAGGGAATGTTCTTTACAACATATCTCGAGGTCCAGGTCATTAGAGTGGAGTGCATAATTCTTTCTGCATAATTACCTAAATTATTTTTTTATAAAAAGTAAGATTTAAGCATCTGGTTCCCTAAATCGTATCACTTTCCCAAATCGTACCACCTTTAAGAGTTACAAACTCGCGAATGGAAATAATAAAAAAATGTTTGATTTACTAATATATATTTATCCACAGTCAGAATTAATAAATAAATATATAATAATATTAATTCATATCTCACAAACCAAAAAGAAAATATCCAGCATATAGTAGATAATAATTATAAATAACACATTGACAAGTCACAATTGGCACACTAACAAACATATCGTTTGTGTGTTACTTTACAATAGAGAAATAAATGTCTGTACCTCAAGTATTTCCCTTATTCTCAGTTTCTCCCTACCCCTTACATATTTTACAATTTAAATTCCTCTTCCACTGCCTCATGATTCTTGCATAATGCTTAAAAAGTAGCTTCCGCCCGTACCTGTTC
Organism: Andrena bucephala; assembly: GCA_947577245.1. NCBI lineage: Eukaryota > Metazoa > Arthropoda > Insecta > Hymenoptera > Andrenidae > Andrena > Andrena bucephala. The sequence goes on along the minus strand of OX387717.1, from coordinate 2,429,576 downwards.
AGCATTTCATCATTTGTAGCTGATACTGCGCGCGATCGCTCAAAGAGAGAGGGCACTCCGGGGAACAGGCGGCGTTACAGTAACCTCCGATCTCGAGTTTCGGAAAGCAAGCGTGCCGGCCGGTGATTCGTAGCCCGTGGCGCGGAATAAACGCATCCTAGCCGGCGTCTCCGCCTGGGCCGGTGCGTTAACGGGCTGGCACGTTCATCATCAATAACAGGCCTGGGGCATGTGAGCCGACCCGTTCCCGCATACTAATGCCCGTAACCGCGACGTCACGTCAACGCCTCCGCTTTGATTTCGGCCCGCGAGCGAAACGGCGAGAGCTTCTTCGTGGGGCGACAAAGCCCGCCGTGGGTTGCTCCGACCAGGCCGACATCGATCTTCCACCGGGAACGAATTAACGCGCGGCGGCGACGGATTAATCGCCCGGACGCTGGCAAATTCGAGAGCCCGCGGAGGATCGATGAATCGGTAGACACTGGTGGCACGATTTTTCACTCGAACACGGTGGGAGCTGCGCCGACGAATGCCCGTGTTTACCGTCGGCTCCTGTTTCGATCACCGCTCCAAGAGGCGTCGAATAACAATCGTGATCCGCGGCCAGACCGCGTCTCGCGTTTCATAAAACGAGGAACTGTTTTGTTTGGAGATGGCCGGTGATGTTTGATTGCTGGATATTGCGGGGGAACGGGGGCGGTGGCAGTGATGGAATTGTTTGGAGGGAAGGTGATGCTTGCGCGTGTGGTGAATGTGGCATTATTTCTGCATTCTGTCGGTTACGGATTGTTTGTTTATGGGGAAGTAAAAAGTAAATGGGTTGACTGAATAATAGTAACACGTATCTAATTGTAAGGGTAAAAACATAGCCAACGGGTTTAGGTAGCGGTGTAGCTGACTATCAGGTAAATAGCCTGATTAGTCAGCTGCCTCTCTGTGTGATGTCGCACTTGTTTTACTTGCTTTGTTTTCTCAGCTAAATAGTCTGCTACACCGCGATTTAAACCTCCTAGCTATGTTTTTACCATAAAGCCTCGTTCAGATGTCAAGTTACATGAGTTCAAGTAACTACTTTACCGATGTGAACCTGTTATTCATTTGACTTGAAATATGCTTTCAAGTTTTTTTTTGTTTCAAGTGAAGTAAAGAATCTTTCAACTTTTACTTACCTTGAAATACAGCTTGAATAGTGTGAAGGTATGTACAAGTGTCAACGTGGAGTCACTTGAACTGAGCTGACTACCTATTGTTTTTGATAAGTGAGGTTAGAATCGTAGAACAATGACTAAGAATAAGTGGAATAATGACAAGATTTCTGAATTCTTAGAAATGTATGAGGAATATGATATTTTATGGAATAATGATGGTGACCACCTCTCTTGACGCCTTTTTAGATACAGTGGCGGACGAAAGAAAGTTTACAACTTTTAAAATTGCATAACTTTTATAAAATTAATCCAAACGAGTTTAGTTTTCTTGAGAAGTTGGAAGGATTAGTTTGCTAAGTGACGTGTTTCGTCGTTTTGAAAAAAAGCACTTGGTCGGAATAACAAGCAAAAATAGTAAATGTAATTTTTTTAACTTTTTTTTGTGAGTCTGTAGCTCTGACTTATATACGTTTAAAGATCGCAGAATAAGGTCGAAAATCGCAAAATTCACGGAAATCAGCGATTTTCGACCTTATTCTGCGATCTTTAAACGTTTATAGTTCAGAGCAATGTTAACCGATTTTTATGAAATTTTAAGCATGTATACAACTTACTTCAATCTACAAACGGGTTTTTTGAATATTCATTACAAGCTCACAAAAAAAAGTTTAGAAAATGACATGTACTATTTTTGTTTGTCATTCCGACCAAGTGCATTTGTTTCAAAACGACGAAACACGTCACTTAGCAAACTAATCCTTGTAGCTACTCAAAAAAACTCAACTCGTTCGGATTAATTTTATAAAAGTTATGCGATTTTAACAGTTGTAAACTTTCTTTCATCCGCCACTGTATCTACTTGCTGCAAGTAATCTTAAAAGTAACTTGAAGGCAACTGACACTACTGAACACAAAACTTGACTAATAAGAACGAGGCTTAATGCTTTGAGGCTAGGTGATCTGTTATGGCTTTCAGTCTACTTAGTTCATTATCACCCCCCCCCCCCCCCCCCATTTGTATCATAGTTTCTCCCTTGGGCATGCGCATTGGAGACCCGACTATTGCTTGATATACCTACATGTATCTACTTGGAATACTGAAGATGAATGCCTATAATTTGAAACCTACGTTAGCTCCCGCAAAACCATAAACTTTGACATTGCTCAAAACAGAATACCACCTTTATATTATTTCAAATCCTATGGCTATACTCTCTCCCTTTAAAATACAAGAATTCCACTTGCTGATCTCTCTTTGCCAGTCACACCAACGCTCGCGGACATCAGCCGGAATCTGCTTTCCGCGCAGCCCAGTCACGGGTTGGTCCCGAAAAGCCGTTTCGCTGCCACAATGGCGGTTTGAACTCCACTCGAGCGCTACCCGTCGTGTTCCAGCAAAAGTCACCGGTGGACAGCGGAAAAGAGAGATTTCGTCTCCGCTTCAGAAGTCAAGGGCTCCGAGCGCAAGTTCGATAATAATTATCCACCGAGTTCTCAGAAAAAGAGCCGAGGCCCCTGTCCGCTCTGCGCGCCCGGGGAACAAAGCTTCCGCCGCCGGTTCGAGCCACGAACGCGGCAGAGGAATCCGTGAAGTTCACCAAAGCGGGCTGGAAATTTGAATGATAAAAGGGGAAGATAGAGGACTGCGGGCGTGCCGTCTTTACCAAAGGACACGAGGATGCTTGCGAAGAGACCGCTCAGCGGGAAGATGCTCGCGAGGATCAAGCGGAATCCCTGGAGGAACCGGAAGATTAAGCGATTCGAGACGCTGGTCGCAATCGTCCAACGCTACTGCACCGATGCCACTTTGCACGGGCTCAGATACGCCGTAGACCCGCGCTTGCACCCGATCGAGAGGTCCCTCTGGCTGCTGGTCTTCATCGTCCATTTCGTCGTCGCGGTCCGTGTCATCGTCTACCTCACCATCAACCTGCAGGTAACCTATTTGCTCCTCCTCATGTGCACCGTGCGAAAGGGTTTTTGGACCCAACCGTAGCCTCACCGGGTGTAATAACAGCAAGGAAAGCTGTAGGTATCGAAGAATTACTTCTCTACTAATGAGCAAGGGTTTCCGCTGTTAGGAGCTCGGGAACATGTTCGCGGAGTATTACGCTGAAATCTACATAGTCGTTGAAATTATGGAATTTCAAGCAGACAGTGCGCGACACTCCTTTGTTGCGTGGGTGGATAGACAATAGCCCCGCGGGATGTTGAATACTATTATGTTCTCCGGATAATCCCTTTTCCTCTACTGAAATGTAGGTGAATAAATACGTTACTGCTTACTACACTCGAAGAAATTCGCGAAGTGTCGTCAGTCGCTCAGGGTTCGCGGCACGAAAATTAGGGAGCACCGGCAAAAAAATCGAGCGCGGCAGATCGATCGCGGTGATTTGTTAGCCAGCAGGCGATCTGGTGTCCCGACGTAACGTTAATTGACGAATCGTCGAGTGGACCATTAAAGAATAAAAAGTCGCACTGTGCGGCTTGAGCGTACACGGGTGGCCATTTCCGCGCGCAAACACGATTTGTTATTCAATTACAGGTTCCAGCGGCCGATTATTTATTTAGAATATTCATTTGCCCGGGGAGGCGACGGCGGGCGCGGAATAATGGAAGATTTGAATATTCAGGGATCGAAATCGGGTTAGCTAATGCTCGATACGCGCTCGTTGATTCGCTTTCAGGAAGCTCCGACGTCCATAGGCATCGACTCGATGAATTACCGAATTTCCGGCGTCCCCTTCCCCAGCGTCACCATCTGCCCGAACGATCGGGTCGACTGGGACAAGGCTGTGGAATTAGAGAAGCGGATTTTTCCCAATTCCACCGATCCGCGGACGCTCGACACCTTCCGCGACGTCCTTACGAAACTCTCGGTTCTCAGCTTCGGTGAGTTCCAACGGCTGGATTTCTTGAAGCACCGTCCACTGGATGGCCTGATGGGTGAGTATATTGTCTGAGGGAACTGTTCTGCAGAAACACTTCACTAAGCGCTAGTGAAGGAACGTCCACTACGCGTTGTCTTGATTTGTTTTACGGAGGGTTTTTGCTATCTATGGGTCTTTCTATTATAATTCTATTCCCATGGAAATTCGTTCATTGTCTATCCTCCTCTGGTCACCCTGCCTCGACTGCCAGACGTGCCGTCTGCTCCTTCGATCTGGCTCACTTTTCTTAACTTTTTATACCCCTTACACTTTTTAGAGTTATACTTTTTATACTTCTTATACTTATACTTTTTATACTTGTGCTCCTTTTTATACTTTTTATACTTTTTATACTTTTTATACTTTTTATACTTTTTATACTTTTTATACTTATTATAGTTCTTATACTTTTTATTCATTTCGTCGTAGATTCCTCCATGTATCTTTCAGTTTTCAGTCTATCGTCTATAGGATTATGTTTCAATCAGCCGAAATGCTAAACCTCGTCCATTTATCGCTTATTTAATTACTCGTCAATTTGTGATGTAATAATGTTGTTATTATTACCGCGTTATGTGGAAAGTTTGTAGCGAAATCGGAGGAAAATTCAAAGGCCATGTTTTCGCCCAGACTCAGCACTTTATTTAATTATGAATTCACTGTTTGTCAGAAGTTCATAATAAATAATCCTCTTCAAATGCCAGCACATACAGCGTAGAAGCTTCTTCTTGCAATCCCACATCTGTCGAAAACAACAGTATTATTATTATTATTATTATTATTATTATTATTATACATGTAATTGCTTTGTCTTTCGACCTCCTGTTTCCCCATGGAACTACTCAAAGTACTCCCCAAATAAAACTTTTCTTTTTCACTGAAATAATTGAATTAATAATGAAAATTTTAATTTCATTTTTATAGTGTAAATGTATGGGTTGTAATTATTATAATAAATATAATTTAAATTAAAGTCGTTTTAGTAGTTCTTTAGAATGACTTTATTTATATTGATGGTATTGTGAAAGATTAATTTTAGATATAACGAAGTAAATTATTCCTTTACCCTTTATATCAGGGTTTATTAAATAAATAATACAGATTATATTAATCTCAAAAACTAGAAGAATCAAATATGAATTATTTTTTATGGAGTGAAATGATTATAAATTTATATTTAGGAGTGAAATGCTAATCGATTTTAATGATATCTAGTTCTTTTTTTAAATGAATTTAATTCATATAGAAGACACTAAGAAGACCCTCAATTCTTCTAATGTGTACCCATTCGTATTTTAACACACGCATACATCATTCCTACCAAAACACCACCCTTGTTCCCTGCCCATCGACCAACAGCCCTTCCCAAGTAGCGATTCCTTCACCAGAAGCCACCGAACAGTCTACCAACTGATAGAAGCTTAAGGAGAACGCCAGGATCCTCTCGCGATCCGGAACTCGGCGCGATGGACGGCTATAGAGGTCGCTCGCGCTTAAACTTGTTGCGAACTTTAAAGCGGGCTTAACGATTTCGCGCGGTGACCCCGTAATTCAGCGAAATTAAGAGGTCCCGCTCTTACGGCTCCGAGAGGCAAGGGACGGTTTCTCGAGGGTTTTTATTTGCGCCCCGCGCATTTGCATAAAACGCGCCCAGCCAGCCAACCATGGAGCCCTTATTAAACGTTTTTCAGCCGTCGACGCGTAATCATAGCTGAAACTGCCGCGTCCCTTCCCCCGTGCGCGGGAGAATTAAAATTTCACGTTCGTTCGACGAATCGTGGGGGCTGCAGCGATTGAAAAGCGAGACGGGGGTGGCTGCGATCGCGTCGCTCCACCGCGAGAATAATAAAAATCCTCGTCGAACGTTGGTTGCTCCCCCATTTCCATAACCAGATTCCGGCGCGTCTTTCCGCGGCGTATCGTTCGAGGAGCTCCCGCGGGATCTCATCCTGTCCCTCGCTGCTGGCAGACTTGAACGTGACGGACGCGCTGCTGCGCGTCACGCCCAGCTGCGAGCAACTGCTATCCGATTGCTGGTGGCGAAGCATGAGGCGCGATTGCTGCGAGATATTCGAGCTACACAAGACGGAGTACGGCTTCTGTTACTCCTTCAACTCTCAGATGGCGGAGGCGACCGCCCGCCGGAAATACCGCAGGCACAGCGAGAAACGGCCCCGCAAGGCCACCAGCTACGGCGCCTGGAGCGGCGTCAGGGTCACCGCGAGACTGTCCAATGTCACTAAGCCGCCATATTCCGGTGAGTGGAGTGCTATCTGGTCGGTAACCTTGATTCGTGGTGATTGTGGTGTTAGGCTTAAGAGACTTAAGAGTCAGTTTTTGAAAGGTGTGTACCCATGATTTTTCTTTGTTCTATAGTTGAAGTCTTTGCGGCAAGAGGGGGGTATTAACTTTTGGGAAAATAATAAGAATAATGTTGACATATATAACATATTTTTGGACATAGGCTTAATGTATTTTACCCACTTAAAATCTACGTATTAATACAGCATTTAGCCCTATTATTAAGCAAAAATAAAATAAAAATTTTTAAATTTGGAGCTACACCTTTTTGCGCCAAATTGTATAAAAATCCACTTATCACGGGTACATAATTACATTAAACGCAATTATTAGATATGTTATAAAACTATGCAGGTATTAGTACATGGAAGCATATTAGAAAACATCAATCTAAGCAATTTTAGAAAAAATGTAATGAAATATGCTTACTAAAACATGAAATTATCTCAAAGTTTCCATTTCCACCTTCAGTTAAATTTTTCTGCATTCAATGCTACTCGTAACCTAATTTCCGCAAAGCACAAAACTGCCACCATTTTTGCAGCGAAAGTCTTCAATTATTGTTACCTCGTATGTAGTTGGCGATGTCTGAAACTATATGGTTTCTGAACACTGTAAACCACAATGTTGTTGATTTACAATAAATGAACACCGAACGACTAATCCGATGATAGCAGGAACGTAAATACCGCTGGCACTACAATGTTTAAAGCGAATTAGCAATAGTAAACATAATACTACAGATTCCCATTCGCCCAGGTGCAGAGCCCGTCGATTATTGGTTGCCACGAAGTTCATCAAAATTCATATCTGCCCGGCCGAAAGAAATGCCAGTGAAGCCTCGGGGAGCAGCAGCGCGAGGGGAAGTCGCGGTAATATAGCCGCGCGGGGCCATTTAATTTTATGTCTACAGGTCTGCGAAGTGACTCTCCGCCTCGCATCTTGGCGGTTATTTGAGGCCCTTGAAAAATTCCCGGCGACGCGGGACCGCGTGCACCAGGGGGGAACAACGTTGACAAACGAACCGTGTTCTCTGGACGAATAGCGTCCCGCGGAAGCGACGCTGTTTAACGCAGATTTACCCGCCTGTAAATAACCTGTCCTCCTCCCTCCCGCTTTACCTTCTACTCGCGTTTCACGCGCCGTCTACCCCGCGTACACAATTCCGCGTATCTCGTTACCTCTAATGCCAGAAATGTCCTAATTAAATTTCAAATCGGGAGCAGAAGCCCGCGGCCGCGGGAACGCGCGAAATGAAACGCGATAACACGGGGCGAGAAATAATTTCGAAAAATGGTATGCCCGCTGTAAACACCGCGCTCGTAACCGTCGCGCGATATCGCACCGGTTGCTCCCAATTCCTCCGACAAAATTCCATTTTTCGGCGATAACGCGCGACCCTTCCCCCCCCCCCCCGCCCCCGCCGGAAACAATATCCAAATTGTGCACGAACGTGATAAAAATTGCGATTTTGTTGCGTCGCTGCAGCTACCCCTCCCGCCGACACTCCCCTCCCACCGCCGCCCTCCCCGCCGGAAGCTGCGAAGCATGGAAAATACGGAAATCCAATTAAGCAAGTAAGCCGAAAAACAATTCTCGAATACAGGGCAGAATTTAATCCAGCGGATGCGTTCGCCGCGCGCGCGTCATAACGCGCGAATGGAATTGATCAAGGCATTAAAGCCACGGGAATCGAGGCGGCCGGGGCCGATAGAAAAGTGGGAAACGCCCGGTGCCCTCTTCCTGTCGTTCTAGCGCGATTAAAATTAGCCGGGGAATTGTCCACGGCTCGATCGGGGCTCCGGTAATCGGGGGATGTCCGGCGGCGGAGCGTGTGCGGGGTATAAAAACAGTAATGGTTACGGGTTTCGTGGATGAATCCACGGGTCTGCGATGGGAGAGGTTCGGAGAGGATTCTGTTCAATTAGCAGATGAAAAGTTGAAAAGGAAGTAGATGTTGGAAGTGAACCTTTTTCTTGTAGAAGCGTGTTAAAGTCCTGGCCAATTAGGTCGCGTGGAAGGGCTCCTGGAGGCGGAGCGCTGCCCCTACTATGCCTCTCCTTACGTAGGGGGGGACTTAGCAGCGCTGACGATTGGGCGGGACTCTAATCTTTAATTACTCGAAGACTGGTTGTTGGCGATACACAGTTCCTTTTGCATTTTCATAATCCTGTTAGGGGGGCACCGCGCAGTGGCCCTAGCACCGTTATTTTCTTGAAAAAAATAACCAAATTTTTTTATAATCTTCAAGAGTTATATAATAAATGCCATTAATCAGATTTTCCGTTGAGTTCATTATTTAACAGAATAAAATCGCTATGATTTTCATGCGTCCATTGTGCCCCCCCCCCCCCGCCCCCCTCCTTAAGTGGAACACGTAGACATAAAAGGGGGCCTCTAAAAATCGTTGGCATTACCATTTTTACCACTCGCGAAGGCACAAATTTACCATTTGGCAGGTCATTTGAAACTCTATGACTCAGAGACTGATGTTTTGGTTGCCGATCGTGGCAATCGGGTTTCACAACAGAGCCGAACGGCATAATGGACCCCCAAGCGGCCGTCAGATCGTAAAATCACGAATCCAATCGACATTATCGCGACTCCGCGGAGGAGGACATCAGCCTCTCGACGGATAGATCGATAAGGGAGCCCGGCTTTTTAGCGGAGATCGTAAGTTCGGGGGACGGAATCGCGAGAGAACACGACGATCCCCTGTGCGAAGGAAATTGTCGGGATTTGAAGGTAGTTTTACGGGAGTTGAGCGGAAACGATGGCTATACTTGGCTGAGTCGATGGCCATTCAGTCATCAAAGCGGTAACTTCGGAGCCACGTGACCCGCCGCAGCGAATTCCGAGTAATTTAACTGCCTGCTCGCCGGGAAATTCGAGCGACCGTCTCGGAACTCCTGCTACCGTCACAGGATCCACGGAACGCGAGTCCTTTCGAGCGTGTTTCGGTAACAGCTTCCGTTGCTCCAGCTTATGGGGGCGATATGCGTGTACCTGCAAATCGGGGTCAATCAATTTTCCAATCTGCAGTGAACACTTCCCTATCCTGGCGAGATTATAAACAGATCATTTCTGGGCGATGAGAACCAAAACATGGAATTTTCGAATTTAGTTTCTTTGTCCAACAAGAGAACACCGCGAACTCGTATTCACTGAGTGGAACACAAGTTTGTAGGTTTATAGAGTGACTCAAGACAAGAAGAACCGTATCCATTAGTGCTCAATCGCCCATTAAGGGTGTGAAAACTAACCTCAAAGTCAAATAGGCACTACCATTTATTCACGTAAAACTCCCGAACTACAAGAGACAGAAAAAAAATTTCAAACAATAATTTAGTGGTGAACTATGCGCTGCAAACGTGCGTTAACAACATTTTGGAAAAAGTTTTTTCGCCAGGTATTTTTTTTAAATTTATTTCAAAATTTTCTCAACGCAAGGTTGTAGCGCTTGTTGTGCACTTAAACTTTTGTTTGAACCATTTTTCTCTGTCTCTTGTACTTTAGGAGTTATACGCGAAAAAGTGGGAGTGCCTATTCGACTTTGAGGTTAGTTGTCAAAGAAACAGCTACCTTATGCGTCTTATTATATAGGATTCCTCGGAACTAGCGATCTACCAAGTGTTCGTGTAATATACTAGGTTCTCTAGAAGGCACGTAACTATTCTGTAACTGAACTACAGAAATGTAGAATGTAGATACGTTGTTTTTGTCTGAGATTTTTCAGAAGAAACAGACGGTGTCCTGTTCATGGTGGAGGATCCACGGGTCTGGCCGAAGAACGGGCGCGTGATACCGACGAATTCGCTGACCACGGTGTCCTTTGAGTGCATCTCCGGATTCGCCACGCAATCTATTCTCGATCTGGATGCGGAGAGAGCGCCTTGCAGGCACAGCGCCGGCAGAACGTATACTCAAGAGACATGCATATCACTCTGCAAAAGGGAATACGTCATCAAACACTGCGGCTGCAATCCTTCGTTCCTATTCCCTTCGAGTACGATTTCTGCGGGCATATTGTTAAGGCAGCTTGAAACCTTTGAGGTTAATCGTATAGGACTGGAAAGAGCTCATTGTCTATTCAAGGAAATCGCAACATGTCGGGTGGATGACGTTATGAGGGCGGATGGTACATTCAGCGGCAACGATTTTAACTTATACTCGAAGATTCAGTTAATCTCGGGATCTTTTATTCGAAACAAGATTGGCTTTCTCTTTGAGATGCCTGCATTCTGTAGTTACATAAATTAACTAGCTCTTCCGTAGTAAACGTGGATTCTCAGATTCTTAATGCATATTTACTCATACATCTATTCTTGCCATGAAAATAGTTGATGAGTAATAATTTATGAGCAGGCTTCTGTTCGAAATAATGCAACAGTTGGTGGTTCTTTTGTGCAGATTCCCATCGTAACTGCAACCTCAGCGATTTCCTCTGCCTCATTGATCACAACGGTATGAATGTTGAAGCTGCAACATGTTTGCGCATCTTGTGACAATTATTATGAAGCTTTAATAACATCGCAACAAATGTCAGATCTGTATAAGGAGAACGTGATCACTGGTGAGAAGGAACCGATCGACAAGGACGCTATGATATGCGACTGTCCGCCAGAATGCGACTACCACTTCTACATGCCACACTTGGCCGCAGTACGAACGTACCAATCTCAGGACATCACGTTGGACGTACATTTCTCCAGCCGGACCAACTTCCGCTTCAAAACGGATCTGGTCTTCACGCATCTGAATTACCTCGGTAATTGAATTGAAACAAATAAGTGGGATTAGTGCAAGGAAATAGTTCCGCAGTGTATATTCTGTGGGATTAGGAACGAGTAGATTCAAAGTTTAGCAGACCATCTGGTTGATTGCTGGTCAATTCTCCCCACCTCTTCCCCTTGACTCCTCCCATAAACCTCACCATTCATCAATATATCACTAATTATAACGAAATATAATGATTTATTATTATTATTATTATTATTATTGTTACAAATCAATAATTTAAAATAAATCATTTACAAATAATTTACAAATAAATAATATTAAAGGACAAACATCGAAAAGATATTTTGAAATAAATTTGTAGTGCGATTTCTATTTATTTAAAAACGGAAGCAGTAAACAAAACTTCATTAAATTATTTTTTTACATTAATGGAAGACTTAGAACGGGGTCCCCCCTCTATCCTTGATCCAGCCTTGCTTCTAAGTAAGTCTCACACCCCAACAGTGCCAGAAAAATACCTTAACCTATATAGTAAGTTCCAGTAGAAAGAGGGAAAGAAAGAAAGTAAATCGAGCATCCTTGAAACGCGCAACTAAGTCTTAATCGACACCACGGGGAGCCCAGCTCCACTTAAGGTCGGCTAATCGGGGAATTCCATCGTGTTCCCGTTATCTCCGTCGAGTGAATTCGTACACGGGTCCGCGCATATTTTTATCAGATTAACATATTAACGAGCGTAGGAAGTTGGGTAGCGAACACGGCTGAGCACAGGGGATCTCTTTTGCAGTGTCTTTCGGCGGCATAATCGGCTTATTTCTCGGGGGCTCGTTACTCAGCATGTTCGAGCTGATTTATTACCTGATGGTGGTCCTGTTTTCCTACGTTCGCGCGCGCTGCGCGCCCACCGTGGCGGCGGCGCGTACCGGAAGCCGCCTGGTAGTCCCACCGACGTTCCACGCGGCTGCTATTCAGGATTACGGCCCTGTAAAACCGAGATCGAGGAGGAGCCCGATTTTAGTGAATTACACTCCCGTGAAATCGAATTTCAACAGATACTGAGCTAACCGACGCGCACAGCCGGATTTTTAACGGCAACTCCGCGGGATCACGATTACCGTTATCCACGATTTATCGGCGGAGTCGAAGGTGGGAAAAAAGGTGGGGGAACTGCATCGATTTCGCGTAACAATCACGCTTTTTTTACTGCAAATAGGAGCTCCCCACCGGATAGACGGTAATCGCGCCGCGAAACACCGTCCTCGATAGTTATCGGTAATCGTACAGTGACGCTTACTGGAATATGTAAACACGCGGAAGCACCGTTTAACCATGTAAACTCCATTCGCTTCAATCGTCACTGACAAATGTTTGCACGAATGCATGGATCGTGAACGAGTGTAGAAAGCTTGATGCGTGGTAGAAACGTTTGTTATTCAAGATAAACATCGTTATTGTGTTTGAAATTGTTCGTAGAATTTTTTGCACTTGGGTAGTAGTGCACTGTATTAAGAATTGTAAATTATCATGACGTGTTGGATAAATCTAAGGCTGTGTGATTTTTGTTCGACTCTTTTTAACCACGTACACTGTTCTAATGAATAAAGTTTTATACATATAAGAATATTGATAATATATACAGTAAGTATCAAAAGTCCCTGGACTCTGAGTTTAATAATTTATTGTGGTTCGGCGGTTGAATTTATGCACTCAAGAAAATAATGGACACTTTCGGTATCTACTGTGAAAAATCCCAGGATCCAAAATTTTCAGGTACACTTTCCTTTTTACTGTCTTTCATCTTTCATTGCACCACAATAAATTATTAATCTCAGTGCCCTGGGGATTTTTTATGCATACTGTATAACTTCGTCTTATCACTCCTTGTCACGATCGGGAACTTAATGCTTCCCCCATGATAATTCGTTTGCCTTGGTAGGTGTCACTACAGTAGCTATACTAGAAACAATAGAGGAAAGGTGAATATAGGAATATAGGCTGAGTAACAGAAGTAAATCGAATTCCACCAACTCGACTCTTGGAATGAAAAGTACCTTATTCTTTATTACAAGATTACTAGAGGCTTAGTGATTAACAATGCTACCCTAACCTCAAAAATTGCATTCGTATATTGTAGGTATATTGCGCACCTGTCTGTTACAGATCGACGTTTAGCCGTTTACTATTTCTGAACCGCGACTACGAAGAAGGGTGAAGCACGGGTAAAGAAGGGGCTCTGATCGAAAGAAAGAAAAAAGTCCCTTCCCGCGGACGCTTATCTCTTCAGGCGGGTTGTCGCGCGTGCGAGATTTATCCAGCGTGAAAGGGAGATACCTACTCCGCAGAGGCATCTTTTTTCAGCTGGCTTTAAAACCATCAGCTGGGACTTAACCTAAACTTCCATTGAGGCGTCCCTCCCAGGAGGAGCTTCTGTGACATCAGCGGAAGCATCGTAATGTTTCGTGCTCGATCTTTCGGGCACGATCAATCCTGCTTCCTCTCTAATTTATTCCTCCACAGGTACTGATTTACTTTTACTTGAGCCCCGAGCCTAGCTTTTGAATCGGTGCTGATTTCTTTTTGGGGGGCTTCAAGCTTGCCCGAGGTAAAAGAGAGCTTGTGGAAATTTTCTTTTAAATGTTGGTGCGTCGCGTGGCAATCGACTTGAATATGGAAGATTATTTTTAAGTATTAATCGCAGATACATACAGGGTGTCCCACCTAAGACTGGACAGCCGGTTTTCTCCTAAAGTATTGTCGATAAAAATATAAAAAAAATAGGGAATTGCATGGTTCGAGGGGGGCAATTTATTAGCGCGAACGAATTTTGTTTTCGATGATTATTTTAAAAGATACGATGGTCAAGTTCGGTTTTTCAAATGGAACTATTTTTTTTGAAGACCTGAGTTGATGGTGCGTTCCAAGACAAATCCAATAAGCTATAATGTATACACTTTATTTCCACTGGTTTTTAAAATATTGCGCTTGCAAATTTACTGATTTTCACTGGAAGAAAACCCTCTGGAATAGCAAGGACCGGGGCGGTCTTACTGGCGCCACGGGTGGCACTGCCTGTTGAAATAGATACCTACCTGCCAAAGGTCTACGCCAGGAATGGCAGGCCCAAAGGCTGGACAATTCTTTTCCGTCAGAAATGCTACTTAGGTAGGTACATCTGCGGAATCGAGAAGCGCACCGTTACTTTTATTTCGCACTTGCTTCTACGCTCGGATGGCCGGTTCTTTTGGGAGGGATGCAAGCTGGATTGGTGAAATATCCATTACAGCGTATTAAGAAATACTTTTCTTCATCGTGTCGAAAGGGAAGTGACGCCAATGGATTCCTTATGTTTTTCTGATGAAAATCATACCAAATATCATGCAAATCGGACTACTTTGACACAAGCTATTTCTATTCCCTATATAAAAGTTGTCCCATTTACACGACATTTGGTATGATTTTAATCGACGGAACGCTAGAAATCCATTGGCATCACTTTCCCCTTCGATACGATGAAGAAAAGAAGCAAACATTTGAAATCCTGAACATTATTCCAAACCCTTCGAGGGTCGAAAGCCATAAAATTCTATGGGCACTGCGGGGTGTTGTCCTCGCCACGGGGTGACGGGCGTAGCTGCAAAATTACCCTGTATCTGTTTAGGAAATAAAATAATTCTTTATTCTTTATCGTATGGATATGGAAGTGTCGCCGATGGATTCCTTGGGGTTTTCTGATGAAAATCACACCAAACGTCGTGTAAATGGGACAACTTTTACATAGGGAATAGAAATAGCTTGTGTTAAAGTAGTCCGATTTGCATGATATTTGGTATGATTTTCATTAGAAAAACATAAAGAATCCATTGGCGTCACTTCCCTTTCGACACGATGATGAAAAGAATTTCTTAATACGCTGTAATGGATATTTCACCAATCCAGCTTGCATCCCTCCCAAAAGAACCGGCTATCCGAGCGTAGAAGCAAGTGCGAAATAAAAGTAACGGTGCGCTTCTCGATTCCGCAGATGTACCTACCTAAGTAGCATTTCTGACGGAAAAGAATTGTCCAGCCTTTGGGCCTGCCATTCCTGGCGTAGACCTTTGGCAGGTAGGTATCTATTTCAACAGGCAGTGCCACCCGTGGCGCCAGTAAGACCGCCCCGGTCCTTGCTATTCCAGAGGGGTTTCTTCCAGTGAAAATCAGTAAATTTGCAAGCGCAATATCTTAAAAACCAGTGGAAATAAAGTGTATACATTATAGCTTATTGGATTTGTCTTGTAACGCACTATCAACTCAGGTCTTCAAAAAAAATAGTTCCATTTGAAAAACCGAACTTGACCATCGTATCTTTTAAAATAATAATCGAAAACAAAATTCGTTCGCGCTAATAAATTGCCCCCCTCGAACCATGCAATTCTCTATTTTTTTTATATTTTTATCGACAATACTTTAGGAGAAAAACCCGGCTGTCCAGTCTTAGGTGGAACACCCTGTAGAATAAGTGTGCAGTAAGGGAATTTCAGAGATAATCCTCTTTTTCTCTGTCACCTTCAATTTTTCCCGTTTCCTTTATTTTGATTTCAAAGGAAAATCATCGAGAAATAAGCGTGCAAAAGTTGGCTGGAACAACTCATGTGCTTCCAGATATTAACACCAGAAGGTTAGGCACAGTTTAAATGAACACAAAGTAGAAGGCAACTATATCCATCTTCTGCATCAGCTCGATTTTTCTCTGCTTAACCCTCTAGTGCATAGATTTTTAATTCAGTTGGAAAAATTAGACTAGTTTAATTTGGGGATGAAAATACCGAATCCGATGTCTTTTCTGAATTTGAAGGTCGTCTGGGCTCTGAAGGGCAGCCTTCTGGGTCACCGCCTTAAGGCGGGATCATGTAGCAAGTACAAAAAATGTAGTGCTTTTTTTTATAAAATAAATTCTTTATTTGTAATGAAAAACTATGAAAAAATGTTTAAAAAAATATAAAATGATATAATACAGAATTATTCATTATTGTGTATTGTGAAATTTAACAAAGCACAGAAGAAGCGCGAGAAGCGCTTGGCCTGGTTGCCGCCTGGCGGTGGCGTCGCGTACTATCCATCGTGAGCCGGCCGAGTCGTGACTTTTTTATATACATACCATTTTTTATACAGATTAATTATATTTTACGTCATAAAACATAGTCTATTTCCCTTCTTGTTGTTTAAGGATACTGTAGTTAAAATTTCGTAATGATTTGTTTAGAATTTTCGGAGATTTTTGTGAGCATACAGACAAATGCTGTTGCTTTATTATAATAGTATGATAGTATGATATGATATATGTATGTATACAAGCAAATTTCATGAACAAAGAGCTAAAAAGGTGCGCAAGTAAAATTTTCACGCATCAATTATTAGGGTAATAAAGTAACACCCTAACTAACTTAGGATGATCTACTAACATGATACCGCCTTAAGGCGGCTACCGGCCAAGCCTCACTTCACAAGTGTAAATTATTTTTTGTTTTCAAATCCTTATTCTATTCGATAGATCACTATACAAACTACTTACCAATAATTTTCTTTTAACTGTACGATGTCGGGAAGTATTTTATTTGATTTTTTTAGTTTCACAAATAATATTCGCAGCGTGCTTAGCTGAAAAATGCACTACAAACTAGATTTCTGTCAAATCGAAATGTCAGATTGACATGTTTCTTAGGCCAATATGTGCGATGTGGCAAATTTTTAAGACTGGCAAATGAGAATTCAGAAAAAAAATTATAGGGTCCCATCTCCTGTATTAAACAGGTGCCCGCCTTAAGGCAGGCGTATGCACTACAGGGTTAAAATACAGTAACACTTTCTTCACTTCCTATTTGTTTCGGTGACACTAAAGTCATCTCCCAATAGTTACCACGTGGTCGCAGAGCTATCCACAACACCACCGTCCAATCCACGGTGTAATAGACAGGTATTCCGACGCCCCATGATGATGTGTAATAATTATTTCCTGCTAGTTCTTCTAGCCGTTATATTAGCGTCAAAGGAGAAAAGGGATACCTACACGGTGACTTTTTGAGCATAATATCACTCAGAGTTGGGCGTTATTTGAATAAATTTTTTTCGAGTAAAAATTTATTCGTCATATTTATTCGTCTTTGGGCTCTCTCGAATAACGAATAAATTCTAATTCGATTAAAGGTTGCTAGAATAACACTACTTTCACGAATAAATCTTGGGTATGAAATAAAATTTGACGAACTCTGCTACCACTAAAATCTCTGTTACTACAATCTCATTAACGCACACGTAGTATATGCCTATGTGACAACACCATCTCTCGCGACGGCCAGAGGAACTATTTAGTAAACGTCTCAAAACACCGCTGGGGTAGAGGTGCTTCGTCGGGACACCTGTCTATTACCGCGTGGTCCAATCCCACGATAATTCGCGACACGTGACCCCGAATCAGCGGATCATTTAAGGTCTACGCACACATATTAGTTCCCCGACGATTCCCTATTTTGCAGTGGAGCAGCTTACGCTTGTATGTGTCAGTTATTCATGCTGAAACAAAGAGACCATTCGCACCGAAGGCACTGACCCTTCGCGGAAATTGATACATGTGCGTAGACCTTTAAAGGCGCGTTCCCACGGCGCGAAACTCGCCGTGCCATGCGCCGTGGGATCGCACCTTAAAAGTTCCCGCCGCGAGGCGGAGGGGGAGCAAAAGTACCGTCACAGGGATCGTTATCGAAAGTAATTCGACGGATATTCCCGTCGCAGCGCGGGGAAGAAAGCATCCCCCCTTCATCCCCGAACTACTCAAGAGGTACGTGAAGGGTTTAGATAACAGCACGCCCGAGAGTTACTCCAAACTTTCCAACCTCCTTCCAGAGTCGGCCTCCGTGGCTCTTTCTCCTACCCTTTTCCATCCTCATCTCGACAATCCCCTGCCCTTCTCGCCCCTCCGGCCTCGCCCCGTCCTCCCGCTCGCCTTCCTCACCTTTCACCCTCGTCGGCCGCCTTTCCAGACGCAGCCGCCAACTTTCCAGCGACAGTTTGACAAAATGCAGATTTCCTTCGTTTCCCTGACAACGATCGGTTTTTCTGCTTACTCCCAACCCGTCTCGCCCTCCTTTCGTCGTGACCCCGCGTTTCGCGCGCGACGTGCATGCTTAAGCTTCTCCTTATTTCCGTCCGCGTGGCGCGGGCAGGATGCACGCCGGAAAAAGGCTTCTCGCAGTCGACTTTGGGTCTCTTCGCCACCGCGTTGCAGTTGCACACGGCTTCCGCCGGCTGGAACCGACGCGTACACCCGCGATAATGCGTTGCAACGCCGCGTGGATCAGCCTGTCCGCGTGACTGACACTTTTATCTTGACCGAGGAGCCCGCATCAACTGAGATTTACCTCGCAGACCATCCTGGAAGCTCTTCTGCGTTATCGCTGACTGCTACTATGTACTTCGAGGCGGAGCTCCTTTCTACCTCCCTGTATTAGGTGTTCCATGTTCCCTGTTTTTATAGAGTTGGGCATGCTGTGTTGAGCTTGACGTCGAATTTGCTTTAGTTGGAGTAGGGGGACTGGAAGAAGTGTGTATGATTGCTTTTCGTGGGGTTAATTGTGTACTGGTCGAGTTGGGTTGCTCCTTCTTGATGGAAAAGAAGTTTAATGGAGTTAACCATTTTTATGAAGGTATAGGTCGAGGGAAGGCTGCGTTGAAGGTTGACGGAGTTGCAAGGTCACCCCATCGGATTATTCGTACCTTTTAATATTCATGTAAGGAGTGTTACGAGAGCGGTGACTTCCCACTGCGCGATTATCTAAATCCTGCTCTTCCACGGCAATTCAGGGACGACGGTAAAAGCCTGTTCCTCCTCGTTCGCGGAGCGAAGGGGAGCATCGTTCGTATTACTCCCGATAAGGGTCCCCGCGACGGTATCTTTGCTTCTCGTTCTCCACGACAACACGATTATCCGGGTCGTCTGGAGGAAGTTATTCCTCGGTATCGGTCCAATATCACGTGAATGGATGTTCCCTCTCCTCCCTCACTGGTCATCCAATCCCATTTTTTTTTCATCGAACTCATGTTCCTTTCAATATCGCAATTCACGAATTCGGCAATGCTCGCGTCCAAAATACGACTATTTCGATGGAAGGAAACCTCATAGAAAGCTTCCGTTTCTCAATCCTCAGGTTATGCTAGCGTATGCATAGGTTATGTTAAAAGTTCCTAGGCTTGGCATACAAACATGTGCCTTTCAATATCCTTTAAAATCAGAATTGGTATTCTTCCTCACATAATTTCCTGCTAATTGTAAGGTGAATTTTAATTCACACCCCTGTCATTGTTACTACTAACAATACATTTTCCTTGAGGAGGTTAGGAAGTCGGTACTCAACAGCAGCTTCCACCTTCCTTCGCGATAAATTTAATCTGTTCTTTCGCTGGCAGCGCGATTGTTCTTCGTCTGTTTATTTTATAGAGAGGAGGGACGGCGGCGGGGCGTGCCGGGGAGCCGTGATGGGGAAGAAGTATCGTTTGCCCCGCCGCTTTGTCGGTAATGCCGAAATGGGGCAGGGTGGTACTCGTATTGGATCTCTTCCAAGTGACTTTAAAGTTCTTTTCTCTGGAAAAATTGGAAACATCCAGGGGCGGCGCGGAGCACGGCGGATCTCTGCTCGAAGCGTGGCCCTTGAAGTTCGATCTCGTCAGAAAATTGGAGGCAGCCGCATTGACGTATGACGCACGGCAGCTTCCGTTCCCCTCAGGTCACCTTTCTCTAACAATCAAAACCGTATTCCCCGGCGCGGCGCGCGTTATGCGGATTTCTTCGCCGAACAGATTTAAACTTCCCGAATGCGAAACGTTCGTTCGCCCAGTATGGGCAACGCTGGAAAATTAAAAATATATTCTTCGAGACATGGAGAAGATAGCGCAATTGAAATCATTATTTTTCTTGCCATTTATTATTTATTACTCTTACCTCTGAAGTTGTCAGCTCGCAGGATGAACTCTATTAGGTTAGACACACGTTGATCTTTTATGTACCTTAATCTTCCTCAATAACTGAAATCAAGAAATCTTTGAAAGTTTCAAATTCTTTTGAATTTTCCAGTTGCCGAACGTCCCTTGTTAGTTAAAACACGTGTCTTCCTACACCCCAGCAACGTTTTCCAATATCCCGGCTCTTCGACCTTGAAGATCAACTGTGTTGGTAGATCGAGATCCGTTCCCCTCGATTCTTATGCCGTTGGAGTTTGAAATGCAGACGAAGCAGGCGCCAAATGAAACGAATCTTATACGTTTGCGCTCCGGTGTTGTCCTTCGGAGGATCTGGGGCTCTTGACTCTGAGCCAGGAAACGCCTTACTACGAATGTCACCGCATTCAACGGCCCTCTGTCCCGACGTCGATAAACTCTCGGTTCGATTTGAAAATTGCGGGACCGCGGTTGCAACCGGCAGCGTATGGTTTCTTTATCATCCCGGAGTTTCTTCCGCGGGCCTGTCAGAACGGAACGAGCTCCGATTCGAGCAGACAGCCTCTCCTTTTCCGGCTCCGCGAAGTTTCTTTGCCACTCCGTTTGCCTGCAACGCTGCCTCGATTTCCAGTCGTCAAACATCCTCCACTTTTTTTATTTCGTTACGCGGGATAAAAGTCGGAGGGCCGTTGTAACACAGTTTCTACATTTGCGCGGCTCCACGTTCCAGCGAAATACTTTTCTGATAACGTTCATCCAATAACTACGGACCAGACAATGTTTCCGACTCCCCGAGTAAATATTAACGCGAAACTCACTCTGGTTAGTCTGACTTTTCTGGGAATATTCTATCGGAAGTCGATAATGGTCGTAGCATATGTGAAACATTTTCATTTTGAAATGAATTTTTCAATATTTACGGACTCGTATGAGAATAACTCGAACGAAGGTCTGTATTAGTCCTCCACCAAATCTATTTTAAGTTTACTTCAATCCCGAGAACATTTTGCTTAGGTTAGGTTATGTCACTAATCATACCATCGCCCATACACCAAAAATAGCCACAGTCCACAAGAAAAGAACCACAAACTGCGCTCCAAGTTACCATTTAACAAAAAGCAACGGTTTACAGCGTTTACACTCAAGAATAGCCATCCAGACACCCATCTTGCGTTTCCCTAGGGATGGCAAAAAATTCCCTAGTCCCATGTGGATAGCAGAAATTGTAGAAAACGTTTTACTAAAGGCATTGGCAGTTTAAAAGGCGTGGGTCGTGATGCGTTGCAGGTAAATCTCCTTGAAACGTAATATCTTGCTCGTTGTTCGCAAGACGTACGACTTTCCGGATCAGGCGACGTGTATTGCACGCGCGCCCGCGCGCACCGGGCTAGTAACCTGCGCTGGCGCGTGCGCGGACGCTCGGGGGAACGCATAACTCTCAATTTGTACGTCGCCGAAGAGCGCGTACCGATATTACGTCCCCGCTATCGATACGAGACGCCAGAACGGCCTTAAATATAAAATGCTGCACGTACCAAAGCGGGCTACGCTTCACGTGCTTCTTCGGGCGAACCGATTCGCGCGTCCTCTCGTTTCTTGACGTATTGATACGGGATACAGGCCTCGAGGAAATCGTCGGTAGGGTCACGCGTGGGGAAGCCTGTGAGCAGAGGCATCGACGAAGCAGTTGCAGTGCCATGAATTTTTATTTGGACTGCTTTCTTATTGCGCTTTGGTTAATCGGTCGTTGCTTTTCTATTTTGGAAGTGATTGGTGGAATTTTTTGTAGAATCTGGGAGTTCCTCAATTTAGATTTCTAATTATCCACTAGGTTGCGCTTGGGAGAAGATTAATTCTCTTCTGGGTAGTTCGTGAAGGGCCACAGCGCCTAGAGGGCAGCACTGATTTAACAATGGAGGTGCGAGGCTCCTCGGAACGATGTACTTGTTTGAATTTTTATTACTTGGGAGTATTTTCTCGCTGAATATGAATTCCTTCGTTGTACGAGACAGCTTCTCCCCTATCGATGAATATTTAGAGGCTCTAGGAGGTTGTGGAGATGAATGGAAGAAGGGATGATGGATTTATCTTATCATTTGCTCTTAGATTGATACCCCAAGTACCTTAGGAACACTTACCATTCTGCTTTCTGTAATAATACCTCCACTACCTGACTGTAATCAAAGCTAATTCGTTGAAACGAAGTATTTTCTTCGAAAGAGGATGCTACAGACTCTCCATGTGCAGGCAATCTTGCACACTCTCGGCGCAGAGGGTCTGAACACGCGTCTTTGTGGTTCACAGGGTGCTCGACGCGAGATTCCGTACTTAAAATGTAAGACGTTCGGCTAACAATCATATTCGACGTGGCTGCTCGTCGAAACTCTCGGAGTTTTAAGTTCCAGAAGCGGCGGCAGTCGCCTTTGTTCCAGCCTTTGTTCCCCTGCAAGCCTCCTTCCTCGACGGATTTCAGAACTTTGAGAAATATCCCAGGCAACGACCTGGAAAATTCAATCGTCTCGATCGCGTCTGCTTCGCGCGGGGAACGCGTCACTTTATCCCACGGATAATGCAGTTTTTCCCGGAATTGCGCAACAGAACAATAAAACGGAACGGAATGTACACCTATCTACTTGGGGCTACTAGGCGATGGAGATTTCCTTTCAGTTTTGCATCTGGGCTCTATCGGCGAAAGTCGAGCGTTTTACTTAATTCAAGGATTTACAGTGGAAGAACATTCTCAGCTCCACAAAGGATATCAATTCAATGGAGCAACTCTTGGAATTTCTAAAGTCCATCAAATTGTATAATAAGTTATAAATTCAGTTCCTGTTCTACTATTAAACCATATAAGTGGCTGATGTGACCTGAATAAAATAACGGGGAAAAACATTCTCAGATGTTCTCAGATTTTGATGAGACTCTGCAGATTTGCAGGGTAGTGAAAAATATTTGACAAATATTTTTTGTTATCGGCAATCATTTATGGTGGTGAAAAAAGTCCCTAAATTCAGGGGTCGAAATTATATTTCCTGAAATTTTCTAAAAACTAAGCATGGGGTGGGATTCGTTCTGAAAAAACTCACACTGAAAAAAAATTTATGCCACCACTAATAGTTCTGGAGATATTCCAGAAAATATGTTTTCAACCCCCAACGTTAGGAGCTGTTTTCGGGCATGTTTTAAGGGCATTCGTTTAATAAAAGGGTAGTTTAAAAAAAAGATGGATTGAAGTGGGAAATCTGTGGATCTATTTTAAATGTGCAATGTTTGCATAAAGCCTAAATTTCGGAGGAACACAAAAGTGGAAAAAAGTGCTGCGTTGCTAGGGGGATGGTCTGTCAGACATGAACGTCAATGTCAACTTCGACGTTCATGTCTGACGAATGTCGCGAGCAACGGGAAGAGACAATGTCACGTAGGTACTTGCCCAAGACGACAGGCGTCTCTTCGATTCTGCCTGCGACGAGAGTAAATTTCCAGAACGGAGTTATCTAATTTTACTGTCAACGTATAAAATCTATTATTTTCGCCGAAATCTAAACAAAAACGGAATATTTACCTTGTTTAATGTTGAACAGTTGAAAATGTATAACCAGTAGCGCACTCGGGATTTATTCTTGGGGAGAGCCAAGTTGAATGGATAAAATTTTTGTAATGCAAATTCAATAAAATTCATTAGGTGATTATAAAAAAATATTTAGGGAATAATATCGAGTTTTCTCTTCTTTTTACAAAGCTCTTGAATTACTTCAGTCGTGGTTACATTAATCTCCTTTTTCCTTTGCCGGGGGGGGGGGGGGGGGCACGCCTCCCTCTCTTTGGACGCGCTACTGTGTACACTATACAGAGATGCGTGTTTATTTATTTCGAAATTAGATAGTGTTGCACTGTATTTAATAATTCATATTATTATAAATAAATTGGAAATCTAAAATTTTCACCAGTGGATCAGAATCTCCTCACACATTTTTGCGACATATTCTCTTGAACCTAATTCAATTTCCCTAACCTGGAATATTATAACTCGCTAGAAATTTAATAAACTGAAACGATATTAAAGTGCCATTAGCACCACTGCAGCTTTCAATACAAAACTAAGCACGTACATTAAACACAAAGATCTGAAAGAAGAAGGCGGTGTTTCCCTTGAGCGCGGAGCTGTCCTCGATTTAATTCCGTCCCCGATCGACTCGATCGTAGGAAAAAAGGGGGACGTAAAGGAACGTGGAGTGTTTCACGAAATCATCGTCGTCCTTAGAGCGAATGGCCGCTCGTAGAGACGGCAATCTCGTCCTGACTTAAACGGCTTTGGAGAGGGGGCGGGGGGGGGGGGGCGGATACGATTAATAGCGTGGAGCTGGTCGCGATTAAGATCCAGCGAGCCCGTCGGGCTTGAATTTCACTATCGATCGGGGATAACTGCTTCCGTTTCTCGTCGGTTCGTTACGCGGCCCGCGAACTCTTTGTTATTCCCTCGGACGCGCCTCGTCCGCGAGATTCCTTTCGAGAGACACACCAGTGCTCGGCTCACGAGTCCGTCGGAACAATCCAATTCTCGTCATTCGCACGCTAACTGTACAGGGTGTCAAATAATTATACGTCACTGTTCGCGCAGGTGATTGTACGTCTCTGGATCGGTGGAGATCTGACGAAGAAATCACATGGAGTAGGTCTGGTTTTGGTGGAGAGGGTGAGCACAGCAGCTAACTTTGAGCGGCGGTTTCACCCCCTAAATATGAAAATGGGTAAAAATAAAAGGACACGTATTTCTTATTTTACGGTCCTCTAAAAGATATCCAAAAACCAAAGCAATCGGAGGCTGACACCACTTCCTTTTATAAATTTTGGGGGTAGATTTACACCTTAAGTATGCAAAAGGGTCAAAATAAAAAGCACTTATTTGTTATTTCTCACTTCACTAAAGCATATCATAAAAACCAAAACACTCGGAGGCAGCACCTGAAAATTTTTCAAATTTGAGGGGTGATTTAACCCCCTAAATATGCAAACGGGGCAAAATTCAAAAATACAAATTTGTTATTTTTCAATTCTCTAAAACATATCCAAAAACCATAGCAATCGGAGGCGGACACCTAAAAACCTCTCCCTGTTAGTCATACGATTGATTATTCTAAGAATAAGTCGAACTGTGTAGAGCTTCAATCTCCTTGAAATAATAAGCATCACGACGAATAACAGATTTTAGACATAGTACCTAAGTAGGAACTCCTTGTAAAATAGACACCCTAATATAAAGTGCTAACGGCAAGCTGGTCATCCAACAATGGTATCATTTTTAACGATTTGAGGTGGCCGAATCTGGCACGAGTATAGGAATCGCCCGTTGATTTCCATGTGAACCAAAGAAACATGAGAAGTTTAGCACAGCTTGAATACATCCCTCGTTGAAAGCGCGAACGAGCAGCGGGAAAACCTCAGAAAGCCGCTCGTTAGGCGCTCGATATTTTCCTTTCAACGACGGTTACGAAACGGCGATTATTCGCGAGGTTTCAGCGGGTATTTGGTTTCCGGATACTCCCCTCGTCCCGTCCCCCGTATCGATTCTATTTGCTCCTCCGCGACGCGGCGGCCGTCGTAATATTCCGACGGTGTAACGCGTCCGCGTATTCGGCAGCCCCCTTCGTCCTCGGGAGGTGTCGATGACAGGAGGAGAAAGGGCGAGTCTCATCTGGGACAGGCGGGGCTGCCTTTGACGGGAATTACGCCTCGGTGTTTCGACTGTAGCGTGCAGATTATTTTCTTTAATCCCACCACCGCGCTTTCCCCCGGCACCTCCAAGGATTATGAAAATTCGAGGGAACGCGGCGTGGGCTGTGGACCCTGGACTGGGTCAGCTTCAGCTCTTGGGTTGTAGCTTGTGCGAAATGTAGCCTTGATGAGGTATAAGTGGAATGGGTTGGGCTTGTAAAAACGGAAAAAGAAAATTCTTGGGTCAGGGTAGTACAAGCTGGATTTACTGAAGAGAAACTAGGTTAAATGATGAGGTAGCAAAGATGATAAGACGGTGTAGAGGCGGACAGAGTTGTAGCGAAGTCTTTAGTGCGCATGCACAAGCAGAAGGTGGGCGGAGTCTTCCCTCCCTTCCACTTCACAATGCGTAATACGTGTTCCATGGGGATAGTGATGACCAGGGTTGCCAGGAGAGGACACCACATGATTAGGGAATACAATCCCGGGATACGGTATATCGGGATCCCATGATCGCGGCTGTTTTTTGTATTCCAAAAATCGCAGGATTTGATATAACTAATCCCGAGAATTTCGGGATTTTTAAAAAATATGAATTACTTAATGAACTCCTGAATAATATAAAAATAAATAGAATACATAAACATAGTCATTTCATAATAATTAGGACAATAATAATAATGATTTTTTAAATAATAATATTAAGACGCATATAACTAAAAACTATATTTATTTGTACAATGATATTCTCACTTTCCGTTATTTCAAGAACGGGCGAGTTGCAAATCGCATCTTGTCTGAACACGTAAAGTCGAAACATTGTAGATATGTACTTTAGATGCTTTGCTGTTTCTTAGTTCGCATTTCCAAAAATCTTCATAATGGTTTACTGATATTATCTACTTTTTGAGACTTTATTATTCTTCATTCTTCTACTGTTTTTATTGTTAAAAAGGATTTAAGCTTATGTTTCAGACTAATGATAGAAAGTAAGTTTGTTTACTTTAAATAAAGATTTATAATTTTAAAACATAATAAATCATTTTAATTACTGAGATTTTCTATTACCCAATCCCGGGATTAGTCCCGGAACCTCGAGACAGACTTTTAGGAATCCCGCAATCCCGAGATAGTAAATAATAACCGCGATTGTATTCCCTACACACGATGTAGTAGGGAGTAGTGGAAGGGGAACCGAATTTTTATTCGTAGCCTAAAATATTTATAGTACAACTTGTAATATTTCATTTAAAACTTTATTTTAAAAAATGCCAACAATGAAAATACCATTTTGCGGTCCTTTTCATCTTTACGCCTTAGGCAGCTGGCTAATTTTGCCCACCGGGACGAGCCGGGCCTGAGTACGGATATCTTCCGACTTGCCATTGTTTGGAACCGAAAGTTATACCTAGATATAACGTCGCCAGAATAAATTGTATACTTGCATTTAGTACAATCAGCGTTTCTCACCGTGGGTCACAACACTGTATTCCCGTAGTGATCCTCTAGGTAGTGATAGGCAGATGTGGCCGCCGTTTTCTATTGGTCGACACCATTAGTGACCGAAACCGGAAGTAGAGAGAGCAAGTAAACAAGTAGAAAAAGAAAGAGATACTGCTCGCACGTAATTGGTACGTGCCTAGCCCCACCACCGTTTATCTGCGTAATTTTTCCTATTGGGCGAAGCAATAACATCTACCAATTGGATTCCACAACATTGAGCGAAAAGTGGAATCAGCAGCAAACTTCATTTAATGCTGTCATTTTTGAACGTGCAAACTATTGCTAACGCGTGCAGATTTTGTAAGTATGAATATTTATGAGACAAAATTTAGGATAAAGCTAACCCGTCAATGCACGAGTGAAAAATATTTCCGAATGTACATGAGTGGAGTTCCAGGACTCACTGTTTTATCTATATTTTTATCTTATATTTTTCTGCTTAGTGTAAATATGCCTGAAATCTTTCCTATATTCTGCTCTCCTCAGTTAAAATATCCTATCTAGCATTTTTTCATTTTGCAAGCTATGTTGAAATATTTGAAGTTCCACACGTCTTTTAATAATAATAATAATAAATTATTTTTTTATTCTTTTAGTCTTTATTCTTTTATAATATTCGATACAACGCAGTGGAGTTAGAAACGCAATGTACAGAAAGGGCGAGGTTCAGTGTCGCTGTTATTATGCCTGACCCGAAATTTACCTTTTTAGTCTTTTACCTTTTAAGTAAAGTTAGAAAACCCTACGTGCTCCGTAGAGATCTAGAAACAGTCTAATGTATTTAACCTAACATGTTTTAATTTGTATGAAGAACGGCAGAAGGAAATAGTACAACTTCAGTTTTCTCGGTTATTTCAAAATGTGCCCGCCAATTTGCGACTTCCGCTTTAGGCCAAAATGGTGGACACATCTGCCGATCACTACCTAGAGGATCCCTATATTCCCGAGTCCTGCAAACATCAGGTACCCATATCAACTAAATACAGTTCCCCATAACCTTAAAATCCTCTGAACGATCAAATACATCAGGTCGGGCCTAACAGCAGCCACGATGTGCCCCGCCTATTCCGCCATTTATATTTATGGTGTGCTAAAGACGTTTTATTATTATTATTATTATTATTAAATATATGAACGCAATACTATCTCCCCTATTATGATACCGATCTCCACACCCTAACCTCTAAACTCTAAACAATTCCCACATCCCCATCCCGTACGTTAAAAATTTCCTTTTCCAAGCTCCCGCATTGACTTCTCCAATCCCTCGTCGAAGCACCCGTCCCAGACATGTCTAATATACCGGCTCGTTCATTTCCCTGCTTATTCCTCGCCGGTGGAAGTTCGCGCGGAGGCGAGAATGTGGCCAGGCGTGTCGAATGCCATCGTTCGCGCGCCTCTCGCCACCTTTCGGCAAATTGAATGTCTCGCTAGGATCGATTTGTCTTCGTCGAAAGCGTGTCGCGTTCGACCGGCGTTCCCTTTCGTTCTAATTGGCATCCGGCGTCCACTTTTTTTCCGGGCGGTGCGGGCGGTCCGATTAGCTTTATCGGCGGGCGTGATAATTATTGCCGCGTCCCCGGCACCTTAATTAACGCGGACGGGAGGGCCGACCGGTAATTTTATTCGGTCTTAATGAATCTTTCGAGTGGACGCGGCAAGCTCAGTAGTGATTAATCTCATTAAGCAACCTCGCACGCCCGCGTCGATCGCTGGGCAATAATTATTGCGGCATCCTCCTGATTTAATCAACAACGCTGGGTCGTGTACTGCAATCTTTCTGGGAGGCCTCAATTCCACCGCGGCCCCCGCGTGGATATTTTATTGAAGACTGATGGGGCGGGGGCGTTTGCTAGCTCGGTGTTTGAATCTATTCGATTCTAGCGTCATGATTTCGAGGTCTGCAGTACTCTGTACCGAGGTAGCGAAGTTGAAGTCATTTGAAAATGCTAGGTTTGTGTACTTGTGTATTTATGTATGCCGTTGGAAAGGGCTTGCCAAGATGAATCGAGTGCTAGGGGAGAGGTGGGATAAAAGGGACATTGCAAATATCTGAAAGATAAACGATCTACCGACGACGAAAGTATTTTTGTTTTGTAACAACACTAATACATGCCCAACTACGTATAACTGCAAGGCGCTGCTATTTCAAAGATAGCGGTGATACGCGGTGAAATTTTTTCGCGCTTCAAAGTAAAATCTTTGGTGTTTTCACTTGTGTCCCATTCAATACAGCTTTCAATTTATGAAAGGGACAAAATTCACTTATTTAAAAAGCGAAAAATAAGACAAGTAAATATAGAGAGAGGTTAATATGACCATGTGCTGTTATAGTCAGATAACTGACCTTTCTAATGTTACCAATTAATAATTATAGCTCGAATAGTTATTTAGTTTTTTTACTATCTAGTCCTAAATAAAAATGTCCCTTTCATCCCACATCCCCCCTAGTATTTTTAGTTTCAAAATCAGATTACCTTAGCTTATAAGATGACTTGAAATTTGTGATTTTGAGCTTTTGAATATAAGAAACAGGTACGAAATTCGGGAGGGCACTGGAGAGAAAAAACTTACAAATGAAGGTATTAAATGTGCCCTTTTTAAATGTTTCCAAAAAATCTTTTTCACTTCTCTTCAGGTATCTTTAGAGAAGAAATTTACAACATAACCTATAGTTTTCGTTTACAGTAAGAAAATCGAAATTTGGGGGTAAGAGCTTGATATTCTAAAATATTAAAATTTTCTAGGGTTACCATTGTCCCTTTTTTAGTTCCCAACATTAAGTTTCTCCTCGATCCTTAAATTCTCCACCACCTCTCTGAATTTGGTAATCACCAGAGGCTAGGAATTCACTCCGGTATCATTTCGCCCCCACGAAATCCCGAATAGCGGACGAAGGGACCAATAAAGGTTTCCAATCGTAGCATCCCGATGTCTCGCGGCATCTGATTTCCCGCGCCCGTCGTCGGTGGTTCCTTTCGACCCCTCGGGGCGTCCTCCTCCGCCCTCGAATCTTCCCCCGTCCGTCAGTGAGACGAGAGGAGATGAACGAGCTCGATTCTTTCTGGTGTCCTCCGACGGAGTAATTCCGATGGTGCGACACGACGGCCGTGAGTGCTTCCCCGCCTGGTCGCCAATATCGACCGAAAACCGGGTAAATACACTCTCCCTCGACCACCAGCCAGCCACCACGGTGCATTGCGTCCCCTGTGGGACAAGTATTTCACCCGGCCGGCACTAGACCGAGAAACAAACACGATCGCGTCTACGCCCACGTGCCCTTTCCGCGGGATTGAAGGCTGCCGCGTATAGTTCGCGCCTGACGGATCGTCGGAGTGTGGCTGCCCCTCCGTCCGCCTTTGTGCAACGTAATTATCAGCGTGGTTCCGTAAACGGACGGAGTACAGGGCGTTTCACGACGGCTTGGCCCGAATGAAGCTTGGTATTCGAAGGAAATAATTCACTGAAGGAATATTAATAGGTAAAGGTAAGACACTAGATACGAAAGTGTAGGTATAGGCGAGCAATAGCGAGGTGTCTAGTGCGCATGCGCGAAGGGAAGGTGGGAAAGTAACCTATAACGAATTGATTCGTTTTGTTATTGTTCGTTATAGGATACATATACATATATGTGCCTACCTATATGTATTTAAGGATAGTAGATCCATACATTTTTAATACGATACATGTCAAATAATAATAATACATAGTTGGTGGTAGTTTTTTTTATGGCGTAATGGGCGAAATTCAGCAAAATGTTGCTTTAAAATTTTACCTTAATTAGATACCAGGATAAGAACATACAAATATACGTATTATAAATTTAGTTGATTATGTTTAAATTTTATAAATTGCACACATGTATATTGTATGTGAATGATTGTATTTCTTCCTATTCGTTGTGTCATATTCGTTCCTTGTAAGCGTTTTGATTTAATGACAAACAGTGTTCGTTATAAGGTCGTTCGTTACAAGGTTGTTCGTTATAAGATTGTTCGTTATACGGTTGTTCGTTATAAGATTGTTCGTTATACGGTTGTTCGTTATACGGTTGTTTGTTATACGATTGTTCGTTGTACGGTTGTTCGTTATACGGTTGTTCGTTATGGGGATGTTCGTTATATGGTTGTTCGTTGTAAGATTGTTCGTTATACGGTTGTTCGTTATACGATTGTTCGTTATACGGTTGTTCGTTATACGGTTGTTCGTTATATGGTTGTTCGTTGTAAGATTTTTCGTTATACGGTTTTCGTTATACGGTTGTTCGTTATATGGTTGTTCGTTATAAGATTTTTCGTTATACGGTTGTTCGTTATACGATTGTTCGTTATACGGTTGTTCGTTATACGGTTGTTCGTTATGCGGATGTTCGTTATATGGTTGTTCGTTGTAAGATTGTTCGTTATACGGTTGTTCGTTATACGGTTGTTCGTTATACGGTTGTTCGTTATAAGGTTGTTCGTTATAAACTTGTTCGTTATGAGGTTGTTCGTTATATGGTTGTTCGTTGTAAGATTGTTCGTTATACGGTTGTTCGTTACACGATTGTTCGTTATACGGTTGTTCGTTATACGGTTCTTCGTTGTAAGATTGTTCGTTATACGGTTGTTCGTTATACGATTGTTCGGTATACGGTTGTTCGTTATACGGTTGTTCCTTATGCGGTTGTTCGTTATATGGTTGTTCGTTGTAAGATTGTTCGTTATACGGTTGTTCGTTATACGGTTGTTCGTTATAAACTTGTTCGTTATGAGGTTGTTCGTTATAGGATACCGCACTGTATATATGTTTCCTCGAACAGATGACGTCAGCAGTTCTGGTATAAGCTTGTTCTAATTTGTCATATCGCTACAGCTCTCTTCAAATAAGGATACAGGATTTTATTTGAAATCATTATTTATATACTGATAAGAGTCACGTAGAAATTCGTATATTCGACCTAACTCTGTGCAATTCCCATAAGGCACAGAGAAGAAAATGCGTTGCGTTAACAATCCTCTACGACCCTTGTAGCACAAGTGTTTCATTGAAAGCCCGTATCCCAGAAATAATCCTCGGGCCCTTTGTGCCTTCCGAAGAATAACCGCGGCGAATCTAATTGGACGCTCATTATGTCCCCGGAAATTTTACGGGAATGCAAATAATGAGATCGAAAGATCCAATACGCGGCCGTAGAGTCGCAGCGAAGCGATTCGAGGATCCTCTAACGCGCGTGCGCCGCGCGTATCCCGTGTAATTGGGTTTTTATTATCGTGACTAAGTGGCGCGAACTTTCGTGCACGGCTAATGAGATTTGTGTCGTGGACTCAAAGCCAGAGCTTAGACCCGCGGATGAAAACGATGCGATTTTGTTAACTGGATTTGCACATCACACGTTATTCGAAGCCGCACGCTTAATATATCGTAATGCGGGGCAGGTTGGCTTGCTAAGGGGATTCAAGTCCGACAACGGGAACGATGCAAGTTTTAATTAAAGGGCTTCGCGTATCCATGCGACTGTGTATTGATGACAATGGGGATGGAAAAACAGAGTTTCAACAGCGCGTGCTTTTTATTCGGTAGCATGTGCTCAGATTTAAATAGCAAGCGTTGGAAGTTGCACCCTCCATTTTAATCTCTGGTATTTCGAACACGATGCCACAATTTTTAAAACAGTGGATCACTTCCATTTGTAGGTAGGTACTGCGTTGGAGAATTTCTGTGATTCAGCTTCTCCTATTATTTCAGAACTTCCTGTGTAATATATTGGGACATTTTTTATTTAATGGACCCCAACCAACGGGCGGAAATTAAGGGGGTATTCTCGTCTAGAAGACCAATTCTTTTGCCTTTTTTTAGGCACGACACATAAAAAACTACACCGTTTCTACCGATGAGCATTATCCGCACATACTTATTAACATTTCAGTAAGTTGCAAAAAAATTTCAGCCGTATATAGTAATAATTAATAGATGTATGGAACATTTCATAAAGCTTGTGCAAAAACAGTTGCCTCATAATGTGCACGATTCCGGCTATTCCGTTCATCTCAAACAAAAAAAACCAAAAGGATTCTTAATCAGTAAGAGTGTGGCTATAGTCCTTAGCAGATTTATAAAAAAGAATAAAAAAATTCACAAAATGGCAGCACATTGAATTTATTTTCTTTTTTAGCGTCCTTTTTTCGTCTTTAAACGGCTTTAAACATGTGGAATAAAAACTACCGGTTAGAATTATATGTTTTCTGAAGGTGTACGACAAAGATGGACCAGATTGATCCACTAGAAGTTGAGATATCGTGCACACCGTCATTAAAAACTCCATATCTCCATTAATTATTATTATTATATATGGCGGAAATTTTATTACAACTTACTAAAATGTTATTAAACACATATGTATAATGTTCATCGATTAAAACTGTCGAGTTTTTTTGTGTGTCGTTCCTAAAGAGGATCGTGGATATCGTCCTTCTAAACGCGAATACCCCTTTTAACATTTTGAGGGCATTGGCCTCCTTTCACGACGATATTTTTTGGAAAGTATTAAAACTATTGTCCCTATCAATTTTTCCAGCAGAAACGAACTTTGCCAACAGTTTTAATTAGTACCCTGAGTATTTAGTATTCAAACTAACAAATGACCCGCGTTCATCGGAAACTAAAATCGACAAAGTACCTATTTAAATGACGAAACAGCTGCTACAGGTTTCAGCTACTTTTACAGGGTTGAACATTTAACGTTAGGGCGAACATAGCCAGCTTCGTCACCAGTGAGTTCGACATGGTATTACGGACAAACTGGGAATCTGCTTCGTTTTATACTCTGGAAAACGCACGCGAGCGAAAGTTTCCGCGTGGGGCTTTCGCAGAAGTACGCGCACCGGAGTTTTGTTTACGGTAAAATCAGAATTTTAGAGCGTCGTTCCGGAAACATTAAGCCGCCCAGGGCTTCCGAATCGTCGCGAACCGCGAATCCTTCGACGTTCAGGTCCCTTTTATTTCGTATTCCCCATCCAGGGTGAAGCGTAATGCTTTTTCTGGATCAAGCTACTGAAAAATTCATTTACGCAGCATTGTCCCTTTAATGTCCCCGGGGACATAAATATAAACTTAGGCAGAGAGGGAAATTAACGAACAAGGTAAAGGGAAGCAGTTTATTCATATATTTGGCTATGCAACAAAATAGAAATAGTGTCCAGTCCCTCGGGAAACGCTTGCCTGGCTCACTCTTTTGTAAAATGTCAGATTCCTTGTTAAGGGGCTACATACGTTTAGCCCCGACAAAAATAAGTGATTTTAGGATTCCTTTTCAGCGATTTTATTACAATAAATAAAACAAAATACTTATTACACATGATTTATTAGTCCATAAGGTGCGCGAAAAAATTTACTTGCAATAATTTGTGTAATACATTATTTGTGAATTTTTAGGTTCTTGAGATTACTGCAGAAAAAATGGTCAGCGTGATATTCCTGTAAAAAAATGTTGCTGTTATGAGCTGACGGGACAAATTATCTAATTTTAAAAAAATAATCAATCTATGACACTTTAAAGTTAAATGAATTTTTCATGCAAAATTTTGCTCTGTAATTGTGCAAAAAAAATTAATTAAACAAAATGTTAGAAAAATGGACCGTCAGCCCATAATGGCAACATTATTTCACAAGAATATCATTTTACTTTTCAGAGCCATCAGTGTTTAAAGGATCTAACTGTGATCATCCTGGCCATTTATTCTGCAATGGTCTAAAGGACTTCAAAGATCATAAATAATTTAATACACAAATTATTGAAAATCAATTTTTTCTTGCACTTTTTGGACTAATAAATCATTTGTAAGAACTATTTTATTTGACTTTTTTTAATAAAACCCCTAAAAATGTAACTATTAATTAAATTGAACTAAAAATGTAATCCCTTAAAGGTCTTCATCTTTCAAACGAACCTATTCAGAACTGCTTGCGAAATGGCAGTCAGAAAATCGATTCAATAAGTTATTCTCGTCTCAATGAATCTCTAGGCGTCTCTGAATCCTCCGCAAACCGATGAATAACAAATTGCTAATTCTACATGTCTACTTGTCAGTTCGAAGCTTAAACGATTAAATCAGGAGGCAATTTTAGGAACAGTTATAAATTTTATACGAACTTCAAAGTCGCAGGAAACGAATGACATTGTTTCCGCGGTATCGTAAAGCGAATCGCGAAGCCAGTTTTACGAGGGAGGCTGGTCGCGTTATAAATGGACGAAGATCGCGAGGGGAGGTCTAGGTTTTTCGTGGTCGATTGAAAATTCTGATTGTTGACTCGAGGACATAGATAGGAACAAAGGGAAACGTTCGCGGAAGCTCGATATCGATGGAATCCCGCTGGGAGAGTTTTCGATATTCAAAAGAGACTAACGCATCGCGCCGCGTTTTCTCCAGCCGAACGCCAACCTGGTTATATGTAGGAAAGGAAGCCAGCTTTCCGAATAACACCGCAACCGACCGAGCTCCGGCTCGTTTAAAGGCTGTCTGTGATGCTGCAGCTGCACAGAACCGGCTCGAATCGACAGTTTTTTTGTAAAAAGACTCGTACGAAATTAATTAGCAGAATGAGGATCATGAGATACTAATTACGGTTATAAAAGGATCGACATTGCTGGAAATATTGGCATATTTTACGCGAATGTTAAGCTCCATCAACGTTTTGTTTGATTTTTATCCTTTTATTATACGCGTTTCAGTGGATTTTATATTCACTTTAATTAAATCTTGTTGACACACAGAGGCAGCTGAAATGGCTTCAAAATTAATTAACTGGGATCAGTTTAATACCTCCATATAATGTTTACATGTACAATGATTAATCTTGTATTAATTCTGCTAAATGAAGAATCCTTGTCGAAAACACTGCCAAGTGCCAAAATTGAAAAAAAGAATTTGTCGGAAAATGTTCTACGTGACAATGGTAGGTAATAGATAGGTACTATAGAATAGAATTTGATTTTCGGCATTTACAGTGTTTTCAACAAGGACTCTTCACCTATTTTATTTTATTTTACTTTATTATACTCCTTTTATGTGCAAAGGTTTATAAATTATTGTCAGGAAATGACTGGGAAGTTATTCAGACGCTGTGTTTGTGGTCATGACTCGACGCGCTTGTACTTTGAGGGAAGTAAGTGGAATTCCAAAAAAGTTGGGTCTGTCAGCATAGGTATTGGCTAAATTGCACACACTAAGTTGTAACCAGATGGGTGTGACCAAAAGAGGAACTACATAGTTTGGGTTTAAACAGAGGGAAGCTTCTAAATTATCTTCTGATACAATAGGAATTCTCATTCATCTGCTCAATAGATACACAGCGATTCGGAAGTTTAGCTGATTGTTAATCGTTTGTCAGTGAAGAACCAAGGTGGCTGACAGTGAAGGAGAGTGAACGGGGCGCGTTCCGGTCGCGGACTTTGGCGTCGCTGGAACACCGGCAAGAGGATATTGCTACGGAGGGAGCCACGTCAAACTCGTCGTTGCGCGAGACACTTTAACGTCGTAATAGCAGAAGCGGCCAATCTTCTTTTCTGAAAAGCATTTCTGAGAACACGTTTTGGGTCGTCGGCGTTCCCTCCCGTGCTCGGGCACGAGAAGAAGGAAACGTTTCGGATGTGAGACGTGAAAGCGTCTTTAGAGATTCTTAAATCGATTTGTGTGGAATCCCGAGGCGTGCACCCCTGGTTCAAGGGAAGAGTGTTTCGAGGAGTGCCTCGATACAAAATTCCTTTAGTTTAAGGAAAGAGTAGTGCAGGGGTCTTTGACCTGGCGCACACGCACCCCGAGGTGTCTGCGGTTAGATTTTAGGGGATTTGTGGACTCGGGAGGGTGGAACTTTGTGGTGTTCTGTTACACAAAAGCTTCGGTTATAGAAATGAGAGTAGGTACATAACGGGGCATCGGCTAATAATCACTCAAACAGATCCTTCGTCAACCTTAAGAACAAGAGTATTTCTGGTTTAAGAGGGAATCCTATTTTTTGGGCAGAAAACATAGCAAAGTTGGGGTTTTTTTTAAGAAACTAGCGATTCGATTCATCTGATATTTGGACAATGATTTTATGCATCTTGAAAGAAGTTACAGGTTTTTTTATTAATTTTTAATAATAAATATAGGATTATAGGAGGAAATATAGAAATTGGCGGCAAAAAACTCACCAACACGCCGCGCAACATTCGTCGTCCGCGGATGTGCATGATTGTTATCTTCCAAGTAATCTGAAATAGAAAAATGAAACGGCGTTTTACTTTATACATATGTAGCTTCCATTTGGCGAACCAGAATAAGACAAAAAATATTATTGATGAGCGGTGAGTTTTCAATCTGAAAGGTCTGAACCTCTTATTTGTGCTATCCAATTTTACGCCAATTTCAATATTTCCTCCCATCATTTTATACCTAAACTCCTTTATTTACTATTAAAAATGAATAAAAAAACCTACAACTTCGTCAAAGAAATTCTCAAATTTTACTACCTTAAAAGAAAAACACGCATTAAGCAGTCATTTAAAACTTGACCAAATACTCACTTAAATAAACAAAACCTTTTTGATCCTCTCCGCACAGAGTTGCCATTTCCTCTTTCTACTCAGGAAGTCATCAGGATCAGTGCAATCAGGACTTGACACCAGGAGGTCTAACAACACTTTCTTCTCACCTTCAATGTTCCCTTTACGAGCAGAATGAAACTATATCTCATTAATTAATAACTCTCCGTTCACTCGATGTTACCTCGCCTAGCCTTTCTTCCTGGTCCACTCTCCTGGAACATAGGGAACCGAGCAGATCGACGTCCCGAGCGAGATGCATCGCGGTTGCAGGGGGATCAAGCTTCCCTGTTGTCTTCCATCTTCTATAAATTGCTCGACGGAGAAGCTCGCACGGTAGAAGCGGTGAATGAATAATTTCCGACGGTCCTCCAAAGACTCAGCCCCCGTTCCCTCACACCTGGGCCTTGGTTTGCGGCGAGCTTCTACTCGGGAACCTACTAAACACCGCTCCCTGACGAGGACGTGTTGTCCTCGTCCGAAGAAAGCACGGTCTGGCACAAAAAGCAAACCCGATTCTCTCTCTTGAATTTTCATTCTCTGCTGACTGTTCACGACGTGGAGACGTCTGACCTCTCAGTCCGCCAGCAAACAGCCGAGCGCTTTCGCGAAGCGGAGGCGGGAAATTTTTGGTTAAGGGAAACTTGTGAAATCATGAGCGTATGTGTGTACAAAGCTTCTCCAAGTTCTTTTCGTAGTGCAAGATGAAAATTAAATTTCCTTATTTCCACGCGATTCCCACTCACAAGGGTAGTTCCACAACTCAGAAATTTAAAGAAATCTGAAACATTGCAGAAATGTAGCCCAAGGGATGCTAATAACGTAACCATTTTGGTTCGGCAATAAAACGATCCTAAGTATGAAAACATCCCCCTTGAAAAAATTCCGAGTTTTCATATTATCGTGAATATCTACGAAAGTGTTAAATATATAAAAAAAAAGTTAAATTCAAAGTTTTATGGCTTTCAATATCCTACAACATCGGGATAAAGAATTGTCGAAAAAGAGGGTGGTGGGGATAAATTTTGAAAAAATAATGTTTTTTTGCAAAATTCTAAAGAATTTTAAACCGCCACTTTATAGGGCGTACAAAACCATAGAACTCTGAATTTAACTTCTTTTTGACAGCTTTTATAGTTTCGTAGACATTCACGATAATTTGAAAAATTACCATTTTTCAAGGGCGTGTATTAATCCTTAGGGTCACTTTATTGCCGAATCAAAAAATAATTACGTTATTAGCATCACTTGAGCAACATTTCTGCAAAGTTTCAGATTTTTTTTAATTTTCGAGTTGCCGAACTTCCTTTGTCAGTCTCTGCTGCACCATTGTTTATAGTCTGTTCCTCAGTATTTACGTCACACTCGTGGTGCCAGGCACAGTGGTATGTAAATTAATATCGTAAAATGCTCAATGTGTCCTCGAAGCACGGAACCTCGTCCCCAATTCTGACATTTCAAGTGTGGAGAAAGACGAGCGTAAAAAAAACCTTCCTCCTCGTGTATTATCGGATGTACGTATCGACTTGACGGTCCTCCGTAATCTCGAGATGGTTCCGCCACGAAATTCCAGCTCCTGTTCGTTTTTCCTCCGTCGGTGGCACCGAAAATCAAGCGAGATACGGTTATATCGAGTCTTGCGGGGAATTGAGAAATCGCCTCGGCGAAAAACTACTCTGATTTATCTATCGGCGATCTCGGTCCTCGGTTCAACAGTTATCCGACCGTTTCGCCCGCCCCTGCCAGCGCGCCCAGCTGCAGTTTTTGTCCCAGCGTCGGACGCGGGGCAACATAATCCGCTCGATCGGGGATAACGGCACCGTTGCAAGCGAAAAGAATTTCAATGCGGCCAACTTCTCGCCGACCGGGCCGTAATTTCGTTCACTTTCAATCTTCCCCCGTTATTATTGGCGCGAGCGAGAGATAACAACAGGGATAATGCCGCGTCGTCCCCGAAGAGCCATTAGTATCGCTTCGGGGGGGAGGGGGGGGGGAGGGGGGGGATGCAGATTGCGATTCGAGGGCTGCTTTGCAAGGGGTTTTACAATTGTAGTTTTGAGTTTCGAGGTTATGTTCAGGGCTGAAGAGTTTCTTTTGTACTGCTAGCTGATTGCGACGGATGTTTGTGATTCGACTGGCGCGTGCGGGTCTTATTATCTACTTCGTAGCACGAATTCTGCAAACATAGAGGGATGATAATAGGGATGATGTAGATTGGAAGTTTGGAGAACGAATTAATATGGAGACATCACTATTGGTTGGCTATTTAAGTAGGTGTAACGAATATGGTTATGGTACTTCGACTGTCTCTTGATGTGTTGCCAAGTGGTCATTTAGCTGTCGTTGAGGAACAGTGTTGCCAGGTTCGAGGGAAAAAGGGAAAAGTAGTATACTTGGTGAATTAGTGACGTCATGACACATAAGTACTGTAGATAAATAGAGGTGGAGACTGTAGAGAGAGTGAAACACAGGAAACGTCACTCAAGTCACCTGATGCAAGTGAGGTAGGTGATAGGTGTAGAGCGGTAGTGGGGGTAATGTGACGTCATAGTAATTCCCCCGGTTGGGGCCCGACATTGGCTGCCGGGCTGCCAGGCAATCCAGTACGCGTACTGTCATATATGACGTCACTTGGCTTGGATTGGATCGGCGTTAGCATGACGTCACGGCGTCACCAACCAAATATAAGTGTTCCTCTTCTCCTACACCGTACATCATCGACGTACAGAATTCAATACTCGGAGCGCATGAAACTTGGATGGAACGCGCGAAACTGAATCATCGCGCTAATGTCAGATAAATGTAGCCGCCAGGAGCGCGGAAACTGTCAGAAATCGTCAGGTAGCTGGTAAACGAGTTTCTGACGACGCGATAAACGACTGCAAAGGCACTCTCCTCGTCCCCCCTGTTCCCTGCGCCATTCCCGCAATCCGAAGTCGACTAGCAAGGAGCTGGTTCATCTATCGAAGAAACCACGCGACCGTATCGCAGGTTTATCTCGTCCTTTTGCCGCGATACGCAGCCACGACGATCCATCAGGCCGAGCCGGGCACGTACCCGCGCGACGGTAACCATCCACCGTGGCCTCATCTGAAATAAGATCTTTTTTGGATCAAGGCCGTGCGCGTCGCCGCGAGGATCTCCGTACCTCAAAGTGGCTGATGCATCCTCCGAGTGTAGAATATACCGGCGGGAATCGGGGAATCGATCTGTTCTCGAGATTGATACCGCGCGCTTAAAGAGCGCGGAAGATTGCGCGGCGCATCGGAGCAGCATAATTTTCTGACTTACGAATTTCCTGGCGTGCCTCCAAGCACGCGTCGAGATGCGAGCTCCGTGACATATGATTCAAAATTCTGGGAATGGTAAACAGGAATCTTCGAGACGCGGGTAGCTACGTTGCTTTTGAGGGCGCATTTTCTGCGAGGCGAAGAGAGATTTATTTCTTTATATGTACTGCACATACCGCAGATGGTACTTTCGGTATATCAGGAGGCAAATGATTGTGGGCTATGCTGCTGGTACTTGGAAAATATTTGAGTGGCTCCAAATCGAGATAAAAGTTCTTTGAAAAAAATTGGGAATTTTTTAATTTAGGATATTCAATTACGATAGTACAATTTTGTTTCTGTACTTGTTTCACTTTCGCGACGTATCGCAAGTTCGCTCAGACAAAACTGAATTGCTGCATAAGTTCTGCCCGCCAGAGTACGACTTCTACAAATTCGATTTTTTTATTTTTTTTTTCATCATTAGTTTTGACATTTTCCCATTTACATATTTTTTTTATAAAAATCTTCGGATTTATCATTAAAAAAAGAACTTGTTGCATGTTTTTTTAAATTTTTTGATATTTTCTTTTTGCCTGGCATTCACAAGAGATGGACTTTTAATTCGCAGCAGCTCTTGCTGCACTCTTTCAAGTTGTTGACAATATAAATCAGCATTGATAGTTGTATGTACCTGTATTGACGAGCTCTTAATATAAACAAAGTGGCGGACAGAACTTATGCAACTACCCGTGCTACCAAGTTAAAGTCACGTCCAGATACTACATCAACGTGAATGTCGCAGCAATATTCAAATATGGACGCAGCTTAGGAGTTGTCCATAAATTACTTGAAGGTAATTTTGGCGATTTCTTATACCCTCCCACCCCCAGTATAAGAATTCGTAAGATGTTATTTTTCAACCCTCTCCCCTTCCTCAGGTAACATTTTTTACATTGCATTTTTTTCAGTTATTAAAATTCTTTTAAAGGTTTATATAATTGAAGACTCCTTGTACAAAATACTGTAAGTGCCAAAAATCAAATTCCGCCAGTAACAACTCAAGCCATGAAGTCCTCAAACGCTTCACGCACAAACTACATTCGCCGGACACGAAACGCAAAAGCATGGAAAAGCACACAAGTGCAGTGATACGTGGATCGATGGCAGAGGGTGAAAAGACCTAGGCACTCGTTCAAACGCGACCCTAATGGAGGTTCGCGGGGATGGGGATAGAGTTGATGTCGAGAGTAATTAATATACACGATGGTGGGAGGGATCCGGAATTCCTGAGCGCGGCTTCGAAACTCTGCCCGTGAAACCCGACGCACACGGAGCTCGCGACAATGCGAAGCATCGCGCGAGACAGACAGAATGTAACCAGCAGTTTCGCGACGAACCTCTCCGGCGGTGACAGCTCGGAGGCGCGCGGTATCGCCCACGGGGACTCGCTAAGTTTCCCCGAGAACTTTGTTCTTCGCGAACCTCGCCAGGAATACTCGCCCCGGAGTCTCGTGGTCGGGTAATGCGCTCGGGACGGGTGCAGCCCGCCGCGAGTGGGTCGCAATTCGAACGATGATAATTCCTTCCGCACCGTGCACTTCGTTCAGGCTGGCACTGCCGCGTCACCTGGCGGTGGACGCCGCGCTCGCGGGCGCGCATGCGCACTGCGTCTCACGGGACGCGCGACCAAGTGAGCGGAACGATTTCTTCGTTTGGAGGACCCTTGTGCGGCAGCTTTTCTTGCGAGGAAAGTAGATCATTAAGTTACTTGGTAGTGAGTAGTATTGGAGAGGAAAAGAGAATTAAGAAGTGAGAATTCTAGGCGTGGTAAATTATTCTTGAATATTTTAACTAGGTGATGTTTTCATGAAATGGCCCCTGTGTGCTTAAAAATCATTAAAAGCGCGTTGGCTCGGTCTGCTCGCAGCAGATTCTGCATAAATATGATGTAATATGTTTCACCCTGTGCCCTAGTGTAATTATTAAACTTTACGCATGGATGAACTCGCCTTCTCTAACAAGGAGACATTTTCAAGTGAAATGTAAACTCGTCCTCCCCGGTTAACGAGTTACCTTGGTTCAAAGAATAATTTTCTCCCGAATGTTTACAGATTGAACAACCTGGCCAGTGACTCCACTCGTTCCGCAGCTTTCAGGCTTAACGCGGTACGCCTCCCTGCCTCGTGCATCAAAGACGATGGAAATTATTCAGGAAGAAGCTGGATGAGGCTATGCCAAGAGACATCTCGTGCAACTTTAAATAACTTTATGCAGGACGTCCCTCGAGTGTAACAGTTACCAAACTCTGGTGATTTTCGTTGTTCCCTTAACACTATTAGGTTGGTGCGCATAAAGCGTTGTATTATTTTTCAATCTAACTTCAAAGGCGCGCTCTACAGCTTCCTATATCGAATTAGAATAATTCGTCTGTGATTCTTTCTATCTTTTCCAAATGACAAAACGGTTTTACTACTGCAGTTTGATGGAAATTAAACGTTTCCGGAGCCGGAAACTGCGGCAAAGACTACATCTGAGGATTTATCTTGGCACACGTAGAATTTTATAATAGAATTCTGCTGAACAATTTCTATGAAACTCTGATTAAATTGGAACGTTCATCGCCAAAGAGCAACAGATTTCTGAAAAGCATTTCTATCGCGTCGTTAGCGAGCGGATGAGCCTCGACAGTCAAGAGATCGTTTAGGCAATTCGAAGCAGAAGATCGCCACGTCACGGACTCGGTGGCGCGAAAAAAGCCCCTCCATCGCGAAATTACGCGCGGAGTAGCGGGTTCGGGCTTTTGACACAGTTGCGCGGACTCG
This sequence comes from Andrena bucephala, assembly GCA_947577245.1. Classification (NCBI taxonomy): domain Eukaryota; kingdom Metazoa; phylum Arthropoda; class Insecta; order Hymenoptera; family Andrenidae; genus Andrena; species Andrena bucephala. The sequence continues at coordinate 2,385,620 of OX387717.1, read as the reverse complement.
TCGCGCGCGAAAGCCGCTTTCTTTCCCGCCATTTCGAATTAACAATAGGCGAAGACGCGGGGGCGTTCAGGGGCGAGGAGATCGCAAAGTACGCGTCCTCGAGGGGTGGTTCAGAAGAGGTCTACCGTCGACCCTTCCATTCGAAAGCACGGTCGAATGGATCGTGGATTGTGACGGGCTTTGAAACGTCTCGAGTCGCTTCGAACATGTGACAAAAAACTTGAATCACTTCAAACGTTACTAGAGTTTCAAAGATTTTTAAAGCCTCGGTGGGCTCTGGGTTTTGATTTACAGAGCCCCTTCTTTCTTGCTCGGTGATAAGAATATTTTTCGTTGTGGTAGGCTGAATGAGAAACGAAAGACTGGTCGAGACTGTGCAGACTCAGCACGACTTTTGAAAGGGCGGTGTTAAAGGGAGCTGCCACGTTGGACGCGTGAAAATCATAGGTTTTCATAATTTTTTCCTTTTCAATAATGAACTCAATAGAAAGACTGATTTAAAAAAATCATCTAACCCACATCAACTGCGGATTACAGATTTTTTGACGAATATCTCGAAAACTAAAGTCGAGCGATGGTAACATGTGTAGGAGAAAGTAGTTTAGAATCATGTCTCCGACAACATATTCCAAGGTCATCGAAATCGGCGAGGACAGTCCTTTTCTAAATAATTACCATTTTTCTTTTCATAATTTCGCGGAGGACTAGTGCTCCCTGAAACACCGGTTAAGAACCACCGGTTTAGAAGTCCAGCCTGTCCCCCGAGCGTTGGACTTATAACGAGACAAAACTGTATACCGAATCAGCAACCCTTTCTTATAACGATTCATTCTACGTGCAAACAGTATCCAAGGCGATGTGAAGCAGAGTAACGTTGAATCGAATGGAGCATTTGCAAGTGGACGGGTAGAACGTCCATCACTAATCGTGGTTCGTCTCGCGACCGAATTAGGTCAGAGGCCCCGAAGTACGAGAGATAGAGAGGGAGCGGTATACGCCTTAAGGGCTCGAGCAGGAATATCGCGTTACCAATCCCTGGCACTCGTACGGATAACGCTTTTACACCGACAAGCTTCTCGTTTCCCCATCTATCTCGGCCCTTCTGGTTCGTGTACACACCCGACCGCAGCCACCACAGCCCCGACGTCTGCACGTGTGCTGTGGATGTGAACGTAAACGCGGGCAAAATCGAATCGTATAATACGGTCACGTGGTGAGTGATTTTCGGTCGGCCTGATTACGCTTATTCAGCCACGTGACAGATTTCAAATTTACTTGGCGCTGCCGGTGCGACGACGGCTGGCACTCGTATACCCGGTGGCACGTGTGCGCGCGCGCTAACTTGACGTAGTCACGTATAATCAGGTGGCCCAGAATTTATTATGGTACGTGCGTTACATGTGCCATTACGACGCGCGATAGACGCTCCTGTCGACCGATTTATCGCCGATACATGGACCACCACCCCGATACTTTCCCTCGACCGCCTCCTCCATCGGCGGGCACAGTTGGCTCCACCCGGTTATAACACGGAATTCGATTACCCGGAACGCGGAGTGCCCCTCAGAGCCGTCTATTGTCGGCGTTAGCCCGTGTAACGGCAGCGCCCCTCTTTATCCGAATTCGATTACAGGGCCGTTTTGAATATTTTCCCCGCGGTATCGCGGACGCGCTCGCCGCTTTCGGGGAAATGGGATATTTTATATGCCGTCACCGGGGCTAGATAACGGACCGACGGATCGACGCAACGCAATCTCTCTCCGCGGCTTGCATTCGGTATGCCGCCGCGCGCCGGGGAACCCCGTCTTGCTTCGCCGAAGGAAGATTACCGCGGGGTTTCCCCGAGTCCGAGGAACACGGAAACGGGGAGAAGTTGGATGAACAGTGTAGTTTCTGGGGGTTGCGGAGGTTCTTGTCGAGCTTTAATTGTTTGCAGGTTAAAGCCGGGAATCCACGTGAAAGCTAAGCTAAGCTATGCTATGCTAAGTTTGAAGAAATTAGCTGCAATACGTACTAAGCTAAGCTGTGTTATGTTTTTTTCGGAAGCTAAGTTACCTTGACGTAGCTATGTTTGCGGGAAATCGCGGGGAAGGGAATTTCGTGTTACGTCAAACTAACTTAGCTTCAGAAAAAAAACACAGCTCAGCTTAGGTTAGCTTTTTGTGGAAGCGGGTCCATTAAGATGTATTGAAGCTAATTTTTTTTAGGTTAGCTTAGCTTTCAGGTGGATCCCCGGCTTAAGCACCGTTTGTAGGTACAGATTTGGGACAGTTAGTCTTTTTGGCTTGCCTTTAACCTTTCACTGGTCACGCGCCTTAGAATCGCATGGTCGGTCACGTGGGGTTTGCCAGACCCTATATGAAAGACACCTAGAATCTACATTATCATTATTATTTTTTTTAACTTTATTCCACTAAAATGCACACATAAACTCAGTTATACGAAATAACAAAATTCGCACGATTGAAATAACAATGTTATGCGCGTTTAAAGATGGCTCGGGTTTATTAAATTCTACGTGCCTAGTCGAAAGTGAATACATTATCGTGTAGATTGGAAGAGAATGAGGGACACTCATTGTTAGTTCCTCGCAGTCACCCATCGGGACAAGAACAGATGAAGTTGACGGGATAGGGATCACCTTATTCTTTCGAGACACTACTGTAGTAGGAAATTCTAAAAATGCTCCATTTTTCGGAATATTTGAAAGGACTTTTAAGGCTATTATAGTAACTACTATAAGCTATTATAGTAAACACCTTTCTTTACCATATCATTTCATTGCGATAGGCTGAGATTATTTGAGGATGCAGCAATAGACGTAATCAACTTTAGAGCTGTAAGGTGGTTTATCACACGTGTACTACGGTAACGAGTGAGAAAGTTCAGCTATAAGGTATCTAACTCAACAAATCCCACAACTTTGGTCCTCAAGTGATATGGCCGATACTAGGATTTACAGCGTTGTGTGCCCTTCAAGTGTCCATTCAGAGGTTTCACCTCTCAGCGACAGTTAACTACTCATCAACTTCACCCAAAGAGTGACCCAATGAAACTTAAGTGCAAAAGTTCGCATGTACAGTTCCGTCCACACTTCACTGCCCAAGTTTACCTTACTATGAAACCTGAAACTCCAGTCAGGCTCCTGGAAACATTCCTCTAGGTTTCAAGAAGAAGAGCCCAACAGTATTCGTCAAAACTTCTTTTTCACGAGAATTCAAGCGTGACGAATTTAATCATAAAAATTGAACTCCATATTCTCCCAAATGTTGCGACAGTGCACACTAAACATGCAACCACAAGCATACCGCGCAGTTACAAGGTCTCCAACGCGCAAAGGTGCGATGGCGACGATCCAGCTTAGAGGTTTGACAAACGATCTACCATTGAGGGATTAGTATTAGGCGCTAGGCAATCAAAAGCCTTTCAGCCACTTCTTCCTTCCCCCTCTACTTAATTCCGGCCACAAATCTCGCCTAATACTATACCCATAATAATTTCAACCTTATCAGAGACTCGAGCCCCCGTTCACTCCCCTTGTTAGCAATAAAAGATCGATCAACATCCCGGCGACAGCGCGGCCCAAACAGATGGCTTTCTTTCTGCCGTTTCTGCGACAATAACCGAAGCCAGTCTGGAATACCGAGATTACCCTGGCAGCTAGTCCGTTTATCTCGCGGCCGCGACGTCGTTAGTCCTCTCGCGAGCGCGGCGAAGATTGATGAAGCGTGCAAGGGCGGCGGCTCCTTCTCCAGCCGCCCCCCTCTCGACCTTGGCTGAGGAAGGTGGGGTGGTTTTTCTCTCGATTCGTTTTACCGCCCCCGCGACGCCTACCATCGCTCGCTCGTTCCACGGCTCTTTGGACGAGCCTTTTCCACGTCGTCGACCGTATCCGTCGTCGTTCTTTACTTGCCACCTGTAATTTGCGGTTACTCGAGTTTGATTCCCCTCCGATCGCTTCTGTACCCCCCGACGAACACCCTCTCGTCGCCCGTCAGTCGATCGATACCTGTCCTCCGATGCGAAATCCATCTTCGGCTGGAACGTCACTCGTGAATTCTTTATCCACCCACGATCGCCACCTTTCCAGGCCTGATCACTTTGCAATTAGCCGGCGGCGGCTGTCAGTGACAGCGCGCTGGTAATTAGCCGCGATAATTTCCGGGACGTGGTTTATTCAGTCGCCTTCGCGGGCGAGACGTATCGACGCGGCTTTGTCTGGAATCTGGATTGCCCTGAATCGATCGCCTCGCGGAGAACTTTGCTGGTCGACGAATTTTAACTGTTTGCGTGGACTTTTGTCATTTTTCAGGGTGCTTAGGTGATCTTCATAGCGTTTGAGGATTGGGATCATGAGGGAAGTGTGAATCTGTACTGTGTTTTGCATAGTGATACTGATTCCGTAAAAGCAGCAGAGGCAGGGCCGCATTTACCACGAAGTGCTTCATCGGCATCTTTCTCCTATTTATCCTGCTTTTACTAAAATTCTCTTCCTTTGGAAATTCGTTCTCTGACCTCTATCCACGCTTTTAAATGTGCTGCCCGTTCTTTTATTCTCGTCCCCTATCCGTAACTCCCTCCCCTTGTCTTTTGGTTCTCTCTTTCGCTCTTCTGTTGTTTCGCTAGCTTTGTTTCTGATAGATAATTTTTTAGGTTAGGTTGCAAAACAGCAGGTTTGCTGAACCTCGCCCATTTATCACATAATTTATGTAATTTGTGCTGAATAAAGTCGAATTATTATTATTATTATTATTCTCTATGGGGTGACATTTTAGAAATGTGTAAGAATTTGATTAACTGAAATAGACTGGTCCTTTTGAGGCCTCACACTTATGTTGCGCCTAGGGCCTTCAACAATATAAATGTCCAGTTTTTCAATACATTTATTCAAGTTCGACAGAATTCTTCTTTATTGGCCATGTACCATCTAAACAAATCCCACACATTTGGTGCCCCAAAATATTCCTCACAATCAGAATGCCCTTACATCTCACAGATGAGTTGTACAATTTGCTCATTCGATTATGGCACCGTGCCTTTGATTAGCCGACTTCACATTGTTGGTCCTTTTCTTTGCGATGATTCATACCATATTTCGCGAAAATGGCCTAGGGCATTACCACGTCATAGGTTCCTGTACAGAACACTTCCATTTTGTGAGGAAACATCACTACGGCTGAGCCCTACGATGAGTCGCGCCATGTACCGTAGCCTTGATTCGATCAGACGAGAATCGACTCGAAGGCTACTCGAGGCTTAGCTATCGGTTCGCGTCCGCCGCGGTAGGTCGATTCGGGAGCACGATTTTACAGGCAGTGTCGGTCGATAATACAGGCCTCGAATCGGATATATTCAGCTACGCGGGGGGGGGGGGGGGGGCAGCCAATATGTTTATCGGCCATGAAAGCCCCGGCTGCCAGATAAAAATCTCGTTGCAGGGGCGCAGGGAACGTGTTCGATGGGTGGCGCGAACGATGGAACGGCAATAACTCGAGGAACACCTCGCTGTGCCGAAACAATTCCAGCTTCTGTGTTATTTCGATCGATCGTAAAGCCGGCGGGCGACGTCGAACGCGGCGACCATTATCGAGGACAATGACGGGGACCAGTCTCGAGGAATTATCAGAGACGACCTGGTGGAAGGTCCCCTAAAAGGACGGACGTTTTATCTTTCGCCGTGAAAGGACCAAAGTTCTATCTGCCCGGTAACGATAATGCTTTGTATACAATCGCTACTTATTGCCTTCGTCGTCGATTTTCCTGCTTCCCGTAAACGATCTCCAACGTCGCGGAGTTGCTTGCCTTTGATTCAGCTTTCTGCTTACGCCATAGTTTCTTCCTCGCGATGTTGATAGCTGTGTGATGAGATTACGTAGTTGATCAAATGGCAATAATGATGTGTGGGGCACAAGCAGTGCCCTTGAATTTGGAGGTACGAAAGAGAGAGTGCAGTTTTTTTCGCAATCATCGGTATTATTAATCTTGAGCGTTAATCGAGGGAATTGCGTGATTTGAGTATATAATAATAACGATTTTATTACAGTACAAATTTACAAGCAATGAGCTGATGAATGGACATTCTTTAGCATTCCTGCTGTTTTGTAAAGCTAATTCTATAGACCAGGATTTCCCAACCTTTTTTGAATCGCGATCCCCTTTTATATTTCTCAAATAACCTGCGACCTCTTCACATAAAGTAAGGTGAATTTAATAAGGTAAGTAAACACATTAAAAATAGGTATTTCAGAATATAATTCTTAATATAAAACTTAATAATTACAATAAATAAGTGCTAAAAATCGCCAACTAAAGATAACTGTGGCGAGCACCCGGAAAATACTTCGCAACCCACAATTTGGAAATGACTGCTATGGACGTAACGTGACATAACCACTAAATTGAGTTTGACCCTATCGCGTTTAGAGTCAAACAATGAAAACTGTAAAGCACAATTAGTTTTCTTCCCAACCACTATTAAATCCTGTTCTCACTCGTACGATGTCTTCTCCTGCAAATTTGAGGTTAGGATCTTTTTCGTACTCACACGCCGAACAGAACACGTGAAGGAACGTGTGGTTAATGTAAACACACGAATAATGTGTTTATTTATACACAATGCGGACTCACTAAACTAATAGTGACTATACGAAAAGGAAATAATTCACGAATCGATACTTGCTCTTCGACGTGCTGGCAAAGAAGAAGGAAAAGGAACGCAACGAGACTCTAATTGGCGATCGTTCCGCATATCGATCGCCTTGAGCGCCCTCGTGGCAATCTCGCGGCGCGGAATACGAAATGGGATCTTCGTGTTTCTTTTGTTGGAAGCACGCAAAATCCGGTGCTCTAATAAAATAAACGGTAAATTTTTAGACCATAATAATTTGATCTAAACATTTGGTCAATATTAACAAAAAAAACGCTTTTATCCACAACTATAATTTTCAAATACAAATTTCAACATATCAAAATTTACATTTCTAGAAAACGACTATTAAAGTCTTTCGAATGTACAATTATCGGTCGAAAGTTCAAAGATTCAAAAATACGAAAATGGTGACTCAAAATGACGCTGATGTCACATTTAGAATAAATGAAAGAGTTTCGGCCACATCCAAGTTCAAATATCCCGTCCACCATCCGTTGCTAAATGTTTGCATTCTCAGCCAACTCGAACGCCTCCAATTAAATAAATAAAATTCTACATAAACAGCTCCACCGAGTTAAATGGCCTCTAATCGGAATTAGTTTGATCGCCAGGAGTGACATGCAGCGTCGGCTTATAGGGCGGTCGATTTAACGAACGTAATAGCACGCGCCGTTTCGTTCAGAGGCTTTTTTAAACCAAAGATCCGACCGATTATCGTCCTCGACGGCGAAACTTTTTAATTCCATGGCGAGCACATGCCCCAACAGCCGCGGCACGGAATTACAGAGCGAAAACTAGTTTGCCCGACGATCAACACGTAACTCGCGGCGCGCAGTTTAACCTTCTCTCTCGCTTAATCTCGTATACGCAGCTTTCGAACTCGCGCCACACGGTTCCGCCGCTCAACTTGCAACCTGCAGTTCCACGCTCCCGCTTAATCTCGCAATTAACAGAGTCGATCGAACATTTTACTTGTAAATGCTGCGAGCAGTTGTACAAAGGATCCTACCGAATTTCTGCTATAATCCACTGCGCAAGTAACTCGAACACTTTCTATCGCCATTGAAATTCCGCATAACATTGTTTCGGCATTTAGAAAGTTTTCGGCAGTCGAAATTCGTCATTACCGTGCGTTTCGTCTGTGATCCACGCCTGACCATCGACCCGTGTGCATACATATACCTACCGGTTACTGAAGGGTGATGGAGCTATGCAGCGAATTTTGGGAAAGGTTTCTTAAAAGTTGTGCTTGGTACATAAACAGTGATACAACTATACTCACAGATACTCCATGTACACTACTACTTTCTCCCTTTTACTATACTGTAATACACAGATATTAACGTCACCGTATTTAGGGGTATTTTGGGTTGCCCCCACGCTGTCCTGTCCTCGAGGGTTTTATAATTGGGACTTAGGTATTGTTAAAAAATAGGGACTCTGTTCCTGGATGATCTGGCCACGGAGAGGACTGTGATGAACCACGAGGCACTTACCCCCAGAACTGTCCTGGAGCGAGCTTCTTTATCAGCCTTATAAAGTCAATTCTAACACACATTGACAAATATAATAGAACCACTGAAGGCTTCTATTATAAAAATCACCAACATAACCAACCATTTACCACTCCCCATCTAATTGTTTCCCAACGTGCCTCCCATTTCCCACAAACTCACTATTAAACCAGAGCTATATACAAGCCTCCAAAGAAGCCAGCAGGCACGTCGAGTCGCTCGAGCAACTAGGGAGAATCGGAAGTGTCTGTTGCAGACACGTGAGCGCGGACAAGTCCCAGGCGGCTGGTTAATAAATAATCTAAGGACGATCCAGTTACCACTGCGATCCGCCTAGGGGAAACTCGGTCAACAGTAACTCGCCGCGAGCGTGGAGCCATCCTTGGTAGCAGTCCGGGACAAAGGCACGAAGCGTTCCATCGTCGATCACGAGGGGGCGAGCTGTTCCGATCGACGGAGCGGAAGTTTTCGCGTCTCGTCGCGAGCTGCACGCAGCCGTGTCGAGGATCTTCTACTTAGGCAACGTCGTCGAGCACGCCGCGCGAATTCTGCAACGAGGCAGGTTGAAGGGGGGACAGGAAGAGGGAAATTGCAGGGTATTTGTCTTTCGGGAGAAAAATGGCGACGCCCTTTCCTGGTAATAAGGGCACTCCCAGCTGTTGACCGCCTTATTACTTCCGGATCCGGGGAATCATTCCTCCGTTTCAGGCGGAGATGGGACGCTCGTTCTCGTGTTGGCGCAGCCACCACGATCGAGTGCGGAAAAATCGTCAGCATTTTGTCGCGTTGATTGGAAGTGGAGGAACGGTGATTTGTTGAACCTGTCCGTGGGGTCTGGAGAGTTAATTCGTCGTTTCGGAATGCCTCCGTTATGGGTAATGGTCAAGAGTTAACTTGCTGCGAGAATTTAGTAAGTATTATAAATTGGGGAAAGTGCTAGTAGAACTGAACCAAGTACACAATTTCTGAAGGACTGAAGACAATCAGGTACTAAAGCCTGATGAATCATAAACTACACTTTCAACGACTCACTTTTAACAGATCACCGTCCCCGTTAGTTGACCCACGCTATCCACACCAGTCCTTGGAACTAGCTTCACGGAGCTAGCTTGTTCTTACACCCAAGCATGTTTATTATAACAATTTACCGACTTAACACCTCACTATGTCGTGCCAGGTATCGCTGTCACACTTGCACTGAATGCTTCTCAATCGCTCACTCGAATTCTTAGCACTCTACCTGCCCGGATAAATGACCACATACGGTCCCAGACTCCAGCCAGTTAACGAGGCACTACTGCAAGTACAATAAACTCCCGCTAGGGGCTCACGCCCGGGGCTGGTGGCGAGCGCTTAACGCACAGCGTCGACGATTCCGTCTCTTTCGTAGTAACGTCGTCGACTCATTCGTTCACTCTGGCTCGTTCTCAGGTTCCCTCACTCTGAACCGAAGGGTACCAAGAAGTGGTGGGGATAGCGACGAGCGCTTAACGCATAGTTGAGATGAGCACATAGCGAGAGTTTTTGTAATCCGCGGTTACGACGTTTCTGTCTGGATTCCTGGAACGATCACAGAGCTCGAAAGTGAATGAAGTGTTGTAGAAACACTGGAAAACGTTTAGTTTCAGATTCTTCAGGCTTTAGGATCTACAGTAAACCTCAGGAAATTTCTTCTAATATACAAAAAATTGAAGGAGGCATCAAGTCTTATTTCGGATTTACCACACCCATACCATTTTGCTCTGTGTGCCATTTGCCCAAGTGTTTGACTAATTCTGCGTGGACACGTAGCGAGCACAGCCACGTTCAAGATCCCAGACCCTCGTTTCATTCGGACTCGGAAACAAAGTGCTCCTCGGTAGTAACGGCGCAAAAAGTCTTGGCACGTAGTGGCACGCGATATCACGAGATAAGGGAAAAAAAGACGCGGCAACACCGTCTCACTTTTCTACGGAAGAAACGAATTACTCGAGCTGAAAGTTATGCGCTGTGACAGACACGACGTCGCTTGTCACCTCTCGTTTCACTCCACCGATGCGTCCGGATGTCTGCAATTGCACTCACCGTTTTAACTCTGATATGCCGGATACCAGTCTACTGCATGGCGAGCACGGGGTCCATTTTGACCCGTAACGTAATTTACTTTTATAATACAATTTGATTTTAAAATTTCTACTTTCATTAGAGGTGCCACCAGTAGAGTAATTATAGGAGAAATGCCCCACTTTAGGCAAAATTGTTACCGTGTCTGAATTTTGAATGGAAAATTTTTCCAAGGACAGATATTATTCGTTAAGCATCTTATGCTACTACTTGCATTGAAAGAAATAAAATTTTTAATATTTGTCACCCTTCAAAAATTGAAATTAAAATCACCATTTTTGGGGGAGAGACGTCTCACTTCCGGGAGTGATGGCGCTTAAGTACCCTAAGTAATAAGTAACAGATGTAGTTTGAAATATAAGATGGGTCTAAATTGACCCGCCAAATTCAACTGAATGGTTCTCTGATAAACTGAACTCTTAAATAAAAGGCGAAAGCTTAGGTATATACCTATACATATATATATATTGTAGCCACTGAATACAAGTTTAACCTTGATAGAAGTCACAATTGAGAAAATTTCTACAACACAAGCTTATCACTCTCCCAACTCAGTCACACGTGAAAACTCTAATATCTATCTCAGCTTACTATTCTCCTAGGAATGAAGTCCAAGGATCCAGCTGCAGCCTACAGTAAACAATTGTCCTTCATCCCCTGTCCCATAACCCAAGCCCCAGATAACTCGAAAACACATACATAACCACGCCAGTAGCAGTGCTAGCAAGAGCGTGGAATTCTCAGCGCAACATTCACCAAGGAATCGACCAGGGGGAGGCAGGGTGACCAGAACGGTGGGCCAGAGCGTCGAGCGAAGGGGGTGAAAAGTCCGCTGGCTGCGAGGAAAGAGTGAAGCAACGACATCGCGAGGGTCTCACGGTTAATGAACATTGCCGAGTGAACTCGCACAAATTCGGGAGAAGGAAGGGAGAGCAAATTGAGTGAGGCGGCAACGGTACTATTGATCCAGCACTCCCCCTTTCTGCACACACCCCCGCCCCGGCCCCTAGGCTGCCACCCCCCAGATAGACGAAAAATTCTGCCAGCGGCTGACTGGTAAGAAATGCATCGCGAAATTTCCGCGGGGACGATGCCCTATCCCGTGGCCAATCGAACACCATTACTTCGTGGGTAATTTGGGGAGAATGCCACACGGCAAACTGTGCTGATTAGCTTCGTGAGCTTGGACACCAATTGCCTCGGAGCAACTGTGGAGTTAAGTACTTGCATTTGCTACCTTTAGCTACTCCCAGTTGCAAAGGACTGATGTCTGATGCTTTCTAGGGACCCGAGCTTCACGTATCCAAGCGGTTAATCGTTTCGATGAATAAGATAGTGCCCAGAGAAATACTCAAAACAGGGACTTAGAAGCTCCATCATTCATTCCGTTTCTTAGCAAAGTTTTAAAAAGACCATGTCCTGGACGCTGGTTAAGCAGGTAAGTTTGAAGATTTCTCCCCGCAGGTTCCCTCCCAATCAACCTCCTGTAACAGATGAAGAAGAATGGCCCTCCACTGTTCTATTTAATCCACTCGCCGAAGCTGCCCAAACGGGTTTCGACGCGTGCTGTCTCAGACGTTGGCGTGATTCCTCTCCTCGACGACGTTCCTTGCCAGAGGAAACCTCCACGGAGAACGGCCCTGTCGAAACGCGAGCGACGGCTTCCCCGTTTCACGATTTGCTTTGGAAATCGCCCGCTACTTTCCTGGGAAGCAGCAAAGGCAATTTCCGCTTGATTCTGCCCCGACGATTAATCTTGGCACGCTGGGGAGCGGAGGGGGCCTCAAGGAAGCCTCTACTTCATTTTTTCTACGCGAGACAGGCTGGGGGTTGCAACGAGCGGAAGGCATCGAGTCGTGAAACTTTGTTTCTCAAATTCTTCAACTCGAGACCTCACCACCTTATTCCTACTCGTACCGTTACTCTCCCCCTCCCTTCGTTGCAGAATATTTTCGAGGGTAATGGTGAACGGAAATGGCGGTAATGGGAAACGGAAACGGGCTGCCTCGGGGGCGAGGGTGTTTGTTGCGCGGAGCAAAAGCTTAGGATCCTTCGGGTTGGCTACTGGGACGGGGCATTGTGGGGAGGGTGCGAGGGGAGGTTCTGGTATCCCCGCCACGTAGTCGCGCTGCGGAGCTCGTACGTTGAATCGAATTAAGAGATATGAGGAGAACTTCTGTTATCCTTTCGGCTTCGGGAACTTAAGTATGACAGCGAACGAAATTGACTAAAGAACACTGTTGCGCGCAACCGGAATACGGAATCGTCGACTTCCCGTTCTCGCAAGCGATGTTATGGGCGACTGGCGGTGACGTTAAATATTGATGAACTTGGGATCAATTTACAATTAGGTACCGTGGAAAAGAAGGGGTTGCATTGTTGATGACATATTAGGTGTTAAAAAATGTGTGAAGCAAAATTATATCATTTCAGATATGATAGTCTTTTCTTGTTTTGCAGTTGTACACGTGTAGGTGGTAAATTTCCATTTTTGGGGCAAATGGAATAACATATGTTTAGTGTACTGTTTCGTGCAGGTTTTTATTCCAGGATGGAAGTATTTTAACCCTCCGTGGTCACCCTCTTATAATCACAAATTGGTCACATGGGGTTCACTGTACCTCAGCGTCACTGTTGAGTTATCATTTTCGTATTTTTGAATCTTTTAACTTTTGACATACAGTCATGCTCGAATAGTCTTTTTCTAGAAATGAAAATTTTGATACGTTGAAATTTGTATTTGAAAAAATAGTTGCGGATAACAGCGATTTTTTTTGTTAAAATTCACGGAATTTTTAAATTTTATTATTAAGGTCGAAAAATGTACAGAAATATTGGCAATAATATACCTTGATGTGCGATACACCCCGTGTTACACGAAGGGTTAATTTTAAATTTGAAAGCTGCATTTCTACAGTAAGGGCTGGAAACATTTATTGCATCGCTCTTAAATTCGCTCTACAAGTTTAAAATAATTTATTTCTAAATTATTTTGGCCAAGCTCCACGGTTTTGCAATAATATTTTCCTAGCAGCACGTACTAATAATAAGAGACGTAAAAGTGATAACGTGTTTATTCCAATGATGAATAAATATTCCCAGTACCGTATATCAGTGCCTTCTCTTGTGTCGTAACGTTTCCACAACACTGCGCTCTCGAATATCGTGGAGCACCTCATACAAAACTCGAATATTCACAATTATAATATACAATTTCTAACTCTACTATTTTTTACTACTAACTTTCTACCAGCTCTCCTTTTTTTCTCTTCCCTTTCGTTTTTCTACCTCATTTGTAATTATACTAAAGGGTTGTCTAACCCGTCTATTGTAATTCAATTAAATTAAATTAAAAAAATTAAATTTTTCTCTTGCTTCATATACCTATGTATTTGTTTATATATCTTCTTGTTATTTTTTTAACATCCACTGGTGCAATAAAGAATTATTATTATCATTATTAATAGTCAACAACGAAACTATGATAATTGTAAAAAACAGAGCTCTCCCACGACTCATGAGTCGAAGGAGCTCGCAGAAAAAGCGACTGTGTATTCTTAGTTGGTCCGCTAAAAATGAATTAATTACCCAGCTGTCTGCAAAGTTACAGAAAGGAGGAAGGGTTGAGTGGAAAGAGTAAACGAAGCGATCCAAAGAGCAACATTTAAATGGCGATGGAAGCGCGGCCCCGGCCGCGTTGTTTATAAAGTAACTCGGTGGCTGTAGCTTTCTCGCGAGCCCGGGCAAATGTTTTCACTAATAACGACAGGCTGGGATCGCGGAAATTGCGTGTATTGAGGAAACAGCCGACAAATTGCAATAATAACGGATCGTTTGCTCTCGAGCCCACGCCCGTGACTCGAGGGAACTTCAACCTGTGAGAAGATATCTATGAGCTTTCTCTAAACACTGCGCCCGCGTAATTTCCACCCCGAAGAATCAGCTCAAGTAATTATGTACGGCTACAAAATGGTACTGTATGTGATACGTTGATTGTGCAATGTGGCGGACTGGGTCTAAAAGTATTGGTTGCCAGGAGACCATGGGGGCCTAGCCACAAGTATCAGGCTATCAATTTAATGTTTATAAGAAATAAATAAAAGATTAAAAAAATACATAAGTGGCAAAAAAGTGACATTAAAATTTTGATGAAATAAATGTGTATTTTTTAGTAATTACAATGTTCGAGGGGGCCCGCCTCGTCAGAGGCCCACTTGTCTTAGGGCAAGGTGACACCCTGGCTAGTCCGCCACTGACAATGACTACTCTTTACTGAAAGAAAGTGAATCGCATCGAAAATTCTCTACAAATGTTAAACAATGTCGTAATTAAATAATTTGTGGATTGACGAACATTCGAAGCCTTCGATGGCTTAGTGCTGAAATATTATTATGTCCATTTTTAGTGTTTTCGAGAAAAATAGGTTTAAGCATGCAATGGTACCTAAGATTCTGGGATATTCAATGAACAAAAATATTATTTTTAACAAATTTATGAAACAGATATAAATGTGATTTTTATACAGCATAAAGTTAAGAACTATGTGTTGCATATAAAAACTCAAATTTCACAAAAAAGAGGCAAACAGTTAAGAACTATGTGTTGCATATAAAAACTCAAATTTCACAAAAAAGAGGCATACAATATTTATGCATTAAGCCATCGACTTGATGGATTCTGTTTCCCTTATCTGACGACTGATTTCTGCTAGTTTATTGCTATGTACTACATCGCCACTTCTCTTCCTTCGCGTCCTTTCTACACTCTGCTTGAAGACGTGGTGCGAGAATACTGACACATGTTCCCCAGACGGAATTTCGCCCAGTCTCGACTTCGTATTGCACCTAGATCCACCAGAAACGTTACGACTAATTTCGACCCTGCGCTTCGGTTACCTGGAGTTTATGAGACATGCTCGTCCTTGGAGACTAGAGAGGCGAAAGCATCAGTCTCCCAACGATGACAGGTTAATATCACGTGCCATATTACAAACTGCAAGTTTTTACCATTTTTCCTTATTTTTATTATTATTTAAATATTTTTCTTCTCTTTGTACACAAGGTTAAGTATAAAAATAGCGTTTGTTATTACACTTATGCAATCTACATATGTAGGGGGAGTTCCCTTAACGCCGGGCGGCACCTAATACCGATGATTAGCTATATCTGTGATATTTAAAACGTCACCGAGCCGTTATTTAGCATAAACCATAGAGGGGATAAAAAAATTAGGTTTCGACACGTGCCAGTCGCGTGTACCCAACTGAGGAGATTTATTTAATATTATTTCTTTCTTCTTACTTGAGGAAAACCTTAAGGGGTGACATCACTTTGGAGTGTAAAAAAGCAGCTGTGTTTAAGATATTTTTTTGATGAAATATAAAAAAAAAATGAAAAATCTGTAACGAAGCATTTATTGTACAACTATTGAAATACACGAAAAATTTTTTGTTTCTTTCCCTGGAACAAAATGCCGTCGCTGGGACCAGACCACGTAAGCTTATTTTTCGGGCGCACCAAATCGGTGTGCAAGATAATTTCAAAACAGTTGGACCTACAGCAATAAACCCAACTTTTTCATTTTCTACATGAAATTTACTAAAGAAATATATAGGGATTTTTTAAAGTATGGTTTTTGTGAAAATGGTGAAAACTCGAAAAATAGATATCACTTTCGGGATGACCCCCAAACCAGTTACAAGCTCTGCCAGCCCCCTGACACAAGTATCCAAAATTTCTCTCGGGTCGATCGCAAAATACACAAGCTCCCATCAACCGTGCACGCGTCCGCCGTCAAAGGGACAACATAGTGCACCGCGAATCTGCCCCCTGTAATTGTAAGTAGATTAGCGTAAAAGTTAAACAAGAACGAGTCGGAGCGAGGGAGGGCGGGGACGCTGGCAACTCGTCGTAAACGTGCAGTGGACAAAAGCCTGGCCCCTCCCCCGGTTAGCCCCCCTTCCGGCTGGGTCTGTTTACAAAAACCGACGGTTCGATTCGGTAATTGAAATTTGGCCGGCTATACGAGGAAATGGAATAGTTAATCAGCGAGCCACGGTGCGTTCTCGCGACCGGGCTGTTGGGAGAAAGGGAGGGGGGAGGGTATGGGCAAGGAGAACGGGGGGAAGGGGGGGGGTCGGAATAAAGCAATTCCCGATTTAACGGATTCTAATAAATTCGCTCGACTCGCCTCGCGTGTATCCCGTTAACCTGATCGCGTTTGATATGGCCGTGCAATCTTTCGATGAGATTTAATGGCGGCCCGGATTTGCGTGGACGGGACGCGGTAATTTTGTAAACATTGATTTTAGCGAGGCTCTGGTTTCGGGGAAAATGGGATCGCTTTGGGGATGTAGCATGCAAGCTGTCATTATATTCTGTGATGCTTAAGGGGCAGCATACACCTAGGAGGCGAGAAAGTAGGATGGATTTGATGAATTTTTTTTTTGGTGAAGAAATGTTTTATCAAAGAAATATTATATACATTAGAAAGGTCATACTCTTGCCTATAAAATGTGAAATTTTCATTAAAAAATTCGGAGATGAAGCTGCGTGGTAGCTGTTTCCGTACAACGGCTTTTTTTAGACAAAGCGTTTGCGGCAACCGTCATATCCTCGCTGTTTTTCATCTGAAATAAAAAAGAAAAAATTATTCTTGAAGTAGGCAAAAGAATCTAGTACTTGTCGTAGCCTATTTTGGACATTTTAATTTTTCGCAAAATGGCCGAGTTTATGACATAGGAGTCGAGTTTATGACTGAAAATGTGAAAAGTCATAAAATGGGTTTTGTTTGCGATGAGAAGGTTAGGTAGAATTCAAGGTAAATATGGAGCCAGCGATGAAACGGAAAGTGGCCACGGAAACTTGGGTGGCAGATTTAAGGTTCACTCGCACATATCAGTTCCGTGACGTCGGTGTCAGTGGTCCGTTTGTTTCAGTACCAATAACTGACACGGACAAGTGTGAACTGCTGCATTCCATAACAGGGAAACGATATTTTTCACTACTGACAGTGACGGGACTGAAATATATTAAACCGCTGTAGCGATACCTCCGCTGCTCGCCACCAGATGGCATTTTAACCGATACCGCTCTCTCGCAAGCGCTCCCTCAACTACCGACTCCTATATATACCTGATTCGCCCCACCATATAATACCCTCGCGTCTGGGGCAGGGTCTACTATTTAGATAAAACGTTAGTAATGAATCTACTAACAAAACCCAGGACAATTCCTTTTCTCCTTTGCAGTCATACACTTCAACTCCACGCCTACTATACCTACCTTGCGTGACTAGAGTTTGTTGGGCAATATAAGAAGTTTCTTGAAACGCCATCTTTGGGGAACTTATATGTGAGAAATGTAATCAAAGAAAAAAAGAAACCTAACCTACACCTACCTTTCCTCCTCGCCGACTTTTACTCCTCTGCATTAGATTATCCAAAGCAGAGAATTGTGTCTTTGCGTCCTAATAGCAGAAATACGATAAACCTCAGAATAGGAAGAAAAGTACACAGAAAATGCTGCTTTTCAAGAGAACTTTGGAAGAACATCTATGGGATGCCAAACTAAAAATACTCCTTGATAGAAATTACCCATTCAAGGATGAACTTTAAACTCCTTGTAGTCCTACACATTTAAACCACACACCCCCGAATACCAAAATTTTCCCAAGAAGAGAAGTTCAACAAGACAACACCAGCATTTACATTTACCAACAAAATCTGTCTGCCCCAAACAGTTCTCCTGTTATCAAACACAGAGGAGGTGGTCGACAACACCAGACTAAAACATACACACCGCGAGACGACCAAGAGCTGCTCGAATTCGTGAACGACTGGATTAAATACCAACATATTCGACTGTTGGCCGAATCACGCTCGTAACCCGCTATCCTCTGGTCGTTTTACGTCCAGAAAGGTCCAACGTAACGACGCCGGGCGTTTCGTGATCGCACGGCCGTCAGGAAATTTCGAGATTTCACAGGCCGATGGCCACGAGTTTCACGCCTGTTCGATTTCCGTGAAATGGAAATGTCTCTCGGAGGTAGAAGGCGAAAAAAAGAAGGGAACATTAACACCTGGCACGATGGGGTACGCTCTCGCCCCTCCCCTCCCCTCGCCTTAGTTCAGTCGACACGATCGTGCGAGAGCGCTTTTTCCCCTCCCTCTCCAGACCTGCTTCTCCTTTATTTCGCCGCTCCCCAACCCCCTCCCGCTCACTGCTCCCCCAACCCGGCGCATAAATCCGCGCGATATTCATTTTTTCGGAAGGCAGCCGTCCTCGTTCCGTCGCGGCGCCGCGTATTTTTCAACGGTGGCAAACTAATGGACACCGATTTATTCAGCGGCGCGGGAACGCGCGAGCGATACGCCTGTCGGCGAGTAACAGTTGGCCATACGTATTATCCGGTTATCGCGGCATCGAGCACGGTTCTGCTGTTTTTAAAGGACGACCGGCCGAGGCCCGACCGACCCCCTATTTTTTCTACCCCTCCGCGGCCAAGCTGGCGATCGGTCAAAACTGGCGCGAAACGAGTGCCGGGTATTTTTACGACGCTCGAAGATGGCAGCTGATTAAATTTCTAGGGAGTAATTTATTAGGGGTTGCATCGCGGGGAATAGGAAATTTTATAGGAAGTTTTATAGTGAAAGGGTTTAGTTATGGGGTAGGGAAAATGGGCCCAACACCAATTTCAGTATTTATGTATTCCAAATAATGCTCTTTGACTAAAAAACCAGTGAAAGAAGTTTTTTTTTCTCAACAATTACTTAAGATATTTGAATGCTTCAAATTGCACGTAGTTGGTACTTTTTAGCTCTACTACGTATATTGTTTTCGAAATTGCAGATCAATTATTAATGGTGGAAATGGAGGAATTAAGTTTTTGGGGGTTGTTTTTGCAAACAACCCTTAGAATGACATCTACGGAAAAAATCAGGAGTAAAGCCTCACTACTTAGCTACTATCTAAATCCATACACCCATAAATACTAAAATTGGTGCTGGAGCCGTTTCCCCTATACTTCCCCGACTAGACCCTTTGAATTGAACAAGATTGTGCATTTAAAGAAGAATTTCTTTGGAAAGGTTGAATTTAGTAGTTGACTGATTAATTTATTTGTATTTATTTATTAATTAACGGGCAATGCGCAAATTTTATTCGCGAGATCTACAGTGCAATCGTGAACGCACAATTTAATAATACGGGTTTACTTTGTAAGGGATCTGTTAAAACTGTTAAGTGATCCACAGAAGAGATTTACGCGGTGATTAATCGCATTTGCAAGCTTACATAACCTAAACACGACACAACTCTTTAAACCTAAGATGATTGCTAATTAATACCAATGTGTTCCGTAGAACCATACTATCTACCATTCTACAGGCAGAGTCAAGAAACGTCCCATTTACCTCAGATTCAATTTTGTCAGCTCGCAACACTACTCGCGTTCACGCAGCGTGGACGTCAAAGGGCCCTGCCACTTTGAGATTCCAGTTCTCACATCCCGAGTCACATACCTACGTTTTCGCCAACTGGGATATGCCTGGCAAATGTCAGACAATTCTCCACGAGAAGTGCTTTTACCCATCCGACCTTTAGGCGCCGCGCTGAAGCTCCCTTACTAGCAAAAAGTCTGTTCAAGGCGAAGAAGGGAAGCTTCTACCCGATCCTCGAGACAAGTAGTAGAACAGTCCCCGAAAGTTTAACCACCTATTGTAGATTCATCCTTCCGCGAGGAAGGCTGCATAATACACAGCGGGCAGGTAAAACGGGGAAATAAGTGACAAAGAATACGAAGACCGTGGACGAAGAAGGCGAGGACAATCTCAAAGGGAGAATACAATCAACGAGGCAGAATTAATGGGACGACAATAAGCAATTATCAAAGTAATTCGAAAGGAAGGCGAGTAACTGGAGTAACGCTGGAGGTGGGGGGTGGGCGAGAGAAAGCGCAAGAAACTTCGTAATTTAAGTTGCTGAAAAACTACTCGCCGCCGCGCTAAGCCGCTTAATCTGTTTTCGCTCGGAGCGCCTTTGTCAACGAAATAATTTTTCTTCCCGACGACGTCCGCGGGCCAGTCGCGTCGCCTGATCGTGGATCAAATTAAGCCGGATTATGGTCGGCGGAAAATTCACTTGGCCCCCTCTCGTTAAGCGCGCGTCACTCGTTACGCGACTATCTACGAAACGAGCCTGCGATTGAAACTCCTCCCCGCCCCTTCGACTCGGTCGGTAATAATTCTTCTCGAGGAGCAGCGCGTTCTTGGAGGTTATGGCACGTGCTTACTGCACGCACGCTTTCGTTCAACGCTTTCGCAACATCCACCTCCTACCCGCGAATATTTATCGCTGAAATTACTCTGACGAACCACGGCCGGGGGAAATTCATAACGGCTTTGAAAAATCGCGGTTTACGTTAGACTTATGCAGAAAGTCTGTTCGGCGAACAGATTGCACACTTCTGGACGGAACATCGACTTATGGACGGTTTGCGTGCCACGGGGGCTCGTGCTAAACAGTTGCTGAGTTTCACTGGGATTGTAGTCTTCGAGTATTCTACTAGTGTTTGTGGTGTAAAGAACGTCAAAGTGATATCACGGGAATGAGGATGCACTGATTTTACAGGTGATTAATCTATTAAATGTGAACTTAGTCCCTATACTAATTTGGAATAATATTTAGAATTAGAATTAATATTATATGCTATAGTACTTAACCTAAACGCGGGAACGAGTTCGGAGACTCATTGCCAGTTTTCACTGTAAGAAGCGGCACGCTCGTTGGCTGGTTCGGCACTGGTATTCGCGAATGGTTGACACTCTTCCTATATTAAATTCCGCTTAAGGGTAGACTCGTTCCGCGCAGCGATGATTCTGAGAAGGCTGTTGATTGGTAGGAAACCGTCAGAGAAAGCGCTACGACCAATCGCGTGTGCAGGCAATAGTAGGAGCTGTGCAGATTGATTGTAAATCGGTAGGTCTACTCTTATATGGAATGGAGTTTAGACGTATCGATATTTATTTTGATCGATACTCCAGAAGAATCGATTCGAGAGTGTTCGAGGTTGTACATACCTGGCCGGCAAATACTTTGAGTTTTCGACCGATTGCTTCTAGGTTAAGATCAATAATGAATCGATCGTCTGCTACAGTGGAGCATTGAGAAGTTGAAAGGAATGTGAGGCTAGCACGATATTGCTCAGGATATTGTTCTGGTGCACGGTGATGAATGTTCAAAAAAATCTGGAACTTTGCAAAAATATAGCTCAAGTGATGCTAATAATGTAACTATATTTTATTCGGCAATAAAATGGTGCTAAGTGTGGAAACACCTCTTAAAAAAAAATTGTGAGTTTTCACATTATAGCGAATATCTACGGAACTGTAAAAGATATCGAAAAGAAGTTAAATTCAAAGTTCTATGAACAAAAATCGTAATGATTAAATGGTATTTAATTTTATACAGAATAAATTTCAATTTTTCAAGATTTATATATTTTATTGTGTTTTATTACAAAAAATTTTACATCCCCTCCATCTCCGCTTTTCAACCAATCGGGCCCTCGAAAATCTTAATTCGGCCCTGCCTCTCACTCCAACAACAGAAGAAGTATAGTTCGAGGCAGAAACACCGACCTTCTTTCAATACAACACTGTAGTATTGAAAAATAAGAAAACCCCAGTTGTTACGTGGAATCTATTGAGACTGGCACTGCAAGAGCTCAGAACTTGGTGGATGATATGAACAATATCTTCAAATTTCTAAAATAAAAAATCGATTATCAACTCTAGTTTAGCAGAACAAATAGATAGTAATGAACGTTTAACCTAACAGATGACCTTTCGATCGTAAAGCATAGACGTGTTCACGTGAAAATAGCCCAAGTGTTCCTGCTATTTTTAAGGATGTAGGTAGGATTTCATCTTCTGAAGTCTTCGTTGAAGCGGTAAGTCCTCGACTGAAAAGTTCCGCCTGGGCAGATGGGATAACTGCGAGCCGTAATGGCGATGGAAGAAACAGCAAGGCCGTGAAAGAGCCAATCACAAGGTATCGCTGAAAAGCGTCGGCATTAAAAGTCAGCGATGGACGGCTGGCGAGCTACTTGAGTCAATCAACCGCAACAGAGCCAGCCGCTGAGCAAGCATCGAAAATCGATAGCGCAAGCTGGTCGGCGCCAGGCAAACGTTTTGACGTGACAACGGTCGGCTGATATGGGATCGGCGAACGCGACAAATGTTCGTAATGCACGCAAACACCACAGTCCCCCAAAATGAGAGTGAAGAAAGGGGTAGTGGGGGAAAATAGGTAGTGATGGATACGAGTCAGAACCATCACTTCCTTAAGGTGTTACATACCTCTGACAGGGTTTTAAGAATTTCATTTTTAAGAATTTCTTTTTCATGTAAAAAAGAGTTATATTTAAAAATTAAGATATGTACCTTGTTGTGTATAAATTCAACTGTATTATCGGGCTCTTCTAACGGCCTCTTCATGTTTGCGGTATAAAAAAAAATCTCAGAGGTAACTGGACCGATTTGAATAAAATTTTGTACGAATATTCTTGAGACTATAATCTAGTACTTGTTCCAGCCGATTTTTCGATTCGTGTCTTGTTTTTTATTTATTAACAAAAGAAGATGAAAACTTAGGTCGAAAATCACATGTTCGACTTTGAGCTGGCATTTAAAAAAAATGGATTCTTTCAAAATCAGCTTCGACAAGTACTAGAGTATAGTCTTAAAAATATTCGTGCAAAATTTTATTCAAATCGGTCCAGTAATCTGTGACATATTTTGGCCACCGAAATGCTGTAACTATGAAGAGCTGCTGTGGCATCGCTTCTTAAGATATCAAATTTCTTTTTGGAGATCATACAGCTTAATTTATACCCAAAAAGGTGTATGCCTTGATTTTCAAATATAACGTTTTCTGATACGAAACAAAATTCCTAAAAATAACCCTATTCTGCGCCCTCTCGAAAGAACGTACCCCTTAATAAAATTTGCTTAAAATTTCTCAGACTACTCAGACTAAATTAGCAAAGAAACGCCCCACCACTGCTTTGCATCTGACCTGGAAAAAAGCGTCGCAGTTGTTGTTTACGAGCTTCACAGCAGAAACGAGAATGATAAGACAGAGCGAGGTTTACGAAGTTGTTTTCGGTGTACGAATCAGAGGCAGCGTCGCAGGCTTCAGAGATTTGGGTCGACTGGAAATGCTCGCTTCAGGGAAAAGCGTGCAGCTGCGATAGTGGTGTGGGCACGCAAGCAGAAGATGAAGACTAACGAGGAATCGAGAGTAAGATGGTCGAACAATGAAGCAGTCGGCAGGCGGTAAAAAAACGGGCAAGAAAGGGGAAAGAGCGAGAAAAGGGTTGGACGAAATAAATGGACGCCATCGGTCTCCATCGAGATGGCTACTTTTGCCCGAGAGGCATTGTTCATTTAACGTTCCACCTGTCGATTAATCTGCCCGTCGACCGGTGATCGCGGAAAAAATCCACTGGCCACGAAGAAGCGAACGGAATTCAAGAAAGGAGGGAACGTGAGACGCGAAACGCCTCTTCGATTCGTCCAGGCTCTACGAATTTAAGAAATCGTTCCGCGACCTCGCGAAAACATCCCCTCGGGGGAAAGGGCGGTTCTTTCGAAATTCAATTCCGTGTATCAGCGAGGGCTCGCGGAATATCGGCTCGCCAATGAAGGAACGAGGTGGATCGAACGCGTGGGGAAACGGAGGAACGAAATCCAACTGGGGGGTGGTTTCGGCGGATGGACAATTCACGGGCGATTTATGCCGAAATCAAACATCCGCCCGAATTACGCTGGTGTCGGATGGGATCGCGGAAGGCGCAAATAAATGTGATTCGATCGGCGAGCACCCCGTGAAAAGCATGAGTCGGGGGGGTTGCGGAGGGCGGGGGGAGGCGGCCGGGGCGGAAGCAGTGTAACCGCAGGTGGAAATTGTTCGTTTTTGCCCGAACGGGGAATTATATTTCAGCGGATGCCAAATTGTCTGTGGACAATTATTACGGCATTTCTCTACCTGATGCTGAGTACGATTTTTGGAGGTAAATGTTAGCATTTAGCATCAGGCATTTTAGACCCACATTTTCTACGAAATTGAGTTAGTAACAATAATCTATTCCAATAGCCTGCACCAATCATATAAAATAGGAAAAAATAATTTTTCTTCAATGATCGACACAAATAATTGTGGGGAAAATGAAATTTCGTGTAAAGGAGATAATATTTATTTTCTAGACACTTTGACGTCCGCACATTTTCAAACCAACTTACTGCCTATCTATTTCAACTTTCCCAACTACCTATTTATTGATTTTTGAAAATCATCAAAACAGTACCTATATTACACATAAAATATAAATCTTCGAATGGAATAGCTTTTTTCATATTAAATATAGACTAAACTTAAATTCTTAGACTCACGAAAAACTAACACATCCAAATCGCAAAATCCCACATTTAGGAACCATCCAACTCTTAACCAATCCATCTCGAAACATATCGAGGTCCTAGTCCAAGCTCTGTTTAAGGGGACCGTCCGGTCTAAAAATCAATTTTTCTTTTATTTCATTTTTCGAATGTTAAACCTTTTAAGAATATGTGTTTAAAAGGATTTTTTGAAATTCGTAAAATTCTCGAAGTTATAAGCATTTGAATAGCGGGAAATGTGTAGGTAAAACCCGGCCACTTGGCACTCACGTAAAACTTTAAACGCGTTTTTCTCGAATCATGATTTTTCCGAACGGTAGACAGCATAACAAATTTTAGAGGTCATAGTTCTTTGTTATTAACATTTTTAGGCGCAGAATTACCTCCTTTTTCGCATGTTTGTGTTCAAACGTGTACCAAACATCGCCATTTTGCTTTATTTGCCTTCTTAAAGGCTGATGAGATAGTGATGGATACAACCTATAAGAATATATTTGGTTTTTTGATTTCAAACAATTCTACCTCGAGTTCTACTGTCTACCGTTTCCGTCTCTTTTGTTGCAGCAGTGCAACCATTATAGAAAAATGAAAAAAAATGACGTTTTTATATCCTTGAAGAACGAATAAAGAAAGCCTATAAAGTTTTTTACTGCAAATTGTATACTTTTTTGAAAAAAAAAATCCTAAAGATCACCTATTTTTCGAGCGTTTTGACCGGACGGTCCCCTTAAAATTACCTGTACACAAAAAATACCACTGCAATAAGAAGCTGTCGACCATCCACCGATCACCCTCCAGCGTTTCAGCTTCTAAAAAACACTGTCAGTAACCAAACATCAGCCACATTCCATTGCCCGAATCGCGCAGCTCGTTGCAAACTACACCGAATCCGCTCGATCACGATCACAGAAATCAATTTCCCGTCGACCATCATATCCCCTGAAATCTCGACCCAGTTTCCCTCCCGCGGGGCGAATGATCACCCGTGAAACGGGTGGACAGCACGGGCACGGAGACGCGTCATCGCTACTCGCCGATCGAATTCGCCCCCGCCCGGGGAGGGTTGGACGACCCGAGTCGCCGTCGCCGTTGGGTGTCGCGGGAAGAAGAATTGCAGCCGATAAAATACATATAATGAAAACACATGGGTGATCGACGGCTCGGTCGGCCGAGCAACCAGCCGCATGATTGGGTGCAACCACTTTCGGTCGGGACGTATATATGTCGTTCATTAGCTTTCCGGGGGACGATTAATCGTTTGAGGCCATCAACGAGCTCGTTCGCCACGGCTGCTGGAGCGGGAACCAGCGTCCCGATATTTTTCCAAAGGGACGCGGAACGCGTGACGCGACTGACGCGACAAAGAGCCGCAGACCGGCGCAAAATGGATTACACCGGCTCGAAACGCTCTTCAGGGGCCGTGATCGCGGTCCAGATCTTCTGACCCCTCTGTTCGTGCATTGAATTGCGCCCGCGAAAAGGGAAGCCTTTAAGGTCTACGCACACGTGTCAGTGCTTTCAGGGTTTTGAGTGGTAAAAAATATCGTTTTCCTGTTTTGGAATTGGAGCTGCTCACATTGGCGAACTATTCACGCTGACGTAGATTTTAATATCTTGCCAGTGGGCCGGAATGAAAATTCTTTTTTTGGGGAGGTGTACAGAGTTGGGAAGTTTGGTAAATATATTTGGAAAGCCTTGGGATTGTGTTTGTTTAAACTTGGAATTGATAGGCCAGTTTAATGGTCCACTTACTGCAAAGCTGCGTTAACAAAAATTTGAAAAACGTTTTTTTCGTCAGGTATTCTTTTTTAAACTCTTCGAAATTTTGTCGACGCAAGCTCGCAGCGCTTATTTTATCCACCATTAAACTTTTGTGTGAATTTTGTTTCGGCTCTCGTGTACTTTAGGAGGTACATATACGCGAGAAAGTGGGGTGCCTATTTGACATTGAGGTTAGTTTTCCTCAACCATAAAAAAGTGAGTGTTTGAATGTGTTTTCTTTACAAATATTAAAATAAAGTTTTTGTATATTTATTTTATTTGGTCACTTATGTATTCGTTTACTTTGCTAATCGTCAGTATGTAGTTCAGCCTTTATTTGATGCGTTCTTCACTTGTTTAGCGTAAAAAATAAAAATTTCAATAAATCTGCCATTGTGAATAATTTTGCTTTCTTTTTTGTTCTTTTTTCATGAATAATTATGCGGGTCGTCTCTCCCAAAGCCGCTAGCCATCTCTGCCAACTACGAGAGCCATCTCTCCTAGAACCTCGGGAGAGATGGTCAGATATCACGACCTCAGTTTTCAACCCGATTTTCAGCAAATATTGTCGTAAAACAAATATCGACCAGTTTTTCCGAATCAGCATAAAATTCTGACCATATTAGCTTTATTCTGATAAAATAAATAATATGAGTATTAGGTTCGACTGTCCCCACTTACCTTAAGGCCCACAATAAAGTCTACGCAGTAACATGGGGCTGAAAAGTTTAAAAATGATCATTTCGTCACAGAAAAATTAAAATCTAGATGGATGAATGTGTTTGATGAGAATATATGTAAAGGTTTGTGATGTGTTTGGTATGCGGAACTTAAAACAAACATTCTAAACCCAAATATTTGTATATTCCCCAAAACCCCATCAACGTGAGTAAAAGTGCGAAGCAGGACTAACTGTTATCCCCGCGCAAACATCGCAACATTTTATAAAACATGTGTTAACCGATTTCGGCGAGTGTCCCGCGTTATTTTTCGCCGCCGTTTAAAATAGAGCATCGTTCCGGCAACGTTGTTCACCGTTCAAGAACACGTGAAATCGATTATCCCCAGCCGTTTCCCAATCGCAATCGCCGATAACGCGGGGCAACGAGATTCCCGCGCCCTTGCAAAGTCACGATCCACTTGGAGCGGCGTTAAACGCGTCGCGAAATATCGTCCTTATCCAATTCCCAGCGCGTCCTCCCGCTTCTCTCACGCAAACGACGCCGTTCTGTGTGCAGCCTTTTCCCACGCGACGTGAAAAACGTCACCGTCGATGCGCTCGCAGTTCCGCGCGGCTGAGCGGCGCGATTCTGGTCGATTCGCGGGGCGTTCGAGGTAATCGCGCGAAAATGGGACCGGGACGTCTTCTTATTGGCCAACAGAACGGCGCCGTAAAGCATTGCTAGTAATTTGCCCGATTAACCGCCCTGCTCGGTAACATCCTTTGAAATTCCTGTTCCAATTCAGCGCGAATTATTTTCTAGCCGGGACCAGCTTCCCCCCGCGCCCCTAATTTGGACATATCTATTCATTACCCGTGTCGAAAGCACAGGATCGTAAATCTGTGACACGGTCCGCGCGCCCTGAAAATCTCCCTCCCCTCTTTGTCTTTTCCCCGGTGGCCGTCGCTTCGTCGCTCTCCCTCCACTCCGCCCTTCCGCTCGGCTCATTGATTTTTGTCTGCGGAATAAACGAACGTATCCGGCTATATTTTCGAGTAGACGGCGAACGAACGAGCTAGAAAATCCGCCACGCGACCGTCGGATCGCTGCCGTTCGAGTTGCTTACCTTCGGCAAGGATTGGCTGTTGCATTGTGCCGATGTCTGCTGGCTGAAGGCAAATATTTCCCGTTAAACTCGGAGCGGTACATCGCGCGGATCCTGCGTCAGCTGAGCAGTACGCCATTTCCAGCCGGGCGTTATCCTTGCTGTTGCACCGTTTTCGTTTTATTGTCCCGAACGCTGGGATCCCTGAAAAGGATCGGGCAATTTAGTAGCGATTCTCCGAGCAGTTCAGTATTAATACCGCGTCGAGCCCGGCACCAGTTTTGGGGGCATTTCGGTTCAGTTCAATTAAATTGATGGCGACCAAGTTAGTTCCCAATTCAGTTCTATTTCACGATCTCTGTGCTACGTTGAAACAATTCGGTCCGCTCCGCGCTCTTCTCGGGCCTGACACTAGAATCAATCGCGTGAACGAATGCCGGGTTTCGAGCTAATTCGTTTCGCCGGTCTCCTGCGCGACTTGTGGGTAGGAAGAAGCATAATCACGGCGCCGAAGGTTTCACTTCGTTTTATAGGTTAGGTGAAACCGCTGCTGTGTATCTTACAAACTATTCGTTGCGCGAACTTACGCACTACACTTATGCACTAGCTTAAATTATCGCTTAATGGCTGCGCTTAATAAATATGGTAATTTGTGACAAATATTAAATTGGGAATTATAATAGCGGATGCGGAATCGTCTCAAGGGGCGACGAAATAATACTTGATAATACTGACGCTGTTACCTGTCGGCGCCGCTACCCATACAGCACACTTCGTTGCAGCTGTATTGCGGGAACGTTGCTGCAATATTGCGTTGTTGCAGGTTGCATTGCAATATTGTAGGAACGTTCCTACAATATTGCCGTGCATTATTGGACAGGCAACGATCGTACAATATTTCTGCAATATTGCGCGCACATCGACGTGCAATGTTCCAGTGGCAACGATCCTACAATATTTCGGCAATATTGCGCGCACATCGACGTGCAATGTTCCACTGGCAACGATCCTACAATATTTCGGCAATATTGCGCGCACATCGATGTGCAATGTTTCAGTGGCAACGACCCAGCAAAATTGCCTACATATTGCCGTGCAATACTGTAGTGGAAATATTGTAGAAACAGTACAGCAATATTCTGAAGCAACTATGACTTTGACGAAATTTGAAATATGACATCGAGTAGATTCTACAGCATGTTTCCTTTAACTGGATATGCTAGAATTTCTCATTGGCCGTTGAAGATATGAAAAAAGTGTTATTGTGAGAGTTGCTTGTACATGAATTTAAATTATAGAAGAGATTTGAAAATGAATTTAATTTGTTTAGATAGAGTAGATACTCTATATTTTAATGTTTGAAATTATTATTATTATTATTATTAAATGTCTTTATTGCACAAACACGTATATACAATGTAGCAAGAGAAAAGAAAGATGAACAGACAAATGCAAAGGTTTAGTCTAAAGACTACTTTCCAACCTAACCTAAAATGACACCGGGTTAAAGTTAGAGTCCGCACCTACAGTGTTAAAAATCCCTAATAGGTTTATCAAATGAGCCTTCGTTTTTGAATAATTTGAGTTTAAAGTTTTGCACGGTAGGAGTATAAGTTCGAATACGTAAGCAATCTTATCAATCAGCAGTTGTAGCTGCGGCGGTAAAGTGTTCGTCTACGACTCTACAGGTCCTCGGTTCGAATCCCCCTGGGGTAAAAATATTTTCTATGAGAAAAAGACACACGGGCGTTATACTACTACGATTCTGCACACATTGATGTTCGTCGCGTCCCTCACTGCCTGAAACGTTGCGGTAGGACCATTGCTGTCAAATTTCCGAAACGTTGCGGGAATGTACTCCTGCAATATTGCTAAGGCGGACATAGGAGTGATGAACCTGCAACTGCCCTGCAATGATACGCTGCAACATTGCAATCTCGCATCGCAATATTTATGAGTTGCAGGATCATTGCCACAATTTTGCCGTTTCGTTGCAGAATCATTGCCGGAACGTTGCAGGACTACATGTTTGCAATGCTGCCGCAACATTGTAAAAATACACACCCGCAATATTGCGAAGGCGGACATAGGACTGAACCTGCAACGTCTCTGCAATGTTATGGTGCAACATTGCAATCATGCACCGCAATATTGCAGAGACGTTGCTGCAATGTTATGGTGCTGTGTGGGTAGTGGTCATATTTATGTTCGTCCCATGTCGGGAATGTTCGGCTCTCGATTCTCGGCGAAATCGTCAGTTGATCGCGTCCACGATAGGGCTGTTTGATTCACCTCAAAGAATCGATTCAAAATCGGATTATAAGAATCAATCTTTCTAAAAAATCGAATACAAAAGAATCGGTTCCAAAAATCGATTTTTTAACCAAAATTGAATCGGAATCGAACTCCTCTAAGGTCACGGGTGCCGGTAGTGTTTACGCGTGTTGTCTCGCAGCTTCGATTTCTAACCTCAATATAAGTATGTACCTATCGGTCGAAATTTGCAGACGCGTCGCAGACCTCTACAGTTCACAGGTGCTATGCGAGCGAAATATGCCCGTTTTCATTAAAAAAGAGGAAGTCGCGGGCGGTAGTTACTGTCGCGCGAGAACAATGCTGCGGCGGGAGTGAAAAAAGGGTGGAAGGAAGGAAGAAAGTCGCGCGAAAGAAATATTCAGAGTTCTCGTGTCTCCACGTCCGTCCATTAAATCGAAGTTTATGCAAATTTAAGAAAGAAATCACATTTTCAATTCTACGCCCAAGAGATTGTAAACGTAATCAGAGCTTGAACGCTACCAGCCGGAGGATTCCCCGAACAGCAGAGGGACCGCAAATTGTCAAAGGAACTAATTCCCAGAAAGTAAACCGCCCCGCAGTCGTTTTGGCTTCGCGATCCCCGATTCGCGGCGCAACGCAACAATCCTCGTCCCTCGGTTGCGACCGGGACGAGTTTATTCGCGTTCGGTTCGCCGCGGCCCCGAATTATTTATGGGCGAGACGAGCGGGAACACGGGGCAGGGAATTATTCCGCTTGGATCCGTTTTCGGTGCGCCCTCATAGCGCGAAAAACACAGCGCCAAGCGCACCGCCTGTCGGCCGCGCGCGCGGGCTTCCCCGCAGAGCGGAATAAAGCTGGACGGAGCCGGCAATTCGGGAGTTGCCCGTGTCGCTGGGACTTTGCCCGCTCGCGTTCGAAAATCCTCGCAACGCGGGAATATTCGGCGGAATTCTCGCCCCGACCGAAACCCCTTTCGCATTAACTTTCGATCCCCTGTTGGCAAAACAATGGGGCGCTGCGAGACGCGGGCCGCTCCTAGGGAATTTAAGCAGGATCTCGGGGAAATTGTAAGGGCTCGATCGGACGTCGCTGGAACAATGCTTCCCCCGCAGTGACGATTTATTCCAGGAATTCGATTGCGCGGGCAACGACCAAAGAGTTATTCCACCCGACCCCAACAGTGTTTCCCAACTTTGATCACGTCGCGCTGGAGACGGGGCGAGGATTAAATTTAATGAGGATTAATCTCGGGAATTAATTTAACCGGGCGCGGAGTGGAAGAAGTAAATTGGACCGCGAATGGTGGAACGATGATAATGTGTCTCGTTAAGCTTTCACGTATCGCGGGCGCGGGACGAACACCTGAATGTCCCTGGTGGATTGCAGGGTGGGAAAGAAGGCGTGGTAGAGAACTCGGGTGATTTCGAGGGACGCAGGGAATGTAACTTTTTCTACTAAGATCAGTTTCTTTGTGATTATGTGTGGTCTTCTACTCGCGGTGGGATACATAACCTGATAATTAGACTATTTAGTTTATGACTCCCTAATTCTAATGACTGTTAATATGGAAACGTAGGATCAAGCGATGGAAACTTCAAAGCATAAATTTATACGTATCAAGATAATTTGAGAAGTGATAAATGATGGGTCTTCAATATTCAGTTCGAACGACCATGGATGTATGTTTGTAATTGAGCCATTCAGACTCCGTTAATGGACTCGTCAGTAAGACTATCTAACAGGTTAGAACGTTAGACGCAGGGGCGTACAATATTAGGAGGAACGATCTATTCGAAGGGATCAATGTGTAATCTGGAAGTTATAGGTACTCGGGATTTGGACCACGTAACCCATCGACAGATCCCTGCTGGGCTATAGCTTAGCTACCCTAACAAACATAACTCCACCCGCGTAAAACTTAGAACTCGATATACCTAACGTGAATGCCGAACGTAAAGCTCCGAGCCGAGTGGCCGTAATTTGAAGAATTTCTGAGGAAAATTTTTTTAGGGAATACTCTCGTAAAGCGCAGCATAAAGATTCTGATGACAACGTGCTGACTCCCATAACGCGAGTAGTATCCAGAAATATGCGTGGTTGGTAAAATTCCATATTTTACTTCCCTCTTTACTTCTGTCGCGCAGGGTATGTGTCTATAACTTTTTGGCATAAGCACGTGAAGGTTCTAGATACAAGAGGAACAGATGTGTATAGGTATACCGAGCTATAGGGATATTTTTAGAGAAGGTTAAGGGAGTGGGAAGTAAAGCGGTTTATGTTTGGTGGACAACCTCCACAATAGAAACACATCGATACTAGGCCACCTATACTTACTTCGAATCTATACTCAGTTCCACAAGAAAACGGGCCTCTTCCGCATAGCTTGTCCCAACTGTGATAGGTTAATAGGTCAAGTGCTAAGCGTGGGACTGGAGACAGAGTCAATGGCAAATGAAAGCAGGCGCAAAGCCAAAGGCGAGTCTGATCTTTCGTGGAACAGAGTTTAGTGATCGTTATTGCTACAGAACTTGTATTCTGCAACGGAGGTCCCCAATGCACGTGTCCAAATTAAAGGTACTTCCGCGTCTGCACGACGACACTTTTGTGTCTAGATCAAGGGTCTTTTGTATTTAGCTAGAGCTAGTTGCTGTGTCCTCAGCCTAAATACAGAATTCGTAGTCTCCAAACTTCCTCTCCCTAAATCCCTCTCATCAAACCATCCCCTACCTCGCATTCATTTCCACAGCCCAACCTCTTTGCATTACTCCACTGGGTTAAGCCCACCATAGGTGCAGTCCAAAGGATGTCCGATCATTTTGCTAACGCGGCAGCTCCCAGCGCGAAACAATCGTGGAAGCTTTCAAAACACGATGGGGACATCACGCGAACAGAGATGTCCGTGGACGCGAAACTAGCCAGTGGAGCGGCGGCAGGATGTTTGAGCAGTTGAAATTATAGGGAACGGTGTCGTAAATCAGCGCAGCTCGCACGGTTGCCGCGCGTCCGGCGCGATTTATTCGCGGCGTGCTTCGCCCTAGCTGCAGAGGAGAAAGCACGTTGACAGAGGCAAGAGTAGGGGTTGGGGAAGCCGGACGCGTGTTTAATTTCCAAGCCATTTGCCGGAAGTTGGAGGACGGAACACGGTTCGGCACTCGACGATCGGTTAATTGCGGCTAATTCGATTAGCCGCGCGTACAGATTCGACGTTCTGCAGTCCCGTCGACCGTCTTTGCGTGGCCTCGCGCTCCTGTCGGTGGACGCACGCGCTCGGTGAGATCAAGCTTCAGACGCCGCTTTGCACGCCCCCCCACCTAGAACGTAAACGATAACGCCGCGAGCGTAACGAGCATTTTGACCGCCTGCCGCCGCGAATGTCGTGCTAATCGGTTTACGGTAGCTGCAGTAACCCTCCGCTGGAAGCGGGATCGACGTTTGACGCTTTACGTGGATACGTAGCTTCGGAATTTCGCTGCATCCAGCGGAATTCTCGGATTTCGGAGTCCGCGTGGGAATGTTACCGGGGAGCACCCGTGAAGCGGTAGCTTTTTGTTCGTCGATTCTATACCGGAGATGGGGAATGATGGAACTACCAATTCGTGTGACAAATATATCAATACGTTTGATGGACAAATTGAGGGAGGCACGTATGAGGTTGGGATCGCCAGTTTCGCGTGCATTGAACAATGCGGTGAGAAGATGAAAGGGCTGGAAGTAGGGGAGAGATGGCAATATCCACTTAAGATAT
This sequence comes from Andrena bucephala, assembly GCA_947577245.1. Classification (NCBI taxonomy): domain Eukaryota; kingdom Metazoa; phylum Arthropoda; class Insecta; order Hymenoptera; family Andrenidae; genus Andrena; species Andrena bucephala. The sequence continues at coordinate 2,351,345 of OX387717.1, read as the reverse complement.
TTTCAGTTATATTTTGTTATATTTGTTAGATGATTATCAGCTAAAATAAAGTAGTCAAAAGTTACATCAATCTTACTTATCTGTTTCTTTTAAATGTATGTAGCACACACAAAATAAGATGCGATCTGGAAACTTTTTGTTTCCCATTTATTTCATATTTTTACCCTTAATTCCTGAATAAGTTGTTTTAATAAGTACACAAGGAAAAACATGTTTTTTTTATAAGTGTCAGAATTTGTAACAATAAAAATCAATGTACAAATGAGACATTGAGAACAAAAACGGATTAACCCCTTTTTTTGCGAAATTGAGTTAGTAGCTACCAATAATATATTTCTATAGGCTGTACTAATCATATAAAATCGGAAAGATTATTTTTTATTTTAATGTGGGTTAGTCCGTTTTTGTAACCCACATTTTTTGGGAAATTGAGTTAGTAGGTACCAGTAATATATTTCAATAGGCTGTACTAATCATATAAAATCGGAAAGATTACTTTTTTTTTTAATGTGGATTAGTCCGTTTTTGTTCTCAATGCCTCAATTTAGGATTGACTAACTGGTGGGTCGCGAGCCACCGGGGTCCCCTTCGACTTGCTGCCACGCTGAACGGTCCCCTCCATACCTACCAGACTCTGACGATCGCAGTCGAAAAGAGAAGGAAAGAAGCAGGAATCGATTGTGATCGTCAGAGTCTGCCCCTGTAACAACTAGCCCCGGTCTCCCCTACTCAGTAAGTTCTCCAGATTCTCGAGAGTCTCGGGTAGTTTTCCCGGGTAGCGCTTATCCGGGAATTTTCTTCGTCCCGGGTATCTCACGGGTACCCGGGATCCCGGGTATGTCGGGTGCTCGGTCCACAGCTACAGCCCTAGTCGGAACCCTGCGCACACGTTCCCCCGGCGCCACTCGTGCGCATGCGCGAGTTTTTTTCGGGTTTTCGGAATTTTTTTTTTATTCGAAACTTTTCCAGCTTCCGCGGTCTGGGCCCTGCGCGCACGTCCCCCGGCGCCGCTCGTGCGCATGCGCGAGTTTTTTTTCGACTTTTCGGAATTTTTTTTTTTTTCGAAACTTTTCCATCTTCCGCGGTCTGGTCCCTGCGCGCACGTCCCCCGGCGCCGCTCGTGCGCAAGCGCGAGTTTTTTTCGACTTTTCGGGAAAAAAATTTTTTTTCGAAACTTCCATCGTCCGCGGTCTGAGCCCTGCGCGCACGTCCCCCCGGCGCCGCTCGTGCGCACGCGCGAGTTTTTTTCGACTTTTCGGAAATTTTTTTTTTTGAAACTTTTCTATCTTCCGCGGTCTAGGCCCTGCGCGCACGTCCCCCCCCCCCGGCGCCGCTCGTGCGCATGCGCGAGTTTTTTTCGACTTTTCGGAAAAAAAATTTTTTCGGAACTTTTCCATCGTCCGCGGTCTGAGCCCTGCGCGCACGTCCCCCCGGCGCCGCTCGTGCGCACGCGCGAGTTTTTTTCGACTTTTCGGAAATTTTTTTTTTTGAAACTTTTCTATCTTCCGCGGTCTAGGCCCTGCGCGCACGTCCCCCCCCCGGCGCCGCTCGTGCGCATGCGCGAGTTTTTTTCGACTTTTCGGAAAAAAAAATTTTTCGGAACTTTTCCATCTTCCGCGGTCTGGGTCCTGCGCGCACCCGCCCCCGGCGCTGCTCGTGCGCATGCGCGAGTTTTTTTCGACTTTTCGGAAAAAAAATTTTTTTTCGAAAATTTTTTTCTTTCGCGGTCGGAGCCCTGCGCACACGTTCCCCGGGCGCCACTCAGGCGCATGCGCGAGTTTTTTTTCGACTTTTCGAACAGGAATGACTTGAAGGTCGTTTATAATTTTATGGGTTTATGATTTTTTGGAGGTGTGTACGTTACGGACGGAGGTCTGCCGTGCTGATGTGCAGTTGTAGCGCTCTAGCTGGTAATCCCAAAAAGTTACTGTTAGGCACGTAGAGAAAATTACAATAGTGAACGAAAGAAAACATTCGACGGTCAATTGCTGCGGTCGCACACGAATCTACTGTTACGATGTAATTTGAAATAATGCAAAACATTTGTTCATGGAATTTCCTTCATTATGGTCCGAATGACGTCGTTCTTGGTATTATTTTCATCGGAGAAACATAAGGAATCGTTTGCCGTCGTTTTCGCAAAGATCTGATGAGAATTTCGGAAATCCTGTTCATTTCTCACTTCTTAATGTTATTCCAACCCCTTCGAGGGTCGAAAGCCATACAATTCGGTGAGGTACCGCAAGGGGTTGACCTCGCCACAGGGTGCCAGACGGCATCTTTCTGACAGGCATCGCTCCAGAATTACGTTCTGTACTCTGTAACTTCTCCAGATTCTCGAGAGTCTCGGGTAGTTTTCACGGGTAGCGCTTATCCGGGAATTTTCTTCGTCCCGGGTATCTCACGGGTACCCGGGTTCCCGGGTATCTCGGGTACTCGGTCCACAGCTACAGCCCTAGTATGGAGGGGGACCGTTCAGCGTGGCAGCAAGGCGGAGGGGCCCCTGGTGGCTCGCGAGCCACCAGTTAGTTAACCCTGCCTTAATTAATGAACATAAAACTATGGTAATAACAATATTTATATTAAAAGAACGTTTAAATCAAATAGTCCTCACAACCAAATTCACACATTCCTTAATTGAAATAATAAACAGGGTACTACCTTAACCCTCTAGTGCATATGCCTGCCTTAAGGCGGGCACCTGTTTAATACAGGACATGGGACCCTATAATTTTTTTTCTGAATTCTCATTTGCCAGCCTTAAAATTATTGCCACACCGCACATATTGGTCTAAGAAACATGTCAATCTGACATTTCGATTTGACAGTAATCTAGTTTGTAGTGCATTTTTCAGCTAAGCACGCTGCGAATATTATTTGTGAAACTAAAAAAAAATCAAATAAAATACTTCCCGACATCGTACAGTTAAAAGAAAATTATTGGTAAGTAGTTTGTATAGTGATCTATCGAATAGAATAAGGATTTGAAAACAAAAAATAATTTACACCTGTGAAGTGAGGCTTGACCCGGTAGCCGCCTTAAAGCGGTATCATGTTAGTAGATCATCGTAAGTTAGTTAGGGTGTTACTTTATTACCCTAATAATTGGTGCGTGAAAAATTTTACTTGAGCACCTTTTTAGCTCTTTGTTCATGAAATTTGCTACTTATATACATACATATATCATATCATACTATGATACTATTATAATAAAGCAACAGCATTTGTCTGTATGCTCAGAAAAATCTCCGAAAATACTGAACAAATCATTACGAAATTTTAACTACAGTATCCTTAAACAACAAGAAGGGATATAGGCTATGTTTTATGACGTCAAATATAATTAATCTGTATAAAAAATGGTATGTATTTAAAAAAGTCACGACTCGGCCGACTCACGATGGATAGTACGCGACGCCACCGCCAGGCGGCAACCGGGCCAAGCGCTTCTCGCGCTTCTTCTGTGCTTTGTTAAATTTCACAATGCACAATAATGAATAATTCTGTATTATATCATTTTATATTTTTTTAAACATTTTTTCATAGTTTTTCATTACAAATAAAGAATTTATTTTATAAAAAGAAGCACTACATTTTTTGTACTTGCTACATAATCCCGCCTTAAGGCAGTGACCCAGAAGGCTGCCCTTGAGAGCCCAGACGACCTTCAAATTCATAACAGACATCGGATTTTTCCAACTGAATTAAAAATCTATGCACTAGAGGGTTAAGACTAACAACCCTACGAATTACAAAGAATTTGATGAGGTACTCCCGTAGTACCAAATCGAATGTGATTTAGTACTGAATTCGTAATGAACTGAAGCTGAACTAAAAAGGTATTTAGACCAACAGGTGATATTGATGTGAAGGTTACTGTCCACCATATTTGTCTTGAAACAATCTGCAGAAGATCATCTTAATCTTGATCTCATCGTTGTCTACCTTGATCTCATCGTTGTCTACTCAAAAATAAGGCACACTTTTCATCCCCATACAAGCTTCATTAACCACTTACACCTAAATCAAATTTCCTACTTCTAATCTATCCCCACTCCGTCCCTATCCCTTGCAACTATTCAATGCCTCCCAACCCGTCCCGCAAAGTTTCAGAACCCGATTCCAACCTCCGGCCAGTATCGAAGCCCTCCCCGTCCCAAAAGTGTCAAACATTCTTCAGTCAGGAATTCGAACAACAACACAGAGCAAACGCAATAGAATAAGCGAGAAGAAGTCGAACGTGAATCGGGGTAGCCACAGATGCGGTCACGTTTGTTCGCTAAGCGGTTATCCAGCATCTTTGCCCTCAAGAATGTGTCTCGCGCGTTTCGAGGAACACTTGAATGCAGCTGGAAGGAGCCCGAGACGGTCTTTATCCGGCGGGCTCCCAGACGTTCCGGGGTATAAAGAGGGTGCACGAAAAAATCCGGCTGGTTCGATCGCCGTCGAAAAAAACATAAAGGCGCAGCCGCATAATTAACCCGGCGCCGTCGGGTGGCCCTACCACGGGGCGTAATTGCGTGGTGTCGCGAGTCAAGACTGTTTGCACGAGGAAACGTTTTTCTTTCCGTCCAGCCTTTCACGGCTAGACCACCACGGAGGAGAGGGAGGTGGGCGATCTTTATGAGAGGCAGACGTCTAGGACCGTCGATGTCGCGAGGCAAACATGCCAGGCGCTTTGTGAAAATGGCGGCGAGCTCCAACAGAGACGGTGTCCCCTTCAAGAATGGCCAAAGGCGAGCTGGAAAATTCCCGGGGAAAAGGTGTTTTCATCGGTAATTGAACGGAGAACTTCTAGGTGCTTCGAAGAATCGCGGAATCTTCGTTCTCCACCTCTGGGGCAGCTCGTTAAAATTTTCTTGCTTATTTAAGTCGGCTATATAGCCAGTGATGCGCGGTCCCATTCGCGTACTTCTTTTTGCGAGTTCATTAAGTCTTAAGTTGGATGGTTTCCCCTTGCCATCACGCGGCGGCTCTTTCTTGCTCCGGCGGAATAACGAGCCCCGTTCCGAGGATAAAGTTGCCGCGTTGTTCCCTCGACGCGGTGTTGATAGCTTCGTTGCTATTGAAAGGTTCGATCGATGGACTTTTGATGGAGGCGGGCAGTCCGCTGATTTCCAGGCTAGGGGGAAGACTCCGGTATGCAAGGTATAAGTTCTGGCAAATTAGGTGGCTATTCATTCGGGTGATTTTTAAAAGTGAAGACCGTTTGCAAACTCTGACTGGGGAAACACATATTATCCTTGTCGCGTAATTTCAAAGTGAAATATGTTTCTTCAATTAACATATGGAAAAATTTTCACTTTTTAAATCAAATAATTTCCCTCAGAGTGCTCTTTTTATTTTGTGGTGGCTCACTGCACGAAAGAATAGTGCTGGCCGTTAGAGGCGCAAGTGGCGCTAGAAAGATTAGAGCACTAAAACATATTGAAATACATTAGCTACCATGGGCGTCCGCAGAGGTGGGGGGGGGGGGGGACGAAAGGGGAGTTGCCCCCCTGACTTTTGAGAAAAAAATCGCTCATTTTTCAAAACTGATCTTTATTAAGTTTATACTAAAAAGGGGAATATTTTTAAATTTCGGTTTTTAATTTTTAATGAAATTGGCACTATAAAATGGGTTAAAAAAAGCAAGAGGGGTATATTTTTATAGGGGAAAAAAGTCTTCGGACGCCCCTGGTAGTTACGATAGATCCGGTAGTAAAATCCGCGTGAAAAATATTCACTAATTATTTGTTATTATTTGAAATATTTGTTATTATAGTTCTAATTCATGTGGTAATGAATTTGTGTTTTAGGTTGGGTCTCCTGACGCTACAGCACGTTCCACTGGACCCAATATGGCGGATGCGCTTACTCACCTTATTAGTGCTCTAGGAGGATTCTCATCGCGCGACAACTCGCCGTACGAATCAGCAACCTTCTTCGCGCCAGAGAAAAAAAAGGTTTCTGCAACCGTCGCTTTTTCCACGAGACCGCTCGCGCACGCACACGTTGTATAGTACTTTCATAAGTTAGTGTAATTAGAATAAAATTAGTGTTAGTGAGGTTAATGTACTGTGTCTCAATCGTGTGAACTTCCTAACCCATTCTAACCTCCAAAATTTTGTAGCTCTCTACACGAACGATCACAAGATTCTAATTTCTAGCGTGATACATCTGATACAACAGCAGTTCCAGGGAGCACAGGCGCATCGATAATCACAGAAGAAAATCCTCCGACATCTTGTTTCCCCATTGTCTGGATTGATTGCTGGGTATCAGATGTCGGACAGTGTTTCCTAGTATTTTTCGCGTCTGGCGTCGCGATGCGATCTTTTGCATTGGACGGCCACGGCTATCGAGCCAGCCGGCAATTTGTACTTGCCTCCGTGAATCAGATAACAAGACCCCCTTCTCGACACTGTATTAATGAGAAAAGCGATAGGATAAGACTGTTGGTGGACTTGCAGTCGCGTTTTGAATTGCGAGCTCACAGCCAAGAAGTCGTGCTACAAATTACCGAAAACCGTTCCAAGCTTCGCTCAAAATCCACTAGGAGCTGTTGAATTTCTGTTAAAACCAAGAATATATTTGAAACTGGGGAGAGCAGTGGAAAATAGGTATAAAATGGATCATTTTTCAGTTAAAATTTGATAACAGTTGTCATTTACCATTTAATTCAAATAGGGTAAACTGTACAATGATTGGCACCCTAAGCCGAAATCCCAATTGGAATGTTTATATTTTTTTGTGAAGTTTTTGAATGGGCTTAATTTTCAGTTATTATCAATGTTTATGGATTTCTTATTAAAGTAAAACATCTTGAGTACCTATTAAGTCTTTTATTTTACAAATATTCAATGAAAAACAAAAATAGGCATAAAAGTACAATCATTGGCACCCTAAGATTTGAGGTTGTATAGAAAAACATATGCAGTTAAAAACGAAGTTTAAAGTGTTTAAACAGACTATTTCATTCACTATTAAATACCTACAACACTTAGTAAATCTGTATTTCAATCCATTCCTTAGTTATAAAGCGACAAAATATACTTAAAACGCCCAAAACTCAGCCCTTTGTCCCGCTTTGTGGTGTTGCCAGATGTAAAATGTGTTGTTCAACTACTGGGCTTTGCAGTGTTGTAGTGAAAGAAAAATAAGAAATTGTAAAAAAGTACTTTCTAAGCTTGTACTTCTTAATATTTTACTTTTTAATCAGGAGTGCCAATGATTAGTGCAGTGCCAGCATTAGTACAGTTTATCCTACCTACTGTTTAAAATAATTACAATTTCGTACCGCATTAAAATCATAAAATTGTGGCATGTGCCTTTTTTCCACCGGTCTCTCAATTACAAGAAACCGCAATTTAGTACTGTTAAACACACTCCCAAAAATGTAATCTGCGTCTAAGTTTGCTTAACGTGATCCGCGTTGAAACAAGTGCTCATTTTCAACAGTGAAGACTCTGTACCTTCAGCAACACGAACAGCAGCCGCCTCTGTAGCCGCGCGCTCCACGTTCGCTTCTGCTTGGGCATCTAAAAAGTTTCCGCGCCATAAGCACCCGTAGACAGAGGAGGAACTTGAAACCACCCGGGGCGAATAGTTTTAAATCGAAACATTCCCATTTCTCGGGTCTGTATTTTTAATTTGAAGAAGCTGTGGTTGGAGTGAACGAGCACGGAGCCCAGCAGCGGGTTGTATTCCGCGGAAGTTGCTCGCTAAAAGGCGTTCTTTAATCGAGTTCCTTCAGCAAAGGGAGCCACCGCGGAAACCGCACGATATTTCGAAATAATCTTTGCGATTGAAAGACGGTCTGCGACTGGTTGCTCGGCTTTATTAGCCCTCGAGTCGCGAGAGATTAATTACCGTGAAAATTCCTCGCGATGACTCAGATTTAATTCGTGGGGTTAGTTTATAATTAGTTGGCCGGGAGGATTTGATTAGTTCGTCTTACTTTCGAATCCGAGGCGGCCGTCAATCGAGGGTGGCAACCCCCGAGCGAGCACGCGAGCAAGGCCGAGTGGGAAGTTGGAAGATGAGCTCGCGAACCCCTTCGTTGCCTGCGGCGGTGTTTCTCGCCGCGAACAGGAATACGTCGTCGTCGTATCCGAAAGTTTCGGGCAGCCTGTCAAGAACGGGGGCGCGGTATATTTGCGAGCGAGCGAACAACCCTCGGCGGAAAAGAAACTGTGGGGGAGCGCAGGACTCCTGCTCTACTGCCGCGCTGCATTAAAATAAGTCGCTTCTTCGACGTGTCACATTTCACTCGTTTAGCGAACGTTGTCCCTTAAAGAAACGGAGAGTAATAATATTTCTCTGGTGGCTGGGCAAACGAGTAGATAGGTATAAGCCAAATTCTTCCCCAAGCTTAAACAGTTTCCTTTTCGTTCTATTTTTGCGAATCGAAATTAAAAATAAATGTTTCTTTTAACATATTATAATTTAACACCTGATCTTACATAGCACTTTCAATATTCTAACAAGGAGAGGTTCCCAGGTGTCCGCCTCCGATTGCTTTGAATTTTGGATATGTTTTAGAGCACCGAAAAATAAGATATACGTGTTTTTTTATAGCGGCCCGTTTTCATATTTAGGGGGTGAAACCAACCCCCAAAGTTATAAGATTTCCAGGTGTTCATCTCCGATTGCTTTGGTTTTTGGATATGTTTTAGAGGACCCAGAAATAAGAAATACGTATCTTTTTATTTTGGCCTGCTTGAATGTTTAGGGGTTGAAACCACCCTCCAAAGTTCATAAGAATAGTTGGTGCCCGCTTCCGATTGTTTTGAATTTTGGATATGTTTTAGAGGATCGAAAAATAAGAAATACGCGTGTTTGTATTTTGCCCCGTTTGCATGTTTAGGGGGTGAAACCAACCCACAAAGTTATACGATTTTCAGGTGTTCGTCCCCGATTGTTTTGGTTTTTGGATACGTTTTAGAGGGCCGAAAATGGGAAATGCATGTCTTTCTATTTTGGCCCATTTGCATGTTCAAGGGATGAAACCACCCCTCATAGTTACCCCCTAATAACGGTGATGGACGACAAGAACAACGTCCAAACAGCATGTTATGACGCAAATTAAATTTATATCAAGTTTTACTCAACACAATTTTTGTACCCCGAACGAAATTTGGGGGGTGGTTGCACCCCCTAAATATGAAAACGGGCCGCTATAAAAAACACGTATATCTTATTTTTCTAAAATATATCCAAAATTCAAAGCAATCGGAGATGAACACCTGAAAATCTTATAACTTTGTGGGTTGATTTCACCCCCTAAATATGAAAACGGGCCGCTATAAAAAAACACGTATATCTTATTTTTCGGTACTCTAAAACATATCCAAAATTCAAAGCAATCGGAGGCGGACACCTGGGAACCTGTCCTTGTGTCTTCCTGCGAAACTAATAATTCAGACTTAGGCATACTCGTTTCCTCGCCCACCAAAGATTTATTATTAGGTATTATCAGGTATTGTAATGAACTATACGTTGCGTCATTCTATCGTGTATGCCCTTGCACAGAAATTACATTTATTTATTGATGGAAAACTTTGTTCAACGAAAAACTCGTGCTATTTCTCCTCTCTGAGGCATTGCGCCGCAGCGCATTATTTAGCCTCGTCTCGTGGCACATCGGTTGAAGAGCACTGTTCCAGAGCATTAGAACCCGACACCTAATATCAATTAAGAAAAATTGAAACGCTAAACTCTGTCCACTTCATGTTTTAAACTGCGGATTAATTCGAGTGAAATTTTCCGCGACGTCGAGGGCGCCAAATGTTCTGGTTCATTCGTAGCAGGGGATCAGTCTGCCGCCAGCGACAAAGGGTCGAACAATTTCGATGAAACGGCGACAGTCGGGGTGAATGGAAAGCCTTTCGGCGCTTGCACGAGCCGCGGCGTGTATTCGGTCAGCGTAGGAGCTTACCTAGTTCCGAGATAATAATTAAAAGCTTATCGCGAAAATTGGCCGGCCGCCAGCGGCCGTGGATATTGCAGATCTGGCCCGTGGCGCGGGCGTGGGGCTTGGCCGGGGGGTTGAAAAGCTGGAGGGGCAAGGTAACGGAAGGTGCGCTGTCCGGTGTACCCGGTGAAACTCGAATAAATTGCTTTAATTAAATAACCCCCTTTTCGAAAATTGGTTTCGTGCTTGGTGAAGCGCTAACTGCCACACTTTCCGCGACCCGTGAGTGCTCGGTCCACCGAGGGCGTCCTTCGAGCGACGCACATCCCAACAAAAACTAGCCGAATCCTGCGTGTGCATGGAAGTGCAAGTGAGACTTGAAATTTCAAGATATGCTAATTTATATGCGGAGTGATATGCAAAGTCGTTTCCTGGTTTTAAGATTCTATGCCTTCATCTCTGTTATTAGAATGATTAAGTTAATAATAGCTGACAGTTGGACCTCGTCTTTTACACTCTACTTTTACATATCTTATGTAATTTTATTTCTATCTCTACTACTTTTTCTTTCTTGCTTTTTTATACTTATCTATTAATGTTTCTTTTATCTTCTTGTTAATATTCTTAATGTCCACTGGTGCGACAAAGAATTATTATTATTACTATTAACGTCTTTATTGCACTAAGGGAGTAGTTTAAATATAAGTTTAACGGAGATAAAGGAGGGTGTAATAGCGTAATATGTGCAAATGGCGAAGTCCAGCGAAAGCTTTATACCTAACCTTAACAACTAATACTAAAACTAAGGCTAGCTGAAGAGCTAGAGCTAAAGCCAAGGTACTAAAATATTTACATAAAACATAAAACAGAAAGGCAGATTAGCAGGTGGAGACTAACTATAAGGTATGAAAGTAGTAAAAAATAAAGGTTTTAGCACGTTTGAAAGGCAAAAGAATGTTGTAAAAGGACGCAGAGGTTTAATGAGTGTTAAGACAATGGTTAGACAACTGTGTGTGCAAGAAATTATGCATTTGAGGATCACAGTTACTTAATTAGCTTTCAGAGTTGGTTCTATTGATTGTAAGCAGTGCGGTATTGTTGCATGATGTGCTATGGAGAAATGACTGGCAGCTATTGAATGTGGGTTCCCCATTCAGCAGATGTAAGCGTCTATTTACAACGACAAATAATTTTACCTCCTTTCCATAGAGGAAAAGCTTCCTCCAGCGAAGCTCTCATGCATAGGAAGCAAAGTGTACGACCAGGAGTATAAACCAGTTCATTCTTCATTATGTAAGACTCTAGAAGCACAATTCAACTCTTCAGACTCGGCAATCATACACATCACCGACCCGCAAAGTGTCATCGGAATGTTTTGCGGCTTTTTTTTGCTATTTTTGTCCGCCATCTTGCTAATTTTGAACATAAATCATTATCTCTAATTCTGAGGATGGGGATAGTCATACTGATCAAGAATCCGTACCGCTTTTCTGTTTCAGATAATTCTAACAGCTGGAATCACCGCCGCCAGCGAGACGTCACCTTTCAAACATGTCATGAAAAACCGGTTTTAAAAACATTTTACAAACATTAATTTTATTACTTCTATATTGTTCACTTACTGTAGAAATATAGTTTAATAAATAGAAAAAAGTTTTATATTATTACTATATTTCTTTGGTAATTATTTACAAAAGGACAGTTCACAGCGGTTTCGATCCCCTTGAAATATGTTGTCAATGTTAACATTCTGAAACACCCTCCCTACCGAAGGGGGCCGCCAACTTTTCAGAAATTTAAGATAAAAAATGTGTAAAACTCCCAAAAGTTGGCGTCCACCATCTGACCCACACCAACTACCGATCACAGTTTTTCTCCTATATCTCGCAAACTAAACAACATCTCCCAAGGGCATCGAAATCGGCGAGAACTGCATTTTGTAAATAATTACCATTTCTTTTCTTCGCAATAAATTCCTGAACATAGTTTAATTCATCAGCACGCAAACCAGAATGACCCCTTAATTCGGACATTTCTCGATCAGAAACATCTCTAGTGTATTAAAAATTGTATATTGAATACTCATTACGAGCTAATTACCTACTGCTTTTGTACAAGCGAAGCTTCGAAATTTATGTAATGATTCAATTCATCTTTCATCCAACTCACAGCAATATTTCTAACGACGAGTTAACTCGGCCACCCCGGTTAGCAGGTTAAAAGCAATACACCAAATGTCCCCTGTAAATTACAATCCTTCTCAAAGCGGCAACAGTTTACACGAAGCGCTGCATCGTACCGATTAAATTCCAAATTACCTGCCAATCACTCGTGCAGGATTAAACGATCCCCGGCAATCGAAACGCACGAAGTTGCACGGGATTGAATTGAAAAATACACAGCAGATAAATGGGAAAAATGTTTCTGACGATTAACAGGTGTAGATAAATCGTCCCGCCGCGGCGCATGGAAATATTCAGGAAAATGCTGGCTAGGCGACCGGATGCGACCGACCGCGTCGTCCCTTCCGCGGCCCGGTATGGCACACAGCGCGGCGCCCTGGTTTGCCGCCCTCCTCCTTCAGTTTCGGCCGGTTTAGAGCAACGTCAGGCTCGCCGGGGCGAAAGGCAAACGGGAGGATGCCAAACGAACGTCGTCTCTCTGGAAATCTGACCGGACGGTATTCGCATACACGGCAATTAACTGTTCCTCGACTCGCCGCAATTAAATGTTTTTGGGGCCCGGCTCGGCGATCTCAAAGCCACCCCGGGGCATGGGAGGATCGCGCAGCTCGTCGCTGAAAGGAATCGACCCCTTCGACGGGGCTCGGATTGAATTCGGAACGGAGTGGACACTCGGCGGCGATTTGTTTGAGAAATCCCGGGGACGGGAAACAGAATTTCCTGATATGCTATGACCCCTGGGGTGCCGCGGCCTTTGCGGGACATTCGCGTTGTTCCTGTTAAGGGGATGGGGGGGGGGGGGGGCGTTTCGCTGTGTTACTTTGGTGGTATCTTATTGCGGCTTCGACGGGATGGGGATGTAATATTCGAGAAGCGTGGAGCTCACTTTGTTGCTGTAATGGCTTCATGTTTTAAAATGTCGTTACGAATTGTGAACTGTATTTGGAGGCATTGTATAAGTAGCATAGTTGGTGGTTAAGGGTGTGAGGTTGGTGGCCTTGTTCAAAGGAAATTGAAAGTGATGAGTTGTAAATTATGAAATATACAATGTAAATTAATTATTGAAATTGAAGTGTTCTAGACGGGAAGAAAACGCTAAATAGGCCGAGTTAGGCAGAAAGCTACTAACCCTGAATGATCTGAAATGGAGTAAATATGGTTTGGAGTGTTTTATTGTTAAAGAAAAGTAGGTTTGTTTCTGTTGGGTATATTTTATTTCTTGTTATTGTTTTACCATGCTTTTTAATGGGTTATTAATACGATTAGTAAGTACCTAATATAATTGAAACTATTTTAGTGTGTAAAATAATTAACTTGATAGAGAATACTATAATTTTATTACTTTATTATTTTTAATTTTCTGTATTTTTTGTTTTTTAAGCCTAAAATGATACTATGGCTTGATAGTTTTAATAATTGTATAATATAAGGCTTGTTCTATGGGCTAGAAATTTTTGTCTGTGTTTAACTAATTTTTTTTTTCATTTTGGGGGCTGGTAGATTCCTGCATATCTGAAGAGTCCTTGTAAAAATCGCTGTAAGTACCAAAGTTGAACAGAAAAAATTTTATCGGAAAATGTTCTACATGCCAACGGTAATACTATAGTATACAATTTGGTTTTTGGCACGTATAGTGTTTTCTACAAGGACTCTTCAACTTGGCCCAAATGTGAAGTAGACTATTATTCGAATGCACGTGGGCTGATTGTAGGTGCAGCTGACTTTGCAAGGTCAATGGTTGCCAGCTGTTCCTGAGATCAGTTTTTGAATTTGATACAAATTTTTATTGAGTGTGATAGTATGAAGAGGCCTTTTACATTACATAGAAGTGTAGACTCTACACTTCTCATAAAAACGGGGAACAAGGGTATCCCTTTGCATATTTCGAAAGTTTTTATCAATGTGGATAACTTTTACCTGAAACAATTTTCAACAGAGCGCATGTGTGGAAAGTTACGGAGACGTATAGTTTCAGTTGCATCAGTTGGCGAGTCGCGTCTGACCACAGGCCGATCTCTTCCACTTGCTGTCTTAAGGGGGAACACCACTGTGACGGCCGAAAAAGTAAGCCATTTTTAAGAATTTTGTTCAGGAATAATTGATAGTTTTCATAGAAAATTTTTATTACCTACCTTTAGTACGCTGTCTTAAGAGACTGTACAAAAAAAATAAATAGAAAAACATCTATAAATTTTAATATATTAACTAATCTTTTAGACCCTCACACGCGAGCTGATCGAATGTGTAACTGGGGAACAGATGGTCCGAAATCAAATTTCATATTTTTTTTTATAAACTATGTGAGTGTAACTTCCGTTGTACGTGCGGATTCTTTGATTGAAAACAAATTTTTTGAAATACGCTCGAAAAACTGTCCATTTTATTCGCGGATTTTCGAAACTTTTCTTCTAATGCGCACCATATTTACAAAAATAATTTGTTTAAGAAATCGGTGCGCACAGCGGAAACCACACTCATATAGTTTATAAAAAAAAAATTAAATTTGATTTCGGACCATCTGTTCCATAGTTACACATTCGACCAGCTCGCGTGTGAGGGTCTAGAAGATTAATTAATATATTAAAATTTATAGATGTTTTTCTATTTATTTTTTTTGTATAGTCTCTTACGACAGCGTACTAAAGGTAGGTAATACAATTTTTCTATGAAAACTGTAAATTATTTCTGAAAAAAAATTCTCAAATATGGTTTACTTTTCTGGCCGTCACGGTGGTGTTCCCCCTTAAACTTCGTCCTTTCCTCACGCTGCAGCCTTTCAAATCCATCGTGCCTCCTGATATCTTGCTACACACACTATGTTCCGCACTTGCATAAAACAATAAAGAATATGGCAATGGCGTGCGGGCGTCGCGCTAACGGCGTAGCTAGTGTTCCTTCTCGAGAATTCTTTCTCAAGAATTTCTCGAGAAATTTTATAATTTCTTATTTCTCATTTCTCGAGAAAAGAGAGTATTTCTCGAAAAACTTAAGTGCGTGAAAATTATTATAAAACCCACTTGTTTTCAGAAATGAATTTTCAGTTAGTTAAAATTTTGTGTTACTAGTTAATCGTGAATATATAAACACATCTACAATCTGTAATAAATGTTAGCAATACATACGAAGAATTGCGCGATTTTTCATAAACTTTTCTGTTCGTATCGCAGATGCTCTATATACAATTTAACCACCATCCACTCAAAATGAAAGAAATTTTTCTACAGCCGCAGATTTTGTCACAAAAAAAAAGGAAGTAGATTGGCTGACGCGACATTAGACGCATTGTGCTTTTTAAATGACTATTTTAAAACAAAAAAGTAATTAAATAAATCAATTTATCAATTATATTTAATATCTATTTTTTCATTTACTCAAGTTTTGTCTAAGTTTATTCTAACATTATTCCAAATATATAAATTTTGCAATATTTTTTTAATTTCTTGAGAAATTCAAGTTGAGAAATTAAAATTGAGTTTTGTCTAACATTATTCCAAATATATAAATTTTGCAATATTTTTTTAATTTCTTGAGAAATTAAAGTTGAGAAATTAAAATTGAGTTTTGTCTAACATAATTCCGAATATATATATTTTGCTATATTTTTTTAATTTCTTGAGAATTCTCGAGAATTCTAGAGAAATATAGTCTGATTTCTCATTTTCCAGGAATCCATGCGCAGATTAACCAAATTTTTTTAAACAAACGTTTCTATACTATTCCTCCATTTTCACGCCATTAAGTGAGACTCGATTTTCTTCTCCGGGTAAATTCTAGTTAACGGGAGGTTAAAAGTTATAATCCATAGAGTGGGGGTTCTCAAAATAGGCCAGCGATACCAATATAATACTTAAAGTCTAGTATTAAAAGAAAATGAATGATTTTAAGATTTTTTTTAGTGTTTTTATTAAAATAAATAAAACCAAATACTTATTACACATCATTTATTAGACCCTAAAGTGCAAGAAAAAGTGTATTTACAATAATTTTTGTATTAACCTATTCATGATTTTTAAGGTTCTGATATCTCCTTTAAACATCAATGGATCTGAAAAATAAAATGAGATTTTTGTAAAATAATGCTGCCATTATTATTGTAAATAATTTTTTTCTTGCACTTCATGGACTAATAAATCAGCTGTAACAAGTATTTGGTGTAATTTTTTTTAACAAAATCCCTAAAAAATATTCGTAAAATCATTCAGTTTTGCGGCTGGAGGTATGTAACTCCTTAAATTATTTATGCAGGCACCTAAAACTGTGAGTTCTAATCTTTCCATTGACCATCACTGCTCCACTGTAAAACAAAAGTGTCATTGTTCATAATACGATATTTAAAAAACAGTGTCATTTAAATATCCCGAATGTAATTGTTGACTTCCGTGCTGCTGCTGCCATATTTCCCGTTGAACCAGCTTTTCCGCCGTGTTTAGCCCCCGCGACTTGTTCAACTCAAATAAACCGGATCGAGCGTAAACTCATCAACATTGTCGTATCGAGGTCACACATTCGAGGCGGACAAACACGGCGTACAAACCTGTAATGAGATTACCGTGCAAACAGCGAGGTCGCCGGAGGTCTTCGGCAGCAGGACTTTATTTCCCTCCAAGTACGCGTGTTTTTCCATGTTGCGCGCACCGTTCGGCATCACCTTCGATTAAACGTAACCGGATTCCCGGCTGATGCAGCTCGCGCATCGATCAACCATTCTTCACTCGTCAATTTGAAGTTTCGCGCGGATCGCGCCCACGATAATCGAATATTTGCATCGCGTATTTTTGCCGGCGCCCAACGGTCGAGATACACTCTCGCACGCTCTTCAGGAGTCAGCTAGTACGCTTTTTAATTACCGCGTCATGCGTTTTTGCACTCGCCGAGTAAAACGCTGAGCGGGGTCAGCCATATTGCTTGTATGATTCCACTTTTATTCCTTAATGGATTAAATACCCGTGTAGCTTTGAGGAAAAAATCTCTGAAATATCGTTCGGCTGTTTCATCCTACCAAATATTGTAATAGAACGATTAGTATGTGGGGTTTGTAAATGTTGTGTTATTGTACATATTTATAGTGCGACGAATTTTGACAGGGCAATCAATATATTTAGCAAGGTACAAATTAAACATTTGCTCGACGTAAGTGGTTACATAAACTGAGAAGCAATAACTGATTACCTGCTCACTGATTGGGCCTGCGTTGCATATGCTGGTAGAGCACTAAAGAGGTGAGTATGCGCATCGGCCATATTGGGTCCTCTGGAGAGAGATGATTATTGAGAACCCGCCTTTTTCAGTATTGTCAAATTTGCTTTATAAACCAAATATAAGCTTAAATGTAATAAAATACTCTAATAATGTGTCGTGCAACAATGTATCAATATCAGCAACGCATATTTTTGTTTATAAAGTGAATCTGAGCATACTCAAAAAGACGGATCCTCAATAATTTTCTCTCTCCAGAGGACCCAATATGGCGGATGCGCATACTCACCTCTTTAGTGCTCTAACGCTGGTGCTCTCCAGCGCCCTCTTTGACGAGGCAAACCTAACCTTGCTTCGATACGAATTATTATACCGCAAAGACACTTCTGACTGGAAAACAGATTGAGTAGAATAAAAGTTCGTTATTTCTGCGTGCCAAGTTCACCCCTACAGTTATGCCCATATGTTAAGGAAGCTCCTATAGCGCTGTTCAATATTCAGGGCCCGGTCTAGCTCTTTCGCCTCTGGGCAAAAATTAATTTTGCTGCCCTTTATATTTAATTATAAATGATTATTTTAAAATATAATTTTTGACAGTGAGTGAAATTTTCTATAGATATTTGTTGAATAACGAAACCCATTACTTTGTAAAACATTTAAGATTCATAAAGAAACGGTAACAAAAAAAATAAAATGCATATGTAGGAGGTAAGTACCTATTTTTAAAATCTAAGAAAGAGCTCCTAAAATATTTTTTAAAAAAACGTAAACTTTCATACACTTTTACTTTTTTATTGGTTCGTATTCTTTTAATTTTCTATTTCTACCAATCCTGCCGCTCCAAATTTGCCAATATTTCTTTTATCACAACCATTTGTTCTATTTTGGTACCTCCAATCGGGTTAAATTATTCCCCTCGATTTTACATCCACCAGCGATCTTATATAAAAATACCGCAGCTAATGGTCTCTCCGGTGCCCCATCCATTTCGTTCCCCACGAGCGAGTCCTTCCAAGCAACCAGCAATATTACCGTACAGCTAGCAGAGGTACCTTTAAGGATTCATGTATGCATGCCCGCACGATAAATGCGTCCACTCCCCTCGAAACTTCCTTTCCCCGGATTACGTCCGAATTACGTATCGTCCCACTACCCCAGTGGCTTGCCAAGATCTTGATTAAAGCCTCAACGATATGACTTTATCGCTTTCAACTTTATGCTCCATACCCCAGCCCGTCCGCCGTTCGCCCCTCTTTCGTCCCCCATTTTTTTTTTTCATTCTACTCGCAACCCAGCACCAGTAACAGGATTCCCTCTCCGCTCCCACCCTCTCCACCCCCTACCCGTGCCCTCTGGAATTTCAATTCGGCCCGAAACGACTGTATTGTTTCGTTGTTTCTCGGGATCTTTGATCCTGGGCCGGCAATAAAATGATTCCATTCCGCCCCGTTCCATTTCATCCTCACCCCCTCCGGTGGGGTGTGACACAGCGGCTGGACAAGCGCGACAGAGATTTTCAGAGCCCTCGGAACCGTGGACCGTTTCCACGGCACGGAGGCGGCGAAGAAGCGAACGCGCCCGATGGATTTATTACGCATTCAGCGCGGCGAGGGACGAGCAAATATTTCCACCGGGCTAACCAGCGGCGCGGGGATTTCTTTTTTACTCCCTGGTGTATTTTTTTGGTCCTGTGTCAGGCCGGGCCGCAGTGGCTGAGTTTATCATTTGAATACCCTTTCTTCGGAACGTTTCGTAGGTGGCGCTTCTTTTCTGTGTTAATTCCGTTTGCACGCCCGCAGCAATTGCGGAATTCTAATTAGTACTTGGAGGACTTGGAAGTTCTGCCGGTAGAACTTGAGCCACAGCAGGCCTTCTCGGCTGCGAAACCTCGTAGTGAGGTTTCTCGGCCGGAGGTAAGAATAGGGTGATGGGAAAGAGAGGGGCGAGGGGGTGGTCGGTTGGTAACTAGCTCATGGTAATGCTTTGATACTAAATCGTCTGCCAAATCTTGAATCTAACTGCCAATAGGGGGAGCAATGGCTTCATTCAATTTTGTGTTTGTTCCTTTAGAATGCGCGTTGAGGATTTTAATGGTACTTGGTATATCTTTGCATAGCCGCCTTTGTCTTTAATATTCCAAGAATATGTAAAAATTGTGACTATTTGTTAATATTGGATTTTGATACTAGGGGAGAGCGGGGACAAACGTAACGGCGTCATGAAAGTAACACGTCTTCTCCGGCCTTCCACAAAAGTTTATATTATAGTTACGCGTGTTTAATGTTTCTTTTATTTTACTTTTATTTTTCTTTATAAGTTCCTGTATTTGATTTCAATAAATCTTGTATAGTTTGTACGTTATAACAGTTCTATGTTGAAAAACATTGCTGGGGACAAAAGTAACACGTCATTACGGGGAGAAGTTGAATCCAATATTAACAATATTTTTTTTAAAAAAATTATAAATATTAGTTACTTTTGAGGCCATTACACGAGATTCCATATTAAATCAAATACACAGTATCAAAGAAATGTTTGAAGCTGGTTATGCTTTTTTATCGTTACCAACTTAAAATATGTTTATTTAAATGTTTGTTTTTATCGTTTCTGAAAATAAAAATCCTATTTTGCTTTGGAAGAAGTGTTTTTACTTAATTGTCCTCAAAATAATTAGTATTACCTTCGTCCCCCTGGAATGTTACTTTCGTCCTACCCGTGCAGGACAAAAGTAACAATGACAGTCACTGCGGAAAATTGCCATAACTTTTTGACTACTTATCGTGAAATGCTGAATTTGTGGTCAAATGATAGACCAAGAAACACACTATCTTAAGGCATAATTTTCGTTTTTATATCTGTAAGAGGTAATTGGCAGCTTAGCCAAATGTAAAAAGTGTTACGTTTGTCCCCGCTCTCCCTTACTCACATGTTGGTTAACTCGTCATCCTGTGCACGAATAATATACTGGGTACAAAAGTCCCTTCTTCCCTTCCCTTTTTCTCCTTTTCCTTCTTTAAGGGGGTATTCTGGTCTAACGCGCGAGTTCCATTACCATTTTTCAGAATATTTTATGGGCAATCAAAGTAAGTGTAGGGTACACATCGTTTCCTTTTTTCCCTCCCCTTTCTGTTTAACATAGTGCCATTTTGTGAAAAATTAATTTTAATGAATAATCTCGATCCAAATGATGGCCATATTCTTACTGAATAAAATTTTTCATTAATCATTTGTTTTAGATGCCTACGAAGGTCAGAATCATGGCAGCCAATTGGACGTTTTACCTTCGTCCAAATAACATTTTTTCATTCATTTTGTATGAATTTTCTCAACTTTTCATTTACAAAATATTAAAGAGAAAGGACCAAAGTATATTTTAGCATATTTGTTATTAAGTAATTAATTCAAACAAAAGTGAAAAAAATTGAAAACTGAAAAACGTATCAACTTGCCCCGGTCTCCCCTACTTTTTGTATTCCATAACGAAATGTTCCAAAAACCTGCCAATACTCCCCCAGCTTACAGCACTCCATCTCCTGAATAACATTCGGGGTCCTTGGTATCCCCAACGGTCCTCTAGTTCGAGTTTGATGGATTCGGCGATACGACCCAGCGTTCCATTCCGCTTCCCCAGGAACGCGTCGATTACACTGCCAGTTACCAGGCTCGTTTCCATCGCGGTCGCCGCGCGATTAACGGAAGTTTGTTAAAACTTTGTTAATTATTAGTTGCTATCGGGCTTGATCGCTAATCATTGTAAGCTATTGCACGCCATCAACTTAAAGCGGATCAATTTTAAACTGTTCGTACTTTAACGGTCCAGCGCTTGCTGTTCCACAGAACAGATGAGATTCCTGCCGCTGTCCCAAAAACTCTCACCAAAAACGGTAACTCTAGCCATACCACCTGGGATCTACTCTCATCCCTGCCATTGTGGAATTCAACTGCCCATGACATTAAACGGCACCAACAACGGATCAACGACTTCGCGCCTCCATCTGAAAAGGAATCCTCGCTTCACTCCCCGAATTCCGCCAACGGATGATGGGAGTAATAACCACCGGGGGGCCGTTTCGCACCAGCGTCGCAGTGGCTGCAGGGACCCGCGAGCATTTCCCGAGAATTAACGAGATTGGGGCACGGAATGCACTCCAGTCGGCGTCCCTTCCCGTTGCGGCTTAAAGCTGGTCGCCGAGGCGGCCACGCGCCCCCTAATAAACGGGACAGAAGACAGGCCGGAGGGTTAATAACGCATAAAATCAGCCAGACCGCGCGGCAGTTGCTCGGGGCCACGCCACCGGTAGACTCTGTTGCGGAAACGAGCTCCGACCTACTTAAAAGATACTTAACGCCCTCGAACGATGGCCGTGGGGGCCGTCCCGGATACCCGGCGTCTGGCCTTCGGTTATTAAACTTGCTCCGCGGGCATTCTCTTGCAACGCACGGCCCGCCGGCAGCCCCCGCGGAACTCGTCCAAGAGGAATCTCGTTACTTCCGAACACCCATAAATCCACGTCGGTTTTGAAAGCTTCGGAAATTGGGAAAGCGCGTTGCAACGTACTTCCACCCCTTCCTTCGTTCGATTTTCCTCTTTTTCTCATCCCTCCCCCCTGACCCCCACCCCCGCCCCGCCCCTGCGCCCCCCTTCCCTAGGCGGCACGTTTGCATCCCGCGCGCATTTCTCAGCGGCGTGCCTTCGCGGGAAAAGCGGGAGCTATGCGCTGCCGATATTATCCAGCATTGGCGATCCCCTCGGCATTCCGAATCCCCGCGATACCGATGTTTCCCGCGGGATAAGGGACTGGGAAGGGGATGACTGGTCGGGAACTTTCGGCTTCGCTAAGGTCTCGCACAGCGCGCACGCTTGATTGTGGTGGAGCTCGAGTTTCGCTAGGCGATCGGGAAGTGGGTTGATTTATTGGCCTGGAATGATATCGGGACAGTGATAATGGGGGCTTGCGGTTTAGTAGGTTATGCTTTGGGAACAGGAATACGATGGGGTGGGAATAACCATGTGGCAGTTTATTAAAATTTAAGAAAATGTATAGAAAATGATAATTTATTTTTTTTTATAAATTAGTTGGGTGGTTCTTGGTGCAATTCACTGTTTTTATTTTACACTGCATGCACTGGAACAGCTGTAGGCAACCTAATTCGGTGATCTGTCCAGTGAATGAATGTTGTTCAAATCATATGAAAAATTAACATCTATCACGCACTCTTCACGTTGAAATTTACACACTGTGGGAAATAATAAGGATACCTTCAAGGTTATAAAATATACTTAGTAAAATTACATGGTTGTACAATACAATAGAATGGCTAAACTCCTCGAGCCTGGCTCGGTAAGACGACTGACTCTGAGAGTCGAACGCCGGCGGCTCGGCGCTCTCGCGGTGTTGCCAAGCCTTACGCCCAAGCGAGCGTCGAGAACAACAAACTACGCGGCGAACGTGCCCTACGCGTGACACCATAATACGCAAAGAAATACCGCGTCCCCTACAACACTAAGGTCGGGTTCAGATATATTGGCCGGTGAGTTCGCTTTCGCGAGCAGCGCGCGAGGAGAAATCAGCCACCACCACCTCACGACCTTGGATTGGCAGTTGAAGTTGCTGGGCCCCCGAAGGGTATGGTGGGGTAACGGGAACGCTGCTCGACTCCGCCTGAACGAAGCCGTGTGGCTGTTGTTTATTCTAACCCACCGCGCGACGACCAGGCGTAGCCCGAGAGAGAGTGAGAACCTAGAGAAAAGAAGCACCGAGGCAGGCAAGCGATGTGGTGGGAGAATACCCCTCACGAAACTCACCGGCCAATATATCTGAACCCGACCTAAGTTCTTTATTCAACTAAATCCTTTCTAAGATTTGATATTATGTTCAAGGTAAGTCTTGTTGTTAATTATGTTATGTATTCATTCATTGGTCATGCAACTTAAGTGTTCATTCACTAGAGTGATCACCCTATGTGGAAATAAAAATACGAGTATAACAAAAAATATGCAACATCTACTAACTCATTATTATTCTTTATTGATCTTGCATAGAATACCTTACATTTCGAATAATAAGAATGGTAATAGTAACTAGTCTACGTCTATGCTGTACACTAGCATGCAAACACCAAAATACAAAATATTAAAAGGAAATTTTGCATGCAACAGAAGTGTATAAAGGTTGAGTTTCAGCGACCAAAAAGTACGCTGTTGTTATACCTACTTGGAACCCCTTTAACCCTTCGTTGCATAACTTCTTCGATTTTGGAGAAAATACATTTTTAGACTCGTACAAGTGATAACAATAAGGAAAAAATAATAAAAAAAAATTGCATTTTCTTTATTTTTTCACTTTTTCCGCCATTACGATTATAAATACTTAAAAAAATATATATAAAAAAAATTTTATGTTAAATGATGTTGTTAAAAATGCCCTAAAAACTAAAAAATAATTATTTTCTTACACTGCAATTTCGATTGTGTTTTTTTCACTTTAAATAAAATCGTGGAGCAGGGTATCTCACAACAAATCCATTTCGACGCTTGATGTTGTATTAAATTGATTCATATTCTGTTATTAAAAATTCTGCTCCCCGATTTTATTCAAAATGAAAAAAAACACCATCGAAATTGCAGTATAAGAAAATAATTATTTTTTAGTTTTTAATGCATTTTTAATAAAATCGTTTAACATAAATTTGTTTTTCATATATTTTTTATTTTCTAGTTTTTAGTGTTTATGGATTTACATTTCGCAGCTCAGACTTCTTTAGAAATATCTTTTATTTAATTTCAAATCGCGATGCGACTAGTGACCCGAACGCTGCGGCTATTTGTCGTTTTCGTAAAGCACGCGAGTGGCTGATTTCAAGTCGTTTGGATTTGTGGTTATGGGTTATATTTATTGATAATTTTTTCACCCGCTCGGGATTAATTTGTTTTTAAAATATTGTATTGTCATCCAAACTACGCACGCCTACAAAGTTTCAAGACAATTGGATAGTTGGAAGTGGGTTAAATTTGAGTTGCCAGATTTGGACCATACATACATACAAACAAACAAACAAACAAAGCAACGAAGCTGAATAAAATCGTTTAAAAACCGCGGAATTACAACGTTCAACGCTATCCATGTAAATGTTTAGAGACTACTTTAGGCTATGTATCATTCGCGATAAAGTAGTTACATCACACTACATGCTAGTTGCAATAAAAAAATTAAAAAGTAAAGATATGTTGCATATTTGTAACAGTATGCAACGACGGGTTAAATATCTTTTGTTAAACGCGTTCGAATTTGGAGATAAGAAAGAAAGAAATATATACACATACTGCTATTACCTATAATATTTTATTGGAATTGTGTCATACAAATTTAAAGTAACAACATTATATACATCCCGGACCACAGGTTAAGAACCGCTGACCTATACAATACATCAATCCACCTGAAAATCTAACTAAAAATAAATTTGCAACTGTAGTCTCGACGATCTTTGCATCACTAATTATCTTAAACAATAAAAAAAACCTTCCTCTTTCCTCCATTGAATCTCACTTTAATTATACAAAGTTTGTTGCAAAAGACACTTCCACAATTTCTTCCGTTTCAGTATCGTGCCAGCTCGCAGACCGTTCCAAGCTCATCATCATCGACAAAAGTTGATAACTTAATATCCCCAACCCAGTCGTAATTTTCATCCCGTCATCAGAATCTTGCCCTTTGATCCTCGCCGCATCCCCGCCGCGCCAAGAACCGTTCTTTATTGCGTGATTTCCAGTCCTAACGGGATGAAAGTATCCCGGGGACAAGTTCGTCCAGGGACTCGGACGAAATCAATTTCGAATCCTTCTCTGTCTCTGAGCCCGGCCACTGGCCGAAGGGAACGATATAACCGGATTCCCGGGAAAAGTATCGAGTCCCGAGGAAATCAATCACGCCCCGCGGACGCTGCGTTTCGATGGATTTTCCGTGCGGGCGATCGCTTAACCAGTATGTGGTACCGCGCCAACCTTTCCTCGAATAAGAATCTGTTTTTCTGCCACGTTGTCGCTGCAACCTGTGCAGCATCGAACCAGAGCAACATAACGACGCGGTATTTCTGAATAACGCTCGAGAAATCTGCGGAATTTATTTTCATGGACTCGACTGCTGTTCATTTAGGCGAAGAGGGACCATTTTACACCATTTTGGGTGTAATTTCAATGACACAAAAGAACTCTCGCATGGACGGGAAACGTAACCCATGCATTTCAGTTCGGTTTCAGTGATAATATGCACGAACGAATGGGTGCTGTTGTTTAAGGGACCATTCTACTCTGATCTGCCAAAAAAATTGAGCTATTTTTAAAGATTTTAAACAGTTTAATAATAACAGAAAAATAACAGAGAAGAGGGGTGTATTCAAAGTGTTTTCTCATACCGGGGCCATTTTGTTATTTTTTAACAGAAATTGTTAATTGAACTGCGAGCGATAGCGATAGTGACGAATCTGAAGTTCTGTAGTTCTAATCAGATCTTTGCGAAAGTGACGTGAATCGATTCCTGACGTTTTCTCGATCAAATTGGCCCGAAAAATGATACATGTTATTCGGACCATAATTAAGGAAATTACGTGAAAAAATGATTTATATAATGTAAAATTAGCTTTCGTAAAAATTCTCCGATTTAAATTATTTTCTGTCAATTTAATCGGGAGAATGCCAGGAATCCACTGGTGTCACATTCATATTGATACGACGAAAAATAAACAAATTCAGTTTCTGTATAGTGTACCTATAACACAGTCCAACAAAATGAAACTTTTCTTCTCTTCCGCAATATCCACTGGGTGATTCTTGTAGAGCATGTCATCCTGAACACGAACCCGTAAACTGTTTGTCGCCATCACCCTCAGTTTTTGAAAACCTCGATTTTGAAAAAAACTGCAATTTTTCAACTTTGAACATCTTTTGTGTCGAAACGATAATAGTTATTTGGTTGCTCATTGCGTCAAATTATTGTATGAACCCTCCCAAATAGAACGATGTAAGTTATTATTGCATTATAATCATTTAAATATATTTAAACAACCATCAAATGGAAAATTTTTGAAGATATCTTCCAATTTATTTCCAAAACGAAGGGTCAAGGAGAAAATCTGACCATTCCACGCGATGCTACAGACATTTTTCCTTCGGAAAGCATCAACAAAAGTGGTAAGTCACGTTTTGTTTTCAATACAGAAGCGAAATAGTTTGGCAAAACGCGCGGTGTCGACAGTGGTAGTGAACGGCGGCGCGCGATCCACTGCCGCCCAGCGCAACACAATCGCTTAACGCGCCTGACTACCACTGTTGGCACCGCGCGTTTTGTCAAACTATTTCGCTTCTGTATTGAAAATAAAACGTGACTTACCACTTTTGTTGATGTTTTCCAAGGGAAAAATGTCTGCTGCGTCGCGTGGAATGGTCAGATTTTCTCCTTCACCCTTAGTTTTGGAAATAAATTGAAATATATCTTCAAAAATGGGTGCATTTCGGGTGTCATTTTCCATTTGATGGTTGTTTAAACATATTTAAATGATTATAATGCAATAATAACTTATATCGTTGTATTCGGGAGGGTTCATAGGATAATTTGACGCAACGAGCAACCGAATAACTATTACCGTTTCAACACAAAAGATGTTCAAAGTTAAAAATTTGCAGTTTTTTTCAAAATCGATTTTCTCAAAAACTGAGGGTGATAGAGCAATTCTGCTTGCGGATTCGCGTTCAGGGCGAAAAAACTATACAAGAATCACCCAGCGGATATTGCGGACCAAAAATCGTGTTGGACAGAGTAATCGATGACACATCGCCAAGCAACGGCGATCTCGCGCGGCACGGGCCACAAAGGTTCTCGCCGGTTATTTGAGCTTCAAGTGATTCTAGAATAAAGATGCAATGAAAGATGGAAAATAATTTGAAGCCCAAGATGAAAGGCCTTCGAATAAACAAAGTATCTTTGGCCGTCGCGTCGGCTGAATTCCCGTCGAATAAACTGCTTCAATCTTGGCGCTTCAAATAAAGATCACTCGGGTTAAATTAATTCGACGACGGAGGAAGATAAAATCTCTTTTATTTCATACGTTATTTAAATAACGTACATTTAAATTATGCCCATCTCTGTTCCAAATGCAATAGGCAACATAAAATGGCAGTTCCTCCTGAACGTAGCATTTACACTAAGATAAAATGTGTTTTACATGTTCAGGCCTACTTAGGTGGGTACGCCAACTTCTGCAATGAAAACAAGTAACGTGAAACGGTTGGTCCATGCCAGCTCACTTTCGATATAAGTATTCAAAGAAAATGTATCGAACCTGCCAGGCTACTGCAGACGGCGAAAGTTCCCGGACTTGACGGCGGTAGATCATCTGCAAATGCAAAAACCAATGTGAGAAGGCAGATTCTTTTACACACCACGCCTCTACTGATATAAAATGTGGTTTACATGACCGCCGCTGTTGTATGTGTTGTATTCGTTTGACTCGCGCGAGTAGGATTCACCGGAGTCGTATCCCTGCAAATGCAACAAATACCGTAAATTTCTTATTCTTTGTAACCCTGATATTGGACTTAAAAAGAAATGTGTCTTACAGTGGAGTAAACGTGCTTTGTCTTATACTTCCTGACTGGGTACACTGGGACCTGCAAATACAACAAGCAAAATGTTTCAACAGTTTCTTTCAGACCCGGCGCTTCAACCAGCACGAAGTGTGTCTTACATGTTTCACTTTACGGACTTCAGTTACATATTTCTTGCTTTTAGGTTTAACTACGTAAACAGTTTTCGCCTCCTTGTATACAGGTGCAGAGTACGAAGGTTCAGAGTACGAAGGTGCAGAGTACGAAGGTGCAGAGTACGAAGGTTCAGAGTACGAAGGTGCAGAGTACGAAGGTTCAGAGTACGAAGGTGCAGAGTACGAAGGTTCAGAGTACGAAGGCGAAGAGTACGAGTCTGATGACGAAAGTTTCTTCACCGAATCCAGAGCTTCCTGTAAGCACAACGAGTAGGTAACACAACGACTAACTTCTTAGCAAACCTGCTTTCACGGTTTGTTACTATCCACTTCTTAACACTTCATCTGCCGCAGTCACGTAAGCGTGATTTCATTTAATTCAAACTGATTGGAGGACCTAGTGGATGTTACCGATTTTACGTCGGGAAAAATGTTTAATCAAATTAAGCAGCTCCTCAACAACCTCTACACGGTTTATAATTATTGCATAAAATCGAATAGTGATTGATCTTGGTGTATTGAATAAGAAACCGTCCTGGAGTTACCTTCCCTTCATCCAAATCGCAAAAATGACTGTAATATCTGACTGAAAGTCAGTACAATTGATTATGCAGGGAGGGTTTGTACGGCAAAGTCAGACTTACCTTCAAGAAGATGGATTCTACTGCTGTCGCCACGTAGGCAACGAGTACCAATGAGAGCACGAACTTCATCTTGGGGATGATTGTTTTGTCGATGGCTTCTTCAAAAATATGCCGAGGACAGTCGACTAGCCGGTATATATACTCAAAGGTGCAACGTGACCAGGTCGCTGCAACAACATATTTTTTGTTTGCTTGGTAATTTTGCAAACATCGGGTATTGTGCCGCGTTCCACGTCACTCGGTACGCATATATTTTCGATCGACCATTCCTCACCAAATGGAATTGTACGCGCTCGAGTAACTTACATGAGGAACAAACGCAGGTGGCCGATAAATCAAATTGTTACGCGTGGCAGGTATCAATGCTGTGTCTGATGACAGTGTCTTCCAGTGTGTTCCAGTAGTTCCTCAAATTCTTTCCCTAGATCAGCGTTTCCCAATTGGTGTTCCGAGAAATGGTATCTTGTAATAAAATTTAAATATCAATAGAATGTGTAAACTGACAATATTGAAAACGGCGTGGTGTCGTCAGCGTGTGTTGTATATAAAAAAAAACTGCTGAGGTTGGGGGCTCCACCACGTTTTACTAATTTTAGTGAGTTTGGAATAGTTTCGTGGCAAATTTTAATTGGGAAACGCTGCCCTGATTATTCCTAAATATAAAAATATCGGAAACATCTTAGAAAAACTAGTATTTTATGATATACATAAATCATAAATAATTTCACAGCTAGTATCACAAATGTACAGTCGTAATCGCTTGTTTGCATAGAGTATTAAATAACTACGTTACACTATGTATAGAAATATTTGCACAATACGAGATTAATTGCACACGACGCGCAATAAAAGTGTAGTTTCCAAATGTTTTATGGTTATGGCGAGTGACATTCATACATCGTGCTAATGCTTTTCTAAGTAGTTCTAATTATCATTAGCATTTCTATTTTACCTTATACATCTTTGCTACTTTCCTGTACGTTGCATTAACAACGATTGCCAATATTATAAGCTGATGTTCAGGAATATGTGATCATGCTATTAAATATAGGGTAAACCAATCAGTAAATGACCGAATTGTTGAATTTATGGACCTTTGAGATAAATACTTGAATATATTTGTGTATAACAACAAAACAACTGTTGAAAATGCATTGAAATTTCTATAAAAATAATTATTTAATCGTAATTGAAAAAAAAATGATTATAATGCAAAACGTGTAGAAGTCCAGTAAATGACAGCATACTTTTAATAAGAATTTTACTTATTAATGTTTGCTTAATACGCGTAACAAAAAATATAGAATATTAAAAGTGCAACTACTCTCCATTTATAAACATATAATATTTTTAAATTTATAATTTACATTTCTTTGCCTAATGGCCATTCACTGATATGCGGTCAATTACTGGTTGGTTTACCCTACCAATATTTAAAAAATACTGAATCCAGGGATCTTAGAAATAAGCTATCGAATATATAGACAATTTAATTCATGTGTATGCAGCAGTAGACGAAAAAAGACTAAAAAATAATAGTATAACTCGGGTCATATTTATTCGACGACGGAGAAAGATAAAGTTTCTTTTATTTAATACAATATTTAAATAATTTTTCATTTAAATAATGCCCGTCTCTGCTTGGCGGGGCACCGGGGAAGCTCGATGAATCGAAGCAGAGCGCCACGTTCCGTGACGCGGCCACCGATTCATCGTGCGCGTTTAAAGCCGTCATAGCGGCGCTCGCACGTGCAAACCCGCGCGGCTTTGGAATCCTCTGAAGGTGGTCAAGATCGTGGGACCGCAGATCGATATCGATCCGAAGCGTGGATCGAGCGCGCGCTGGTGCACAGTTCCCTCGCGTGAACTCGATGTCCCGTCGGCGACGAACATTTGTCAAACGTCGAAGGAGACCCGGAAGAAGGAGGAGTGGCGGCGGGGTGGCAGGCGTTTATCAGGAAGGAAATGGAGGAAGAGGAAAAGGGGGGTGGGGCGCAGGAAGTGAAATAAGGGAGGGAAGAAAGGGTAGGATTATTTGTTCGGCAGAATATTTGCGACGAATGGGGCGCGAGGATGAAAAGGGGTTGGAAGAGGGGGCTGGAGGAAGGGGATGGAGGAAGGGGCGTCTCGAGGATGTATTTACTCTGAAGTATATAGATGCATGGAGACAATTACGATCATTAAGGCATTTATACGTCTATTCTTATTCAACTGTTTACCCACTTTGACCATTCTTCGAGAGAAGAAAACCTTAATGACCTTGGTCGACCTTAATCGTCATTGACGTTGAATAAACTTATAACGCTTTTACATGCCACCTCAAGTCACCATGAGTCATGTGAATTTGTCTTACTATTAGAAAATGATCGTGGCGTTGAAATAATACGCTTATAATAATAACAACTTTATTACATCACAAATACAAAATTAACACTGCATATTTTTCAAATTTCCCAAATATTCATTGGTTTTCTGAAACCATCGAAACAGCATACCGTAAATGAGCTATAAATCTTAGAACGCTACATTTTTCTTGGTGACAAATCTTGTATACATACAGATATATATTTTTATATTTTACATATAAAATATATAAAATATATAAAATATAAAAAATATAAAAATATATATACCTGTATGTATACAAGATTTGTAAATATATATGTGCGTGCGCGCGCGCGCGTGTGTGTATGTGTGTGTGGGTTCGTCTTAGCACCGAGGTGCTCGCTAAGAAATCTTTTTAAAAACTCCCTCCCTTTCACCGAAAAAAAGATGTATAACCTGGGCAACACCGGGTAGGTACTTTAAGCTAGTATGAAATAAAATTGACTCCTTAGGCCCACGGAAAGTAGTAAATCCAAATTAAAGCTGAGGTTAGCTTATAAAGTAGTCTTACGACTGAACCTTACCATTGCCATAGTTTTGTTTTTTCTCATTCTTTTGTTTCTTTATCCAATAAAGATGCTTAATAATAATAATAAAAAAGTTAAAAAAGCGTTAAGTGATGAACTGCTGCTATTACGAAACCCACCACAATTCGCTCGATTCGCTCACACTCGTCACCGTACATCCTCTTCGACACCAAATAGCAATGGACATCGACACTTTCTCCAGCTGGAAAAATGTGGAATCTACCCAAGCAAAGCCAGCATCAAATTACTCGCCCTGCATACGAAGCATAACGCGTATCGGAAGCCCCGCGAGTCCGGCGTTTAAACTGCCACTCCAGCTGCCCGAACACCATGACCGAGTCACCCTGTTGACGAATGCGGCCATTCCACTGCGTTCGAAACAACGCGTGCATCGCCGCGACGAGCACGGGCCCCGTGATACATCGACTTCGATAAATCTCCTGCGATACGTCGCGAGACGCGTTCCCAGCTCTGCATTTCCCCGTAAATAGAAAACCAACCGCCCTCGGCGTCTCGAAACACTTGTTAAAGGCCGAAATGCGCATCTCCCTTCGAATTAACGAATTAAATTTGCGTTACAGGAGATCTGAGATGCAATGAAGCTTCACCGATGCAGAAGGAACGTGTCTTCGCCTTTGTTTTGTGGGCTTTGCGCAAGTGGCCCGATGGATAAAGAGGTTAGGTTGAGGTTATGTTGAGGCGACATATGTTTTATGTAGGTCAGCTGGTACTTATGGATTTTAGATTTTTAATCAGGTGATGTAAGAAGCCACTGACCTTGAGCCCCATGTGACAAAGATCGTAGCTCAGTGATTCCCAACCTGTGGGTCCCGAAGTGTTTTCTGGAGGCTCGCCACGGTTTTTGGGGATTTTTTTTAAAAATTATTAAGTTAGAATTTTATTCTGAAATACACAAGTGCGACAAAACCACGCTTTGTTATCCGAGTATCTCTGCAAGGCATGTCTTTATTTTAACAAATCTGGGTATCATTAAGTTGACGTCCAGACATTTGAGCGAGCAATACTTATGGGGTCTTCCTAGTATGACTGTTGAAAAAAAATTATTTTTCGCGAATTAAAAATAGAAGCAAATTACACGTGTAATTTTGCACATTTGTAGCTTTATTCTTCCACCTTTTAAGCCTATAAAAATAATTTGCAAATAAAAAATATGCATTTATAGCGGAGTAGGAGCATCGTGAAGAGAACCATATCCTTCCGCATGCCAAGAGGAGTTCAAGGGTCAGATCTCAATTTGAAAAAATTTGGATACCCATCATTAAGTTGACGTTCACATATTTGAGCGACCTACACTTAGGAAGAGGAGTTCAAAGGACAGACAGGAAGGGAATGAAGGAAACCGATTCACCTCAAGGGGGAGGAGAAACAGGGAGGAAAGATAGAGAAGCAAGCGATCCGTCTAGGGAATTTACGGTCGCGTTGTGTCCTCGCGCTTACCCGGGGCCATTCTTCCTTATCATTGTCTGTCCTGACGCGGCCTGATACCCGTCTCGGCAGGGAAACAAGACGTCTCCGACTCCTCGTCATAGACGCTGCTCCTCCACCAATCCTGCAACGATTTATCGGGCCACTCGATCAGAACGCCAGGCATTACCTGCCGCGAATTTTCCACTCATCCGAGTTTCAGCTGCTCGCGGGACAGCGACACCCGATCCCTGTGATCTCCGCGTCACCCTGGGACGTTCTGTGCACGGGATATGTTGTGTTGGCCGTGCCAAGGGCTTCTCAACAATTAATCTCGACATGATGGTTTAAATAGCAGCCACAGTTTTTATTTTATAACGAGAAGCTTTGAGGAACATAATATTTTGTGGTGCTTCTATTCGCGGAGTTGCCTCACCTTTGATGTCCAAGAGAAGGGAGTAGAAAGTGTTACGTTTACGCGGAAATTGAGAATAATGGGGGTAATTAACTGCAAGCGAATTTAATTAAATTATTTACTCGCGAAACACGCGCTTACTCGCTCTCAGCTCTCATTACCAGCATGTATCTGCTTTCGGCAATTGCCAATAAACGTCTCCCCCTTTCTGCATCTCCAATTACTCGACACGATTGGCACACCGTTGCAAATAACACTTTGCGAAGGCCCCGCGCGTGGCATCGTTACAAATTAATTTGCACGCAGAATTACTCGCGGGCCCGGCTCCCAGCGACTGGAAGTTAGCGGGAAGCCTTTTTCACTCCGGCGAGGAATTATCAGTCATTTCGCTGCCCTTTCTCGGGCAATGAACGTCACATTGACGTCCACTGAATCCCTCGTGGTAAATTGCAGTTTTTGCGGGGCGGAGAATTTATGACGTCCGGGCTGAAATTCGAGAAACCCAGGCGAGATGGAATCGTCCGATAAATTTGCTGAATAGCGGGCAACATTTTTTATCTAAACGACTCTTTTGACTACCATTTCGGCGATCCATCTCGAGCGGGGCCGGGCAGGGAGGCGCGGAGCCCGAGCACCGGATAATCGCGGAAGATAGTCGACTTTAATCGGGCCCCTGCAACCCTCGAGTGCCCCGTTGACCTTCGTCACTGTCAAACTTGTCGATCCTTTGTTGGAGGGGGGCGAGAGAATTGAAAGGTCCAGGTAGTTTAAACTGTTCGGCGGAGAGATCAAAATGTGGAGAAAAAATGGGGTTAAGAGGGGTTTTCGAAATGTGTCGATCGACGGGGGAGCCTTCCCTGGACTTTCTCATCAACGGTTTGAAAACGTCACCGGTTTGTCAGTTATAGGTACTTTGCGAAGGCCTCCGCCACTCGGAAACGTTTGAAAGGACTTGGACCAGAAATCGATACCTTGCTAGGAGCGGAAAATTGGAATATTATATCGGTTCAGGTAAATTCCTGTGGAGCGAAAGGGATTGAAGTAACTATGTAACAACACTCTACACAATTCTTGATCAGGTCAGTTATTCTCGGGTAGATTGTAGTGAATATTTCCTTCGAAGCAATTATTTCTGCTCCCAGAGTTCTTCATTCGTACAACGAAGTGTACCTATTCAAGGTATTCTGCATATCTTGCTTACCTGGCTTATTACCTGCCTTCCCACTCCAAAACCCTTCGAAACTCACTGCAATTTCCAGGCAAACGCAGTTCCGATTTTCAGGCAACTTCAGTACCAGGTCACTTCAATCTCAGCCAGATTCTAGTTGAGTTCCAAATTCACTGACAAGCTCATGATTATGAATCGCACTACTATTCACTGAAATTCTGAATAAACGTTGTGCTATCGAACTGGTAGAGATTCTATTTCTTAGGCCCATTAGAAGGCAAGGTTCTTATATTTCCAAACTCGAATGTGGAAAACTTTGACAAACATTGTCAGAGCTTTGAGTATAGGAACTGGAAGATCATCATCTTGTTCTCAGTATGCTTTCTGAAGCGTGATTGTCGCACTCCTGAGTCCTTTACATCTCTAGGGCTGATCCTAACGCCATTGTTCTCATCCCCACTAAACTCTCTCTCGCTGAAGTGTTCTGTCCTTGCTTAATTAATGTCTTCACCTTGTTTGCTAACCTGTGCTCCTAATCTCAAAGATATCCGTCAGTCTGGTGGACAACCTACTTATTCATATTCCTTTCTAATACCGATTGCTATTGGCTCCTGTCTTGTATCACAGTTGAGCCATTGAAAGCAGAAACGGACTAACCCACATTTTTTGCGCAATTGAGTTAGTAGCAATAATGTATTTCAATAGATTGTACTAATCATATAAAATAGGAAAAATTAATTTTTTTCCATGTGGTTAGTCTGTTTTTGCTCTCAATGCTTTAGTTAATAATGTACCATTATCTTCCAACCACTTCCCTGGTCCTTACACCCTTCACAAGTTTTTAGCGATACCTCTACACTCGCTATAAAAGTGCATTTCAACCGATCTGGATCTCTCGCAAGTTGTTACAATTGTGCGTCCTAGGCGAACGTGCCGAATTGTGCCCTTTATTTATTATAGATTCATTTGAGCTTTTTGATGACCTTTTATTCGTAGCTTAAACCATTTATAGTATAACTTGGAATATTTTATTTAAAACTTTATTTAAAAAAATGCCGGCAATGATAATACAATTTTGCGCCCCTGGTCCACTTTACGCCATAAGCAGCTGCCTATTTTTTCCATAGGGATGAGCCGGGCCTGCGTACCTCGTGTTCACTAGCAGGGCCATGACCAAACGCACAGCCATTTACTTTCTCCTTTTCCATCCTCCCTTCATCTCTCCACACCCACTCCTTCTCCTCATTGCCAACAAGGGCTGAGGGTTGTATTCAGCATCCTTTTAGACACTAGTACGTTAAAGCTCTGGAGTATGTAGAAAGTACTCCGTACCCTCGGAAATATCGCTCTATGCATCACTCGAGAACGCCCCAATCTTTTATTCCTCTACCTTTGACTCTTCCATAGCAGGCATAGCCGACTCAGCCTTCACAACTCATCCAGAATATCATTTATCTAGCCCGTTGCCTCTGTACCTGATAATTACGCCTTCCTTCTTTCAGGATCCAGTCTTTTCCACGTAAAGGGGTCGTAAGTCTCCCCAGAAGGGCCTTAGACCCAGCGTTGCACGAATACATTCGAGAATTTGAAATCTGCGAATTCGAAATTTAGGAATTTGAAATCTGAGAATACGAATTTTAGGAATTTGAAATTTGAGAATTCAAAATTTAGGATTCTGATATCTGAGAATTGTAAATTTGAAAATTCGAAATTAAGGAATTTGAAATCTGAGAACTCGAAATTTAGAAATTTAAAATCTGAGAATTCGAAATTTATAAATTTGAAATTTAGTTTTTGAAAATCTGAGAATTCAAAATTTGGGAATTTGAATCCAAGGTTTGAAAATCGAGAATTCGAAATTTGAAATTTGTAACTTGATATTTGAAATTTGACATTTGAAATTTGAAATTTGAAATTTGGAATTTGAAATTTGACATTTGACACTTGAAATTTGAAATTTGAAATTTGAAGTTTGAAATTTGAAATTTAAACTTTTAAATTTTAGGAATTGCAAATCAGCAAATCAAAAATTGAGAATTCGAAATTTAGGAATGTAGTTTCGAGCAGGAGACGACGATAGCGCGTCCTATCCGCGGTGTGGTTGCCTAGCGGTCTCCCGGCGGAACGGGAAGCCAATGGGGATTCCCGGCACGGGGATCGACGTTGCGCAAGCTTCGCTCTTCATCGTGCTCCACCGAGGAAAATCGCTAAAGTACACGAGAAAGTTAGCGGTCTCGAAGAACGTCGGTCTCGGTGCGTTAATTTGAGGTGACAGGAACTTGAGGTCGGCGGAGGGGGAACTCAGTGTTGACGACATCGTCTCACTATCGAACGGACGTCAGACGCTGGGAAAAGGATTACGAAAGCTGGGAAAACCACGGCGGGTTAGATGCGGGAGAGAAAGGTCTGTGGGAAAAAGCAGGCGGGGCGGTCCCGGTGGCGACGATAAATAGCGGAGGCGTGTTATAACTTTTGAAAATGTAATACTGCCGGCTGACGTTTCCGCGATAAAGGCGTGCACCCGCGATATATTTTTCAAGCGTGCAACGCATGGATCACCGGTGATTTATGTCGCGGCCAGACGCGCCGCGCTGGGAGAACCTCTGCCGGCAATTATCGGCTCGCGCCACTGCTTCCTCCAACACTCACGATTAACACCTCGAAATCTGTTATGTGACCGTTTATGGAGCTGAAGCTTCACGAGCCTCGCGGTTATTGAATTTGTTATCGCGAGGTCCTATTACACAGCAAAGACTAGCAGAGCCTCTCGGCATACCCGAGAAGTCTTCAAACTCGATTTCCTTGAAAATGAAGTCTCGTATAAGATTATTATTGCCTTTCAGTGTCCCGTCTTGTGCCATTTTTATACAAACACACCGGCTATATCCAGTAACTCTAAATACACGCCTTGTTCTGCAGACATCCAATTCACATCTGTTCTGTTTTACTCATGTCGATTGTCACGTCCAAGTCCCACCATGGGATCGCGACCGTTAGTGCGCGCCAGCACCACCAGAGGTCTAATCTCTCAAACTCTTTCTCGC
The DNA here is from genome assembly GCA_947577245.1 of Andrena bucephala. Lineage (NCBI taxonomy): Eukaryota > Metazoa > Arthropoda > Insecta > Hymenoptera > Andrenidae > Andrena > Andrena bucephala. The sequence continues at coordinate 2,313,705 of OX387717.1, read as the reverse complement.
AAGTGCTAGCTCCCAGTCTCGTTCGTATACATACAAGTTCCAAGTCTATTCTTCTCGTTACCTGATCTTTATAAACCATTATGACACGAGTAGACGTTGATTGATTTCTGCCCATAGAATCGCCCCGTTCGCAGTTTTCACGGTTCCTCACCGAAGCAACGTGTGGAAGAACGATCGAAAGGTTTCGAAGATGATGCAGCGGCACGCGCACATCGGCGCCCTCGACTTCCATTTCCGCCCGATGCGCCGTTCAAGAGGATCACAGCCTTGGAAGGAAAAAAGTTGGCGACTACAACAGAAGGATCCCACCGGCGAGGCTGACCCAGTTGAGAGAGGGAGCGCGCGCGGCCATTCATGCAGAGAAGGTCGAGCATCGTAAGAAGTTGAAATATTCCGCTCCGGGAACTTGGCTGGGAACAATGATAAGAAGGGAACGGCCTCGAGCAAAAGCATAAGGACACGTCGGTAGCCCGGGTCCGTGTATTTCCCACGAGCTTCTTTCTACTCCGCCCGTTGCTCCTTCACCCAAAGTATCGCAGAACTACCTCGAAAACGCTTTGTGAAAAGTTTCTCGGCCGCTCGGCCGCTCTGCTCGCCGGCGCGAGAACGCGGCCCCGCTTAATGCTTCACCCGTTTCTTTTCCCCTTTTCGCGATCGTTTCCACCTTTTAACCTCGTCGCTTAATTCGCGCAATCGCTGGTCACCCTTGTTCTAGATCAAACGCCCCCTAGTATCCCTTTTCGAAACGAAACTCTGCACGCGATTCGCTTCTTCCTCTATCCATTGTATCTAAGATCGCGCCAAACCAAATTTTCCTTTGTTCAGTCTTGTGACGCTAGAGACCACAGAGTCGAGGGTCCTTAGTTTACTTTGAGATCAAGCTGCGGGGGGATTCAAATTTTCGCGCCACTTAGATCTGTGGTGGGGGAAGTGCTAGTAGCGGCGAGTGGAGGGAGGAATTAGAAGAATTCTTGGATTAAGCTTGTATTTTCGGGATTGGGGGTAAAAAAGTGATTTAATCCTGTGTTTTTCATGTTCGGTCTAGAGAACAGAGGAGCAGTGAAGATCGATGGTGGAGGGTGTAAACCCAAAAAGAAGAATAATGGGGATAAAGAAGTAGGAAGAAGTAGAACGATGGAGGGTTGGAAAACAATTTTTAAAAAGTGAAGGTTGCAACATTAATAATAATAATAATAGTTCTTCTTTTATATGGCGTAATGGGCGGGATTCAGCACAATGCTGTTTAAAATCTTACCCTAAATTAAATAGTTTAGTATAGATACATATATTACCCACATAGCACAGACGTCTGAGAGACGTCAATTGTACGTCCGTTTTAGGTCTGGACGGCTTTAGGAAGTCTTTTGGGCGTGTTTAGACGTCTGTGTGCTATCTGGGATAGATTGGCATTCATTATGTCGCGGCTGATTGCTTGAAATTTGTTATCGATGTCATGACCCTAATGTTCTCTGGCAGCAAGGCTTGTCTTGTGGTAGACGAATGAGGTTGATGTATTTGCATTGAAGGACCCACATCTCGGAACTTATTATTATTAAGCATCTTTATTGCACAAACAAAATAAGCAGGAGAAAAGAAAAGAAGAACAAGAGAAACTGAACAAAGGCGAGGTTCAGTCTAAAGACTGTTTTCCAACCTAACCTAACTGTTTTCCAACCTAACCTAATTCTCAAGTACTCGATAGACCGAAAATCATTGCCAAGAGACACTCTAGCTACACATCACTTTATTTCATCGAAAATGATTCGATTTTGCTTGAAAAATTTTTCAAACAACATCAACACGATCGATCCATAAAAATGGCAACTCGAAAGCGTGTCGACAGCGTGTTTTCAAATATTAACAGGGTCGCGATGCGCTTTGCCAGGCCACGATAGCGGTATTATTTAAAAACGCCTGTTCGCGATGAATATTTTAGAACACAATTTTAATCGGGACGTGGCTGGTCGAATATACCATTTTTATATTTGTTCCTATATTCCACGGGAGAAATTTGTTTTCAGAACAGCAATATCGTATTATTTATAAATGTAGATTCCTAGCTGTTCGTCCTGAAATATATTTACAATGCACGGTGCGTTCGACGTGGGCCGAAGCTGGCCCGCGGATGTTTGCGCAAGCATCCGTCCACGTGGCACGGGAAATGTTGCTGGTAGAAGGGGGACGAAAAAATTTAAGCAAATGGGGGGAACCGGGTGCGTAGCGGGGAATTTTGATCGTTGACGTTTATATCTTTCAAGAATCGCCGGTTTATCGGGAATGATTTATGAGCGACGAGTGGCCACTCATCAACGGTTATCGCGCAAGCATTTAATGACAAATTACAGTAATTTTGCCAGATAAACGCGGCGAGTTTTCGTAAAACCCACCATACGCCCGTGCATATGTCACTGCAGTGGAATTTACAAAGCAAATGCGCCACATAAATAATGCAATTTGAACGCCGCTCGACGGCCAACTAGAATTTAATTTTATCCTTTTTTATCTGTATGCACGAGTGTTCGCAGATCATCCGTATCGGGTGCGTTGAAACGCGTTGGCTAAATCAATTTTACAAAGGGACGTTTTTTGAGGCAGAGTGTGAATGGAAAATGTTTGAAATACGTATCAAAACAAAATTTTTTAGATGTTGGACCTTAGAATTTTAATATAGTAATGACATATATCAAATATGTCCCTTAAATTTTATAATAATCGAAATTTTAAACGGCTATATCTGTTGTCTTGATATTCTCAGCAAAATTTGCGTAAATGCGCCAGAACGAAAAATCTATTTGACCGATAGACTTTTCCCGGGACCTTTGAGTTCAATAATGACCAACCATCGACGATGAACTAAAAACAGTTGTGAAACATTAAATTAAACCTAATTTTTTGCATAAAAACGTGGAAGATTTTTCTCAAACCGTAACTTTTTCTTTAAATTCCTACAATTTTGTCAACGTTAAACTTTTTTCTTATTTTTGTAGTTCATCGACAAACATTATTTTGGGCAGAAATTGAAGGCTCCATTTTTCTCATCATTTCAGTGGTGAGGCGCATCAATGATTAATCAACTTGGGGGATGATGATCTTTAAATTTTTCAATTAAACTTTTTTTTGATTGTATAAACATATATTAAAATATCCCTAAAGTTTTGGAAAGATCAACTTTATTTTCCTGTATTAAAAAAATTCGCAAAAATCAACTTTTTTCAGTGTCCTGAACCAGGTTGTCCCATTAATAAGTCTTGCGTCCACTAGCGTCCTTTCAAACTGCGGTGTATAAAATTCCTCTGAATGATTCACCGAGAGCTATTACATCGGTGAAACTTTGTACATAAATAATGCGTCATATAATAATTATAACTGTACAATTTCTATACCAAGTTCATTCCCGTTCAAATAAACAATAGTAATAATAAACATAAGTTCGATCCACACCTGTCAACCCATACCAAACAATTCCACACTATCCCTCCATGCCACATCGAACAAAAGCAACCACCCCTTTACAAAAAACAAACAAAATCGCTCCACTTTATAACACTTTCCCCGTTTCTCTCCAAGCCCATTCGCGTCATCCTGTTTCCCCGCGCAGGGGTGGTTAGGATTTCGACGGCCAGGCTAGAAAAGCGCTTAGAGTGACGTGGAGGGTAGCAGCAACGAGCACGCGGAGGGTTGCACGGAAGACACGCGTGGAAACGCCACGAGCAGAGATCCTGTAAGTTACGGTTCACCGAGTGGAACACGCGAGAGACAGCGCCAGCTGGGGGCAGAGCGAGTAAGGGAGAAGCTCGCACTAGAGGCTGGCTCGCGAGACCGCGGCTCTAATCCCCCAGAACACCGTTTCCGTCTCTATACCGTGGAGCGGGGCGGCGAGGCTTCCGTGACAGGGATCAGCCTGCGCCGTGAGCACGACCGAGACCGATAGCCGTCGACTTTTCAATCCGTCGACACGGGCAGCCAGCGATCGAGCGGCCCAAGATTTTCCACGAGCCATCGAGCTAAACCTGTCGGCGAAGGATCTCCAGGCATCGACTGGCGCCCAGGGGAATGGAGTCTCCCACCACGAGGGTTGCCGTACGTACTGGATTAATGGCGGCGTACTGGCCCATATGACGTCGTACGGTGTAGGAGAAGGGGAACACCTACAGCAATAACGGTATTTTTGTGTTCGTGACGCCGTGACGTCATGCCCACGCCAAGCCAATCGAAGCCAAGTGACGTCATGCCTGGCATCCCTGCCCTGCGGAACGCAGCCGTTGTTACAGCGCGCGTAATATCGGCATGAAGTCGGCAACGGGGTGACGATAAAAAGTTGAAGTTCGCCTTTTCGAAGATAAATTCGGTTGATGCGTTTGGACGTTCGAAACAAGTTCCCCAGCAAGTACAGGCTAGTGTTCCCATTCCGAGGAGTGAAGCGCCGGGGAGGGGCAACCCGCCTCGATGCTCGGCGATTTCCAAGTGAAACGTCCGCCCCGAAACTACCGGCATCGGGAGCGCACCGCTGGCCCTCGGAGTTCCCACGACCGCGAAGCACCCGGCAGATAAAAAGGACGCGAATGTCCCTTTCCCGGGGTGCTTCGAAACTCGGCACAGCGCTGGTGAGGCGAGCTGCTCGAGAAATAAACTTTGACATTCGTCTCTGTATTTACTCGCGCCTGTATTTATGAGCGGTGTTCGAGGGAAGAAGCGTCGCCTGCGGGATGGGGGCTCCTAGCCACCCCCGCGCGACCGTCCTGCCTCCCTCGTTCTGCGGGCTGCTTGGAGCCGGTTCGGAGGAATCCTCGCGCGGATGTCGCCCCTGGGACGAGGAAAGAGGAAACGGGCCAGCGCGGAGGCACGGCTGCAGCGGAGCGAAAAAAAGAAGGATACACGGAGAAATCGCGCGACGACGGTTCCATGCTTGGTCCATTAGGCACGTACAGTCTGGAGCGAGTCGCATTGTGCCCGCTTGTACGCTGTTTCTTCCTTCCTTCCTTCGCCCTTCTCCCTCGGCCACCCCCGACGCGCTCGTTCATTTCGCCCCCCTCGCAATACGGCCACGGCAATACGCATTTCCTCCTTGCTGTCCCCATCCTGGCAAGTCCCTAGCTCACGTCCTCTTACCCTTTCTCGCTCCCCTGTTCGCGCGTCTCGCTCCGACCCCTTCAAGTCTGCTTCCAGCCAGCGCGTGGACTCGTAGCCTCGATTTTCTACAGACGTTACGGTGCGCTTCGATTTCTGAGTTCCCTGCAGGCTGATTGGGATGCATCTCTTGGGACGGAATTGGGAGATTCTTGGAAGGAGGCTTTAGATCAATTTGGGGAGCCAAAACATTCTATGTACACGTTAGAGCCAAGTCTGAAGATTCAAAATGCGGAACAACGCAATTAAACGTAGTCAATATTGATGTACAGGGGGGACCATGCAAATGGGACCATTTAAATATCTTAGGTATTTGTGGGTATATGAGAAAACTGTTCAGAGCATAGTAAACTTTTTAAAAATACCAGGCCTTCCCTACAAAGGCACCCGGAGGCAAGAAATATTTTCGGAAAATAAAATAATTACGTAAAGAAAATTAGAGATTTTTTAAGAAAATGAAAGATTACCCTCCTATTCTACTTACTAACACCAGAGCCGGCCTTCTTCTGTAAAAGAGTCCCGGGGCAAGAAATATTTGGAAGCCCTAAAGAATTTCTCAGCGGTAAAAAATCATATCTTTTCACGGAAAAACGGATAATAATAACAATAATAAAGAAAATAAAATTAAAAAAATTAAAGAAAGAAACAAATAAACATATTTCCGCATATGACTTGTTTATTACCATATCATTAATAATATTAGAATATTAATTTATTATATTTTTTACAGTCCTCTCATACCATGGTATGGTCGCCACAACTACAATTGTGAAATTCAAATCGGTTTATAAACTGAAATTAATTTTGATCAAATACAAAAATTTCGTTCTCATTTTTTTATTTTTTATTTTTCCACGTTGCACCCGCTGCACCCCTCTTGAAAAAAATGAAAATGATAGAAAAGAAATTCCTCTCATGATAATTTTTAAAAGAGATTGCAAGGTCATCTGTATTTTTTAAAATGGAATCCAATATTGTTTTCTACATTCTCACCATATGGCGCAAACAGAATTTAAAAAAAAAAACCAAAGACGGTTATTTGCTACGAAAATATACTTGTCGAATGTTTTCACACGCTCCATGTTATGTCCCTTGTGAGTAGATTTAGCGCACCGTTTGAACCTCCCTATAATACAGAAGCGAAAGACCAACGGAGGGTTCGAATCCCATTGGAATTCCAGAGGCGAACTGTCGCTAGGCCGCGAAAATATTCCGCGGTGAACTCGTTACACATTTAACGGGTATCGACTCGCCAGGGGGTGGGGGGTGAAACGTAAGTAACGTTGTTTGAAACGCCATTTACATTCAAAGCCCCTGTGCTGCGCGAAGCAGAAATTCCCATTCGCCGTTGGTCTCGTTCAGCGTTTTCCAGACGCCCTGAACCCTTGTCCCTACGAGTCCCCTCCCCTCTCACCCCCCTTCCCCCGCCGTCCACTTGCGCCCGAGGGAATTGCACCGACCCTCTTCGTCGCCCGCCACGGGTACATTTCGACCTTGGTTCGCGACCAGCGGAGCTGCCTTCGCATGGAAAAAGGGTACTGTTACTCTGTTGGTACTCTTACAAGGGTGAATTTGCATAGAGTAGTGGGATCCACGAGTCACGTCTGTTTCTGGTAACTGTGGAAACTTCCACTCGACGTGTTAACAAACTTCTTGTCCCAGTTGATGGTGTATGAGAAGGTGTTTATTAAGTTTGTTGCAGGTGCGCCGACCAATGCTGAGGCGCGCAGTGCGCATGACCCAGCGGAATGGTGGGGAAGTGGGTGGAGCCATCGATGCCCTCCAATCACAGCTCGAATTCTGCTCCCTTAACTCCTCCTACGGATCTCACTACTGTTTGGTGCATTTATAGATTAATTGACAGTGTTTGGTTGTTTGCTGATTGCAGTAGAAGGGATAATAGTTATAGGGTTTAGTAGTAGTAGTATTACTTTAATAATAAAAACAGTTAATAATATTAAAAAATCGCTGCTTTTTCTATTTATTATAGCAAGTGGAAACTTGTCTCCGAGAAATTTCTGGACTGACAAGGGAACATGTCGAACCCTCACACGCCGATTTTTGTGAGAATGCAGATTTGCAGAATCGTGAAAAATATTTGACACGTATTTTTTGTTATCAGCAATCTTCCATGTTGAATGGGTGAACGGAGCCCTTAAAGTTGGGGATCGAAAACATATTTTCTGAAATTTTCTAAAAACTGAACAGGGGGTGGTTTCGTCTTTAAAAAACTCGCACTTCAAAAGAAGAAAAATTGTCCTACGCCTAATAGTTCACGAAATGTTCCAGAAAATATGATTTCGACCTCCACTTTAAGGGCCGTTTTCACCCCTTCAACATGGACGATTGCCAATAACAAAAAATACGTGTAAAATATTTTTCTATTCTGCAAATTTGCAGAGTTTCCTCAAAGTCGGCGTGTGCGGGTTCGATATGTTCCCTTTGAAGAATAATTTGAAAGGCAAGAATATTTTCAGAAGAGTGGCCTTCGTTTGGGAGCATAAAGAGTATAACGTTCCTCGATTAAATCTCGAGCGGTTGTAACAAAGTGCCCACCTTTTTCTTCATTTATACGTCCTCGTTTGTTTCGCGCATAGAATTGCAAATTTCGCAGGGTACGTAAGAACGAGACGCGGCGAGTGTCTCGAGCAAGGCACGTGTTAAGCCCTTATATGCAAGTAATATCGAGTACGCAAAAGAAAGAAATTCCACCTGTGCTCTAAGGGTGTCGTGTTCAAAGTGCAACAAGAAGATACATAAATGTTTCATTCATGGCGCATCCAAAGAAAGGAGCTAAAGTCCTAAAGCTTCTAGGGCTAACGTCCCCGGTATAGTCTATCGAAGCTTGCCACCCTACGTCACACGTACTGTTCCAATAATATCAGAAATTTATCGCAGCGTATCCAGGCAAAAATCCAAATTCGGGGTAATACTGTGAGTGGACTCCAAATAGAAACGTTAAAATATTCAAACTCTTGGAAATATGTTTTCATTGAATTGACGTCTCTCTTCAACCGAGACACTTTCAGATTCACAATTAGATATAGAAATAGGTTTCGAGTAGGTTCTCCTCGAAATACTTGGGGTCTAAATAACTCCAATTTCAATATTCCTTGTCCTCAGAATTAGTTCCTTTACCTCGAAGGACCCTAGGAATAACGGCAAAGAAAATTCTATTTCTCCTACATTTCCATGAAATCAAGTCACGTTAATAGCTCATCAAGTATTCTTGCACTGTGATCTAACAGAAATAGCCCCAGAAGCTTCGAATAGCGGTAGTTGAGTCGCTGAGACACAATGGGTGCTGTCTCAATATTAGTTTCAAGTTTCAACGCGCTTGCTTTTACCAAGAAGAATTTGGCCAGGGAATCCAATCACTTTGCAATCCCCTGGTATAGTCTCGCAATTCAACGACACGAATTCGGCGACCGAAGAAGTGGGTCAATTGGAGCTGGTCCATTATGGTGGCCAGGTCCCCGCAAGTAAGAACCGGTGAACCCAAGCAAATTGGCACTCTGAGTACAAACGGTCAATCACGAAGCTGCTTATTAACTTGTAATTTCCGCTCCTCGTGGTCGGATTCATCGCGACAAACCACCGCCTCTGCGCCTTGGGGTAATCGACCCTTCAGGCGTCACAACATCCATGATAGTGGTTTTTAATCACTTGCAGGGGTAACTGTTTACTCTAAGTGACGTAGCGACTGGGTTTTAGTAAAAAGAGACTTAATCTGACAAGAAAAGGCGATGGGGGTTAAGTGTTGGTGGTGGAGGCTTGATAATCTCATTTTGCACAGGAACTTTGAGTGAAGGGTTTTTATAATGAGTGGCAAGAAGCTTTACTGGTGTATTACTAAATGATGTTTATGGGATAAGTGCAGAGGGGTGGTAAATAGCAAACGTGGGAGGACTTTGGCTTGCTAAATCCCGAAACTAGTTCATCGATATCCCTTCCAACTTCAGCTTCTGTTCGCGCATGTGCAGTGGAGGCTTCCCTACAGCTTGGTATTGTCACGTCTCAGCCCCACTATAGGATCGCGACAGTTAGTACTCACCAGCGCCACCAGAGGTCTAATCTTTCAAACTCTTTCTCGCAAGTGTCAGGTCCCCGTCTCGTTCGTATATATACAAGTTCCAAGTTTATTCCTCTCGGTCTCCATGCGTCTAGGGCAGTGATGAGAAACTCGCTATGTCAAAAATAACAAATTCACCCCATAAATTAAAATTCTTTGATTAGCATATTTAAGCATTTAATATTGCGGCTTGCGTAAAGTATTAGGTTGTTGCTCATCACTGGTCTTTAGGGGGCAGGGGTGGTCCGTCAACTTGTGTAGTTTCCTACTGAAATGGATGTGTGTCTGGCTGACAGTGTCCCAACCGTGTATTTCTAATTTGAACAACAATTCAATACATTTTAAGGGGAGGGAGGGGGGGGGGGCCTGGTGTTTTAAAACTAGCTGAAAATCGAGGCATTTTTCGGGAATTTTTTTAAAAGAAAGTATTTAATCGATCTTTCTGAAACTTTTAGGATATTGTATTGTCAGAGTAAGGTAGATAAAAAAAAATTATTAAAAAAGAGCGGGAAATAACAAAGTTATACGGGATAATGCCCAGTTCGTTGGCGAGGCAATTGTTCCACTGCGGGCAACGTAGCGTCTACTGTATTCATGTGAAACTAAAAATCGAACAATTTTTTTTAAATTTATGAGTGTACGGAAAAATCGTATAAATTCATAACTTAAAAAATGCAAAACTGAACAAATGGCGGCCTCTTGAAAAAAAGTTCACTTTTCCAACGAAATTTTGCCTTAACTGTGTAAAACAAGTTGTTTATTTAAACAATGTCATTATACCAATAACTAAGCTCTGTGAAGAAAATGTTCACAAATATCCGTGCACAAGGTGAAGTCGATTGGTTGAATATTTTTGGAGTTAGATTGCCCGCAAATTGTAAAACTGTGGTTTCGAGGAAAACACATTTAAAGTTTTCTGGTAACCTGATGCTCCATAGCCAAACCGGCTATATCAGCTTTAATTTTCGAATTTCGTTTTGCGGCTTAGGGAGCATATTATTGTGATGTTCAACTATTGATTTATGGAAAAAAAAAATCGGTTTCTTCGCCCCACTACACCAGGCTCCCTCCTTAATAGCCGGTACACTAAATTAACGCTGAAAAATGTAGAAAATTGTGTATAGTAGAAGTGGAAGGACTCCGCAGAATCGACTTAGGAACATTTTCTGATGGGGGTATCTTACGATTACTCCATTATCACCGATACCCAGGGTTCCCGCGTGCCATAGTCCAAAGATTCCCATTCAGAGCACCCATTTAACCAGGGTAACCGGTCGGAAGGCTACACTGAGCCTGGAACTCCGCGCCGAACCTCAAGAACGTCAGAAACACAAGGATTGGAGCGCGCGTTCTGGATGGCTCTTCGAAAGGTTGCCTAGGAGAGTTCAGCTCGAAAATGGCATCTCGATAGATGTCTTCCGGGAGTGGGTCCGTGGCGAATCGAGCGTGCACAGGGTGTCGTAACAAAGATAGAGAAGAAGCGCTCCGCGTTGTAACTAATTTAAGAAAGTGCTCGGTAGCGGGTGGCCGAGCGCATTGAATCGCGTTTCCTTCATCCTCTCGCTTCCTTTCTTTGTTTGCCGATCGCCACGCTACCAGGCTACCAGGCTGCCTGCAGCGGCAGTCGTTGGCCATCGTAAAGTCAATGACTGCTTCGTTACAGTTTTCAAGGGCCTTGTCCACACATAAATGACTGTTCGCCTTTGATCGCCCGTCCTTTCCTGTCGCTACGTCCTCGGATCGCCTACCCTTCGCCGAATATGTACTTCCCGGCGGAGCGTCCCTGGGAAAAATTCCTCCGAGGTGCTTTTCTCTCGCTCTGGATAGACAAGCAGGTCGCCGCCGAGGAACAGGTCAACTGAGCTCTCCGATCCACGATTCCGCTTTGATCGCGCGCACGAGTGTCACACGCTCCGAACTCTGGGATCGCGATGCTGGCTTCTTTCGCGTTTACTGCCCGTGGGTAGCGAGCAGGACTGGGTTAATTGCGGGTAGGAAGCACGTCTGACGGTGCTCTGTCGAAGACGGGGAGGGCTTGATCGATCGGGCTCGATCGCCCAGCGTGATGGCACGTCTGCCCTTCGAATTGACGGTGAGGGGTGGTTCGCGTTCGCAGGGAAAACCGGGGGTAGTCGGGGTACATTGAAAGTTTTGGGAACACCGCTTCTCGTATAAATATAAAAATGCGTCAGCATAAATCGCATGGCGACATGAATAGGTAGATGCGTTCAAGAAATATTTCGTCAAATAACGTACTTTTGTTGAGCATTGCATTTTAACCCTTTAACGCCCAGACCCTTGACCCGTTATTTAAAAATTGTGAGACTGATATATATGCTGTATCTTCTTATTTTGAAATGGAAAATATCGATTTTTTTATTTCTTTTTATATAATAATCCACAATAAATTTTTTAAGAGAATGTTTGATTTTCTAAACCGAAAACATTAAAATCTTCTTTACCATCAGGGAAATTACGGATTAAATATAAACAGGCGATAGAATTTTACGCAATTTTAAAATGAGTGTTGCACCGATGCAACACTGGGAGTTAAAGGGTTGAGATATTTTTGTTAAAGTTTGTGTGATATGTATGTATCTTTTGGTTGGCTGCACTAATAGCTATATTTAAAAATCACCTGCGTGGCCTGATGCGTAGAAATGCTGACGTGCATGGCTTCTAAAGAAGTATTTATTTTTTCGATCGTGTTATACGTTACTCCTAAGTACAATATTTAATTTTAATTTTAGTTTTAGTTGTAGTTTATGTGTAATCTTTTCTTTCTTTTTATCATTGTAAAATAAAGGGTACTATACCCGTGCAATAATAATAATAATAATAATAATAATAATAATAATATATAAAAAAAAGTTTCTTCGTTGTTTTCTTATAGGTATGTATTCATTTCTTTTTATTTCCTTGTTATTTTCGTAATGTCTACTGCTGCTACAAAGAGTTATTATTAGGTACTATATTGTGTTTTGTACTGTTATTGTGGGAATGCAGTGGATGATACGATGTATTGTGGTAGGGGAAAAGCTTTTTCAGAGTCATTGCGTGCGAAGTGGTTATAACGAAGACTAAGAATGCCTTTATGGGGACAAATACTAGGTTTTTTATGGATAAAGTTTTGAGTAGCAATCATTTTGCAGTAATTATTTTTCCAAGCTCTCGTGTATCTCGAGTCATCATGGTCTACAGTACGACATCAAACGTACCCTTTACGACATCCACGACACACTTCTTTAAGTGTGGAACTAGCTGAAACTCGAGGCATTTTCGAGATTTTTTTTAAAAGATAGTATTTAATCGATCATTCTGAAACTTTCAAGATATTGTTTCGTCATATTAAGGTAAATAAAAAATTTCTTTTTATTAAAAAATAATGGCAAATAATAGAGTTATAAGGACTTATGCCCAGTCCGTGGGCGACGCAATCGTTCCGCGGCGGACAAGGTAGCTTCTGCTGTATTCATTCGAAACCAAAAATTCAGAAAATTCTGCTTAGTTTATGATTGCACGCACACAACCAACCTATTTGCAAGGTAAAATATGCAAAATTGAACAAATGGCGGTCTCTAGAAAATAAAGTTCCCTTTTACGATCAAAATTTTGTCTTAAATGTGCAAAAAAAATCTATTTATTTAAAGAATATCATTACACAAACAGCTGGTTTCTATGAAGAAAATGTTCCCAAATAATTATGCACAAGGCCAAGTCGATCGGTTGAATATTTTTTTAGTTACATTGCCCGCCGTTTGTAAAACTGTCGCTTAGAGAAAAACTGCGTTTAAAGATTTCTGGTAAACCTGCGTCACCTGCTGTTCCGCATCAAAACCAGCTATAGCCGCTTTAATTTTCCGAATTTCTTTTTCAGCTTTGGGAGCATTTTTTCGAGATATTGATTTATGCAAAAAAAATACAATTCTTTCGACCCACTACACCAGGCTCTCCCTTACGTTAAGTCCCCAACCTCCCTCTTCTCCCCAACAGTTGCAAGACAATCTTGTAGAGCGATCAAGGGCGCAAAAGGACCAAGAAGAACCCCCATTGCATCACCTTTTCTCAGCCAGGATCGATGCTGCGAACAACAGAAACAGCGCGACACCACGAGGGCAGACCGAACCGCAAAAAAACCGTAAAAGGAGCAAGCTGTAGCGTTAAAAAAGAAAGAGGACCATTAAGCCCGATAATGGCACGGAAATTAAAGAAGAACGTCACGACTGCAGGAAATACCTCGGCAGGATCCAGCGCGCGAATGGAAGGGAGCCGCAGGGGGTGGTGGTGGATGTCGCCGGCCGAAATAGCGGCGCGGAACGAGCGATAAGAACGGGCCGAGAAAGCTGCGGCCAAAGAGAAAAGGGGAATCCCCTCGAGCGGTGCCTGTGGTGCCCGCGGAGGATGGGAAACGGACACAGCGGCGATAAGGTGGGTTGGGCGGGGCTGAATCTGAAAAGTTTCTTTACGGCTGCGAGGCACGCCGACTCGTAAAATCTTGTACGAATCGAGCGTCGAGTGTATGAAAAGGGCAATGTCGGGAGTGGATCGCGGGGCGATGAAGGTGAAGGAAAAAGTCCGGCGAACGCTGCGAGTCGCGGGCCACGGCGAAGGAAGCAAACCGAAGGGTGAAAGAAGCGGGAGGGACGGGGAAGAAGTCACTTTGTGGAAACCGTCGGACGATATCGCGATGGCCGGTACGGAGGAGCGAATAAAAAGATTCCCTGAATACGGTATTTTCGCGGAGAAGTTTGCCCCTTGAATCGCCCGTATAACGACCAAAAATTCACGAATTATTTTCGCGGCGAATCGACTTGGATTGGGGCGGGGAGTTGGGTGTAGCGCGAGCAGGAGGAATGACTCGGGTAAAAAGTTATTGTCCCCGTTGGATCGAGTTCCAGTCGCGGGATAGTTCTTCCTCGTAAACCGGTCCGCGCTTTTTAAGTTCCACGAAAGGGTCTTCTATGACAGCTGCTGGACTTTGAAGGGAATACTTTGATGGAGATTTGTTGCTGATTTTGAGATGTAGAATTGTTACAGGGGGAGGGATGGAAGGCAACTAGGAGATTGAAATTATTTATTAAGTTTTTAATTAGAATTGCTTCGTGCGAGAAAAATAGTCTGCTAGTACTAGGATGACTTCTGTGAACTTTAATTTTTCCCGGTTAAAAGTAGCAGTATTTGTATAGTATAGGTGATATTTACTGTATGAGTACAAGTATAAGAGAGGAGGACGGAAAGAAAGTAACTTTACAACCCGGTTCGCTCGGAATTTAGATTCTAATTTTATAAAAAATTAATTACTTTTTATTTTTTTTATTTTTTTTAAATTGTCACCTTCATCTGGAATAGCCAGGCATAACGAGCTGGGGCATACGCCGCGACCTCAGTGTTTACCGTTCGAATTTTTATAGGCGACAGACAAATACACAAAAATATCGATGGCTTAGTACACAAATATTGTATGATCATTTTTAGTGTATTTGAGAAAAACAGATTTAAACGTGCAATCGTACCTGCATAAGATTCAGGGACATCAATGAAGAAAAATATTATTATTGACAAATCTATGAAGTAGGTACAAATTTGATTATTATTCAGCATAACGAAGCAGTCAAGATCTATTTTTTGCATATAAAAAGTAAAATGTCACAAAAAGTGGACACATAATATCAATAAGATATGAATTATATTAATACGATTTGAATCAACATAGAAAACGAAAAATATTATTAAGTCCATTGAAATATTCATCGGTTCGTACATGGAAGACTAAAGAACTGATTGTGAAGAATTTTTACATCATAAATATGTGTAAGTACTTCACTATATTATCATAAAAATCTGATGAATCTCATTCTCCAATATCCAAATAAACAAATTTCATTGTGGGTCGGAAACTCAGAAATGACACAATCCCTTCCCTCCTCTCGCCATCAACTCTCCCGCCATTCAACGGTTAAATAACCAAAACCTATCTGCACTACCAGGGGATTACAAATCCCACATTCGCGGGCACACATCGAACTTGGCATCCCGTCGGACTTTTACGCAGAAAATTGCCATAATCTGGACCGCCGTAGTTGCGGGAATCGGGCAACGTTCGCCCATGAATCTCGTTTCGTCGGGAAACTTTGTTTCCTGAAACGTGGAGGGGGCGGGCGAGGGGGAGGGGGGACTCGATTATGCCCGGCCGTGGCCATTTTGCGCCTAATTTCCTCCAGCGTTTTATCCCCGACTCGGAAATCGAGCACGCGCAACGCTCGGTGTCCCGTAAACCGAAGAATCGATACGAAACACCGGCGTGTTTTTTCAGCTGTCCACCATTCGTCGGCCAACGATTCCCGCGTTGTCGAGCAACAGGGAATTACACACCGATATACGTTCATCCCACCGCGCTGGCCGGGCAGAGGTTTAGCTAAAAATCTATGCCTGCTCGAATCCCCCACGCGTTTTTAATCGTTCGATTCGACAGGGCTGCAGGCCTGAGCTCGCAAGTTGCTTCCGCACGAAACACCGTCGAGGAAAGGAAGCGAGAAAAGGGTTAGGTTCCCGGGCGATCGCGACAATGCCATTTAATCTGCCGTGTCTGGGGGTCGTTCCCCCAGTATTCAATAGCGGGAAATTAAATGCTGATCCTTGGATCTTACACGACACTCGGGTACACGGATCCCTTAATCCTTCCGACCCTGTTCGGACACAATGTCCCAGTGAATTGTCGCGATCATCTGTGGAAATACGTGCCACATATGTGCGTTATTTTATTCTTTTTTAGTTTTTTAGTTTGATTGTCAATCATGAGAATAAACAACGCAGTGACGTGCTGGATAATTTTTATTTTGGCAGAGTGTATGGTTGGACAGCCAGAATGATAGGAATCTTGTTTTTTACACGCGTAATTGAACTATTCTCTGACATTTTTTATCATAGCCTTTCACTTTATCACATGATACTTATAACTGTTTTGTTTAAGAAATGTTTAATTATTGTTTTTATGTATCTTATTGAACATAGAGAAGTGCCTATGCGTTTTCGGGATACATATGTACCACCCAAAAAAACTGCTGGGACACACTTATGTAGGGTAAACGAATATAATATGGGACACCGGATTTCAAAAGCTTGCCAAAAGTAGGGGAATTTGTTTTTTTTTTAATAAAATTGACATGAGGGGACGTAGGAACTAATGTTATAATATAACCGTATATGGAACACGAACGTAATAAGGAACATGTTCCATATTAAGGGAACCTTCCTGTCTGGAGCCCAAAAAAATAGGTGATATTTAGGAATTAATTAAAGGAAAACTACAATATATAATTTAATGGGACTTTTTGCATTGTATTAAGGATGTCTTAAATTATAAAAATATATTTTTTGTTTTATAATTAATCATTGCAGACGGCCCTGGGGAATCGTTAAAGTCAAGGCGTCAAAAAATTGATCCAAATCGGTGGGACCTGTATCTCCAAAAGTTAATATCCGATTCGACTGAAACCTTTTTTTATTCTGAAGATTATTCTTCTGGCTACGGGGGAAACTAGAAAAAATTACAAAAATGACATTTTTTTTAGAAAATAACGACACTTCAAGTTGAAAATCACTTTTCCCTGTATTTTTCGTCCTTTCAACGCCTTTGAAAATTATAAATTTTCAATTTTTTGTAATTTTTTCTAGCCCCCCCCCCCCCTAGCCAGAAGAATATTCTTTAAAATAAAAAAGTTTCAGTCGAATCGGATAATAACTAAAATGCGTTTAAAGTTTTACATGAGTGCCGAGTGGCCGGGTGTTACCCATGCATTTGCCGCAACTCAAATGCCTATAACTTCGGGAATTTTACGAATTTCAACAAATCCTTTTAAACACGTATTCCTAAAAGATTGAACATTCGAGAAATGAAATAAAAAAAAAATCGACTTTTAGACCGGAAGATCCCCTTAAGGTGGGTCTCCACCAGCGTTCGCGAACTGTTCACGAACAGTATGAGAATTGAATTTCCTAGGAATCGTCTGTTCGCGAACTGTTCGCTAGTGAGGATGCACCTTTACACGAGCAATGGTTATAAAAAGTTTGCGAACAACTTGCGAGCATTGTTTGCGAATAGTGTTCGCGAACTCTTCCCTAGTGAGGACACACCTTAATACTCACTCGATATGTTCTATATAACGTACAGTTTAACCTATGAAAAAATTTTAAACAATTTTGAAAATTGGTATACAACTTTCAAATTTGATCTGTGCCTATCCGTAGCTTAGTACAATCGATTTCTACAAGAAAATATAATAAAATCCAAATAGAAAAAAGTCGGGTCGCAAGGGTTAATCCCCGCGTGCACGCAGCAGAAAGAAACTTCAGCCTAAAGCTGTCATTCAAACAGATTCCTCTGTGTGGAATAACTTCAGCCTCAAAATAAAAATGTGTTCTCTGGTAGCCCCGTGTCACGAGAATGCAAATAGGAAGCGTCTATTTCATGTTTATCCGAACACTTGTATTCAGCTAATTCCTGTCACCGCGAACTTCCGAGCTGTTCGCTGCGCGACGAAAGTTAAAGTTACAGGTGATTTTATTACCCACGCAGGACCATCCCGTTGTGCGCCTCGCGCCACGATTGAAAGACGATCCCACGGCGAAACAAAATACTCGAGATTACGAGGCGTAGCAGGAAACGGGGGCCGCTTCGCGGAGTTTACCAGGCGGACAAAAAGAGGTGTTCGAGTTCCTCCCCGTTGATTCGATTCATTCGCCGCTATCGGGATCCTTTCACGCGGAGGGGTATTAAGTCGGCGGGCGGAATTATAAACAGGAAATTAACAGCGAGCTACTTATTTATTTATTTCATCCCCGGGCACGCGGAGCTTCCTCGGAAGCGGTACTCATTAATTTTCAGTCGACCGTCCGTTTAATACACTTTGCTTCCTAAGGCGCAGACTCCGCGCAAACGCGGCCGATAAATTTTTCTACCGGGCACTTCGTTTCACGAAACATTTAGCTTTCCCCTTGACTAGCATTCTGAAGATTTAGACCGCCCGGGCAGCTGATAAATTACGTACGACCGGTTGTGCAGGATGTGATATTATTGGAGCCGGTTCGAGTGTATGTAGGTCAACCGTTGTGTTACGCAGTACTCGCTAATTTCCTCGTTATAGTCGCGGCAAATGCGACTAGACCCAATTACAATTAGCGAATGTTATTCTGTGTATTTACATCGATCACGCGATCACATGGTCGTGAACGCAAAACGCGTTGATAGACCGAAAATTTACGTTCCCATGACCGTGTATCTATGGCTGAATAATTAACTTAATATTTGGCTATAAGTATTGTGTTGGTATCGTAGAGGTTCGCAACGCGAAAACAAATTTTGACTGGCATTTAACGCTTAGTATTATGATTTTTTTATTCTACTCAGAAAAATTCTTATCGGTGCGTTTTTCTCCACACTTCATCGTAAAAATAAGCAAAAAATTCCAAGTTTAAAATTTTTTTATACAAATAAAAAATATGGATATTCCCTTAGTGAATCAGAGGATACATTAATATACTAACGATTTTTTTTTTGTTTTTTGATTTTAGATAATCTAGATTCGAATGACAGTGCTCACCCCAAACAACTTTTTAAAAAGGCTTCATGGATGTCGGTTGTAATTTTATTATAAACGAAAATATTTTTTTACAAAGAATTACCAAATGTTCTTTAAATGTTTCTCTGTTAAGTGCAAAAAGTTCTGTAAAAATATATGCTTCCACTTTTTCAAAAAAATACACAAACATTCGTCTCTTTTCGGCTTTCTGAGTAGGTATAATTCTTTAAGGGGACCTTCCGTTCTAAAAGTCGATTTTTTTTATTTCATTTTTCGAATGTCCAACCTTCTAGGAATACGTGTTTAAAAGGATTTGTTGAAATCCGTAAAATTCTCGAAGTTATAGGCATTTGAGTAGCGGCTAATGCATGGGCAACAGCCGGCCACGGCGTTCACGTAAAACTTTAAACGCGTTTTTCTCGAAACAGTGTGTTCTGAAAACGGTGGGACCTGTATCTCCCAAAGTTATTATCCGATTCGACTAAAAATTTTTAATTTTGAAGAATATACTTCTGGCTAGGGGGGGGGGCTAGAAAAAATGACAAAAAATTGAAAATTTATCATTTTCAAAGGCGTTGAAAGGACGAAAAATACAGGGAAAAGTGATTTCAAACTTGAAGTGTCGTTATTTTCTAAAAAAAAATGTAATTTTTGTAATTTTTTCTAGTTTCCCCCGTAGCCAGAAGAATAATCTTCAGAATAAAAAAAGGTTTCAGTCGAATCGGATATTAACTTTTGGAGATACAGGTCCCACCGATTTGGATCAATTTTTTGACGCCTTGACTTTATCGATTCCCCAGGGCCGTCTGCAATGATTAATTATAAAACAAAAAATATATTTCTATAATTTAAGACATCCTTAATACAATGCAAAAAGTCCCATTAAATTATATATAGTACTTTTCCTTTAATTAATTCCTAAATATCACCTATTTTTTGGGGCTCTAAACCGGAAGATCCCCTTAAGTCGACGTGTGAGGTAGGCCTAACTCTTCCCGATTACGGTTTCGAAGCATTCGCGCGTGCAGGATGAACTAATATCTTCATTTTATTACCGTTCACACGTTAAACTATCATTCGACCATTTCCGCAGGCCAAAAAATATTTATTATTATTATTATTGTAGAGTTTCACGAGCTTCAGTTCGGTGTTTTGAAGATATACAGCAGACTTAATTGGTCAAGCTGTGAAATTCGATTATTATCCATCGTTAGGGTGGCGTCGCCGAGAGATCATCTCACTGAGTTTATTACTACTATTATTATTAGCAAGAAAATCCTTTCATTTATTTACAGAAAGTCGTTTCAACGTCCCAAGCACCAGCAGCTTAACCAGGATCCCTCTCGCGGGTCGTTCCCCCGAAGGAAGTCCCTGGAAGAATGGAAATTGAAGGGGAGCACCGACGGCGTGCCACTTTTCAAGATTATTGCTTTCATCCTTTCCGAAAGATTTTTACATTTGCCAAGAGCGAGCTACTTCCCCCGGATTGTTCGCCCCTCGTGGAATACGTGTACGTCATCTCGCTACGGGATATCGAGAACCCTTCTTCCCCGGGCCGGGACTTTTATCGTCGCGATTTTATCAATCCTCCTCTCGAGTCGCATGTAAAACTCCCCGCCGAGCGTCGTCCCCGATAGAAGTCCCTCTGTATCGCCCGCTGGAAGGTCGGCAGCGGGGCCAATTATTTTCACGGTGCATTTAAAGGAACGTACACGCGTCCCGTACAGCTCGATGCACCTCGGCGCAGCCAGGCGTCTTCGGATTCGCGATCGTACCCCGGAATTGTTTCCTTCGGCCTGGAAATAGCATCACGGACGTCCAGCGAAAAGCGAGGGGCCATCGGGCGAGGGACGTCGGAGTCCGTGTTTAAATAAGCGCGCGCGACTACGTGAGTCGCATATCGAACGCTAGCGTCCCGTCAGTTTACCGCCGCGTATTTCGGCCCACGTAAAGCTAACGAGTGGGAAGTAAAGCTGCTTTGCAATTTTCCGAAAAATTGCCCACCGCTGCGCCGGCGATAGCATTTCACGTTGGACATTCATGCTGCGAGCAATCCAAACATAAAAGCTGAACTTTTCCGGGATTTTATTCTGGCTTGGTGAGCTGTTGTTTTGTGGGGCGTTATAATTCTGGGGGGAAGGGAGGATGGAGGGAGATGGTAAATGGAAGACGTGGGGAAACGAATAAAGGCGTATTTTGGCGAATCGAAGATATTAATTCGGCGATTTCCACTTACGCCCAAATCGCCCGCAACGCCTGTGATTTTCATTAAGGTAGTTTTTCATAGGAATTTCAAAGTCGATTTTCTCGAAAATGAAGCGCAATATGGAAAAATTGTATTCTTTATTTTCGGCTGATTTACTTGTTGTAAGTCGAAAAGAAAGAGTAACTTTTTTTTATATCGAGCTTCGTTTTCGAGAAAATCGACTTTGAAATTCTTGGTGTTGTGGCCAGTCGCGTATATGAAAACCTACCTTAATGAAAATCGAGAACGATTCGGGCTTAAGTGGAATTCGCCCATAATAATTAATTAACAGTCGCTGCGCAATTGTTTATAAAGTTTCCTCTTCGTATCGCCGCGCTTCCCCAAAATGCGCGAAGAAGGCGAGTTTCCATCGCGAACGTTCGCGCCGGAGGAACGCTAACGCGGCAATCGAATGGAAGGATTCAAGATGTCGGTCGAATGCAAAGCGTCCTTAAACACGGTTCACGGTCGGGCAGATGCTAATCGCTGGATTAACGTAACAACCAACTGCTATCTCGCGAATTACGGACGTGCTTTCGCTGCTAAACTAGAAGTAACGCGACGGAAGCGCATCGGCGATTCTTTATTTCGAGGGTCGAGTTACTGGCGTGTTGCAGCAGAGGAAACGGAGAATGCAATTGCAGTTGCGGGTTGTTTTCGCCGGGGTTTAAGCGGAGTGAACGAGCTACGGAATTAAAGAAACTGTAGGCGAAATTGTTTGAACGGAACCAGAGCGAGTTTGGAGGACCAGCGTCCTTAAAAAAAACACTACGTACTTAAGTGGCGGGCTGGGTCTAAAAATATTGGTTGCTGGAAGACAAAGGAGGCGCATTCACAACTAAGGCTATCATTTAATTTTTATAAGAAATTAATAAAAAAAAATTATTGTTATTTTTGTTATTGTTATCATTGGTATCATTGTTATTATTGTTATTATTAATATTATTACAGAAGATAAACCGGCAAAGCCGAATACAAAGCATGGTTAATAATTATGACGCGATAGGGTTAATAAAAATATCTACCTAAGTGGAAAAAAAATACAATTCAATTTTTTGTGAAATAAATTTATATTTTTTAAGTAATTACAGTGTAAATATATTGTACATATTACTGGCAGTAGTGAGTAGATAGTAATTGTCAATACAGATGGTTATAATTGAATTTAAATTTTTTTTTTAATTTTGAATATTTAAATGGGGATATTTTTAAATTGTGTTAAATATTTTAGAACAGTAATACAACATCAATTTTAGGTGTTATAGTAATAATATTGGAACTTCTATTATATTTTCAAGCTACTAAAGGGTCATTAAAATTTCTACCATATTTTCTGATGTCCCATTTCATCAGGGGCCACTTGCCATCGGGCAAGCTGGCACTCTGGCCGGTCCGCCACTAATACTTACTATCTACTTACCTCGGAAGTCAAATGCACGATATGAAAATCGAGAACTATGAGGAACTTTGCAGCATTCCCTTGAAGATTCTCCAGCGAGTCGTGAGAGGTGCGACGAGTGATTGTGCTCCACTTGCGAGAGAATTTTCATATCTCAACGACCAGTCGTTCCCTTTAGGAGCAGGAGTGGAGGGAGTAAAAGAAAGACCTCGGTTAATACAAAAGCTATTTTTATTCTTTAATCTCATATCAGTCGTGAAAAATCCTTCGCTACATCCAAAGTACGTACGACATGTGCAGAATCGAATACATTACGTTATACACGGTAATACCAATCGTATTGCTCAATCGTTCGGAACATCGTGTGTACATGAGCGCCTGTGTACGTATTACATGTACGTATATTCATATATTTATATATTTATATATTTATATAGTGGTGGTTCTCACGGGGCTGCCAGTGTACGTGTTTGTGAGTCGAGGGATGTCGAAATGCGAACGTATGTCCGTATGTGTGTGTGTGCGCGCGCATAAATGATATAGACGTGCGTGCGAGTGTGGGGTTGGATTCGTAACTCTCTCTCCGCAACGAGTTTTACACAATTGTGTAGGGAGGGTCGAACGAGATCGATACGTCTGCCCTCGATTCCCCACCTCCCCTTCTCCCTCCCACTTTCAGTTTTTTCCCGCCCTTTCCCCGCTGTTTTCCCTCTTTTTCGGCCGATTATGAGCCGCGGGTAGCCTCGCGTCGAGGAACTAACGCGCCTGTCGCGGTTCCATCGAAATCCCCTTTCCCACCCACCCCATTCCTCAACCCTCGCCTGCCGCAAACCGCTGGAATTCTATTTCGACTTTCCACCGAAACCCATAATATTCAGGGAAGCTCGAAGACGTCGAGACTTCGGGTTCTCGAGTAAAATACTCGCGGACGCCGATGGCGGTTCTTCAGCTTTGGCTTGCAGTGGTTTCGACTTGACCCAAATAAGAAACTGACCGAGAATAATATTCGAAATGATTGTAAATTTTTCTTGTATTTTTCACGTGTTTTAAAATGTAAGTTCGTTGTGCGGGTTCCCTCGAAATCCCCTTATGCCTGATTTCGATAATTTTGTAAATGAAAAAAAGAATCTCGGGCAGTGGGGCTCGAACCCAAGATCTACGGGTTCGCCGCGTACTGGCCAGCCGCGTTACCGATTCCCCCAGTGCCGACTCCCGAGGTTACTCTATTCCGAACCGCACTTAACGGGGCGTCACCTATGTGCCAATCGCACCGTAGGCCGTGCTCAACCGCCGAAAGTCTACAGTTTCGATGTTGCTTTGGACCATGTTAACGTTAATAAATAATTCTTCGCTGGTGGAAATTCAGTTTCCAAGGATGAACGGAGTATCACAGTCCCCGCTGGAATAGTATCTATACGGCGACAATCGGCGAGAAAGGTTTCGATTTCGTCGCGGAAGATCGCGTTCCGTCGCCGCTTCAGTCGTCGCTCGCCGCGGAAATTTCGATATAAATTCCCTTTTGACGGTGTTGATCGGCGGGAACGATCGATAGGTGAAAAAAAAACATTGGGTTGTATTTCATACATATATTCATACCGGGACGTCAGCCTGGGGATTCTCGAGTTTCCTGTTACACGCTCCAGACGAGCTCCCCTTATCAATTTCTTCCTTCATTCTTTCGATGCGCCCAAGAAATTCACTCCGCCGAGGGGAATTCGTGTTTCTCGAAAGAATTATGCCGAATGTTTCGGTGGGTCGTTTCGCGGATGGCTGCGATCGAATGGGATGATATTTCGTCGCGCTGGTCGAGCCTCGAGATTGCACTCGAGCCCGCTGTGACGGTGATCAAACGACCAGGACAATATCGCTGGGACATTCGCGGCTGGAAATGAATTTTTCTGGGCCTCGAATTCGCCAATAAATATCGAAGTGACGAGCCGCAACGGAACTGAGTGCCTGCCACGGGGACAGTGGCGCAGCAGAGTTGTATGTGGTAAGTGCGGGAGTCTACGCGGCGGCGCTGCGATCGCCAGCTCAGTAATCATTTCGTAAAATAGGTAAACTTGTAATGAGGATAGCTATATGGTAGAACAGAATTAACCGTAATGCTGCAGAAAACTGCAACAGTATTCCCTGTGGCAGGGATTCGTAAGGGGTAGCGGAGCTTGCGCTGGTGACTCCAAAAACGAGAGCAGTAATACCGGGGTCTGTAACGTCCTAAACTGTTAACCGATTCTGATATCGAACGCGACCAAAACTACTGAAAGCCAGAGTGGATACTTCTACCCCAACAAGTTTGAAACGAGATCTGCTACTGTAGAATCTACGTTCTCATTAGTATCACGATGGTTCCCCCGATGTGGTCTATTTAAATTATCAGGGTCGTTTAGAGGGATCTACCAGTGCCCGCTACGTAGACCTGGCTTCTACAAAGATTCCATCCACACTACCCAACCCTGAAAACTCGATATTCCAGGGCGAATAGGTAAAGGCTGGGTCATCAAGATCTACCGCCTCGAAAGACGTCAGCGACACGAGCCGCCGATTAAATTCCAATTATTGTAGGTAATTATGTTCTTCAATGAAACTGTCCGGACCAGCCAGCCCTTGAGCGAATGAAAAGAGTGGAAGAGTCGACCGCGGGAGCCTCTCTTTGAACGCGTTACAAAGTTCCTGTTAATTCGATTTCTATATCCGTAGACGTAATTCAAAGTTGTCGGGCCGGCGCTTTAATTGAAACTACCTTTCAATTAGCTCGCGTCGTTCGATGCGAGTTAAGCTAAGGCTTCATCAACATGGCCGGCGATTCTTTGTCAAAATGGCGGCGCGGTGGCGTTTCCCGCGGAGGAAACGTAAATCTGACGCTCTCGGGTACTCAGGTGCGGTGGCCAGATGGTAATTAGCGGCTGGAGGGTAGATAGGAGGTGGTGGCCAGTCGAGATGGAAGAAAATAAAGGCGAGGAAATAGATTTGCCCGCGCAACGAGACCAGCCAGCAGCGTCTGAACGTAATTCGCCGCGGTCACTTCGCCATTTTTATCGCGAACGCTCGCCCCTTTTAATTCCGACGGTCCTTTTTCCCCTTTGAAGTCGGGGGTTCGCGGTCTACCTCGGAATCATAACACTTTATAAAAGGGAAGGTAAAAGGGACGAGGGGCGATATGAATATGCAAGATGAAAGTTTCTTTCAATTTGTGCAAACCTGGCTGATAAGAGGTTGAATCGGTGAAATTATACTTTTCCGGGGTATAACTATGTAGTGCTATTGAAGAAAATGTCTTTGGATCCTCAAAGTAGATTTACTTTAAGGGTATTTGACCTGAAGATCGAAGATGAGAATTTATAAAAAATGGTGTAAAAGATGACTTAGGGAAGGATTAAGAAGAATTACGTTCTCTTTTAGTTTCCATCTCCACGTGGCCATTCAAGATCCTTATTTCCCATGTTATAATGAACCTCATGCGTCGTTTCCACTTTTCAGATCTTATTGTGTACACAATTTAGCTCCCATAACAAACAGATGAAGAAAAAACCGGCAGGACACACAATGTGTATTGGAGGAAATCCCTCAGCAATGGCATTCCACCCAAAATCAGTTGCTTCCATCATAATTAATCATCGATCCTTCCACATAGCCCACCTTGCAAGCCCTAGTTTGCTAAGTACCCGCGCTAACGACTCCACGAGTAACTGCAGCACACTATACACTTCTCTTCCCAACATCTCCCTCGATAGATCTTTATATCCTCTGTCACTCACCGCGTGCCCTTCCACTAATTCCATTTTCATCAACAACTATTCCCTATCTCATCCCTGTCACGCGCCCCATGCACGAAACAGGAGCTCGAGGAGCGCATCAATTCTAATTGAACGGTAAACGGACGCAAGTACTCCTGGAACGGGAATTGACGATGAACGAATCGGAGTTGCTTCAACGAGGCGGTTGCGACTGCGTGATGGGCCAGCGACTTCGATTAACGATTTTGGGCAAACAAAGGCGAACAATCGGAGGAACGGTGTGCGCTGCTGAAACGGCCAAGCCGCATTACCGTCAAATAATTTAATCGTCGCGCGCCAATAACCATCGCTTATACCGGGCCAATAATTATCACGGTCCGTTGCCGCGTACATAACTTATCGTTAATCGTTGCCCCGGGTCCCTTTGTCGTCGGCTGGGCCGCGTTATAACTTCTGACTGGTCCGCTGAAGAGTGCATTGTTAAAAAAATCATGAATCATCCGTTCACGAATTCGGGGGCTGGCCGGGCGATAATGTATGAAAGTGCACTTCCTGTGCCACGTGGTTCGTTATCCGCTGCATTAAGCGCGGTGGTAATCAGCGGTACTCGTTAATAAACAAGTGGATTTTTCGAGCCTTCGGGAGCTGGGACTCCACTGTTCTCCGCGGCCTCCGAGTATTTGCCCTCCTAATTGGCTGATTATATGCGGAGAACCAGGGACGCGGAAATCGATGGCTGGGGAATGCATGGGGATCTTGATTGGGGGCTTGGAGTGGGGCAGTGTGATCGAATTTAGTGTAAGGAGATGGTAACTTTATGGGTTTGGTTATGCGTAATGTTAATCGGAATTTGGATTACCATATGCTTCTAATACTCTGTGTTGTATAATTATAAAAGCAGTCAGAAAATTTTCAATTATAACACGCGTGAGTGCATATTGAAGAATGATTAATGAGCAGAGCTGTATAGTTTATACAAACTTTATTTAATTTCAGAAAAAAGAAGTTAGGTTACAATACGGCGTGATAGCAACTAGCAAGTATACCGAACTGAACTGAAGTGACGCGCAAGTGCCGTCTAGCGGCACGTAGCGGAAACAGAGCTGTAATTGACTAGGGCGCTGCTAGGGCCCCAGAGCGTAGCGAAAAAACATAAATTAGAGGAAGCATTGCACAGGCATATTGATTATAATATGTAGAACATAGAAAGTTGAGGGTGGTTTTATAGTTAAGCAACGCAGTAGAGCAAAACTGAAGGCAGAGTAGAAAAATTAAAATTTACCATCTCGTGGGCCTAGTCAACCCAGTTACCCAAGCTGATGAAGCTTCACCCTCAGCATTACGCAACTACATCGAAGCCTACAGGTTACAAGGTGACAGCATACAATACAGACTCCATTATACACTGCGTGGAAAAAGGATGTAAAGACATAAACGACACCCGAAAGCGCTCAGCCATGTCGAACACTGACCAAAGTGTCCTGGACAAACGGCGGGGAAAAAGGGCTCGGCCAACGATCACGACGGCCGTTTTTACAGCGACAATCGCTGTTTCACCAGCGCTGGGCGTTGTCGAGTCGCTGTCGAGGAGAGACGGCTCGATTGTGTCCTGCGAATAGTGATCATCCCTGTTGTAGCCGCGACAACGAGCTCTTTCAGCGTGTCGACGCGTTCACCGAAGCGTTCGCCGCGGCTCGTTACCAGCCGATAGCCGGGAAGAAAGCTTCCAGCGGTTGATGCGATTTCGTGGCACACGCGCTCGAATTGGGACATGGACGGTTCGTGAACCAATTGCTGCGAGGATTCGCGGGATTCGAGGGGACGCTTTCCCGTCATTGAACTTCATTCCGTCCAATGACGCTGTTCTGTTACTTGGACTGCCTGCTCTAAAGACTCGATCAAAGTAGTGACGAGAGCTTAAATTGCTAAACTTGAGGAGAGCTTGTAGCAGTGTGGAGGCATAGTCGAGTTAAGTTTGTGGAATGAAAAGAAAGTGGGAAAGTTGTTCATTGTATTTTGTTGACAACTGAAAACAATTATGAGAGGGCTGGAAGTGGGAATTAATGTATAGTAAAAGTTACCACGATATATGTATGAAGATCCAGTCCTTTTTGGTACAATTATCGAGGTTTCAAATAACACTGTTCTTTACACTTCTCTACCTCACCTTCACCCTCCTAACACTTACCTCGTAAGTGTATTCAACAGATTTTTCTAACACCATAGTCTGCGTTTTCCTAATTCACCAACAAGAGCCACCAGTTTTTATTACCCCCAGGCAATACTATAGGCGAAAAATAGAGTCTTGGACGATGAGACTCGATCCCAAGATGTGCACGTCCTTTGCGTACTGGCCTGCCGCGTTACCAATTTCCCCAACGCCGACTCTCCGATGTTACTCCTTTCCGAACTCTACAAACACTGCCGAAACGCCAAATGCCTACAACACAATTGCCTCCATGCCACGGTTTGGAAACGATGAAAGCTCCATGAAGCTATGTTTGAATTTTATACAATTCCCAGTCACATTTTTCCGACAGAACGAAACGAATCTACGACACAGAACAGTGCACACATGAGCGCTTCTCTAAATGTGTTTTCGCAGGATCGCGCGCAATGGAGTGCATGCGAGCGTGAATGTGAATCGTGAAAATGAGTAATCGCGCTGTCGCGGGCGTTCCTGCGGCCGAACGTTTCGGATGAACGTGTCTGCATAGTCGGCTGGGTAATTCCGTTGCAGTAGACACTGATCCCGCCGGTATCAACAGGTGTGCGAGGGACCATTTGACGGGAAAGAAGTACCCGCGTGGAAAAAAGGAGGAAGAATAATCGAAAGTGTTGTCGCGAAAGGACAGATGCGTTGGCATAATTGCACGCGAGCACGACACTGCTGCGCGCGCAACACTGCCCTAACCTTCTCTCGACGAAGTTTGACAGCCGACGCTGTGAAACCGCGGGGAACGGATCCCTGGGCGAATATGTTTGCGCTTCGGCTCGAACGACCGACTGTCTGTGGAATAGCGGAGCCAGTGAATTGAACGGGACTCGGAAAGCTGAAGGAATACGCCAGGAAAATAGGATTATTCTCGAGGCAAGTTTCTTGTTCGGGCTAATTAAGGGACATGTTACTTTATGCTCGAGAAACTTTGTTTGAACGCTCAATCCAGAACGCGTTGCCACGTGAGGGCTTAATTAGGGGTAACTGTGCACCGTCAAGCAAATTAACCCGCCCCGAGGGCCGCTACGTGACGAAAAAATGGCACAGTTCGGGCTCGTAAATCGGTAAACACGAGCAGCGGGCGAAATGGGGTGAAGATAGCTACTTTTCGAGGTTAGAATTGCAAATGGGCTTGTTTGCGTCAACTGAGTCTCTAGAACGTAGGACTTCGCGAATAGTTTGTCAATATGCAATTGTGCTATCTGAAAGAATTTAATCCATTTCGTATTAATTAAATAGGTACAGAGTGAGGATATACTGAGTGTTTCTCTTCCATGACCATGTTCTTCGTATTTTTCTCGTTGGGTTTATTATTGTCAAATCGTGTATAGGTGTACCGAGCAATAGTGACATTTTTGGGAGTCATGAGAAGGGCGTGGGAACCAAAGGGATTTCATGAAAATTCTTGAATATCTATCGAGTAGAAGAAGTGCCACTCTACCCACTTTTCCATCTCCTCCTTGTGCATGCGCACTAGACTCTTCGCTATTACCCGGTATATCGATACCTGCGTAATTGCTTTAGCAAAGTGTCCGACTTACAATCACGGTACAAGTACCTTTAAACCTAAATATAATCCTGATGAGATATAAATTTTGAAAGAATGAAAGTACTTCCCAGCGAGCCTCTATTACCGATCAATCTCCAACAAACGACATCCCACGCCACTCAAAATTAAGCCGTTCTATTTCCGCCGATACTACCTTCTCCCGCGTTACACGTCCCACGCGATATATTTATTATCGGGGGATAACAACGAGCGACAATATTCGGATGCGGATTCAGGTTAATGGGACAGCGGCTTCGACGGGCGAGATTGAAACAGGAAAAATTGTCGAAGCGTCAATCAGTCACGCGTCGTTGCTCGCAGCCGGGGTGTCAAATTAATCCAGGGAAAGTACAACAAATTCGTCGTACGACGCTTTGACGAGGGCCACGCGTGTACTAAAAATCGCTCTCCGATAGAACATCTACAGTTCGAATATCGACGCAGGCGAAGAGGGGCGCAAGCGGGAGGGGGGTGAACCGCGACGCGTGCAGAGCGAGGGGAAATCGAGGGAAGATCGCAAAACTAATTCCACGCGAGGCGTGCCAAATAATCTGGACCGCGTCGTAACTCAAAGCCCCGCGTTCCTCGCTTTGAGTTACGCTGCCGCCCCCTCGGGGGGCGTGGCGCGTTTTTTCCCCTGAAAATTGTATCGCAGTCGTGCGTGTATCGCGTACGGATGGGCAGCTGCTCGGCGCTGGATTACACGTTTGCGAGTTATGACGCGTACCACCGATTCGATTCCGGGACTTTCGTAGAGGGCGCCACTGTCGCTTCGCTCGCTGGAGCAATCACGTCGAACGGGACCAAGATTTCTTCGTCCTCTGAATCGGGCGCTGTGCGTTTGGAAAGGGAACGGGGAAGATGCAGGTCGCGCGAGGAGGAAGTCGATGAGAATTTCACTCGTGATGATTCTCAATGCTGCATTTTTCGTCGACTGACTCGCGTTGGACGTCGAAGTGGGTTTTAGGTTATGATCGATATTATTGAGCTTTAATGATAGGGGAATAGTCGGTCTGATAATCAAAGTGTTACAAGGAAACACTGCCAGCAGGGGTCGGTATATCAAGTAAATATTGATACTGTTCGAAACTTTAGAATTTTAAATACAGTGCTGGAAATATTTATTGCACTAGTTAAATATTTAGTGTGTATTCACTTCCACCTCGTTTAGTCTTAGTATTTGGAAAGTACTTTTGCGCGACTGTTGACTAGGCATACAGTGCCCTACATCTTGGTTAAAATAAGTTGGATACCAACTACTTTATCAATCATGGGGTTATGAAGATTGTTTCATAGGACGTGAATTTAGGGGTCATGTGATAAATATTTCCAATTGTATATAGAGTATTAAATTATATATTAGATAATACAACGCGAGAAAACACGCTACAAAGATCACGCGTTCTTTTTATACAATTATTAAAAATGCGTTGTGATATTGGGTGATGGCATGATTCCTTTATTATTAACAATAACACGCTATCTTTGCATCCTACTTTCTCGCGTTGCATAATCCATTAGCAGCTAATAATCTATATATAATTTTGTCATTATCTAAGGTTTTAAACAATACAAATATTTATTTGATATACTCATCTTGGATTGTTTCCATTTGGATTGTTTCTCTGTGAGTTACAGACTGGGGACATTTAAAAATAACGATTTAAATGGAAGTTACCATGCAGTGTTTCTGTTATTCCATTGGATTTGATAAAAAAATCAACCTCACCTCGCCGAGCATCGCGAATCAGCCAGATACCCTGTAAAACACCAGTCAAAACGACCGATTCGAGCCTACGTGTACCTCTATGATGTACCTATGTGTCGTGTACATGTTTACGTGTGGATTCATGGACGATTTATGGTATCCCGCGAATCGGGCATGGGGGAAACATGAAGGGCCACACGATTTGCCGTTCCGAACTCGGAAGGGTGCAGAATTAACCCACCCTCTACACTCCCGCTCCTCGCTAGCTGCTCAAACAGTTCACGATAGAAATTGCGTGATATTTACCGAAAATACTTCCATCAATTTGCCACTCACATCCCACAGAAATGAACTTTAAGTGGCCAAAGTTAATCCCCACTCTACCGCAACGTGTAAAAACAGATAAACCCAGCAACTGCCCTAATTCCCTCCGCGACACTCAAATTACACATGTGTACACAGTCGCGCGGGAAGTCCGCCTCGGATCACCCGCACCCTCGCCACACTTGACACAACAGTGCCATCGAAGCGGAACTGCCACCCACGCGTCAGCCAATTTGCTCTCCGCCGAGTGGCAAATTGCGGACCACACGTTCAACAAATATCACTGAATTTCTTTCCCACGATAACTGCGCCGGGGCATAGGAGCACTCTCTCGCGAACGACGATGGCCAGGTTCCCTTAATGGCGGTCGGTTTAATAACCTAGGAGCCGCCGGGGAAGCCGGTCAATTTTCACAGCGGTGAATCGAACCGTCGAAGCTCGCGCTCCGGGCGATCTCGAATAACCTCTAATGGACACGGTCGAGGCTTCCACCCCCAGCAGACCGTAAGGCAAACATTGCCCGCTCATCAATCGGCTGGTGATTGCGACGTCAGAAAAGGTGCCCTCAGCCGTCCGCGATCTCCTCTGAAACGCCCCCTAGCAGTGACGCCGCCTAGCTGCACCCTTCCGCCGCATCCGGTACTTCCATCCACTTACCGTAACTCGTTACCCTAACGCTAGATTAACGGCTCCTTTATTAACGTTAAGTTATTGCGCGCGCTCGGAACCTCCGTCGCGGGGTGGAGGAGGATGTCCTCCCGCGTCCACGGGACACGATCAATCTATGTATCCCTGGGAT
Organism: Andrena bucephala; assembly: GCA_947577245.1. Lineage (NCBI taxonomy): Eukaryota > Metazoa > Arthropoda > Insecta > Hymenoptera > Andrenidae > Andrena > Andrena bucephala. Next base: position 2,280,949 of record OX387717.1, on the reverse strand, counting down.
CGATGGAAGAATCGGCTTGGAACACCTCCCACGATAAAGACTAACGTCTTTGTTCTTTGCTTTGGTCGAAGCTTTGGATGCAGAGGGTCGTAGCGATTGTATTGATGCTATGGATAGTGTTCCTGTTTTTACGCGCACTGCTGGATTTCAATCCTCCCAGAGCGAGGTAGATCTCTACTTTATGATGTATGGCTCGAGGATCGAGTGGGAGGAAGTACCTTTTTATGTTGGAGAGCGTTCAGCTGTTATATGAAGGTGATAAATGTGTTTATGCGGGGTTTAAGTGGGACAGGACTGAAGGAAGTGTTGATCAGGGCCGGCCACAGGGGGGTGCAAGGCACCCGGGCCCCGGGCCGCACAGGGAATTTAAAAAATGATGGTCACTGTTTTCAGGAGTCAATCGACACCTCCGAATCAGTGGAAATCTGTAAAAAGAACCTGCTGCAAAATTGTTCATAATATTGAAAATTAATGTTATTTTTTTTACATCAATATATTGTTGCGAGCACCGGGTATAGGCCCGTGTATAGCCTGCTGGTGCTCGTAGTTGAAGACAGAAGAGGGTCAACCCCCTTTGAGAGGACGATCGGGACACAGCGAGAAGACTGTCTCTCAGTATACGCCACCGCGACCGGACGTGTTGGTCTACGTTGTAATTGTCTTGTATAACGAGAATATAGCGGAGTTGTGCAGTGTGCACTCGCGTGTGGTTATTCTATATCCTTTGCGTCGAGGTGGCCTGTGATGGGAACACCCCGGCGCAACAATATTTTGCTCGCTGAAAGGGGAAAAAGTCTAATAGAAACCATGTCACACACGCACCGTTTTCTAAAAAAAAAAAAACAGGAACTCTGTCACGGATCAGTTGAAAAATACCAAAACTTCATCAATTTTTTTTTTAGGCAGCGGTGGACTTGCGAGATATGGTTCATTTTAGATTTTTTCTCCTTTCAGCGAGCAGAATATGTTGATGTAAAGGAACAAAATTAACATTAATTTTCAACGTTATAAACAATTTTGCAGCCAGTTTCTTTTATAACTCTCCACTGATACAGAGGTGTAGATTCACCCCTGAAAGCAGTGGCCATCACTTTTTTAACACCATTTTTTTGGTGACTGCAGAAAAAGAAAAAATGAAGAAAAAAGATAAGAAAAAGGGAAAAATGAGAACGAAATTTTTGTTTGATTAAAATTAATTTCATTTCATAAACCCACTCGAATTTCACGAGCTATGCGAGGACTCTAAAAAAAATAGAATATAACTAATGCTATGGCAATGAAAAAATCATGTTGAAATATGTTAAAGTTTGTTTGTTTTATTCTTTAATTTTTTTTTTCTTTATCATTGTGATTATTATTCGTTTTTCTGTGAAAAGATGTTATAATTTTTTATCGCTGAGAAATTCTTTGGTGCCTCAAAATATTTCTTGTCGCGGGGCCCTTTTACAGAAGACGGCCGGCCCTGGTGTTGGTAAGTAGAATAGGAGGGTAATCTTTGGAGAGATGAAGATATACAGGGTAGCCTTGAAATGGGGGGCTAAACTTCGGAAGATTATGGAGATGAGGGGAGGTTTTCCCCGGTGTCCATTATTCGCAGAAGAATATTTCTGACCGCGAAGTGCTTCCAAAACCTCTCTCAAACTATACTGCTAGGTGTAACTAGCGCACATTAACCCCAAGCTGATTCCTCCATCAACCCCAAATATTAGTACTTACATACTTGAATCGGCCTCCATGGTTGGCCAATCAGCGTGCAGGTTACCTCGCGAGACTCTGACCATAGAGGAGATTTTTGGGACTGAATTCGGGAAGCTTCAAACAGTCATTCCCACGGAGACGCACATTTGCATTCAGACACGTGAATTAGAAACCTTTCTGCATTAAGATTCTCTTAAACCTGCGAGACACCGTGAATCTCGTCGAGATCATCCCGCGTATGCACAGTTCCCAAGGATCCACCCGGTCCTCAATCCAGTCTCGCGAAGCAACTGGCACCGTCGAACGCTTAAAACTCAATTACACGACGATTTCGCACACTCGATAACGGATTACAGCGACCGGGCGGCTCGATATCCTATCGCAACGCGTCCCAGCCTCGAAGACACTCTTAAAAAATATCTACTTTCACCGTTTCCACGTGTTTCGATCGGTCCTCGTTTATCCTTGCGCGTGCGTGCACGCTATACCATTCTCGTGCCTCTGTTTACCAATTCGTGTATCGTATATTATATATTATGTATATAATATATATGTATAGTATGTATATTCAACAGTTCTCTGTACATCAGGTTAAGTACCACCCTCGGCTGGCTCGTAATCTCGCACAGTTCACCAGTCTTAAACACCGAGTTAACGTTATTATCGCTACGGCAGAATTGCTACGACATCCCGTCGGAACTTTCCAGACGCGGGCACAGAGTCCGTTTCTCCTGCAACCGACGACCAGTAAACTTTAATAACAATGTAATTAGTTAGCCTAAAAAGTACGTGATCATGAGGACCGTGTGTGTAAGGTGGGGTTCGAAAGGATGGGAGTGGAGGGGCTGGGCGTGAAGGGGGGTCGAGGGATGCTTATGAGCTTGAGCAGATATTCGACCGAGTCCTTTGGCGACTCGTAAATGGTAAACGGTGTGTATTCTTGTTCCTATTTCTGTTTCGTCCTCCCTTCTGTTTATACTTCGACCCTTTGCGCTCGTACGATTGCTCTCGCTCGCTAGAGGGTCATCAGTTGGATGGGTGTACGTTTTTTAGTGAAAGCTAATCGATTTTTATAATGCAGAAAAATTTCTTCTGATATCCATTGGGGTAGGCTGGGAAAGGAAATTGTACAAGGGGAATTAGGTCTCTTAAATATTAGGTCAGTGCAAAAATTTGCTCGTTCACTTTTAGGTTATGTAAGATGTACGGAAATGTCTGTTTTTACTACACCCCATAAATATGAACTAAATTTTATAGCAACCCAAACTTGCATAACCAGAGCTAGGGCATAAGATCATAGTGTACAGAGGTTCTCATTTGATTTTCACTCCCTCTTCTTTTTATTCGCAATTAATTCGAGAAAAAATTTTTTTTGGAAAGGCGCCAAATTTATCGCAAACATAAGAAAAGCACCACAAGCAGGACCTGACTACACCTATTTGCACTTTTACTAGAAAGATGGAAATAGGTAACATAGCTAAGGAAAATAGTTTAATAAAAATAACGTGTAATATATTTTTACTTTTAATGAAGACTTTGGTTTAATAAAGCGAACGAGGTTTTACACCGAGCTAATAATTAAGATAGTATTCAAAATTTTTTGTTTAAATGTTCCACTGTAGATGATTTTTTAGGACTTCGACGTTTCACGTGGTTGCAAGAATTCACAAGATTGACTCTGAATGGACCAGGTTGCTGAATTAAGATTCCACGAGCGCAAAGGACGAACGTCTTTCCCAAGATCAGCGAATTGCTTTCGATCGGTGCTGCAGCGACTTCAGCTCCTGGGACACATTTCGAAATTCCTCCTCCATCCGCGGGCCGAGTTGTTTGCGTTTCGTAAGCTCTCTGAAACTTCGATTTTCGTGGCCGTTAACGTATTCCACGCTCGGGGAAATTCCATTCCGAGCCAGAACGCCCTTGGAGGAACATAGCGGAGCAACGGGCATTTGAAAATTCTCCTCCGGTTGCGATCGAACGGTGGGGTCCCTCGGTTGTCCCTACCCCGAGCTCGTTTCAACCTCGACAGCGTGGAAAAGCAGGCCGCTGTGCTTGCAGTTTGCTTATTTCGCGCAGCTTTCTGAATTTGTTGCGCGACTGCCTGTGCTACTTCGTGTTTGTCAAACTCTGCGACTCGCGAGTCACTTCGAGTACCGCGAATTTTGAGGCAAATGGCCCCATCGTTGAGTGTAAGCATGTAATTGTTGAAAAACAGCATTTTTCCTTTTGTTTGTGTAGAATATTGAAGTTCGCAACCTTCTCATTGAATTGATGATAAAAGTGTATTGGAATAATTGCAATGAAAATGTATCCTATCTCCATCCCTCTTTCATGAAGTGAAATGGTAAAATGAAACTCTTGTTATTTGTATATCGCAATTAAGAAATAATCTACTCGAGTGTTAAATATTTTGCCTTCTTTTTAAAACAATTTTTATCAAGTTCCCATTTTCCTTATTACCTTCAAATCCATTAGTCAGCTAACGAACTGAAGAGCACCGCAAATCAGAACTCAGTCAATTGATCAAACAGTCAAAGCATCCTAAATTTCGACCTGCCCCTTTATCTAGACAAACTCATGCGTTCCCCGCTTTTAATTGAAATCAAAAGCGTGCATGGTCGATTGAGAGATCGCTGCCACCAGACCGCTGATGGGGACATTTACCTCGCTTCTCGAACGACCTACCCCCGATTGCGGCGCAATCCCCGGATCAAGAGGACGATCGAAACAGAAGGAGAGCAGAGCGTCTTCGCGTTCCTCCTTTCCCTTATCCAGGTCCGGGATTTGATTAGTGGCCCTGCCGGCCGTCCTTCGAACACGCTGGCCTGGCTCTGACAGGAAATTATTATCCTTAGACACGCGGTTCGGGACTTCCGGGGAAGCCTCGCACCTGGATTAATCCATTACGTCCCTCCGTAACAGCGCGTCCACTCCTTTTGTCCCTGCCCAACCGTGCACTCTAGTCGTACGACGTCTGATATCCATTCTGCCGGATGTCATTCGCGATGACATCTTCCCTCTGCCCTGTCGTGGCTTCTTGTTCGGCGGATCGCGTCCCCGGGGCTTGTTTCCCTTGGATTAATTTGTCCGACAGCCCCTCGTTTCGGTGCACGCGCGGTCGATCGTCTCTCTTCTGCCCCGTAACTCGTAGCACATACCGGTCCGCCTCTTTCTCCCAGGCAGAGACTACGAAGAACCGCGTAACCGAAGCACTCCGGGTATGAAGAAACTCGATTGGGTCGCTCGTCGAACTGGTCACGTGCCAGGAACCTCATCGTCACGGTGCCGTGCGCCAGGGACTCGGAAACGCTCGAGTGGGGTCCTAGGCCGCGATTTAGACGTCCATTGCGTCACCCACGTACCCCTCATCTGGGCTCTCGGGGTGATGGGGAGGCTGCAGGTCCTCAGCCCTGGCGGCGGCCGCTGCAGCAGCCTCGCGGGCCGTTTTGCTGAGCAACGACCTGGGCGACAGCGGCGTAGTCTCGCCCCTATAGGCGGCCGGCGGTGAGGGGATGAAGGGTACCTCGGGGAACACGGCGGCAGGTGAGACAGGGGAAAGGGGCAGCTGCTGCTGAAGGGGCTGCTCCACGGGCTGGATCTGCGGCTGCTGTTGCTGGATAGGATAAGGGTAGCCCTCGGCGGTGTACCTGGCGGCGGTCCTGGGCAGGATGGGGTCATATCCCGGCGATCTGGCGAGGAACTCGGCCTCCCTCGAGTACCTGGCGGGCGGCGCTGCGGCGGTGCCCTCTGTCATCCTGTGCCGCAGCCGGGGCAGGGTGCTGGCGGCGCTGAACGGTATCTTGGGCAGGCCGAAGTTGAGTGGGTAGCCGTCTTGGTCCAGGTAGCTGAGCTGCGGAATGTTGGAGGGGCGCAGGTCGGGCTGCAGCGGGTATCCCGAGTCGTACTCGAGGATCTGCCTCTCGCCGACCTGGTGGCGGTAGAGCTGACCGTAGCCGACGTCCGTGGTCTCTGGCACCTCATTTATCAAGTCGGGCTCCGTCAGGTACTTGGAGACGGGGCTGCAGTAGGGCTCGTTCATGTTCCTGTGCTCCCTGCGCTCCAGCGTCGCCGCTCTGTTCAGCTCCCTCTCGGTGTAGGAGATGACCTGCTGGTGCTCCAGGCCTAATAGACTCCCGTTGCCCTTTCTGCAGGGCAGGCTAGTCGTGGTGTCCTTGGTGATCGGCATCACCGACTTGTTCTGCGAGACCAGCGCCTTGGAGTTCCTTTTGCGGTCGCGGCGGCGCTTCCTCACACAGAACACTATGCTGCCTATCAGGGAACCCAGGGCGAATAGTGTGCCCACTAGTGCGCCGGCGGCTATCGCCATGATGTAGCCTGATCTGGAGTGGTCGTTCGGAGGCTCCACAGTCACTTTCTCTTGGAAGAGCACGCGCAGGGACAGGTTGGCTTCCGCGGAACCCGCCCCGTTCTCAGCTATGCAGGTGTACGTCCCCTCGTTCAGGGACTCTAGGGTGTAGAGCAGTAGGGTGCTGCTCATGTTGGTACCTCCGCGCTGTCTGTAGACGTATCTGGAACAGAGTGCGTGGCCACGTCCAAATTGTGATCGAGCTGGGGGATATTTGTGGTAATTCGGGTACTCTGGGACACAGATATATGTTGAAAGTAATCAAAGTTGTATCAGTATAAAGTTATTAGTGCCTACATGCTTGGCGCTGGCGACAAAGTCGCGCTTTAAGGACCATTATTCAATCCCTTAACAGAGTATCACGTAAATAGCGACCCATGAATTAATAGCCTTCAAGCAAGCGCGAGTACTGCACCGTGCGTGCACGTTTCGTTTCTTGTTACCGTCGTCGCTATCGCCGCACAAAGAAGTAATCAGCGAGCACTGTCAACCAGAATTTCTGTTCCCCTTCAACACCACAATTCACTGCGCTCACGCACCCTTGAAGCCCCGCAAAACCCGGGCTTAGAAAGTCCAGATCAAAGCGAACCCGGTTTAAAGATCCGTTATCAAAACGGACGTTAACGCGGCGACGACACCGAGTTGAGGATCCCCTGCCATCGAAGCGTCGACACTTTAACGAGAATAACAGTCTAACAACGATTCGACTGCATATTTGATCGCGAAGCCCGGAAATCTGGATTATTAACGAGGCAGAAGTTTCGTTAACGGTCTTCGGAGAATCGCTTGCCGTTGGGTTCCGCGGGATGGACGGCTGTAATGGCTGCTGAACTATTCACGCGCGGAAACCTTTAGAATTTCACGGAGACGCCGTTAAAAATCGCGCAACGGCCGCGCTGTCCAGGCGTCGTTAATTAGAATACTTTCGTGATTAACGACCGTGACGAGGGCCTTTCGAAAAAACGCGCGCTGCTAGAGCGACACATCGGCACAGAGCAAGGGGGAGCGCGTCGGTTCTGTGGATCGCGAGACCGTTCGAAACGCAATTTCCGTGAATGGCGACGGAGCGATAACGGTGGAGCAGAGAAGCTTCGTTTTCCTTTCAAATTACGCGAAACACCCGCCAAGAGATATCGCGTTATCGCAAGCGGCTGGCAGCTCTACACGCGGCAAATATTTAAATATTACTTTATTTCGATCAGGAACGACCGTGTTCCGCGACGATCCTATCGGCCCACTTTGCCGATAGCCCGCGAACAGCGATGGGAATTGTTTTCCTCGGAGTATTTTCGTATTTCTCGACGATTCGACGGTTGTCGCCTGTCCTCGGGTAATAAAATGATCAAATTTCCCCCCTCGCGATGAGAACGCGTCAATTCCCCCCTCGCGATGAGAACGCGTCAATTTGTGTGATCGAATTCGCCCCCTCCCTGAATTCTACCCCGAGTAGAAGAATAAGTTTAGAAAACACTTTCCCAAACTCATCAGCAACGGAGAAGATGTTTACGATGTCTGATGCAAGAGGATGTTAATGTAACGCTTAAACTCACCGAGGGAAGGTGGCAGAGATGGCCGACACCGAGTCATTCTCGTTCTGCAGCTCGCAGGGCTCCCCGTTGAACCACCAGGTGAGCTTAGCGGCGGGCACAGCGTAGACGTCGCACTTAAGTGTGACGTTGTCGCCTTCGAAAGCCTCTATCCTCTCCTGTAGCTCGATCTGTGGCAAGCAGGCTAGCTCGTTCTGCTTCACAGCCTTGATCTGCTTGTCGCGGAGCCTGGGGGGAGCGTCGCAGACGGGTTCAGACTCCTGCGGGGCAGCGGGGGCGGACTCCTTGAGCCAGGCCTGGGTGGCGCGCAGGCGACAGTCGCAGAGCCAGGGGTTGTTGTGGAGAGTCAGGCCGCGGAGGTTGCCACCGAGTGGCAGCGTGAGGTCTGGCACGCGGGTCAGTCGGTTTCCGTCTAGCCGAAGCCACTCGAGCTGATGGAGGCCTTCGAACGAACCCTGTTCCACGTTCTCTAACCGACACTGGCTGAGCTCCAGGTTCGTGAGGTGGGGCAGATGCTGGAACGCCCCGCGACGCACCTCCCGGATCGGGTTCCCGTTCAGCAACAATTTCATCAGGTTCGAGTAGAAGGGGAACGTCTCCGTGGGCACCTCCTCGATCAGGTTCTCGGAGAGGTCCAGCTCCACCAAGCCCACCAGGCCCACGAACGCCCTCGAGGCTATGCGGCTGATGTGCGATCTGCCCAGGTACAGCCGCTGAAGGTTCATCAGGCCCAGGGCGTGGAAGCACTCCGGCGGAAGACTGACCAGGTGATTGTTGGACAGATCCAGCACCTGGGTCTCTTCGCGGGCGCCCTGAGGGAGACCCTTGAGGCCCCGATTCGCGCACTCCACCCACTCCTTGCCGCTCTTCCATTTGCACGTGCACATGCTGGGGCAGCCCTCCACCGTGGACGTCCATGACAACAGCATCATCGTGCCGAGAAGCGCACCCCTCCACCACCAGGCTCGCACGCTCGAGCACATGGTGTCTCGTTTCCCGTCGATCCGCTCCCTTCCTTCCTTCCTTCTATCTCATTTTATCCGGCCACCCCTGCTGGCGTTTCTTTTTATCTCTACGCTCCCCCTGGTCCACCTTCCTCCATGGGCATGCCGAGGTTCGCACGGGAGATGGATTCTCGTGAGGTCATCAAGCCGAGGCCACCGAGCTACAGCTCACACCCTGAAACAACAACCGTCGGAAGAATGCTGTTAGTGGTCGCCTTTCCTGTTATTCGATTCTTGTTTGCGGAGCCTCGAAGAGGGGGGAGTAGGGAGCTGCTTTGGGATATCGAATCGAGTAGCGCTAATGGGGCAGGCCAGGGGCTGCACGTTTCCGAGAACACCTAACCTCGCACGCACGCTTTGAAGTGTTTAGCTTGTCTAATGGAATTGTAGTTCCAGTTCGACGAGAAAAAACTACATATTAATAATATTTGAAATGGTAAATGATGTGAGTGCCAGAAGTGAATACTTTCAGTATTTTCTTTTCAACTATAGCGACGTTGGAAATAATATGTACCTACTTGTGATTTCAGTTCTATCTTGCGACGGCCCTAGAAACTAAAATAAATTATTCTAGCATTTACATATAGCGTTTACCACCATATTCTGCAGGAAATGTATATCCCTCTTCACTGAAAAAATAATTCCTGATTTCTTTGGCACTTACATTGTTTACCATTAAAAGTTCCCAAAATAAAAGCGCAATCAAATTATTGAACGATTTTATTCAGCTTCGATCCTCTGTTTGTTTGTATGTTTGTTTGGTTGTTTGTTTGTTTGTTTGTTTGTTTGTTTGTTTGTTTGTTTGTTTGTTTGTTTGTTTGTTTGTTTGTTTGTTTGTTTGTTTGTTTGTTTGTTTGTTTGTTTGTTTGTTTGTTTGTTTGTTTGTTTGTTTGTTTGTTTGTACGTATGGTTCAAATCTGGCAACTCAAATTTAACCCACTTCTAACTATCCAATTGTCTTTACACTTTGCAGGCTTGCGTAGTTTGGATTACAACACAATTAATTTAAAAAATAATTAACCCCGAGCGGGTGAAAAAATTACCCAGTCATCAATAAATATAACCCATAACCGCAAATCCAAACTAGTGATCCTCTAGGTCAGGCCTGCCCCATCGGGTGCAAATACCTCCTGAATTTCTGGGACCCGGACAACAGCCGAGCGTGGGACTGGTTACGTTGCTAACCACAGCATGGGTTGCGGGAGCACTGCATGAGTGTGCGGCTGTCCATGTAGGCTCGTACCCCGAGTCATTGCTTGGATCCGAAGACCTCTTCTACATGGACGCACACTCATGCAGTTCTCTCACAAATTTCGCATCGGGTAGCAATGGAACAGTCCCGCGCTCGGCTGTTACCCGGGTCCCAGAAATTCAGGAGGTATTTGCACCCGATGGGGCAGGCCTGCTCTAGGTAGTGATAGGCAGACGTGGCCGCCGTTTTCTATTGGTCGACACCATTAGTGACCGAAACCGGAAGTAGAGAGAGCAAGTAAACAAGTAGAAAAAGAAAGAGATACTGCTCGCACGTAATTGGTACGTGCCTAGCCCCACCACCGTTTATCTGCGTAATTTTTCCTATTGGGCGAAGCAATAACATCTACCAATTGGATTCCACAACATTGAGCGAAAAGTGGAATCAGCAGCAAACTTCATTTAATGCTGTCATTTTTGAACGTGCAAACTATTGCTAACGCGTGCAGATTTTGTAAGTATAAATATTTATGAGACGCAATGTACAGAAAGGGCGAGGCTCAATGTCGCTGTTATTATGCCTGACCCGAAATTTACCTTTTTAGTCTTTTACCTTTTAAGTAAAGTTAGAAAACCCTACGTGCTCCGTAGAGATCTAGAAACAGTCTAATGTATTTAACCTAACATGTTTTAATTTGTATGAAGAACGGCAGAAGGAAATAGTACAACTTCAGTTTGCTCGGTTATTTCAAAATGTGCCCGCCAATTTGCGACTTCCGCTTTAGGCGAAAATGGTGGACACATCTGCCGATCACTACCTAGAGTCTAGAGGATTACTAATCCAAACGACTTGAAACAGCCACTGGCGTTCTTTACGAAAATGACAAAAAGCCGCTGCGTTCGGATCGCTAGTCACATCGCGATTTGAAATTAAATAAAAGATATTTTTAAAGAAGCTGCGAAATGTAATTCCATAAACACTAAAAACTGGAAAATAAAAAATATATAAACGCAAATTTTTATGTGAAACGATTTTAGTAAAAATGCATTATAAACTAAAAAATACTTCTTTCCTTGTACTGCAATTTCGATGGTGTTTTTTCACTTGAAATAAAATCGTGGAGCAGAATTTTTCATAACACAATATGAATCAATTTAATACAGCATCAAGCGTCGAAATGAATTTGTTGTGAGATACCCTGCTCCACGATTTTATTTAAAGTGAAAAAAACACCATCGAAATTGCAGTACAAGAAAAAAATTATGTTTTAGTTTTTTGTGCATTATTAATCAAATCATTTAACATAAATTTTTTTTAAAAATATTTTTCTATGAAAAATCGCAGTTACACGTGGGTCATTATCGTGGTGTATGTATGTTCCGAATGTAATTAATCATAATACCTATGAGTATTGAGTTTCTTGTTTCCATTTTCCTCATTTGCTACATTCCTTATTGTTTTAATTACGCACATTGCCGGTAGAAATATCCAAAATTATTAATTAAAATATGACTCGTTTCTCGTTTTTACTTTCCTCATTTGCTACATCCCTTATTCTTCTAATTCCTCTAAGCACATTCCCCGTAGAAATATCCGAAATGAACAATATTCCTAAAAATTATGCTACAAATACAGCATAATTCATTAGTGACACTATTGAACACAATATCCAGCCAGCCTCTCCCGATACCAAAAAAAAGAGATATCCGCGCAATTTGGAGAGATCTGAAGACACTGGCTGGGAAACTGCAACCCTTTTTTGCCGGCGCATGGTCGGGGATCCTTTGAGTCGCGCGACTTTGTTCATGACAAAATGTTCATGTCCTCATATCGCCGGAGGCGTTCCCTTTTAGGCAGCTCGCTCTGTATGCACATGCTCCTCGCAAATGAACGTTCATATTCTTGAGGCGCGCATGTATATACGCGGCCTGTGCAGAACGATGGAGTTAGCACGTTCATCACCGTGCAAAATTCATGGGGCCTCGACGAAAGCCTCGAAAACAGGTCAAAGGATCGCATTATAAGTTTATCGAGCCAGTAAAATTGCAGGGGGTTCGCTTGTCTTCCGAAACTCTCCTCGCTATTTGCTCGCGTGTGCGGAACAGCGCTCGGATCGTTGTTTTGTATAGCGATTATAAGTGCATGAGTGTCCTGACACTACTATATAATTAACGCTGCTCCATATATTGCTCCATAGTTCCATTTAAATGTGACAATTAAAATATTAGGTTGCTGCATCAGACTTGTTCGCTAAAATAGGTACATCTTCTATAAATTTGATTTTTGAAAACTATTTATAGGTGTTTATTTCAAAGTATGCGTTTCTCATTATTATTTATGATAATTTTCCATGTATGTGGAAGTTTCTTCGGATGATCTTCGGATTTAGCATTAGAAAAGGAACTTATTGCACTTTTTGTGGCATCGAAATTATTGAAGTCTTTCGCACCCCTGAATTTTTCTTTTAACGTCTTTATCGCACAGAAGATGGATATACAAGAGCAAATAATTTGTGAAAAAAATTGCGTCCTCTACAATTTTAATCCATTTCCATCAATCCAATCGACTTGAAACTTGATAAAAATGATTGTAATTTGTTAAAAATAACAATTAATTATAAGTTAAACGTAACCATTAATTGTTTGTTAAAAATAAAAATGAATTGTAATTTGTTAAAAATAAAAATGAATTACTTGTTAAAAATGAATTGTAAATTATTAAAAATAAAAAATGAATTGTAAATTATTAAAAATAAAAAATGAATTGTAATTTGTTAAAAATAAAAATGAATTGTTAAAAATAAATTGTAAATTATTAAAAATAAAAAATGAATTGTAATTTGTTAAAAATACAAATGAATTACTTGTTAAAAATAAATTGTAATTTATTAAAAATGAATTGTAATTTATTAAAAATGAATTGTATTTTGTTAAAAATTAATTGTATTTTCTTAAAAATTAATTGTAATTTGTGGATGTTCAGATACAGGTACCTATTTCTTTTAAAAGTTTTCAAAGGGCCATTTTTCTTCTCGCTAAGGCCATCGGTATCTAAACACCACATGCATTCCTTCAACTGCGCTATAACCTACAATCTACAGAAACGAAATTAAATCACGCTCTGCCCAACCCACTACCCTACCACGATTTAAGAGAAACCCGAGAATCAATCCAACGCTTTCGCTTGATAATCGCTGAAATAGTGGCCCAGGGCCATGAATCAGGGCAAAGAGCGCGAAACATTGAATTCAGCTGGGGCAGCCACGGCTAGTTACGAATTCTCCGCTCGCGACGGTCGTAAAACAGGAGGCCGTTGACGTTTCCGTGCGCGCCGCGGCGTTGATACTGTTCCCGAATTGACGTACTGCGGATTAATAATTAATCGTCCCGATCGCGCGATACATTTTAAGCGATCCATCGAACCGCATATTAATCGCTGAGCCACGGTTAAACCGAGGAGCAGGTCGGCGTCGTCGCGAGTGGATCCGGCGCCCCACATCGCGGTTCATATTGCGACAAACACAACATCCACTGCTAAATTACTCCGCGGTTGCGTCATTAATTCTGAGACGACGAGGCAAGTAGGATCCTCCAAAGGAAGCCGCGTCGATCGTAAAGGAGCATCGTATAAACTTTACAGGGGACGAGCGTTATAATCGGTGCATCGTGAGTGCTCATTGGGGTGGCTTTCACCCTCGTCACCATCGCTTGGCACTTGCAGTAGCCTGCGACCGTAGCCTCTTTTCCTTTCAGTCTAGATAATCGTCAGTGATGATGGACATTGCACTGCGGGTTGGGATATTTTGTTTTTTTTAACGCTGCAAAATTTATCAATTTTTATGATTTTTTTCAAGTGATACGTATGTCTGACGTTATGACTGTTTTTGTGGATTATTTAGTTACTTTTTCGTCATACATAGGGATTTTTTTTTGTCGCTTTTGACCTTAAAATATTTTTGAAAAATGAAAAGGAATAAATCGTTTTTTTAAAGGTGTCACAGAGGACTGACCCACAAAATATACAGGTGGATTTTATTGTAATTTTTGGCTGTACTAGAGGGAAATTTCAGGGGGGTGATTAGCTTGAATACGTGAAAATCTTGAAGTAAGAATTCACTTGGAATGAGATTTATAAACATGGTGGATTTTTCTGACATAGCTTCTGACAATGAGATGTGTAAGAAAATTGAGGACCTGAAGTGGTAAACGGTGTAACTGTCAAGGAAATAAAAAATTCGTTTCTTAGTGGAAATCCTTTTCACAAGATAGGACTAAGGTCACAAGTACCAACGTCACTGCGTTTGAAGAGAAAATACTAAAAACGTTCACATCTGGAACTTACAGCATTTACCATTTCAACTCCTCAATTGTGCTTTAGGTCCTTAAACAGTAAGTTCCCTACCCTAACCCCGTCTTCCTCGGCCTACGTTCCTCCACCACTTCCTGCGTCTCTCCTTCCCATTAACGCCAAAGGGTGACCAAATAAAAACACGAGGGCGACTGCACAACTCCCCCGCGACTCTGCTCCTCCCTTTTTGCCGCGAGAACGAGATCAAGAATCTACGAGCAGGGCCGAATAGCAGCTTTCCTCCCGGCGCGTTTTATGGAAAAATCTGACCCGCATTGCCGGCGGAAAACTTTGGAAATCTTGGCGAGATGGTTCAGGGGAGGCGAGGCTCGGTCGGCGAAAGTAGGAAAGTGTGTAGCCAGGGGACTTTTGAAGTGGTAGTCGCGGCGGGGACGCAGACAGGAAGCAGAGAGGGGGTGGAGTGAGTCTGTATCGTTGCGGGAAAAGTTGCTGGCATAACCGTGAAGTTAATCCTTTAAGGAAATGCTCTCGATCTTTGACAGTTCCCCGCGACTACTGTACATCCTTCTTCCTGAATCGCCAGTAATCTCTGCACTGTACCTTGGCTCGGGAGGACGAATAAAATCTGTATCTCAAAATGGCCCTCGCAGATATCAGAGAACTCCATGTTTCTGACAGTAATCTGCTTTGTAAAATATTGACAGGCAATGCGCAAAAGTCAGCAGCAACAACGGATCTCGCACTTCTTCCATCAGACTTTGAAAAAGCCTACAAAGTAGAGCTGTAATTATTCGAATATTCGAATAATTCGAATGCGAATAATTTCGTCAAATATTCGAATATTCGAATAATCAGGAGTATCCGCACATCAATTTTGGATTCTCTGGTATTTGAAAATTCGTTACACCTCTACTCCAAAGCCTCATCCTCTCGTATTCGTACCCCAGAAGCACGCGAGAGAAGCCTCGCGAAGAAGAGAATTCGCCAATATCCTGACGACTGGTCTCTCAAGTCCCAAGGCTGCTGCGTTGGTCGCTAATCGCTGGCTGACAGCAGAAAGATTCGCGTGCAAGTTTGAAGAGGTGGTGGCTGGCTGGGAAGAGAGGCCCGGCAGAAACCTCAGCGATTCAGCGATCCGGTAAAAAAAGAGGCTGCGGAAAATATTGGATAACGGGAGGAAACGCGTGGAAACACCGGAATGGGGAGGGTGGACGAAAGTGTGGAGAAGCTGACGAGGAGCAGCGGTATCCCCGGGAAGAAGTTGAAGCCGGCTGAGGGGGTGTGGCAGAAAGAGATCGAAAGGGGATAATAAATTCCGTGGAGAGACAGGGGTGTGTGCATCCCGAAGGCGAAGACGTCGGCTCTAGAAGAAACACTCCTCGCGGCATAGCATCAGCCGATATCAGGATATCGGAATATCGAGCGCATGCGGTTCGGCATGCAAACCCCACGGTTTTTCATGGCTTTATTCCAGCATGCCCGTTCAACGAGGTTTCCCAGCGGCGGCAGCGCAAAGGGAGGCCTCGAGGATATTGCCTGCTCGACATTTCGAATCCAATATCTACTATCGGCCACTTTTTCCCTCCCGCCGGCGTCTCCGGCCGTGCTCCTTTTAATGCGCTAAAGCTGCGATAGACTTAGGGTGTGTTGGAGCTGCGATAGAAACTATACCTAGGAGCGTAGAGCGGACGCTTGTGTCGTTGGTCATCCCTTTAGTAAACGTAGCTCTTCTCGCTGCTTCAATGTAAACACTTCCATTATAAAACTATAAAATGTATTCCTGCGCTTCACTCCCATGGCCGCTCTGATCGTTTATCGCAGCTCCAACGTAAACCTGCCCTTAGGGAATCGAGAGCTGCGCGACGGGTTGCTTTACTGCGATTTCCCTAGATTGCGGAGAATTGGGGGAAACCGAGTCTTTTTGAAGTTAGCTTCTCATCATATCACTCCAGAAATAGGTCATATTTAGGACTTTATTTAAAGAAAAGTAAACGTTGCGGGGTCAAAAAACTTTCTACGTTGTATTTCTACATCTTTAAAGATAATAAAAAAAATTCTAATATCGCTACGAATTTTTACGCCAAATTTTAACTGAGCATTCTCTAGATGATGTAGGTACAAATTTTAAAATTAAAAATAAAAAATCGATGTTATGGAAAATTTTAATACGTGACACCTTGAAAAAATTAATTTTTTTCGTTTGTCAAATATACTTATATATCTGAGAATGTATCTACTGTTAAATTTTGGAAGAGAAATTTCAAGTATTGTGGCTTGTACAGCCCTTTATGTAAACCCCTCGCCGTGAGTACTCCGAGTCCCTGACAACTTTAAACGTGTTTTTCTCGAAACGCGTACTTTTTTCATCTGACGTATATAAAATCTCAAAAACTACTTGACCGATTGCTCTGAATTTTTTACATGATGGTCCACATACTAGTAGCGCTTGTCGGAACTAAAATTATATTTTTGTAATGAGTTTACCACACGTATTTTTTTTATTGAAAAATGACCTAAAAAAGAATGATGAAATTTCGGACTTTTCAATTCAAGTATTCGCCATTTTGCCAATTTCCAACATAAATTATCTCTTTCACTCCCGACGATAACCATAATACAATACTGATTAAGAATCTTCTCGATTTTCTCGGTTTAGTCCACGCTCAGAGCTACAATCATCGTCAGCGGGACATGATTTTTAAACACAACAAATAATTAATTTAAAACTGAATAAAAAATATTTATGTACGACGTAAAAGTAAATAAATAAACTATAAAAAGAATCATGACGATAGATGTACGTGTCGCGTCAAAAAAAATTCATAAAAATTGATCAATTTTGCAGCGCTCAGAGGAATGACCCCTTAAAGGTTCTCATTGTGTGACAAACATTGCGACTTAAATCCACACATTTGTAATTATATTTTGGCAATATGAAAAATACGATTCTATACATCAAAGAATAATAAACATTTAACGAAAAGAATTATTAAAATCCGTACACAAGTTTTTGAAAAGAAATTGATGAAATAGGCCTCTTTTTCGACCGGCAAAGTAGAATGGCCCCTTAATTAATGTTTTACGTGGTCTCGGGGTGTAGCAAAAGGAACCAACACACGCGGGCTTATCCCAGAGTTGCCTGATAAGAAATCTGAGACCCGTTGAGCAATAAATTTCTGGCGCAGGACTAACTCTACCCCACGAATATCTGAGATCGAATAAACAAATGGGGGCGCTGGAGAGACACCTCGGTATCGTAGGATTTGTGGGAAAGAAGAGGCACTCGGGCCTACTTCCGCTGTGATTCGAACCTAGTCTCCTCCTTCAGACGCAAGTGTCTTGGGCACAGAGGTCTCCGCCTGTATCCCCGATTTCCTCGAGTTCCATCCTACCATCCACTATCTCCCTTTTCCCCGGTTCAAACCAATCCGGCAACCTTTCTCCATTTCACGGAGTCGTGTCGCGGCGACTGTCATAAATAAATCCCAGCCTTCGAAGAACGTCAAAGAGCGTCGCTCTGAATAGCGTCCGCCAGTAGACTTGAGTTTTCGCAACTCGGACACCCTCACCGCGGAAAAAGTGAACGACGGGGTAGAAAAGACGGCTGCGAATTAAACGAGGTAAAGGGGAACGCCGGAATCGGCCTCGTGACTGTCCATCGCTGCGTTGGGATCGCCCCATTCAGCGATTTACGAGCAGGCGAGCTGAAATTCCATGGACTTTTACTCGGCGTTTTCATTAAAAGGAGGAGATCCCCGACGCTCCGCCTTGGAATTCCCGCTTTTCAAATGGCGGCCGCGGCGCATCCTGTAAATTACTTTCGCCTGTACGCCGCGATTTCCCCGGTTAAATGACTACTCTTAAAAAACATGGAAGAAATTGCGGGGCCGCGCGCCACGGCAAATATAAAACGTGAAGCGACTACTCTTTCCGTTCTGCGCCATCCCCGCGACCCTCCCCGTCGTCGCACCCCGCTGCGCCGCGACCGGCGAATGTAGCGCGAAAATGAAAGAGGGGACGAAAGATGGGAATTCGATGTATTCTCGATAGCGTCGACGATAAACTCCCAACAGCCGTGTCTCGAGGAATTCAGGCACCGAGAGCTCCTTGCCTCTCGCGCGATGGCCACGGCACGCCCCGCGATTATCAACCGAATCCAACGAGCGTGAGAAAATATTAACAATTTGGAGGATGAAGTCTTTGGATGCTTTGGACTGCTTTTGAGTTTAGAGCTGCGAATCTCGTGGAATCTTGGTGGATTCTTTTTCGTACTGGAGGGGGAGGTTGCAAGGGCGACAAGGGTTTATGCTGGATGTTGTGTGAATTTTAAAAAAATATAAAATTTATGTGATGCTAATATAATAGTTTCAGTGACCCACTATTTCAGGAGTATTTTGTCTCTTGTCCAGTGATATGAAACTCTGAGGTCTGCAATGTTTGATGTACAATGTTTTATTTTATTATTGTAAGTTTTAACACTTTAGTCCATCAGCACAGAAAGAAGGCTCAATGAATTTATCTGTATAATTCATAGTACTAATTAGGGTTTTTCGGTATTTAAAAACCGCGTTTAAGAACCGGTTTTTACTTATAAATTTTTCAAATTCGAAAACCGGGTTTTAAATTTTAAAAAACCGATTTTATATACTACAATTAATATGCAGAAATGAATTAATTATTTGATTAAAAACTTTAACATTTTTAATTGAAATCACCTCGGCCACAAACATATTGTAGCAGGTAACAGTTTACTTGTAAAACTAATCTTCATGAGTTCATCTTTTCAGAAAAAAATACTAAATGGAATAAACATTTTGGTACGACCTTTTAAAAGATTTATATTTTGTTCGGATTTTAGTTATTTTAGTTTTTTCCCCATTTGGTATTAGATGCAGTCTATTTTATTGTGTTGTATTTTTCCAGATCCATAAATATTAAATTAACTAAAAAATTGTATGTATTTGTACGGATATTAGTTATTTTAATTTTTTTATTTGGTTTTGTATAGATACAGTATATTTTATTTGTAATATTTTTTAAGTTCCATAATATTAAGGAAACGGATTTTTTTAAAAAATAAATACAAATATTTATTTACTATTTTAAATATATTTTAGGTGAAATTTCGAAAACCGGTTTAATCGGTTTTTGAGGAATAATGGAATTCGAAAACCGGTTTTTTCAAAAGTCGGTTTTTGTATAAACTGTATTACTTATTAGGCATCAGAAAAGAATCGAACAAAAAGATAATTATTTTACATTGTTTTAATATTTTTCAAGTGGAACACTGCAGAATACTGTAACAAAATAAATGTCCATTTCTATTATTATCAAAACAATTATGTACTTATACACAGTGACGTCCGAGGGCTCCTGACGTAGTGCAAGATTTCACTAATCAGAAATACATAGTGCAAATAGGAAGACTGGGGCATTCCCTGTTTTGTTCCAGTGGAGGGTGGACATTCCCTTTTTTTTTACCAGTATACCTAATCTTAAACGTTGTCTTATGTAGACACTTTTGCTTTACAACCCTTTGCGATTCGACAGGTCTGTGGCCCCAGTTGCCACCAACAAAATACCTTATACATCGCAGAATCCCTAAAAATGGACATTCCCTGTGAGACGTCCCAGCCCCACAATGGGTTGCGCTGGTTAGTCTTCGCCAGCGCCGCTAGAGGTCTACTCTTCTCACAAGTCCTAACTTCCAATCTCGTTCGCATATATACAAGTTCCACGTTATTTCCCCTTCGCCGCATGTGTCTAGGGCAGAATCCGTCAGCTATAAGCCTACTGCTTAGTCTGGCTGACGGTCCCAAGACGAAACGCACATATTCTTTTTCTTCCTCGATCTTTAAAAATGACAAACCACATGCCCCGCACAGTACTCCAAAAAGTGTGACCGGCCTGAGGGGGATTACGGTTACGCCGGAAGCGACGGTGCAAGATCCCTTTACGTTCCGGAATCATCATCATCACCATCACCGGTTTCGGACATAACATTCCTGTTTTCCCTATCCCTTCAAATATACTTGAAAGTAGGTACCATAAGAGGGAGAAAGAACCTAATATGTCTGCGCCGTGAAGGACCCACACACCAAGTTTCCGAACCCTTCTTCCGCTATTATTCATGACCACCAGTTTCCCAGACACTGTTTATGTCCATTACCAATGAATAATCTGTATTCGAGCGCCAGCACAACGCACACGGCACCCGATTTGCGTCTTATAGTCCACAAGGGGGGAACAAAGGGCCGTCCAGGGGCCTTCGATAATAATTACAAGGAACGCCTCAATTATTTCCAGCGTCGCCGGTGGAATGCATTTGAAGACAGTCGGGGGTGGGAAGAGTCAGCCGTTCGGACGAGAAACGAGCCAATAAACACGGTAGCGAACGAACGCAATTAACATCGCCTTGCCATTGGCCACGTTGTGCGTCGTGGAACAAAAGGGGATCGGCGACAAAGGTTCGAGAGAAACGGCCGGGATCTTCGTTAAAGTCGCTTGAATCCGAACGAAGCTGTTGTTCGTGGCCCTTCTACCGAGATAAAGGCCATCGAAGTCTTCGTCCTCGACTTACAATGCCCTAGAGGAACAAGAGGACAACCTACGAGGCCTCTCATCGATCCGACCGAGTGGACCAGATCCACCCCCTATTCCCACCCCATCCCAGCGACAGCGGTTCCCAAGCCCCCGTACGTCCCTTCCCCCGATTTTTCAACCGTACCTTCGCCCCTCTGTCTGCGCCTTCTTCTAGGTGAATCCCAGACGAGGCAGGGGAAGCAATATTGCAAGGGTAATTGGTGGCTTAAAAGTTAATTAGTATCAGATCGAAACATCCCTTGTATAATTTCGAAGCAGGATTCTGAAATTTTTACTGCGGTCAAAGGTTGAGGAAATTGGGGTCTTCCGTAGCAGATAGTTACTCAGTTTGAGAACCCTCCGCAGTCTTTGACCTCCGTCCTATCAGCTTTTCCGCCCTTCCGTCCAAATCTTCCACCTTTTCAATCTCTCCCACCCCCCACGTTCCTCCACGGGTTTGTTGGGATTCGTTTTGTCCGTCGGAGTCCAGAAGCGTAAACAGCGATGATGGCGGGCTGAAATCACTTCGACGCTGATGCCCAAAGCCTGGGTTACCAATCTCGACCAGGAAACTGACATTCCTGCTGTTCCCACTGACTGGTACTGTGCCGTAAAGTCTCTTCACACTCCCATTCATTTCTCGTTTGCAGCTTCCTTTTAATCCATTTCGAGTCGAATATATTCAAAATTGGGCCTAGTTGTGCAGAAAGCTACCAACCCTCAAAATGGCAAAAAATTAGTTAAACGTAGTATGGATCCCATCATTTGGTGATCTTTATTTTGCAAAAATTACCAAGCCATAGCACAGCTCTTACATTATCCAATTATTAAAACTACCAGGCCCATTTTAGGCTTAAAAGACAGAAGCTACAGAAAATTAAAAATAATATTAATTATATTATTCACTATTAAATGTGCCGATTATTATGAAAGTGGTGTATGTCAGAAATCTAAAAAAATTGAATTCATTACTTTATGTTTCATCACCTTACATTACAAAATAAGTGGCAAATTCAATTTTTTTAAATTTTGTACTTACACCACTTTAAAAAACATTCAAAACAATAACAAGAAATAAAGTATACCCAATAGCCAATATCCAAATATACCCAAATTTATGCATAACTAGGCCCAACTAAGAAGCTTCGTCTCAGGTGCCATTATTTAAGAATTTATAGAAAAAGTGTGATAACGAAACGCCCCCTTTTCATGCAGCCACGAGCGCAGCGTCTACGGGTAGGAAAACAGTATACGGAGTTTTTAGGTTATAAATATAGAAGGGAAGCGGTCGATGGATAAGCAGGTTACGAATCCCCGGTAAAAAGTAAATTTCAACGGGTGCTCGTGGCGAGCCTCGTAAACCTCGGATCCCCGCTTTTCATACGAAAAAGGGGTCGAGGGGGGTGAGTTTACCTAACGTGATCAATTTTTTCCCATCGCGTCGGTCCGCGCACGCTCGCCCCCCACCCGCGCAAAATTTCTAGTCGAGCGGCGAGGGTCCGTGAAAAGTAGGAAAATGGGATAACAGGATAGAATGGGAACCGGCGGGGCCGGGGGGGGGGGGGGGGGGAAGGGCAGAAAGGGGCCAGCGGGATAGAGTTAAAGATCAAAGTCCTCGTTCGACTCATGACGGATCGATCCGGGGAATTCGGCAATTTTGCGCTCCGCTGGAGCGGATTGTATTTAAAAAAAAAAAAAGGAACGGGGCACCGGGCTTCTGGTAACGCCGAGGATTTTTTTCTTATCGGACACTGATGCGGGATTGTCGATTCTGCGAAAGGAACAGCGATAATGACGATTCTTTTTTTCGAGAATGAAAAAAGGGGGAAGGGAGGAGGGGGGAAGGAATGAACGGAGAGGAAGTTGGAACAGGCAACGACAAACTGATCGCCGGTAAAAATTTAATCCCTCCGACGACCTCGCTCCTTTGACGATCGTTTGGCTCTCGATTTTTCGATGAAGTTTCGAGACCCTCCCCCTGTAACCCCGGCAAATCCGATTTCGCCAGAATAACTTCCGGGACCCGTTCGTTTCTTTCGGATGACTCAGCCACCTCCCCTCCCCCCCCCCCCCCCGCCGCCGAGTAACTTACGGAATTCGACGTCCCGTGTCCCCGATCCGCTCGGCTTGGCTACTTTGAGATTGTTACGTTTAATGCTTCTTCGTAAACTGTTAGTATCGCTTTAATTCCTTGGAACGTTTAATATCGCGACTCTTTAGTGCCTTGTTATCGGCGGGACCCTTTGTCATTTAGTTGGGCGGGCTTATTGAATTCGTTGTATCGCTTCCTTTCTTTGTGACGTTATTTAACGTCCTATCGGCGTCTTCGTGGAACATAGCATTCCTGGCTACACTGCTTTATGAATTGCTAGCTGAGGCGCACGCTCTCGTGGGGCCATTTTATTTTTTTAATTTTTACGTTAATTACTTTAATTTTAGTTGGTACGTAAATGGAGGTTATGGTGTATCGTGGATTAGTAAGCAGCTTGGGGTTTCGGGTTGGTAAAACAATTAACAAGTATAGAGAGACAAAGCTGTAACTCGAGTATAGTTGTAGACAGGGCTGGATTAAGACCTTTAGAGGCCCTAGGCACTTAAAAGAGTTTGAGGCCGCCTTATACAGGGTGGTCACTTCAGCACAATATACGATTTCTGGGTTATTTTCGATACCATGACTAAAAAGTGTTTCTTAAATTTTAAAATTCAGAAAATTTCTATGGTGCCCCCCTTTCACCGGATGCTCTAAGCATGTGGTAGATTTGCTTATTGGTTAATCCAGTACTGGTTGTAGAAGTAAAACAGTTCACAGTTGTACACACAGTACAGGATCATTTTCGATCCTCTGTTTTTGGCACAAGGAGCACCTCCGTTAGAAAAATGAGAAAGTTAAATAGCCTAAAAGGCTACTCTCCCATCGAATCAATCCAAAAATAGGCAATTTTTAGGATTTTATTTAAAAAAAAGGTGAACGTTATAGTGTTAAAAAAGAAGAAGAAGCTAGAAGATCAGGATGCACTACCGTCTTTGGAGCATTTTTCGCAACCCAAGTACCTCGTGTACAAAAACTAAACCCCTTTTCTAAAGCTGAACATTGCCAAATTGAAATTTAAATGGAGAAGTATGGGGACCATTATATTTACCACAAAATCATCAAATTAGAAATCTCCAAGTGCATAGGCGAAATACTCAAATATAAAGTTCAAAGCACACTTGACAGAAAGATTCCACTTAAATGCCTTTTCAAATAATGTCTCTCCAGATCCCCTTCGCCCCTCAGAATTCGACAAAACCCTTTCCCTGACGTCTCACTCGGGGCTACCAGTCGCATATAGCAAATAACGGCTCGCCGTTTAGCGTGAAGTCAATTTCACGGTTCGGAAGGGAGGCTTCAATTACATCAGGCCGGTTCCACGAGGAACGAACGCTAATCCCGACTGAGATAGCGGGCCGCCGACTCAGCCTCGCCGCCGTTTAAATGAGAAAAACGCGATGATCGTCCCGCCAGATAAGACAAATAGGGAGGAAGTAACTCTGCCGGAGCTAAGGGCGGACGCCAGCAGTGCGGAGGCCCGCGTCTCACGCGGGCTTCGCGGCCCTGCAATCTTTTAACATAACCCTCGCTCCGTCGAACCATAAAATTACCGAATACCGGCGCCGATCGATCGCCATCCTCGCAGGACCAACTAAACTACTCGTCCTGCTCGACCACGGAAAGGGCCTGGAAGCCTCGGTGAGGCATCGCCCTGTCACGAGCGCGACCCTTTTGCCTGCTGAATTACCAAGCAGCCCTGATCGCGTCGCTTCGAGTCGATGCTTCACGCTGGGACACTGTTTGCTGAGATACGGCTCGGTAATTGGGGAAAAAACGTGGAGATTTTTCGTCCACGCGAACAGATTGACGGCTTTTCTTTAGATTCTTATAGGATTTTTGTGGATGATTGGCAGCGGTAGAGCATTTCGACTGCAGGTGGGAGGAAGTTCCGCGAGATTGCAGTGAAGTCAGTGTGAGTGGTAAAAAATATCGTTTACCAGGTTTTTGAATGGAGCAGTTCACATTTGTCCGTGTCAATTATTGGCACTGAAACAAAAGGAGCATTTACACTAAACCGTCTCGGAACTGATATGTGTGCGTAGACCTTAAGGGGCTACATACACGTAGAACTAGAAAACCAGGGTCAACTTCGACAATTTTTTTCATTGAAAATAATTTTTTAATTATAATCATTTCTTAAAATACATACTTTAATGTAACAATTGTGAAAATTCATTTCGAAAACTGAGGAGGTGGAATATGTAGTAGCAATTTCCGTTAGGCAGTTTTTTTTCAGAACAGCTTCCGCGGTAACCAAAATATCTCCCACAGTTTTTATCTAACGCAAAAAAATTCTCTTAAAATACATAAAAGAACCTAGTTTTTGGCGCAGCCGATTTTAATAGTACCAGTGTTTCGCAAAATGGCGGCCATTTGAATACAGATGTGTGATTTTATAGTAAAAAAGTCATCCTTTTTTAATTTATAAAAAATTAACTGTGACGTTAAAAGAAAAATACTACTACAAAAACTGAATAATTCTATTAAAAACCTCTGTTCCAAATTTCAACTGAATCGGTCCACTAGTTCTACAAAAATATTTGTCGCCGTTTTTAAAATACAATTTTCAGAAAAACGCTTTTACATATTCAATCTCCTTAGTTTTCATATTAAATTTACACAAATTTTACATTAAAGTATGTATGTTAAGATGCATATAAAGATTTTTAAATTAAAAAATATTTTTAATGGAAGAAAAATTATCTAAATTTTGTAGAAAAATATGGCTTTTCTAGTCTTAGGTGTATATGGCCCCTTAACTGTACTTTCCAGAAAATATGAAGGTGAAAACAGGGTAATATCGTGCACAGTGTGCCATTCCCTCGACGGGAAAATACTGTTGGGGTAGAATTGAGCATAATTTTGAAAGTGGATATACCACCTCGTGCCCTTATAAATTTTATAAATATTACAATAAAATATTTGAGGAAGAAAATCCTCTGATTAAAGTTTTGCGCTTTGCTCGAAGAATTTGTTGCAAGTATCCCCGTTTTCTCCATCATCCGAGTAGACATTTGCCTAACAAGAGGCGCAGAAGGGAGCATTACGTGAAAATAATGGCGTTTTTATAGGGAAAGATACTGTTAAGAGACCTAAAGGTCTCCTCAGCATCCCTTCAATGGATCGCTACACTTTTTCTCGACCAGCCATGATGTCTGCTCCCGAGATAAACAGGGCGACCCGTATAATAGCGGGTCATCCAAAGTTATTAGGAGCAGGAATGAAAAAGATAAGCACGATTCCGAGTGTTGCCCGATAGTTGAAGGGAAAACAATCTTTTTAACGACCAGCAGGAAATAGAAGGTGGCTCTTCTTTTATTCTCGAAGGGATCTCGAGATTTCGAATTCCGTGGAAGCGCGCTGCGATGTTTGCGGAGCGTCAGCGAAATCTCCGAAGACGCGACGATTGTCGAAAAGATCGCGGGGAGCTCCTCGGTCCCCTCGTTACAGTAATTTTATTACGATCGTGTAGCTGTCGAAACGTCGAAGATCCTCCAACTGCCGCCAACGTCCCCGTCTGGGACGAGATTAATTTGCTTCCTGTCCAGTATACGTGTTACCCAAGGTGACCAGAAGCGTCTACTAGTGTCTGCGAGCATCCAGTCGAGTGCGAGCCGAATATCAGGTCGGATGAAGGGATTGCATAACATCTGCAATTCATTACGAGCGGAGTGGAAATCGGAGGGAATTTCGTGGCGAAAACGAATGTCGTTTGCATATTTTGGCTGCAAAAAGATGGTTAAGGAAAGGCGTTGTACGCTGATCGTATGAAGATTGATTCATTGTTAGAGATTTTGTGCTTCGATGGGAGTTTCAGATAATTTATGGTAAGAATAGATTCCAATATTTTGCAATTCTGATAGAACAGAGCGATTTGAATGGGTAAGTAGAGAACAGGTACTAATTCACAGCACATGATTACCGTAAATATAATGGTCACTTTTTGGAAACTATGCTGTTCATGTTGGTTACTGTTTGTAGATAGTACAGTTCTAACCTCAAATACGTTATATAATATATTTAGAAGGTTTTATGCCTAAAGTCTGAGCCAAGGGTCGCCAACTCAGGACAAGAAGTCGTAAAATACACATTGTTTACTTTTAGAAGAGCCTTAGAAGTTTGATAACACAATAATACATACTCCTTGGTGGGGATAAAGACATGGCGGTCTTTAGGTACTTATGTACGCGACAAGCATCCGGTGTGCCAAAACTATTGTGACTACAAATTTAATGTATGTTAATTCAAATTAGGTGACGGAAGTTTTGCAAACTCTTCCATTTCTGTAAGTATCAAAGGGGGCAATTTTTGATACCCAAAGAGCCACATGTTGCTGACCCCTGGTCTAAGCCCATATATTGCAATTATGGTTCCTAGGAACCGATATAAAAGTACCTCATCTTTGACTACCCAGAACTGTCTAGTTATCCCCAATAGAAGACTCATAAGACACTTCCACAAACACTGGAGTGTTCAGGCATAGTCACCCAAAAATGGTCTCCTCCAAAGATCTAAAATTCCACCACTCATCTCCATCAGTGCTGTCCAAGTGTATACTCCCTCGCGTACCTTCGAACAAAGCCTTTGTCTCCCCTTCACGCCACATTTCACTCTTAAACCATACAATCTAATTGCATGCACAGCGAGGAAGAAAATGCGAAAAACTCATCAGCACCACAATAGTAAGCGCACGTACCACTATACCTTCCCAAAAGACAATCAACCCCGGCGCGTCAGAATGGCCAGACGCTGAGAAGCGGGTCCAGCGGCGTCACGACGCAAGAGAATCGACCCAGCAGGAATTCCTCAGGCGACGCCCACCCGATTCTCCTGGAACGGACGCTTGACACTTGGCGCGTATCGTTACGACGTTCTGCCCCCTTGCTCCGGGGCCCCGACCCTCGGCAGTTTCTGGCAGAAGCGTCGCGACGCGGAAACGGCTCCTTTGTATACCATTCCCCCCCCATTTTTTTTCTCTCCGCGCCTGCCCTCCCCCGATACGGGGAGGCGGCGCGGAGCATCGTCTGGCGGACGGAGCGGCCATCGTCGTCGCTTTACGACCGCGTCCCATAATCCCCCGGGGGCGTCTCATCCCCGTTTCGGTGTTGCGGCCAACGACTAACGGCAACTTTGGTCCCTCGTTAACTGGCCCGCGATAAACCGTCCGCCGTTTTAACGACTCGCTTTCGTGCGTCGCGGAACGTCGCGACACCGCTGCGGCGCTAACGGCGCGCCCCCACTTGGTGGCGTCCTGAACTACGCGGCTCTCCGAGCATTGGCAGTGGAGTCAGTTTGGGAGGCTCAGTTTTGGGTGGGAAGAAGGTGATTTTCTTGTGGAAAGTGATTTTAGAATTGATTTACGATATACTTGACGATTTCTGAATGATTATGAGATGGTTATGAGCTAGTTCCGTATTCTGACTCTACTTCGATGTCCCCTTCTGGCATTCGCTGGCGATCAGAGGGGGGTTGATGGGAAACGAGTTGCGAAGGAGGTAGAGGATTTTCACTGGACGTGTGTGAAGAGTATAGATCGCAACAGAAAAAGTAGACGGTTCGAGTCAGGGTCGGCTGAACGCACTATGCGAGGCATAGGGGCACTTGATGCCAAGGACATCAATGGCACCTCGAATTCAAAAGACAAACTTTTTTAACTTCCGCTAAATGTTTTTTCGAGAAGCCGAAGTCTATTGTTTATAAACATCATGAGCCACATCAGTGGTGCTCTAACGCCGGCCCTGGGTCAGGTGCTAAGAGTTAAAATATTAGAACGCGGTTCTCTTTCAGCGTATTACAAAATTTTGAAAAGAATTTTAAAAAATTTCGGATGAAAAAAACTTTTTCCAAAATTTTGAGTACGCAAGTATTGCAGCGCTCATTTAAACTTTTGTTTGAAACATTTTTTTCTGTACCTTGTATTTTAGGAGTAATATGCGAAAAAGTGGGATTGCCTATTTGACTTTGAGGTTAGTTTTCACAGCCTTTAAAGGGTGATTGGGTAGGAATGAAACATACTGTTGGTCTCGGCTTGAGTCTCTGTATAAAGCCACAAAGTTGCGTTTCAATCGGTGAAGAAGGGTTTGTGGTGTTCCCTTGTTAGTTAAGACGGTAAAAATTCACCTGGTTTTAAGTAGAGTCCAAAATCCATCGCTAATACTGACTCTCAAATCTACAATATTTTAACTAATCCTTCTATCCCTTCAACCACATCTACTACTCCCTAAAGCGTCTATATAATCCCCCAGCAGATAGCATTAAAGAATACCTGTATTCCAATGCAATCCCATCGCAATCCCGTTTATCAGAATGCCCTAACGATTAATATTCAAGCATCCAATTTCAGCGGGAACGGTGGGTGGCGCCGAGACGCGGCAAAAATGGATGAACTGCAAAACGCGTTGTCGCGGTAAGCCACCCCCATTATTTTCGGCAACCGGCCCTCCCCGCGCAGTAAACCTCTTGCTATTACGGTTATCTCCAGTGCATTAAGTCTCGCTATCGCGCTGGCTTCGCTATCGTTCGACGTGCCGCAGTGATTCTCATCGCGGCCGCAATTACGCATACCTGCCCAGGGATATTACTTTTAATGTTCGCGCTCGTTTATGCTTACACCAGCACGAATCTCCGGCGAGTTCGTTGTGGAGGGCAAAAAGGGGCGCGCAACGAATTGCACGCTGCCCCGTCGCAATCTAGACACCGTTCAAAAGGGGTGGTCTTTGTTATTGAATGTAAATTTCGCGTGGTTAAATCTTCCACCACTAGGGTCTGATTGCGAGAGGGGTGAAGGTATTAAAAGTGAGGGGTGCCTTTTTGTGGAGAGTTACAGCGAGCTTTCTCTGGATTTCGGACGACACCGAAACTCGATATCGTTAGAATGGTGAAACTGCCCCGCAAAAACACATGGCCCTCATCAAGAAGCTTCAGCGCCAGTAAAAACAAAATTACACTTGTACTGGATTAGCTTTTTCTGGGATGATCGTTGTTAGAGGCGAAGTATTCACTCGCTATCGTCGAGGCGCTTTTTTCCTGCGGCACTTTTGTGCGGAGCATTTGTTGATGGAGCTCTTTGTCTACAGAGGTAGCCAAGGTTTTATAAATAACAGCAAGGGTGATGGAGAGCTTTCTTTGGACCTGGATTCACTTACTTCATCAGAAAAAAAACAGATGTCCCTTATACAAGCATGTTGTCGATTGAGGTTTTAATTGTTTAACGTTCTAGGTGTTGACGAGAAATAGAGATCGACCCCATTCGTTTATCTAGCAGCAAAGAAGAGATCTATTGCTCCAAGACTTCAAGGGATATTGCAGCTATAAAACTAAATTTGTAACACTTAGCTCACCCAGACTTGTGAAACACATTTATGCGCAAACGTACGTCTTTCCTTACCACGGCAGCGTTACAACCTTCGGCATTTATTCTCGTGACCACTTATTCACCGATAAACATTTTTCTTCCCTTATCGACGAGATAAGCTCTTCTTTGCACGGAGCGTAAGTGCGCGGTGAAAGGAGATCTGCATTTTGGAAAGGGAACCGCCCCGTTCTTCTTATCTTTCCCTCTGAAAAGCGTGTGCGGTAACGTTCGTCGAGTCGTGCCGAATAAAGGACGCGAGGTCAACAAACGATTCGTCAGATGTAGATACCCCTTCGATCGGGTTGTAATTCCACGATTCATTCGCGGAGAAAGAACGCAAAGCGAAGTGTCGCCTTAGACGTACACCGAGAAATGGTGGGCGTTGTGGGAGGAGCTAAGAGAAGGGGGCGCGGCGCACAGATGTCCGTGGGCGGTCTTTAATTGCCAATCGCGGTAGCGTAGTGCTAAGAAACTACATCGACTGCCAATACTTGATTATAGTTATCGCTGTTTGCACGGAATTTGCGCAGAGGAAGCCTATTCTTATTCGTGTGAATTTCTGGGATGCGCTCCTCCCTGTATAAGGTACTAATGCGCATCTCCACAGTCTGCAATCCGTATTTCGTTCAGCAAAGTTATAATTGAGTAAGTCATTCCCGGAGTATTGTCGAGACACGCTTCCCTGCCGAGACAAAACCCTTCTGTCATCCGTTTGGTAACAACATCACGAGATTGGAAGCACATTTCTGTGTACGCGTGAAGAGATTTAAATAGTGGTGTTACATGTAGTCCCAAAGATATTGTAAAATGACGATATTTACAGTGTAATGGGCTAACGCTGTGTTCCCACCGTTTTTTGACGATAAAGCTTGTCGTTTTGAATAGTCATTTGTTTACTAATACTTAAATTTGAAACAATACGCCATCTTCTTCTAACTACGTAGTAATAGATAATTTAAAACACTACCATCTATTCGTTTAGCTTTTCGTAAAAAATATTGTCAAGCAGTACATGTATATACATATTTTCAAAGATTACCAGACCATCTACTATCAAGGTATAACGATTGAATGGGCGGCAACCAACTCCTGCCCTGCCCCTTCTCTTGACTCCTCCTACAAAGCTCACTTTTGCTCGCTACATCTAAGAACGCAAGAGCTTTCTCCGATTCATCTTCCGCGCGGATATACCGCGAAAATTCGAAACGCTTTACGCGGCTTCGCGGTTCAGCGAAAATACTTCAGCTGCCCGAGGCAGGGGACATTAACGAAATTAGGGTCTTAATCCACGCTGAAAGCATAACCGACCGCAGTCGTTATTGGCATTGGGAGCACGCGTTCCCGCTACTTTAATCGTCGCCATTAATACCCGGCAATTATCCCGGCTATTGACCTAATAATTATTGTTTAGGTCCGCGGAACGCGGCAAAGGAGAAGCGCGTAACATCGTTACCGCGCGGTAAACAGCAATTGGACGCATTTGGGGGATGATATTGCGGTGTCCAGTGAAATTCCACGGTTCACGGGCTGGCGCAAGGCGGGAGGCCGTCCCGCGCGTTTCGGTGTGTACAGGTCGTACCATTTATGGTGGCCGCGATGAAGGAAGGAACTGGTCATTAATAAAAGTTGTTATCGAAATTGAATTTGAAAAGATTTAATAGACGTTGTGTATTATAACACCGAGATGAAACGATCCCAAATATTTTTTCTACTAAATTTTACATCTTTTGTTACTGTATGCTACCTCCTGCACCGTAAACAGTATATATTTTATTTTACTTCAGAGCAGTAAAGCAAGGTCTATTTACATAAGAAAATTCAACTACTATTTGCATACTGACATATTGGAGCATGCTAGCAAATATTCCTCTTCCCTTTCTCCACGATATTTACAGAATACGTCCGCGGCATTTGATAATCCCTCGAGTCTAATAAATCGGGGAAACATGGGTCTGGCAAGAAACTCCCGGGATCCAGCGGGACCGAGCAAAAGATGTAGCCGGGAAAAGTTGCTGACATCGACAGGCATCGACGGCGCGCCGGAAACCGTTCTTCCTTTTCAGAAAAATGATAGGGGCTTCGCTCCCGAAAGGCTTCCATCCCCTTTCACGAGGTTTACACAAGGATTTCCAAGCGCTGTAAAAAACCGAGATCCCTCCCAGCGAGTCTACGTGGAAATGCAGGAATTATTCGGTTCCTCGTGCCCGGGGCAGTAAAAAGGAAATAAGCTCCAGCTCGAGATGATTCTTGATCCTTCATACGAACTCCACAGTCCATAAGACAACTACGCGCTCCGTCGAATCAATCATGGTGCACGCGGACCGCTTGAATTTCTCAAGAGTGAGGTGTAGGAGGATTCCCCCTCCCTTGACAGACCCCGCCCCCCCCCGTTCCTTTTCCACCAGGATGTTGCCCCGACGAGAAGAGCAGAAGGCGTGCTGCGCCACACAGTGGGCTAAACTGCACTCTTTTGTGCCAAAATTCTTGAACTTTTGATGGAAATGTGATAGAGGGATGAATCTTTTTGGAGGTTGAAGCTAACATGTTGCAGACTAAAGGAAAAATATTGAAAAACAATGACAAACAAGTTTTGATATTCAAAATCTATGTCAAAATATCCTGAAAGGTAAGGCAAACTCTCAGGCAAGATTTAAATTCACAATTTTTCCGAAAAGGTCAAATTTGACGTAGATTTCCCAGGTCAAAACTTTTCCGTCATACTTTTTCAATATTTTTCCCTTATTCTGCAACAACTTAACTTTAACCTCCAAAAAGATTCATCCCTCTACCTTCTTTCTATCAAAAGTTCTACGATTTTGACACAAAGGAGTGCAGTTTGTTCCACTGTGCGCCTTATGCTGCGGCATTCTTCCGAATCGTTCCCAACATTCACCTCTAATATTTCGTTTAAGAAAATTCCGGCATATCCGAGGGACCAAAGGATCGCGACGCGGCCGCGCGCAGGTTCGGCGCGATGGGTTCGGTCGCCTTTCTCCGCGAAGATCCGAGATCCAAATTCCACAGGATCTTCGCGAGAGAGCCGCGGAACGCCTCGAGGACGTTCCGTCTGGTAAAAAGAAACGCTTCCGCGGCGATCGTGATTCCATCGAACACGTGAACGTTCCATTTGGCCCGAGACCGGTTATTTTGACCGCAGCGTGCTCGATAAAAGGGAGCTTTACCGTATCGACTGAAGCCTTTCTGATAAGGCTAGAACACAATGGACGTGGGAAGTATAACTTCACCGCGATACAGGAGAAACTAGCTCTGCTGTACTTCTGCGTCGCCTTTGAGATACTTGTTCGTGGCACATGCGTGGTCATCGAATGCTATTTAATTCAAATTCCTTTTCCGGAACCAATTTTGGGGAGCTATGTTCTGAAGATTTAATTAAAGTTCTGTGAAAATATATTTATATCTAGAGTTGTCAATCATATTTGAAACTAACAATGCTTTTTGATTTATTTACTTATTTAACGGGGAGTAACCTTTAGTTGCAACAAAGCATGTTTCTAATTGTAAGTAAGAGGTAGTCTATAATAATTCACCTATATAACGGAAGAAAAGAAAAAAATATAC
The DNA here is from genome assembly GCA_947577245.1 of Andrena bucephala. Taxonomy (NCBI): domain Eukaryota; kingdom Metazoa; phylum Arthropoda; class Insecta; order Hymenoptera; family Andrenidae; genus Andrena; species Andrena bucephala. Next base: position 2,247,227 of record OX387717.1, on the reverse strand, counting down.
AGAGTCATCTTTTTTGTCTTTATTTTGATTTTGTATCTGCACCTTTATATGCTTTTTGCTTCTACTTTATTTACGTATTATTATAATTCTGTCTCTAATTTGCGCATCATTGCTCAGCGCATACATTATTTTTTCCCTGTATTTATCAAAGGGTTTCCGTTTAACTAAATGAAAAATAAATTAAGCAAATAGTTTCTTTACCATAAATTATTAAAGTGCTGAGCAGGAACCGATGCTGTTCATAAATAGAGGCCCTTATGGGCGGTAATGGGAGACAGAGTGGGGGAAACTCTCCGCCCACAGCGACGCTACTGCGCGGTTCGTTCGGCCAAGGTTTTAAGGGGGCATGTCTACCAGTGAGGTCTGAAAACACATGTATTTTCGGGATTTTCTTTTTAAACTTCTTTAGACTTTTTTAAATAAACGGTTGTGTATTCGAAAGATATATATTTTAATATTCTTGTAGTTTTTGTTGCAATACAATATATAAATAAAGGAATTATGGGCGATCTCCCAGGGGCGTTTTTTTATTTAAACACTTTACGGTGACCACTGTAACTTTGACCTGGTTCATCAGAAATAAAAAATTCGACCAAATTTAGTTAGTAGATATATTAGATTATCTAGTACTCGATTCTGGCTTTTTTAATTTCGTTGCATATTTTTTATTTTACAGATGAAAAATGATGAAAAATGATGAAAAATGTGAGCGATTCTATAGCCGAAATCAATACTTTTGGTATGAACTGGCACTTCGTAGCAAATTAATTTTTCGAGATAATGAAGGCTCGGGAACTAGATAATCTAATATACTAACTAAATTTGGCCGAATTTTTTATTTCAGACGAATCATGTGGAAGCTACAGTGGTCGCCGCAGGGTGTTTAAAAAACGTCACCGGGACATCGCTCATAATTCTTCTGTTTACATTACAAATATTTATATTGCATTACAAAAAAGACTACAAAAACTTCACAATATATATCTTCGAATACACAACCGTTTATTTAAAAATGTCTTCAAGATTCCCCCCCCCCCCCCAAAAAATCTCGAAAACAACTTCGGCCCTCACAGGTAGGCATGAGCCCTTAATGTATTTGAAACACACGCAGGAAGCTTAACGGTGGACCCTTTTTAATGACCGCCTACTCGACACCATCGTCGAACACGTTACTCTACGACTGTAATCTCACTTCGATATTTCTCCGGGTTCGAATGGGAAGCGAACGCGGAACGTTGATTCCGCCCTGTTTCAGACTTCACCTCCGTTTTCGAGCCACGTTCGCTGGAGCCAGCCACACAGAAAAGTTTCGAATCGAATCGCTTCGAACGCGTCAAAAGCTGGCGATAAAAACTGCTCCGGCTTGTCACTGGGCGTTACTGGATTTCTGCGTTTAATAACTGTGAGTACGCGCGGCCGCGCCGAAACTCGCCCGATTTCCAGCGCATTAAAACGTGTTCACGAGTGCTCGGAATAATATATCCGCTCCGAAAAATATGAAGCCCGAATTAAACCGGCTACCGCTGGCTCGCGCACTTCGAATAACCAGCTTATACCCCCGGCTGCCGTTCGATTCGGTTAGATACGAAACGTCGCGATATCAAATTCATTGGAAAAACACACTCGCTCTTGGCGCATATTGCGGCCAAAAATTAGCATTTTAAACGATTAACCTAATTGCCCGGCGTGGGGGACTTTGCTATATTATTGAGGATTTCGCGTTTATAATATGTGTCGCAGAATTTAAGCACACAGATGAAATGATTTCAAAGCTGTAGACCATTATAAACAATAAAATTGAATGTAAGAGGTACTTTTGTAGGCGTAATGGAGTAAGCACTGGCATGATACTTTCATAATGACCCGCCACAGTTTTACGTTCATTTCGATAGTGGCGTAAGTCATTTGTTCGCTGTAAGTAATTTGCGAGAAAAAAAAAATTATTATATATTAACCGTTGATGTGGGGCAAAAAAAGAAAAAAACGAGGAAACACGAAATATTCTTAATTATCCTGAAAAAATGAGAAAAATTAGGAGAAATAGTAGTAAAGAATACATTACCAAAAATGGTGAAGTTATTACTGGCAAAGTATTTAATAATAAAAATTCTCTTTGTCCGAAAAAACGTTTGTCTTCACAAATTTCTGAAGTTCGAAAAACTACCGTTTCCGCACTTTTGGAATTTCAAAGACATTCAAAGGTCTAAAAAACACATTTTCGTACAAGTCACTCATAAAATCTTACAATGACAGATAAGTTTGACATTAGAAGAGCATATACATATATTGACAAACATTTTGTCGAAAAATGGAAAAATATTTTTTAATACGCCCAAATGACTTAACTACACCACTTTCATAATCGTACACCACTTTCATAATCACCTGTACAATTTCAACTAACTAACTAAATAAACATTTCACGAAATAAATAAGCCCAGGAAGTCTTCCGAAGTCGAAACCAAGTCGTCCTATACAATCCCAGAAAAGAAGAGAAATGTTTCACAGCTCCGTTGCCCATTAACTCGAACGCCCCCGCTTCATATTAATCTGTCAACCAAGCCACAAGGTTCGAGTCACGCGACGTGCCCGGCGGGCAACCTAATCCTGCGCGCCGCGTTCAATTTTTAAGAAAGTCTGCAGCTCGACCGCCGCGGACAAGTATTCCGCGCACGTTCGACGGCACACGTATCCGCGGAATTTTATTTATTCGACATCCGTAGCGGAAAATCGCGAGCATTCCGCGTGAGACGCCTTCCCTTGAGCGAGCCAGTCTGCCCTGATAATCGAAACCGTGATGGCGTCGGGCCGGTCGCGTCCACGGACGGTGAACCGAACGGTTCGGTCCGGCCGGGCGGGATTAGAGCCTTCAAACATGCACGAGCGGTTATATCAGGCCTGTCGCGATAACCTCGATAATCCTGAAAGAGAAATTCTGGACGCGTTCGACGTCGGAGGCGTTCCGCGCGTGAACCTCGTCCCTCCGCCCACCCCTTCCGCGACGTCGCCAGAATTACGACGGTTAAATGGGACAATTATCTCGCGATCGTGGCGTCGATCGCCTGGCCTGGAATTAAGACGAAGTGGGCGATCCCGCCCCCGCTGCTTTACGACCTCGATATCGCGCCCGTATCTCCTGCAACCACCGAGCGGTGAACTTTGATTAATAAGGACGAGCTGCAGGGTAATTCCTGTGTACCTTGTTTCGTGTTAACGATTCTGAAGGAATCTTTGGTTTTCCAGATTTTTTTTATAGATGTCGAGAGAGCGGTGTGATATTTTTTAAAAGGAGGGTGGTAAATTAGTGATATTTTTATGGAAAGTATATTTAGAAATGATTATCAAAGTCAAGGGAGGAATTAAAAAAACTGGGTTATATGGAGAAATATTTGGAATAATCCTGTAACTCACAAATATAATAATAATTATTTATTGTACTAGTAGATTTTACAAAAATAAGAAGGAGATGTAGAAATGATTATCGCAGTGAAGGGAGGAATTAAAGAACAGGGTTATATGGAGAAATATTTGGAATAATCCTGTAACTCACAAATATAATAATAATTATTTATTGTACTAGTAGATTTTACAAAAATAACAAGGAGATGTAGAAATGATTATCGAAGTGAAGGGAGGAATTAAAAAAACTTGGTTGTATGGAGAAATACTTGGAATAATCCTGTAACTCCCAAATATAATAATAATAATTCTTTATTGTACTAGTAGATATTACAAAAATAAGAAGGAGATGTAGAAATGATTATCGCAGTGAAGGGAGGAATTAAAGAACAGGGTTATATGGAGAAATATTTGGAATAATCCTGTAACTCCCAAATATAATAATAATTATTTATTGCACTAGTAGATATTACAAAAATAAGAAGGAGATGTAGAAATGATTATCGCAGTGAAGGGAGGAATTAAAGAACAGGGTTATATGGAGAAATATTTGGAATAATCCTGTAACTCACAAATATAATAATAATTATTTATTGTACTAGTAGATTTTACAAAAATAAGAAGGAGATGTAGAAATGATTATCGCAGTGAAGGGAGGAATTAAAGAACAGGGTTAATATATGGAGAAATATTTGGAATAATCCTGTAACTCACAAATATAATAATAATTATTTATTGTACTAGTAGATTTTACAAAAATAAGAAGGAGATGTAGAAATGATTATCGAAGTGAAGAGTGGAATTAAAGAACTGGGTTATATGGAGAAATATTTGGAATAATCCTGTAACTCCCAAATATAATAATAATTCTTTATTGCACTAGTAGATATTATAAAAATAAGGAGATGTAGGAATGATTATCGAAGTGAAGGGAGGAATTAAAGAACTGGGTTACATGGAGAAATATTTGGAATAATCCTGTAACTTTCAAATATAATAATAATTCTTTATTGCACTAGTAGATATTATAAAAATAAGAAGGAGATGTAGAAATGATTATCGAAGTGAAGGGAGGAATTAAAGAACAGGGTTATATGGAGAAATATTTGGAATAATCCTGTAATTCCCAATATAATAATAATAATAATTCTGTATTGCACTAGTAGATATTACAAAAATAAGGAGATCAAGAAAAAAGGAATTTATATAAGAAAATAAGGAAGAGAAAAATATTAGAGTTAAAAATTATATAGAATATGTAAAAGTAGAAGTAGAGTGCAAAAGTAGAGGTCCAGCTACAAACTGTTGTTAACTTAACTAATTTTAAAACAACAAGCACCGAGCTTTCAGCGAGTACACTGGAGGGATACACATCTGAGGGAAAATTTAACAAACTACTTGTAGCAAAATGGTGGTATACAGTGGTGACTCAAAGAAACTTTAAACAGATCTATTCTTAGATGTCTGCATAACTAATTTAATACTAAGCTCTACTAATGTTATTCTAGCATTCCTCAATAAAGTGGAACGAAATATAGGGGCACAATTCTTTTTATTATTCATGACTCCTAATAGTTGGCAAAAGTTGCCTTATATTATAGTATTTAAGCTATCGAAATCTGAGCTTCAACGATAAATGTTTTAAGGTGCCGAAAGTCACTTACAAATTTATTATTTTTATTGATCTTTTGAATTTTATTTTATCATACGATGGCATTTCTTTTTAAAAGAAACTTAGGTACTCGTTACATTTCCTAGCCGTGTAACCTATCTGACTGATATCCAACAACTGAAGAAAGCTGCTTCGATGAAGGCGTAACGATATATTATATATTGTATATACAAATGAAAACGCAAATGTTTAAGCTAATGTAAGCATTCTGTTGCTTTGTTCAACGTATGACAGAGGAGTAATTACGTGTTAAGACTATAAAAAAAATTTGCACCTAAAAAACTTTAAAAACCTGTTTAAAAAAATAAAAAGTTACCTAATACTTCAAGGTTCCTGCGGCACCTCAATTTTTTTCAACAGAATCTAGCTTTTGCGAGCTTAATCTGAATCACTAAATGCAAGTTATTTTCACGATTAGAAAAGAGTCACATAATTTTAATTTTGTCGTTCCACTGTAACCTCCAATCTATGGGATATAAATTCTCAGGTATAATTCCTTTAACAAAACAACCTTACTTTTATCAACCTTCACAGTTTAAACTTTAATCTGACCCCCACTGTAATAGTAAAGATATTCCTCGTGCTCTCGTTAATTCAGCGCAGCAATTGTTGACAGGTTCCCCCAAGCAATATTAAGCGCGTAAGTTCTGCAACCATCCGTGAATGCGTCGAAATTGATTCTGTACTTAAAGGGAAGAAAGGAATCGCTTTGAAATAGCGTTCGGGAGCCTCCGTAGCTCCGAGATCGAAAATTGCTGGAGCCAAGCTCGCGATCGATTCCAACCACCATGGAATTACTGCACTCGGAATATCGAGGCCTTCCACGCGTATACACACATACATATGTATATCAGCAGAGTCGCTCGGTTCGAGGCGAATGAAATTATTGCTTTAGCCAGCCGCGATAGGCATCGGGATAGCATCAGACCGCCGCGAAAACGGGGCCCGCAGAGCTCAAGGCACGGCCTGCGTCTAATGGGTGAACTCTGCGGAAGCCGGGATTTACGACGTGACTCCGAAGGAAGCCAAGAACAATGCCTTTTATTTTGGCTCTTTACTCTCGCGGAGGGTTATGAATCATGCCGTGCCCGGAAACGGTGTCGTTCCTCGATATATACCTACTTTCTCGAGCACATCCTCCTATACAGTCGCTCGAAAATTCAAAAGTGTTCCTTCGTTCAGAGGCGTTTCCACGGTTTTCGATAGATGCTAAACGCGGGGGGTTGCCTCGCTCGGGGTCGTACTTAAATTGAGGATATGTAGCAAGTAGAGACACTATAATAAGAGTCTGGACACGAAGAGATAACGGTAATTGAAAAATATATATTTTCGCACAATAATAGTTAAGTAGTAGTTATTGAATTGATAAGTTTTTATTTCCATTTTTGGCAAAAAATATTAATATTAAAATATCCAAATATCCGAATATCAAAATATTAAAATATTAATATTTTTATTATAGAATATTTTTTATTATTATGATTATAAAATATTAAAATATTTTTATTTATTTGCATTAATCAAGGCGTTTCCGTTTCGTTGGATTTATTATAAAACTTCCCTCCATAGCATGTTATGTAATCCAGCGGCTGGAATATTGACGAAATTCTCATAACGATGTACCATTAGTAATATATACCATTTGCACGTGGAAACTGTATAAATCTCATAAGGTTTATTAAAAAAGAAAATAAATAATTTAAATAAAAATTCGCACCTATTTAGACACCCCTCAGTAGAGCGGCAGTAAATTCGCACTCTGAATACTCTGAAATGTTTTTAAACACAAATATACCACCGAATTAATCTTTTTTGGATGGAGTGTCGATTTTGGTTAAAGTTTCTCGTATGTGCGCCACGAAAACAGGGTTTGAAAAATTTGATGTGGAACAGGCGCTAACAAGGTCCCTGCGAGAAGAAAAGCTGAAAAACCATGGGGGAGCATGTCGGCGCGTGTAGCTTCCGTCAACGACACGGAAACTCCGGGGAACGTGTAACTTTCTGGCGTTCCGCTGGCCGCTAACAAATAGTTACGACGCTGCAGGAAAGAGTATGTTGAATTTGAAATTAGCGTGATTAAATTTCTACTTTCGCGTAGGGAAAACTTGACTTCCGGGTGGTATCCAGTTTTCGATATAGAAGCTCGTTGTACGCTTTTGTTCAGATATTTTGCAAGAGTGTGTACTGTTAGCTTGATAAATAATTAATTGGCAGTCGAAATATCACATTACCCGTTGATAATAATACAACATGAAACTAGAATCCTATTCGGTGATAGTATTATTAATTTTATTAATAGTTTTTATTACACAAAGATACAAATATAAGGAATAAAGAAGGGGAAAGAAGAGAAATGGTTTTGCAACTTAACCTTACATATTTAAGAGTATATAACAAGGGAAGTTCGGCAACTCGGAAATTCAAGCAAATCTGAAATTTTGCAGAAATGTACATCAAGTGATGAGCAATGTAATTGTATTGGTATTTTTTTATTCGGTAATGAGACGGTCCCGAGGGTAGAAACACCCTACGAAAAAAATGTGAGTTTTCAGTTTATCGTGAATATCTACGAAACTGTAATAGATATAAAAAATAAGTTAAATTCAAAGTTTCATGTGTTTTAAGTTTTATTAACTCGAATGTACAGACATGTTTTTTTTTTAAAACCTGGAAAACTGAAAACTGGGAAGCTGACAAAAAGAAAAAACGAAACGGAAACCTGGAAAACTGAAAAACCGAAATGCTCAAAAGCTGAAAACCTAAAAACCTGAAAACCTGAAAACCTGAAAACCTGAAAATCTGAAAATCTGAAAAACTATATCTATGCTTAAAACTTATACCTCCACAAATTTTCCACTTTACCACATCAAACACCCTAAGGAAACCACACGTGCAGCACTGAAACAACAAATCACTACCCAATTCCCTGAAACCGTTCGAAATAACGGCCCAGTCACATTGCTCCGGCGAACCCAGTCACATTGGTCCGCCGTCCCGGCACAGATCCTTGCGTGGCCCCTAGATTGCGTTAGCATCACAAGGGCGTATTTCTCCGGCATTCCCGCGGGTGCAAACAGATTTCCTCTATTTCCCCTCAAGCCCCGCTAATCAATTTCCCATCCTAGGATGCCTTTCGTGCGGCGTTTGCCGATGCAGCGCAATAGTTTCGAAGCCCGGAAGCTCGGGCATTCGTTACCCCGTGTAATCGCCACGCCCTCTCGGTCCTTTCAATATCGGAGCAACTAATCCCCCGCGTAAATACACGTTACAGCAAAGTGAATTTAAATGGAACGTCCGAGACAGGGCGCTCGGTGGTCGGAAGGTTGCCGCGGAGCAGCCTGGGGTTATTGGGGGATGGAGGACGGCGGAGACAAAGGCAGTGGCCGGGGTATCGACGCGGTTTCGATTCCAGCCCACAAAGAAAACAAGGAAAAATGTCTGAGCAACGTCCCGATAAAGGCGGGGCCGGCGTCCGCTCGAATGTAGTCGGCGGCGTGTTATCGGCTCGGCTGCAGACCCTGCGGCTCGACGTTCGACAGGCTCGGCGGCTGAGGGGGTGTTGAGGGCGCGTTCCGCGCGATCTGTGCCCCGAGATAATCGCGTTGACCGACTATCGGCCGTGACACGGGGCTGAAGTCGGCGCAGCAAAGCGGCCTGACGGGGTGGCCACCCTTCGACGTCTTAATTCCGTGTAATGCGATCGACCGAGCGATTGCGGCTCGATTGCGGTGCTCCCTGCTGAGGGGGTTGATTGTAGCATGGAGGCTCCAGGAATCTTGGGTGGGGATGCTTGGTGTCTGCTTGCGTTATTAATTGCGCGCGAGGTGGAGGGCTGTTTTGACGGGCGACACGCGTGGAATTCCGGGGCAAGTGTCCGCTGGGGAAGCTTTGCGGGATGTAGTTGTGGAAGAATTTTGGGCGACAGGGTGGTGCCATGATGAACTTGGTACGCTGCACTGCGGGAAGGAGGAGGTAGTATGTGTAGGAGGGAAAGATGGGGTGGCGGTGAATGTGTTAAGAAGAAAGGCTTAGAATGAAGTAAATAATAGTAGGTATTGTGTCGATGTCCTTTCTCCGAATATTCCTGCTAGGGTAAACTCGGGTAAATTGGTGATAGTTTTAGAATTTCTCTAATAACTGCTAATATTTACATATTCTGAAAGTGAGTCTAGGATATAATGATAGGCCAGACATCAGAGAAACAAATGATAGGTTAACAGAAATTTACTAATTATATTTAATTGAAAATATACAAAATTACGTTGTCATGACATACTCTGGTTATTCGGTGATAGCTCTGGTTGTTCCGTGATAGTACTCTGATAAATCGGTGATAGTTCTCGCTAGCCCGTGATATGGCCATCAACTACTTTTTTATTTTATTTGATATAATTTTACATTAGTTTACATTAGTTTACATTAGTTTATATTATTTTATATTATTTTTATATTATTTTTATTAAATGAATATTTTGGATATATTAAACAGTAAAGAATTTTCTTGTCGATAGTCAATTGTTTCCTGATCGTCAGATGTCTGAGACGCAAGGAAACATGGTTCCTGGTATTTGCCATCAGAATTTCTCCAACAGCACAATCAGAAGCGCAGGCTCGGGCGCACGAGAAATAAGAATTTAGTCACTTTTCCTAAGCAAATATAACACTGATGCCTTATTGTGTGATAATTTGAAGAGTAAGACTTGTTAAAGTGTCCTTTTACCATCACTTACATGTAGTTTGAACTTTCCATTTATCTTCTAAAGCATATATAATACATAAACAAGCGATCGTCTGCAACTAGCGCGAAAAATTTCACGAATAATGCGCTGCTGGAACAAAATGCTCTCTCACTCTATCACACTAACTTCAATTGACTAATTATTTTACCAAAACATAAACTAGAAGATCAAGGCTATCTGTTAGCCTTTGTTCCATCTAAATTGAGTCAGACAATTTCGAGTTACAGATGAATGAAAAAGTATCACCGAATAACCTGTATCACCAATTTACCCGAGTTTACCCTATATAAAACAGAGTCAACTTGATAAGTCTGATTAACCCTAGAATGGATATAGGAGTAGTGTGGCACCCCAGCAATTTATGCAAATCTTTAATGCAAAACTTTAAGTTGTGTGTGCTGCAAACATATTTGCAATAAAGCATCGTTTATACATATGATGAGTGATTCTTCAAAAGGGCACCTTCCCACATAGAAAAGATTTTACTTGCGTTTATTAAAAAAAAAAAATTTTTTTAATGATACACGTATATTTTATTATTCCACCTGATAGTGGTAATGTTTAAAATTTAGCGACATTGTTTCAATGGTTATTTACACAAAAATGTTTGGAAATAAGCCCTTTTGGATGAAGCCATTTGGCAATATGTCCTTCTGTAATGTACACATTACTTTGCATGACTTTGTGAAAAAGTGGAAACAAGTAAAGTTGAAAGGTTTCAAACGCCTGATAAGTGGAGTGAATAGAAAGATTAGGAATTCAGTCCTTTTGTCAATTTCATAGATGAATATAGGAAACCTGTCCGTTTTATTTCAGACTAAAAATTTATTTCACTATGTCATCGGACAAACTTGGAAATAACACCTTTTGTATGAAACATATATTTTCACTTCGGAATTAAACTTATTTTGTAGCGTTTTGTGCCACTGGGGGATGTAATTTACAGTATTAAGGGGGTAGTGGACTATTGGATACGGAAAATCGTTAGTTTCTTTGGCGCTAAATTACTTTGATACCAAACAATCGTTATAATCGTGCTTTTGACAATCTATTGTAGGCACGTTTGCGAGTATTTACAAAAAAAAATCGTCGGAAGCGCGCCGCTGCAGGTGGTGTACATCGATTCAGGTAAACCAAACATCTGAAAGCAAAATGCTTTGAGGTGAATATTCTATACACAAATATCTACAATGTGGAAACTTGCCGATGAATTTGAACAAAAATTATGGAAGTTACACAAGAATCAATTTTTTTCCCACATTTTTACGGAAAAAATCGTCTTTAATCAGTTATAAAATGTTGTACAAACATCCAATGTTGATGCGGAATTTCAACACGATAGAGAATGGAATTCTACAGCCGCAGTTAAAATTTTAGGTGAAAATATTGATTGGTTCAAGAGTTATGATGTACACCGTTTCTGAAAATGGTGTTTCGAGAAAACCGGCTTCAAAGTTAAGTGCCCTATGCCAATACCGCTCTGCGAGGCCGTTACTCGACGGTGCACTCAATTACGTTCGCTGCTATAACTTCGAGAATTATTTGAATTTCTTCATGAAATTTTGTTTACAACTTTCATAAAGGATAAGACTTTTAAAATCAGTAAAAAAAAAATGTAATCGATTTTTTGAAGTTGAAATAGTCCACTACCCCCTTAAGACGATGCCATCGAAATCTGTTTCTAGGTCAAAACTGGAAACATACCCTTTTGAAAAATCACTCCTGATATGTAAAGCATGTAAACATTAGTCTGTATAACATTGTATCACTGTTTAAATAAAGTTTTTTTTTCATCAGAGTTGTATTTAAAGAAAAATATGTATGGGGTGACTAACAACCCCGTGAATCTATGCATTTATGACCGCAAAGCTAACGCATCCATTGCAGGGTTAATGACACCCCTAGCAAGACCACGACGAATCGTACTAGTTAACTCCTTTTCCTGACCAACCTCAATCCTCCTCTCACTGGAGCGCCTTCTACTCCTTCTAGAAACCTAATCCAGACCTCAAACGTGCCACAAAACCTGCCCCCGTTGATAAATCGAACGAAACACGCTAATCCCCAAAGAGACTTTCCCCGCCTGGCAAGATTAATTAACAGAGGACGCACGAGTGCGGCGGAGCATCCTGAAGCGGAATATCTTGATTACTCCGTTTCATAATCTGCAGGAAGCTGGCCACGGTTTCGGTCGCGCGGCCGTAACCTCCGCTTTAATGAACTTCCGTCGACGGCACGTGGAACTCATAATGGAAATTGCCGGCGCATCGTTCTTTTATTCCCGAGGAGAGCGTCGCGCGGCACCGTTACTCACCAGACGCGACCTAATATGTTTACCAGAGGAAGGATTTTGGGCCGCTGCCAAATTAATTTCCAACGAGCCCCCGCTCCAAACTGTAATCGACTGTTTAATCTTCGGATTGAATTGTTCGGACGGTATCGACGGCCGTGCCGGCTCTACGACGGTTATTTTCGATCTTGATTTCGTAGCCGCGCGATTGCTTGTCCGCACGCCACACCCCCCCCCCCCCCCGCCCGCCCCCCTTCAACGCCGTCCAACGAAATTACTGGGACGCACGAGGGCGCGCGAATATACTTCACCCCGGTGACGTGTTCCCATCCACCGGCTTCGTTGAACTTTCGATCCTCTGACGCTTGCATTTTTGGGGGAATGTTAGGTGATTCTCTGTGCTCAAGGGGCATTGACGCGATGTGTAGCATGGGGGAAGCTTGGGGCTAGATGAAGAGCTTCATTGTTAAAGGTATAGAGGAAAGGAATGTGAGAAAGGTGATACAAATGGGGGTAGCTGGGATATAGGTAGTGTAACTGGTTCTTTGAGGCTGAATTGGTGCTGGCTGACTCATCACTGAGCTCTACTACTGATCTCAGCACAGTACCTTACGAGGGGTTCTTTTCCCTTTTCTTGGGATTTATTAATTCCACAGTCCAACACAATGAAACCTTTTTTCTGTTTCGCAATATCCACTGGGTGATTCTAGTAGTGTTTATCGCCCTGAACACGAATCCGTAAACCGTTTGTCGCCATCACCCTCAGTTTTTGAGAAACTCGATTTTGAAAAAAACTGCAAATTTTTAACTTTGAACATCTTATGTGTCGAAAGGATAATAGTTATTCGGTTGCTCGTTCGGTCAAATTATTCTATGAACCCTCCCGAATACAAGGATATAAGTTATTATTGCATTATGAACATTTGAATATGTTTAAACAACGATCAAAGGGAAAAGGATACCCAAATTGCACCCATTTTTTAAGATATCTTTCAATTTATTTCCAAAACTAAGGACCTCAGATAAAATCTGAACATACCACACGATGCAGCTGATGTTTTTCCTTCGGAAAGCATCAACAAAAGTGGTAAGTCACGTTTTGTTTTCAATACAGAAGCGAAATAGTTTGATAAAATGCGCGGTGCCAACAGTGGTAGTCAGGAGCGTTAAGCGATTGTGTAACGCTGAGCGGCAGTGGATCGCGCGCCGCCGTTGACTACCACTGTCGACACCGCGCGTTTTGCCAAACTATTTCGTTTCTGTATTGAAAACAAAACGTGACTTACCACTTTTGTTGATGATTTCCGAAGGAAAAATTTCTGCTGCATCGCGTGGAATTGTCAGATTTTCTCCTTGACCCTTAGTTTTGGAAATAAATTGAATGATATCTTCAAAAATGGGTGCATTTCGGGTGTCATTTTCCCTTTGATCGTTGTTTAAACATATTTAAATGATTATAATGCAATAATAACTTATTTTGTTTTGGCACAAAAGATGTTCAGATTTGAAAATTTGCAGTTTTTATCAAAAGCGATTTTCTCAAAAACTGAGGGTAATAGAGCAATTCTGCTTGCGGATCCGTGTTCAGGGCGAAAAACTATACAAGAATCACACAGCACATATTGCGGATAAAAAATCGTGTTGGACAGTGTGATCAAGGAACAAGATTGGTCCCAAGGCGTTGAAAAAATATCAAAGTTAACTTCGTCACCATAAAGGGTTTTTGTTAGTGTTAGTTCTTCATGTTGATATCACGGTGTTGGTAAATTTGAAGTGATACGACCGTACGTTCCGATTTGACCGGGACGGTCTCGGTTCTCGACCCTTGTCGTTGTCGGTTTATAACTCCGTCTCGGTTTTCTTATTTCTCGGTTTTTCACGAAATTCTACGAAGAAAATAGGAATAATGTAACATTTCTGAAAAATATTTAATTTCCAGAAAAAGATCACTTGGCTCCTAAATAGATTCTTGCCGTACTTGTAATTACTTGTATGTTTTTCTTTCTACGTAATTTTTTAACCATTACAATAAAAATACTCTTTTTCAAAAAAAATTATTTCTGTCTCCTTTTTTTTCCTTTTTTTCTGTCCCGGTTTGCTGATGAAGAAATATGGTAACCTTACCTATACCCATGGTTACTGATTCTATGAATCCGAACTGGGGCGTCCGACTCACCGCTGACCTGGACTACTGATCCCAGAACGTCAGCTTATAAACTGTTCTTATCCCTTTCGTTCATCTTTCCTACTTCTCAGGAAAGCAAAGTCGACCCCAGGGCTTCGAAATTCTCCTGGTTAAATATATTTCTACCGACAATATTATCCACTACCCCAGTGTTCCCCAACCTATTTTGGCTCAGCGTCGCTTTTTCAAAATTCTTTTTATTCAGCGCCCCCTTCGGCGCTGAATGAAATGTTATTATCACAATTTCCAAGTGTAGCTGTGGACGTAATTTTTTAATCTCAAGAAGCTAAATTGAAAATAAACAAAATAAAATAAGTAGAAACTGAAATTTCACAGCTATTTATAAAAATATAAGTATTTATTTAAAAACTATTTAGGCGACCAAATTCTTCAAGCGCATTCCTATCACCCGCTGAGGTCTCCTCAGCGCCCACGTTGGGAAATGCTGTCTCTAACCAAATCATTTCTCATTTCCAAACACTATATCTCATTTAAAATTCCATATTTCCAAAATCCTATTATTCCCCAGATTTCATTCTTACAAAGAAACTTCCCGATCGAGGCACACATTTATCTGTCATTCAACCGGAACCACCAGAAGCCTCTAAACTTCCGCGGATGTTCGAGAAGACAGAAAGTCCTTTTCGACTGGAGCCTCGGGGGCGTGCACGAAATCGAAGTGGCGCGTTGTACCCGGGCAGAAAAGGAAACGGCACAATTTACGACGTGACTCCGGGCAAAGTCGGGGCGCAGAAGTTTCCTTGTTATTTTTTCAAGTTTCGCGCGGGTGGGGGGGGGGGGTGGTAGTCGGGAATCATCCCTCGCAGGTTCCCCCGTTGCTTATCTCCGCGCTAGTCATTTCGAGCAGGCTTCGCAGACTTATCTCCGCGGCGGGATTCCCCCGCGCTCGAGGAGGGTAATAACGAAAGGAACGGCGTTTTCTCGGGCTCCACGCAAATTACACGGCCCAGAAACGTTAAATGCGTCTTAAATTGCGACGCGTCGGTAGGCGCATTTGTCTTCGTAATGTATTCCTCCCATTATCCGAGCCGGGGGTTCTCCAGCCTTTCTGGGTCAGGAGACTTTTTAACAATCCGGCGAGGGCTAAGGGGACCCTCCTGCGGGAATGTCGCGTGTTTCGGGGAGTTGCCGCGGTGGGCATTGCGTAACGTAGCTGACCCCATTAAGCAGATGCTTTTTTGGAAAAAAGTTTTCGAACAGTGGTCGATTGAGTTGAGGAAGTGGACGTCAACTTATATCGAATTGGACGTGAAGTGTAAGGGGGTGGTTCAGGGGGTGCTTCAGGGCTGCATGAAAGTAGAAGAGGAGGTAATGGCCGAGGACACTATTTGGTATATTTTGATGCAGAACGTAGGAGGGCTGAGGAAAATTTGAAGTAGTTTGAGACGAAATACTAAAAACTTAAATATTTCCATAAGCAAATACTATTTCATTAATTTAATGTTTAAATAAAATACTGTTTGAAAATAATATTTCATTAATTTAATGTTTAAATAAAATAGTGATTGAAAATACTATTTCATTTAATGTTTAAATCAAGTACTATTTGAAATACTATTCTCTCATATTTCAATGATGTACTCATTTCATAATTGCAGGTATTTGTATGAATTATTATTAAAATATATATTTGAAATACTATTTCTTTATGTAACTACAATTTCTGAGAAAATTTTATTTGTCAAATTCTGAATCGCTCGATATAATAAAATATTTTTATTTCTATTTATCTGTTTCAAATAATTTATTTTCCCCAGCCCTGGTAGAGAGTGAAATAACGCAGGTTTCGGGAGGTACAGGTGGCGTTGTGTTCGCAGGTATGCAGGAAGCTTGAATCATCTTACTTCCCACACCACTATACCAACAACTTCCTGAACTATTAAAGTAAGTAGTTCTTAACCAGAGTTTCAGTAAAAGTTACTTTAACCACAACTACTTTCACCATTGTAAATTTAATATTATTATGAATAAAAGTGGTATTTGATGATTATGATACTCGTTGAACTTCTTACAATAATACGAAAGGAAAATCATATTACATTTAAAAAAAACTCAAGGTGATCTTGGTTTTGCAATGAAAAGAAGTGTTTCAAAAATGTTTGTTGTCCATTCAACACAGATAAATTTGTTGGTATTACTCGAATTTTGGCGCCATGTCACGTGCTCCCTTGGGCCCCTATTGCGCACGCGCACAGGGTGCGGGGGGTGTGAGAAGAGAGCTAGTGCTTCCGGGAGAAATTACCTTGTGCCTTTTGCTGTTAATCTATCGAAACTCGTGCAATTTTGTTTCCACCACCGAAACCAAATATATATCCATTGTTAACTCAATACGTGCTTTAATATCAGAGATAACCACACATATTAACAAAATTTTAGTAAATAATTTTTATTATCTTATTCTATAAGGTTTGAAAAATAAGGGTTAACACCCTGTAAAACGATTCTTTCACAAATCTATCTACCTTCCCTTTTAATACAGCAGAATGATATGACGATTAGGGAAAACTGTCACAGATCCCTCAAGTCCTTCATAAATGTTTATCTGCTCGATAAGGCGTAGCTATCTTCGACGGAGGGCGTCGCCTGGAGATCACAGAACGGAACTTCCAGCCCAGTGAAACTGTCGCGGCGGGAAACTTCTTATCAGATCGCGCGATTCCATGTTCCGCGGGAAAGCGGGCTCGCCCTTTGTTAAAGCCCCGGATTAAGAAAGTTGCACGGCGAAGTTTTGCAAACGATGAAATTTTATTCACCTCGCCGCTGTGCGAGTTTAATCCCCGCGGAGGAAAAAGGGGGCTATGTTTCCGTTGTCCGAGCGAATCTTGTCTCGTGAGATTACATTTGTTCCAATTAATTCGAGGGAGATAAAAACGTTACCGGTGAATAACTTTGCAGCTGAAGAAATTATTGGCAAGTAGATCGATTATTAGGGCCCTATCTAGCCTTTATATTTAATTATAGATAATTATTTAAAAAAATATAATTTATGACAGTGAGTGAAATATTTTTGTACATATTTGTTGAATAATAAATGCGTTTTGTTTTATAGAAAATCTAATATTCATAAATTACCAATTAACTCCCTAGCCCTAGATTATATCCCGTGAAATATTCAATTTTAGAAGGATGAGAAGAATAAATATTTTTTTTAGAAGGATGAGAAGAATAAATATTTTTTTTAAAAAAATATTTATTTTGAGACTTCGGGAGTTAATTACTATTTCGAATAGAGCTATCTGGTTGATAGATCGTTCTTACATGGCATTGTGTATTGTAGGAACTCAAAGTTTATCGCAGGAGAAAGGGAGGAAGATTAAACAGCTGAGTCTGTGTATTTTAATACATAATACATAGTTTTGAAGCACACAGTATGTTAAAACAGAACACAATGTACTACCCTCCACCATTGCAGGTCTATTATTTGCAGTAAGCAGAGAATCGCCATTAAAGCAACTGCCTAGGCAAGGGTATTAACTGACTCTGTTCGGGTGCACAGAATTTATTAATTTATTTGTTAGCAGTACGAGATCCTGGGGCCCGCTAATTAGTTCGCGGTGTTTGCGTAATTAACGCATTGCTGACCAAATGGCCGGTTCTCCTTGCAGCCAGCCGCACTGGATGATAATTCGGCTTTAAATACGGCGTAAAATTTGCGTGCAAGTTGGACCTAATCTCCAGGATTTTCTATTTTTCCAATGCAAATGGACCCCGCCACCTTTCTGCCCAGCAAGCAGTAGAGGATCCGCCGCGAAGTGACTTTCCTCGCTAGTAGTATATCCAGACAGTTTCTAAATCAAATTTGAGTTTTGGGGAGAGGGAAATCCAAATTTGCGTTTGGTTCAGAGTGGCAGAATAGATGTTTGGTGGACGTTCAGAGTAGGGCTGCAACGAATAAACGAATAATGAAGTATTCGAATATTCAAATACCAGAAAATTCGAATATTCGAATATTCGAATAATTGTGAGTATTCGAATATTCGGAGTGATCGAATTTCGAATTATACCGAATAGGACTCTGAACATGAAATATTTTTCCACACATAATGGTGAAATTCTTTTCATATTGGCCTTTATAATTACTTATTTTTCAAACGATAAATTTGGAACTTTATTAATGGGTAAATGCATAGCTTTTGAAACGAAAACAAACATCATTTATTAATATTATTATTCTAATAATAATGAGTGGACAACCCCGACTGAGTCGCCCAAGAGCCCTCTCCTCTAGGCACACTACTAATTATTCGAATATTCAAATACACCTAATTATTCGAATATTCGAATATTCCTAATCTTCTGATTATTCGAATTATTCCAAATTCAGTTCAGTCTAGTTCAGAGTGGTTCATGGTAGACAGACGTTCAATAGACCTACCACTCTGAACATCTATCAAACCACTCTGAACGTCTATCAAATCACTCTGAACGTCTATCGATCCATCTGGAACTAAATTCAAATTTGAATTTCCTCCCCCCCCCCCAAAACTCGAATATGATTTAAAAACCGTCTTGCTATACTACTCTCGCTCCGTTCGACCGCGCGCGACAGCCTCCCGCGCTCTTCATAAATTTCGAAAGACTGGAGAATAACGCTCGGTAAATTCAACGAGCACGCGTCCCATACACCGCGAACGGATTACTTTTTCATCGGCCAGTCGACCCATATTTCCCGTTAGCGGGACGTCCGCTGGAAATTCCAGCAAATCACTTATTCAAGCCCGGGCGAGCGCGGCTTTCACGGCGCCGCCACGTTTTGTTTAGACGCTGCAAGAACCCGGTGCCGTTGCCGCGAATAAATCCGCGGCGGTGTTGCGCGTCGGTGGAAATCGGCGTGGAAAAACGCGTGCACGCCGTTCGCCTCCTAGAGATCAATAATCCCTCGCAAAAAAAGTGGGGCGGCGGGGGAATAACAATTACAGCCTGCTTTTTACGACGGAAAATATAAATTGAAGGGACAGCGGCGTGCACGCGCGGATTCCGCGTCTTTCCATAGTGCACGGTACATTTGCCGCGGTAGTCCGACGCTTTTCCATCGCTCCGCGAGACCCCGTCGACGAGATTTCCCGGCGTTTTTTTTCCAGCTGCACGAAGGCGTCGCGTCGCCGCTCCAGCGACGCGACGCCTCCACTTTCCCTCCCTCGCCCTCTCCCCCGCCGGCGACTGCTTACAACGTCAGCGACGTATTGCTGGCGCGCGCGACAAACGCCGCAGCCCCGCCATTCTGCCGGCCCTACCCTTCAAACGGGGGATGTTCCGCGCGCCCTTTGTGCACAGCCATCCGGCCAGAGTGTCTGAGAGTTTTCGACTTTGCGGCCGGAGAACAAAAGCGGCGTCGCGACGCCCCCGATCGGGCTGCTTCGAGGACTGTTTTGTTTTTCGTGTCGATAGCATGGTGGTGGATTTCAGACGGTGGCTGAGGTATATGTGTACAACGTAACTGATTCTGGGAAGCTGAATCAGGGATGGCTGACTGCACTGACTTCTACTACTGATCCCAAGGGCTCTTATAAAGCGTATCACTTTCGCTGAGCTATAATTTCATAAAGGCACTTCACGGTCAGAGTATCAGAACATTTTTTCTGCATATTTTCATCCCACCACATCTCGAGAATGAACAGGTAAAATTTTAGAACAAAATTCCAAACGGTACATATTTTATACGCATTTAAGGGGGGGGGGGGCAACAGTCGGACAGACTTAAAAGTATTTTGTCTTTGAAGATGGATTGTGGCGCCGGTATAACAGATAGGAATTTTTATACAGTTTGCTTTGAGCAAAACTCTCTCCTCAAAAAGTTCACGAGTGAGAGATTTTTGTTTGGGATCGTCTAACACAGTTGCGAAAGAAAATAATGGATCTACTGGTGTGGAAGATGGAAGGGGGTATTATTCTTCAGGAAAACGTCTGTTATTACACTGTCCAACACGATTTTTGGTCCGCAATATCCGCTGGGTGATTCTTGTATAGTTTTTCGCCCTGAACACGGATCCGCAAGCAGAATTGCTCTATTACCCTCAGTTTTTTGAGAAAATCGCTTTTGAAAAAAACTGAAAATCTTCAAGTTTGAACATCTTTTGTGCCGAAACGGTAATAGTTATTCGGCTGCTCGTTGCGTCAAATTATTCTATGAACCCTCCCGAATACAACGACATTAGTTATTATTGCATTATAATCATTTAAATATGTTTAAACAACGATCAAAGGGAAAATGACACCCGGAATTCACCCATTTTTGAAGATATCTTTCAATTTATTTCCAAAACTAAGGGTCTAGGAGAAAATCTGAACATTCCACGCGATGCAGCCGACATTTTTCCTTCGGAAATCATCAACAAAAGTGGTAAGTCACGTTTTGTTTTCAATACAGAAGCGAAATAGTTTGGCAAAACGTGCGGTCTCGACAGTGGTAGTCAACGGCGGCGAGCGATCCACTGCCGCTGAGCGAAACACAATCGCTTAACGCGGCTGACTACCACTGTTGGCACTGCGCGTTTTGCCAAACTATTTCGCTTCTGTATTGAAAGCAAAACGTGACTTACCACTTTTGTTGATGATTTCCGAAGGAAAAATGTCAGCTGCATCGCGTGGAATGTTCAGATTTTCTCCTAGATCCTTAGTTTTGGAAATAAATTGAAAGGTATCTTCAAAAATGGGTGCATTTTGGGTATCCTTTTCCCTTTGATCGTTGTTTAAACATATTCAAATGTTCATAATGCAATAATAACTTATATCGTTGTGTTCGTGAGGGTTCATAGAATAATTTCACGCAGCGAGCAACCGAATAACTATTACCGTTTCGGCACAAAAGATGTTCAAAGTTGAAAATTTGCAATTTTTTTTCAAAATCGAGTTTCTCAAAAACTGAGGGTGAGGGCGACTAACGGTTTACCGATTCGTGTTCAGGGCGATAAACACTACAAGACTCATCCAGTGGATATTGCGGAACAGACAAAAAGTTTCATTTTGTTGGATACTCAGAAAACTAATCACGATACGATTGAAATATGGAATTATTTTATTATATCAGATACAAGATAATTATTATCAAAATTATTCCTTGAAATAAAATACCACAATTGTATTTCGAAAACGAAACACCTAATTATGAAATAAAATAACCCATTATTTGTAATAATATTTCAAATAATGTCATTTCAAAGGGCCCAGGTGTGCCTGTGAGAAAGGTGAAAAGAAAAAACGACAACGAAGTGAGATGAGGCAGTACAAGTATACTAAGCATTCTGAAAATTCGAGAATCGGTGGTTATGTCTATCATAGAGGTTACAGAACAGCGGGACAGTTGAATAGGAAGGATTTTCTGGCACGTTTGCAGGCAGGTGAATCCCACAGCCCTGTCGTATAAAGTGTTCTTATCCCTTTCGCTGAGCTCTAGCAGCGTTTACCAACGTTTTTTGAGTCGCAATCCCCTTTTATAATATTCAAATAAGCTGCTAACCCCCTGCTCCTATATAAGATGAGGTAAATATTTCCGTCCTTTGATTTACGAAAACTCAGTGTCACATTAATAAAATACGGCAATGTGACCATATTAATATAAATGAGTGCCAAAAATCATCAACTAAAAATAACCCTGGCGCCCCCCCCCCCCCCCAACCCCCCTCCCCAGGGAACACTTCACGACCCACAGGTTGGGAATCACTGCTGTAGCATCTCTCAGTGAAGCAGAATCTTCTTTGTTAGATGTGTGGGTTCATATTCGGTTTTTGACGTTGATATCATAGTGGTGATTTGAGGTTAGATTTCGGTCAGATTTTTCAGGTCGACGTGGATCTGAAAGACCGATAGTGACTACCTACAGCGAAATTGAGGTTGCCAAGTGCACGTGACTGTATTTACTCTGCGGTTGAAAGGGACAATATCGTTTTCAAGAAAGCCAGGAGAACATCCACAGCTTGTAGACATTTCTCGGTGACTAGGGTATTTCTGGTAGCTGTCACCACCCTCGCGAGGGAAACTTAAACTTTCGACCAATCTCAGCAGCAACCGATGCGCCGCTAGTCTACGGGCAGCGAATAGAAAGCTTTGCTTTAAGAGTTGGTTTCCCGGTACGAGGACACTTTTTGAGGTCTTCTTCTGGTAGTCTTACACATCAACCGTTTTTGAGAGACATAGAAGAATTTGCATGAATTTTTTTTCAACAACTAATGTGCGGATTTGAATGCTTTTTTGGCTACATGGAATAATAAATATTCGACAAAAAAAATTTTAAAAATCATGAAAATAGGCCTCCTGTTTGACCGGCCAAGGAAAATGGACCCTGCTGACGTGGAGTCTGGAAGACACCTGCAGAATTATTTTTCCTATATTTTTCCTTCATTTCATTCGACCTTGTTTTACAACATCTGATGTCATGAAGACAACTTTCAGTGGTTTTGAAGAAAACATGCGAAGTATCTCCTCAAATATGTAATACACTCACATGACTCCAGTATATGTTAAAAATAAATTTAGGCTTCACAATGTGAAATTATTAAAGAAGAGTCTGTGAACCCCACGTCACCGGTTATGCCCCAAATTGGGACGTCACCGGTTACTTAGAATCTTACACTCTTCTGTACAAGAATCGTAATACGATCTCAGGACTGGGGAAAAAGAAAACGTCCCTATAACAAACCCAATATCTTTGCAAACTCTTAACACTTGTCCCTTTGAAATCAGAATCGCAATAGATCGGTACCTCAAGGGCAACGTCAAGGGCACTCCCCACACATCACACTAATTTCACAAGCGCTCTTCCACCTAGCCATGATTAAAAGAAATCAAATTGGTGTTCGCGAGGGCGTTAAAGCAATCGTCGAGGACCTCTTGAGCTGAGAGAACGACGGGTTAATCGCCGGCTAGATCCGCGAACTCGGGGCTAATTTAAAATTACCATAATGCCGTGTTCCGTTTAACGCAGGGCGAAGCAAAATGGTAGTTGCCGTCAAAGCGAATACGAAGGGAATCCCTTGAACGACGGGGCTCGTTTCCCCGAGTGCTGGCTTTTGCCAGCGCCAGGACTTCCGTCGTTGCAAAATTGATTCGTGGATGCGCACAAAGAGCGTTTCGAGACACGATTTACTAGCTGGGGCCAGCATAAAGACGAGGGGATGGCGCTCCATGCACCGCGAGATGCAAACGACTGCCGTCCAGCTATTTAAAAGCGATCGTCCCTATCAGGTAGCAAGTTCCTTTCCCCCTGAAACACGACACTGGTTCTTCTTCGACGGAGTATCTTCGACCAGCGACGCAAGGCTCCTCGCAACTTTTGTAACTACTTCGGCTTTGTTCCAGGCCGGCGCCCAAGGACGATCGTCCGCGGGATGAAGCATCTCGAGCGGAGAGGCGTACGGTTCTGTGCTTGATATTGGATGCTGTGAATAGAAGTGCAATTACAAAGGGAAGGGAGTGAATTTCAGGATATTAAAGGGCTGTGTTGAATTCTGTCCGGCAGTGGAACGGTAGGAATCACTGGAACAGTGGTTCAGCCGAATGAAGCTGATAGGGAAGGGAGTTACCGTAAAAGTTTGGAAATCGGTGAGTCTTAGAATTTATCGGTGATTCCTAGCGTTTGCCGTTCTGGGACGGTGAAAGTCCGAAATAAGTTATAAAATATTTTAACTTTGAGGATTCGTCAATAGGTCTTATCGGTAAATCCTGACACTTACCAGGATCTGTTGGTGGAAGCTCGAGGTTTCAATGTTTTGCAGAATGCTTCGGACCTTTACCACACCGTAAAATTTTTAGGATTCACCGGTCTTCGAATTTTTACAGTAATATATTACGAGTGAAGAGTTTTGCAACACCGAAACCCAACAAATTCTTCGAAAAATGAAAACGTTGATATAAAATGCCATTTTTGTGTTTTTCAATATTTTTTATTCATACTAGTTCACACGAGAACCACGTTCATATAGATTATGAAGAATTTTGCGTTTTTTGTTTCAGATGACTGCGGCAGTCAGAATCATGTTCGCCAGCAACATACATTTTTTTTCAAACCCCTGTTACTACTACCACTGTAACGTTGAATTAAATTATTATTATTGCATAACAAAATTTGAGCACATTCTTCAAATGTCCATTAATAAACTCACAATGTTTGGAATTATAATATTCAATACTTTTCTTTTAAAAAATTTCCTCAGATTTGCCTTACTTTCAGAGCGCCATAGTACTTAGGGAGAACCCTTATACTACATACAAACAGCAACCTGTGTACAGGAACGATTCGCATTTCACTTAAATCTTCCCGGTTCGAAATGTATGAGGGGAGATTTTAAAATAATTTCAATCCTAAAACACCTTCCGTACACTGTGCGTTCATAGATAGAAGTGCACCGCCATTGAAGGGTTAACCCCTGCACGTCCATCTTCTGCTCCAGAAAGGGAGAGCAGCCTGCGGTACGAGCAACGGCAAGAGCAACTGCCGTAGAAGGGTGGGGATAGTAGCCCAGTGTGAGTGACTACGGCTAGAAGGGACCCCTGGTCTCTACATTCACAGATTACGCCACCATGACACTTTTGCTCTTGGTAAATCGGGACGCCTTGCTTGGTTGCTCCAAGCGCAGGGTTGTTGGGAGAATTCCCTACCGTAGAGACACAGGAACGTCACATAGACCTATTTAATTTGAGGTTATGTCCACACCATGCGAGGATTCCCTCTTTACTACTATTCCTCCCGGTCACTGAGGTCCAACACTGCCAATAGCTGTTCCCCTTCTACTACTCCCTACTACGTCTCCGAGTTCCAATACTGCCAACTTCCAATAGCTGTTCCCCCTCTACTACTCCCTGCTACCTCACTGAGTTCCAACACTGCCAACATCCAATAGCTGTCCCCCCTCTACTACTCCCTACTACGTCGTCACTGAGCTCCCTACGCGGTCATTTTCTCCCTACTTCTGGCAACGCTGTCTCAGAGCAAGATCAGCTCGCGGCTGCTCGTAGGAGCAACCGCTTCGACACCCCTGGGTTAAATCGTTAAATCCCAGGTGACCACGCAACAAGCTACCCCTGGAAGCTGAGACTACCATCAACACAACACGCAGCCCACCTGATTCGACCCATGTACCAGGAACGCCTTACACGTAGTCCATTCACCAGAAACACCCATTACTTGCAGCAGCATTTGCATGATTAAGGCGGATTCACACATATCAGTCCCGCGGGGCTTCAGTGACGTCACTGTAAGGTGGTAAAAAATATGGTTTCCCTGTTCTGGAATGGAGAAGTTCACACTAAGGTCGGGTTCAGATATATTGGCCGGTGAGTTTCGTGAGGGGTATTCTCCCACCACACCGCTTGCCTGCCTCGATGCTCCTTTTCTCTACGTTCTTACTCTTTCTCGGGCTACGCCTGGTTGTCGCGCGGTGGGTTAGAATAAACAACAGCCACACGGCTTCGTTCAGGCGGAGTCGAGCAGCGTTCCCGTTACCCCACCATACCCTTCGGGGACCAAGCAACTTCAACTGCCAATCCACGGTCGTCAGGTGGTGGTGGCTGATTTCTCCTCGCGCGCTGCTCGCGAAAGCGAACTCACCGGCCAATATATCTGAACCCGACCTTAGCATTATCGTCTTTGGCATGACATCACAACGTCACCAACACAAATATACCGTATTGCCAAGTTCCCCTTCCCCTACTCCGTAGACAGTGGCGGATTTAACCGACGGTCGATGAGCAGTTGCCGCATGGGCCCGAAGCCAGAAGGCCCCCAGGGGTCCATTTCTAAAAAAAAAAATTATGATCGTATCCAACCATTATACTTTTTTCTGTACTACTACACTTAATTCATTTTTAGCAAACTGCCTCTTCATTTTCCCGAAAAAAATGGGCCACTCAGAACGTTTGCCACGTGAGCCTTTTTCCTTAAATCCACCAGTATGCATAAACGTCAAATGCGTAAATACGCCGCCATTTAATCAGTACGTATCGCATCGCTGACTCCACTAAACCCTTACGAATCTCATACATGTGAACCCGCCTTTACCCGTCCTCTCGAGTAAGCGGCCTCTCGGTGCACGCAATAAAACGGCCTTTGATTATAACAAACGACCTCGCAGAAAATCAAGCGCTCGTTACTGGCCTGTCTTCCGCGAATTAAGGAAAGCCACGGGGGGGGGGGGGGGGAGCGTGGGTATTAACAGTAGCTGGAAGCAGCGTCGTTTGTCCCGCGGCCATTTATTTACCGCCACGGGAAGGCAATTGTGCCCGTGGAAGGACAACAGTCCGCGGATTGCCGGGACCCGCGGACCGCAAGATATATCGCGGCTGATAAAAACGTGCCTCGGCGGAGAAAAAATTGGAGCGACGACACAGTTTCGGGCCAATAAGCGGCCGCGGTAACTCACAGAGTCCCCTCGCCTCTGACAGAGATGTCCACGGCCCGCTGCTCGTTTCGGCTCCGCGACGCCGCGCCGTGCCACGGCGATATCTTTGCCCACTCGACCATGCCCCCCCCCGCTTTCGCGTAGACCCCGAGCACTCTGATGCGGCGTTGCCGCTACGCCGAAAATTCCAACGCGGAGCATGAAATTATTTAGGGAGTGAGCGCGTTCGCAGCGACGCTCGTGGCCTGTGCGATAGATCTTTGCAGTGGTTTCGGGCGTGGGCTGCGGATAGAGGGCTTTTGAGCGTGCTACTTTCGTTTGGGATGGAAAAGAGCACTGGAGGAGGGACTTCTTATGAGTTTCTGTACAAATCAGAATGAGTAGGTGTTTAGGCACGTTGGGAAGGTTACCGGAATTAACGGGATTTTCTCGGGTTTTGTTTTACGCGTTGGGTATTAATTGTGTGCAAATTTGAAGTTTACACAATCATAGATGTATTTATTTTCGGGTAAACGAGTAACCCGTTTATGATCAGGCAGCAGGGGCTTCTGAATAACATCTATCCGGAATTATAGAAATTAAAGAAAATCATTCTGAAGAATGTTAACCCTGTAATATTACGTTTCTTGCAAATAGTCTCAAATTTCCACCTCCGTAATATTACGGAGTTCGATACACAGATGGGCATAAATTTTATTTAAATAAAAATTTCGAATAAAAGTAAAAAGAAATATTCGTCATGTATCGAATAAAATTAACCCGGGTTAACTTTATTAATAAATTTTCGTCGAATGAAAAATTAAATTTACTCGTCAAATAATCTAAATTTAAAGAAACTTTTGTTGGATCTGTTATTTAAATAATTTTTTGTTTAGTTAATGTCCAACTCTGGATCGATAGACTACCAAATAAACGCTCTTTTCGAAAAAGTGTTTCATCGCAGTTTATAAACATTTCCTATACACACAGTGAAATGGTAACATAGAAAAAGGTTGTAATTTATGAACTGTTTTCTAAAATTTAGTGTGTCGTTAAGCAGTTATATATATATATTCAGCCACACCCTTGTAAAACTGTTTTAAAGATCATTTAAATCTTAATGGGTTCTCCTAACTAAGAATTCCCACCAATTCGGTATACAAATTTCTTTTCTGCTCCCAGTTTCTCCACTCCTACAGCCACCAATCCATAAACAGAAACAACCCATTCGCATTTTGACCAATCTTTATTCATAACATGGCATACCTCGGTATTGTATAAGTGGATATAGCTGCGCCACGATCGGATGCTGCCTGAAACGTACTTCCTGAATCGCTGGGAGCAATTATTCATAGACGAAAATAGAACATTTAACCTTTTTGGCCCAGTAAACAATTTGCCGTCTAATTTATTTCAATATTGCCCGGGCACCCGAAGGAATCGCGCGCACTCAACGCTTTGTAATATCGCTGGTTTATTATTAACATCGGTAATTATTTGCAACGTTACTCGTGCCCACGCTCGCGTGCATTAGCCCGTTTATTTCCCGAATCCTTTCAGCAGTGCGGGGCGCGGTACACAGCGCTCGTGAACGAATAAAAGAGCGGCACGCGCACGTGTCTACGTACCTACGCGTGCATTATGCAAATGAGTAACTACTATGCAAATGAATACATGCGCGGGGATGTCCCCTTCGCGTAAGCGTGCATTAGCACCGCTCTGAGCGCGGCGCCGTTTCGTTCGCGCGGTTTGAAACGCGCGCCACGGCTGGAATATTAAGCCGGGTGCGCACTTGAAACAATCTTGAGAGAAAAATAACTTTGGGGCGTTACGAACGAGTAAGAGAATTTCATTGAAATTGAACCACTTCGCCCTGCAAACTCTAAGTTCTTAAAATTTAACTGCGCTGACTGCCTAGAAGTTGTAATTTTATTATGAAACGCTTGCAATAAATAATCTCTCAGATTTGCAAGCTTCTAAACTGTATTGCAATCACTAGGGATAATTAAGAGTAACAATTGCGCCATTAAACCGTGAAACATTGTTATTATTTTAAAATAAAGTGGTAAAATCGTAAAGTAATGCTGTATAGAGAAGTGAATAATGAGAATGTTTTGGCGATTAGTGATCAGTGGTTCGATATTTCAATGAAAAGTAGGTACAGATTTCTTCTTTTCTTTCAGAATTTACATTTCCTGTTATTGGTAAAAGATGGAGGAAAATCAAGGAAAATCTTATATTTCCCAAGGAATTAGGTTAGGTTAAGTTTATCTTTTTCTTTGGTTTATATTGCTCACATATAAATTCCCAAAGATGGCGTTTCAAGAAACTTCTTATATTGCCCAACGAACTCTAATCAATCGCCCAACGAGTTAGTATGTCCTTTGTTGAAAGGTGTTTTTGCAAGTGTGATCGCGGCATAAGGATGAATAGCATTGCCCGAGGAGACAGTTCTGATTTACGGAAGGTTGACGCGCCTCGTCGAGATCGTACACGAGCTTATGTTAAAATATTACAATGCACACTTGTCAGAGAGGGTGTATAGAGTTTCTTTGCCCGTGTCCTGTTCGAAAGCGCGTTCGAGAATGAAAGGAACTGTTTTCTTTTACGGTCTCTGAAGCGTGTGGTATTTTGTCTACAAAAGAGACTGGTCCTCGGCCTTTCGCAGCCCTTTCTGCAGTAGCTATTTTCCAGTGTTTGAACACAATCCATTTGAGGCAAGAGGCTGTATATTTATCTTCCGTATCGTAACATGTAATGGTAGTATAATAGTACAACAATACGGCAAAACGCTAATTTACAAATGGTGGAGTGTTTACAAAAGATGTTCTTATTTTGCTCACGGTTTCATATATCCCAACTTCTTAAATATTGTCTCTGTATACCTTGTGGCATATCTTAACATGTAGGATCAACTTCAACGGTGGACACAAAAACGATGGAAAAAGTTAATATAAACATGTGCCGTATTTGACCTTGTTCCCGAGTTGTAACTACTTTTGTATTCCAGTACTATCCAACTCCTAGCTTTGTAAGAAATGTTCGAAATTGCCACCTTCGATCTGAGTGCAAGCCTGTAGTCAACGTGTTGCAGATTTTCTTAAAAAATTTATCAAATGTGACGAAAATGTGGTGGTGCACCGTCACGCATAAACCATATGCCACGTACGACATCAAGTGAAATTTTTTCCAATACTTCATTCAATTGATTGCTTAAGAAATTTACAGAAAATTAACCAGTTAATTTCCCATTTTGAAAAACTAGTTAAATTGCAAAGAGTTATACAAACGTTTAGTAGAATCAGTTACACTGTCTCTGTTTGCCATTAAGAATTATTGGAATACAAAAATGGTTATAACTTGGGAATGTTTATATGAGCTTGTTCGTGTCCACCATCCACGGTTGAACTGAGTCCCACATGTTAAGATACACCCTGCACAGTAATATCCCCAATATCTTGAACTATATGACGTCACAGCCCCACCATGGGATCGCGACTGTTAGTGCTCGTCAGCGCCACTAGAGGTCTAATCTTCGAAACTCTTTCTCGCAAGTCCTAAGTTCCAGTGCCGTTCATATATAGATCAGTTCCGAACGTTACAACTGTTAGAACACTTTCAGGGTGCCACAGACTTCCAGCTTTCTTCATATATCTATATTTCCGCAACTATAATTCCCCGCACCATAGGCACACATCCGCATTAATTCCCAAAAGAGTAAATGATCACCGACTAAAGCTCTCGCAAGGCTCCGAATCAGAGTCCACGCACTTAGCTTGGAACCCAAAACATGTTTACTTGCACCTCTAATTCCACGACTCCACTACACCTCTACCACGGCCCTTAAGCCCCCGCGCAAACACGAAAACCAAGACACCAGCGCCGCCACGCAACATCTTCCTTAATGAACAGAGGTTCTGGTGCGTCGACACTCGTGCAGCAGCAGTTCTTCCCATTACTCCGCTCCTCGACCCCCTTGCAGCGCCCAGCTTCCTATTTCAGAGCCCCACTATGTATGTATATACCCAATGATCCCTCTCGCTGCCGACGGACGGGGGCGTCTTTCCTCTGGGAGGCAGCAGCTTCTTCGTATCGTGGACTGTTTGTGAGGGCGGACGAGGAGCAGGCAGCGGTGGAGGAAAGCCGCTCGCGGGGGGCCCGCTGTGGAAACGAAGCTGCATTCAAACGCGCTCCGCCTCGCATTCGTTTTCGAACTAACGAATCCCGCGGAGGTCGTGGGCGCCCGCGCCCCCGCAAGCCTCCTCGCGCGCCCCTCGTAAACGAGACCGAACAGAGGCAAGTTCGAGCGATCGCTGGGATTCTAATTTCGCTGAGTAGCTGGCAGCGCTTGTTAAGACGCCAACGGCTCCCGCCTCTCGCCGCAGAACTCGCGGAAACTCTCGAGAATCCTCGCCTCTGCGGCGCGGTTGAAAGGATCACCCCGGCCTCTGCTTACCCGCCACGGGGCCCCCTCTAAACGCTAATTGCTTTCGGCTAATTCCTTTGACGAGCCGGATGCTACCCTCTTTAACGATTCGTTAGCTCGCGTTCGTTCGCGGCGCACACCTCCCCCCGCGCCGCCGAGCGCGGGCTTCTAACCTCGTCGCGGAGATGCGGCGACATCCACGAACGGATGCGACATCCGTCGAACGTGTCACGAGTGGTAAGGAGGATGTTCGAGGCGCGGTGGCAAGCCTCGCTGCGTTCGCCGGAGAGCTTAGCGATGTTTACTGCACTGCTCCTTGTGACTTTGCGGCAGGGGAGTGTTGTAGCTGACGGCAGTTGGGTGCGCAGGCAGGTCTCAGTACAAGAAGATCGCGTACGTGTGCTCTTGAAGCACTGCTGGCGGAAACTCGGGCGTGCTCACGCGACGACTTTACCTTGTGTTGGTTGTTTTTAATGAAATGAAACACTGTCGCTTTAACAATAACAAGGTGTACTGTATGCGTCCAAAGTTTGGAGGAATGAATTTTGATGGAATGAAAGACGGCAAGAAGAAAACATTACCTTCATAAGTTGACAAGCCTTGTCGCGAATACAAAGGGCTCCGCTTGTGAAGGTGTTCAAGTTCTTGAAGATTGATTTCTTGAAAGCGTGAAACTTTCAAAAAGTACTATGTGTGATCTCATCAAACGTTTCTGTGAACAGGGAAAGAAGCGAAAGCGGTTCGTTCCCTTTTACTGTCTTTTATTCCACCACGATAAATTATTAAACTCGGAGGCCGGGAACTTTTGATGTATACTGTACCTACTTTGTATAAGGAGAATTGAGGTGGCTAGAATCTGAATCTTGCTAGCTGGCGCTTGCGTCGATCTGACTTTGCATTGCAGCTTAAGCTTAAGCTTGGGTTTTTCTGAGGATTAAGCTCTTGGATTTTTTTTTACTGCTAAAAATTTTGGCCTAAGACTGGTCTATTGGACATCTGCAACGCTAGGCTAACGTATTTCCACCTTAAAGAGATTGTTGAAGCCATGTTTATGTTTAACTCCACCGCAGCGCTCCCGGTTCCTATTGTTTCAGACGGTGTCGCCGTCGAATCTTGAGTGTCTTAGCTTTATGGCGTAACACGTGCGTGGCACCGTGGTTGCTTGGCGAGTGCCGCAGCAGTGGAGTAGTAGTCTAACCTATATGTGGTATAAACGCGTTACAATTATAAGTGCAATCAAACTCGATTTTTATTTGTTCTAAATAAACTATTGCGTGTAAAGTGTACACTCGATCTTCCTATGAAACAGAGATTTACGAAAGTTTGTCCATGTTTACAAAATGCCTTCTAACAAACATAAAGAATCTGTGCCTCGACAATTGCATGTCTGGAAGGTCCTTATTTAATTTCCCTTTTGTCAATATCCCGCGTTCCAAGTTGCTCAAAGCGGATAAAGAAACACGCTTTATTGTCTAACAGACGTATTTCTAATGTTTTGGCTTTCCAAACTAGTCAGGTCCTCCAGCAGTGAACTACAAGCCCCAACTTGTAACTCTCCCTCCGGGAAAGCTGCAAGTCACGTCGATGCATGCGCCATCTACTGAACGTTACATGCATTAACGGAATGATTCATGTGTTCCGGCGGAAGAGTGATCCTCAAACGCTGCACGGCGTTAGGAAGAGAGTTCCGAAGTAACTGTTCGAACCGAACAATGTAATGGTCGGTTTGCACGCGGCTAGTACGCGTGCTGGCGAAACATTTCAGTTACCAACTTCCATATGCCATCTAGAACAAGCTACCTTGCGATACCTGCTTCGACTAACCAGCGCTGTAGCAATTAAAACTTCGCTAACTATTCCTGTGTAAATCAGCCTTCACGATGTCTTCTGCTAGAACAGGAATAAGATTGTCCTCCAAGTCGATTAGGGATCCTTCGTCTTCGACATAGATTTGATCTGCTGTCTAACACAATCCTCAAAATTGCATGAGAATTATTCGAGGTACATTTTCCACCATTTTATTCCATTTTCTTCGCAGTGAACGCTGAGAGAGTAATCTTTTACAAGGTAGCTCATCCCTGGGAAGATAAAATTCTTAGCCACGGAAAATACGAGCGTGGCCCTAGGTCGGGGCGTGAAAAAGTTTGGGAATCGTTCCTCCGCTAGTACGAAGAGGGATACCTTCCTCGAGAGGAACGCCATAAAGCTGCAGGCACGCGATATCGTCCATTTGCACCTGGCCGATGGAACTCGGTTACCCACGGGACCAGATCTTCCCTTCTCTTCCCTGCCGGAGTGCCCAGGGCTGCCTTTATTGCGCAATAAACCGTGATGTAAACCGAAGAAAAAACAATTCCGCGAGGGGACCGGCTGATCGTAACCGGCTGAAGCACGGGATTACGTTCGACATCCGGTTCACTCCGTCTCGGCCACTCTTACGAAGTTACGGTGACGTTTGCGTTTGCGTATAGCCCCGGTCTAACCGCAGCTTCCCACAGAACGCGATTCAGAGGCGACGAGGAACTTGAATTGAACTGGAAGCACTTGGCGATAAACTGCTTCGTGTCCCGCATCTCCCCGCATCGAAACTAGATGTTAATTTATCGCTGCGGGCGGGCTTGTTTAGGAATATACAAAAACCACAGAGTGAAGGACGCAGTTGGGGGTAGAATTGAATAGAGGCTGACTCTTCGCGTGAAAGTATGTAGAAAGTGTGGAATACAAGATTCCCGTGAACAGTCTGATTTTTGAGGAATTTGAGCTTGGAAATTGAGTTGAAGGTAAAATATGGTTGTTTCTCATAATTGGATTTTCCGTGAGGAAACACGTATAACGCGATGAATTAACCAGTTACAGTGGTTGCAGGTATTAATACGGTAATGTGCCCACCGCGTTTCATAATACCCGAGCGAAACACTCGCCGAAACAAACAGTGGAGTAATAATGCGAGTCCGATGGCAGTGGAATCGATTGGTCATTGTTTAACGGTGTACATCGGGTATTGATAGAACGAACGAGGTCAGTGGCGCGACAGTTTATAATTTCAATATTATATGAAGCCCGCCGACAGCGGCCTGTCAATAGATTCTGAAAGACTTTACTAGGGAGCGAATGCTCGATTCGTGGAATCGCGAATTCGCGATGTGCCCCTAGAGCGATTTGTAACTCATTTAGCCAGACCCATTGTCTGGCGGAACAATCGCGATTCGACCGATTCTCCCCGGGTTTATTACTCGAAAACGAGATTGAAAATTCGAAGGAAGCTCAGCTCCTTCGTCTGCTTCCCCAGGGGGATAAGGAAACAAGTTCTCCAAGGCAAGGGTCGGCTTGACAATTGGAGGAGGATGGGATGTGCAAGTTGATGGTTTGAGGGTACCGTATTTATTCTGAATGTAATCATCTGACACGTTCCCTGATATTATTAAGAAAAGGTTTATCCTCTGAGGACTAGTAAATATAACATAAATTTAAAAAATAAGAGCAGAACAACAATTTCCGGGCCAAGGAAGAAGAGAGGAATAAATAAATAGCGAAGAAAAATTCCACTTGCTGAAGTGCAGGAACAGAAAACTGTAATGAAAAAGGAACGAAATCTGTGATCATACCTTTCTCTGTAATTTCGATTTAAATATTCGAGTCACGCTTAAAAATTGACCCAAGTAAATATCTGTGTCAGGATATGTTTAGTTTTGGTTTATTTTGTTCGCTAATGTTCTTTTGTTTTCATAGATTATATGTGTATGTAATGTTATTTCTTCATTTTGAATTTGCTTCTGCTATCGTATTCTGGCGCTAGTGTATAAGTCTCGGTTCTAAGAACATGCGTTCTTGATAAATATGCTATCTCGATAAATATAGATATTCCAATCCTAACAGGTTCAAGTTACACTTTAATCAAGTTAAAGCTCAACAAAGTGTAATCGTTCTCTGTACTCAATACACCACAAACATAACCTCTGAAACTATCTTAGGATACATCACAAACATAACCTTCAAAACTATCCTACGACACATTACGAACATAACCTCCAAAACTATCTTACGACACATCACAAACATAACCTTCAAAACCATCTTACGATAAATCACAAACATAACCTCCAAAAGTATCTTACGATTCGTCCGCCATCTTGAATATTCATAGGCAATCAGTTCCCGTCAGCGCCACAGTGTTGCATGAATTTCAGGGTTACTCGAGATTGCTCGATAATTTCGTTCCGTTTCGTTCTTCGACGAGTAAACGGTTGTCTGACCAGGATCCACGGGCGATTAATCGCGAGCGTCGATTCCACGTCGGCCTTTTTCAGCAACTTTTTCAATTAAACGCCACCGCCGCGGCGAAGGGGTCTGGGAAAGGAACGAGGTGGGCGGAAAGCGTGGGAACTGCGAGGAGCGATATTTTCTCCCGAGGTTAATAAGCCGGTGGATAATCGAGAAATTTCGACAGGGGGAATTGCAGCGGGCAATCAGCAGGATTTTCGTCCATCCACCCCTACATGGATGAAATCTGCTTTGAAAAAGCTGCCGGGATCAAGGGACAGAAGACAGACGGAACTGGTAAAAATGCTAAGTTTGTCAGCGATGGGGACAATGCTCGTTTCCTTGCGAGTGGCTGGATCAATGATCCGCTTCCGAGTGCATTCGATTCGAAATTCCTGCGAGCAACGCTATGGAAGCGTTGTGAGCGTTTGATGCTACGTGTTTATTTACTACAGTCACTGCAATCGATACCGATGTTAGCATCTTCATATTGATATTGCTTGAGGGTCGACCAAACAGAGTTGCAAATATTAGTAGAGCTACTCTGCGCTCAAGTTTCACGTGCACCTGTTTTCATAAACTACTTTTGACGGTTGTTGCTGTGCCTGGGATCTCCTGATCACACAAATCGTCGACAATGGAGCATAAATACAAAGAATACACAAATGGAAACTGACCCGTGTACTGATATATACTGAACGTAACGGGGCGCCATCTACGTACCAATCGCAACATAGATCTTTCCCAAACGCCGAATGCCTACAAGACTCTGGGGTTGACTAGAGTTCGTTGGGCAATATAAGATGTTAGAAACGATTTTATAAAGGGTTGTAAGAAGCTCGCGCCAGGATAGTTCTGGGGTAAGTGCTGTGTGGTTCGTCACAATCCTCTTACCAAAAGGCATAGCCTTCCCTACGCCAGGTCCTCCAGGAAGAGAGTCCCTATCCTTTAGCAATACGACATCGGGCCGCTTGCCATTTCCATATTCTCTATCTCACTCTAAACAATCAATCCTTCAACATTCGATAGCTGGGAGACCGAACGTGGTCACCAGCCATCGCCCGTCACCAGTACTGTTTAGTCTCATGCACTCTCTATCAGAACCGCACACAGGAATAAGTCCCTGCCATAAAATCCTCGAAGGCGAGACAACACGAGGCTATCCGGCCTCGACCTCACCCTTAAATTCGGTAATGCTAAGAAAGAAGTTTCTTGAAACGCCATCTTTCGGAACTTACATGTGATAAATGTAAACCGAAGAAAAAATAAACCTAATCTAACCTGTAAGCATATGCTTCGAAGAATGCTTCGATTAAAATCTCGAGGATATATTGACCTAGCCAAAGATTGATATAGGTATCACCTACCACACGTTGGAGACTTGCAGAAGAAAATTTTAAAATATTACATTCCCCACACAGCTCCTTTGCAACTACCCAAATTATATCCCACTCCTGAAACCATCCAACCAGATCACAACAGCGATGAAAATCACTTGAACCCTCGCGAAGCAGAGAGCCGCGAAGTGCGAACAACGATTCGCTTCTCTATCATTGAAGCGACCAAGGGACCGCTGGCAGCGCCACCGTCGCGGGCGGAAGCGGCATAGGTGGGATCGAGCGTGGCGTTCCGCGACCCCCTATGCAGAGAGAGGGGGTTGGAAGCTGGCACAAAGCCGAGCCACGAAAACGTGTAGCTGCAGCACAAGTTTTATATGATTATTTGACCGAGCACGCGGTAACCAGCGGCCGCTTCGTTCCATTTAAATACATGATTGCGAGAGATTTTTCTGGCCGGCATTCTGCCGTTCCTCCCGCAGCCCGTCGACCCCCGCGGCCCCCACAGTGGCACATTCGTACGCGGCCACGGCCTGCTTCAAGTTTTCCATCCGGCTGCGCCGGGATCTCGTTTCGTCGGCAGTTTTAAGGAGAGTCTCGCGCTCGAGACTAATTACGGAAATAATGGGCATCAAAAAATGAACGGCTCTAGTGCGGCTCGAGCGCCACTCGACGATGTGCTTCTTCCTTGCGTGGGGATCTTACGGCACTTGTGTGTGTGCGCGCGCGCGTACGTACACTAGAGCGGGCGCATTTCTTTTTCCAGCGTTTTCTCTTTTCGCTTCCGGTTGTTGCCGCGGCGAGTCGCGTTTCGGGCGACCGCTAGAGGGCGCGGCGTCGCCGGGCGGTCGGATTTCTTTGAGGACCCTGAATCGCGTTGATAGAAACGTTACCCTGGCGTCTGCGCGGCCTTCGTTTTTTCTCCGTTTCGCGGGGCTGGAATTATGAAGCGTAAGCAGCGTGCGGACCAATTATGCTCAACAATGAAGGGGGGAAAAACACCTTCAGAGTGGTGGTAATGGTGTGCGTGAACTGACGCTGTTCAGTCACGCACACCATTACCACAACTCTGAAGGTGTTTTTCCCCCCTTCATTGTTGAGCATAATTGGTCCGCACGCTGAGCGTAAGCGTTCACATTTCGAATCATGTAATCTTCTATCCGAGTGGTGTTTGCTTTGCTTCCAGAGGATGGAGGAGTCGCTGTGTCGGGTGGTGCCAACTGGTTTGGATATTGGTATTTCAATTCTGCAATTGCTTGACGCCGGGGTAGGAAATATTGGAGAACCATCAGCAAATATCTGATATATCTACGTATGTACATAAACCGTTAACCATGGACGCCACGCCTTTTTGTCTTTATATGGATATTTGGTTACTTATCATCAGTATTGCGACTACAGTCTCGGCTTTACTCTAGTCATTTAATTTCACTAATACTCGTCTTATATGAGTATTATATCATTTATTTTCTATGAGTAATGAAAACTTAAAATATTCAAGTGATCAATAGGAAAACTTTTACGAGGCTCAACGCGAACACCACTTTGGTCCTTAAATGAACAACGATTCCGAGAAGAATATTTCTGTTGTCAATTGCAAATTGCAATCGAAGCTACCATTTTGTTTTAGCGCCAATGAAAATTAAAAATTTAAAAGACGAAATAAACATGTTATAAAAAAAACTATTTTATTTTATATCTATAGAGAGTTATTAGCAATCAAAATGGTAGCGTGACACTTGTTCCACCATGTAGCTTCCTTGAATAGATGATACATATGTACAATTATAGTCAGTCATAGTTTACGATGATTACATCACTCGGACGCGATTCAATTTCAATCACTTCAGTGTCCGTTTCAGAGGACTTACTGCCACGTGACGCTGAGCATTGCAAGTGGCAGTAACATATTGGTCAGCAAGAGGAGTTTGGGAAGAAAAGAAGGAAGAATATTAGAAGTGGACACTTGAACAGGTTTCAAACTTGCTTAACTCATCCACGAAGTAGAGGATTCTCGTGAACATTGGCTTAAGAGGTTCAATATAACCGCATACTATGGATCCAATATCGACTGTTATTTCTCCACTGCCTGCGGTGGCGATCGCCTAGCGACGGAAAACAATAAAGCAGCGTAACCAACAAGAAAGAATGCGACATACACGGGCATATTACGTTAATAAAGTACCTACTTGTAAACTGATTTCTGGAGTGTCGCAGCTAACTTTGAGGTTATGTGTGATTACTACTCACAATACACTTGTTAAATGTTCATTACTCCCCCTGTAGCTGCTATTATATATATTTATATATTAAAAATGAACGGTTACAAATTTTAACATATTGATGTAAAGTACAATTTCCATTAGCCAATATCGCTACCGCCAAGTCCCACGTCTCGAGGCGCAGAGGATCGGCGTGGTCGCCATAGCGACCAGCCCCGGAACGCCGAATTTAACCTAATTCACAGTCGCTGCATTGTTAAACGAATTACGTTCATTGGCACAGCGTAACGCCCGGCGCGTTCTGGCCGAAGGCTCTATTAATCGACGCGGTCAATTTTCACGGGACGTTGTATCCGCAATTAAGGCTGATCGATCAGCCATCTAAGAAATCCCCATGATCCCCTCGCCCAAAATTGGATTTCCCGGGATCCCCCCGAGGGCTCATAAGCATACGGCCCGGGTGCCGAAGTCGCAAATCTAATAACCTGCCCGTTCCCGGCTGAATTTCCTGGAGCACCGCGGCGTCAGCAGCTTCCCGCTCTCGTCGGCGCGTTCGTTGTTTTAAAGGGGAGAGTGAAAAAAATGTCGACTGCCTGCCTCTCGCCGATTTAGCGACTGCCGTCGCTGTTTCGGGGGGCTCGAGTCGCGTCCTACTTCTGCCGAATGCTTCTCGCCCCTCGGGGCAAGGATTAGAGTCACTCGTGCCGTGAGATTTGATTGTGGGAAGAGGATGAATCCTCGGAATTGGGGACTTGCCGTGTGAATACCTCTGGCTTGCACTTCCGTTGACCACGATTCGAGGTATTTAAGTGTGAGTTGGGCATGAATTAGAGGTTAGGTCTCACTTTTCTTAAGGTAAAGATTCAAGATGTTAATTTATAGCTCGTAACGCTAGATGGTGCTGTTACATGTAGAAGCTAGAGCGCTAAAGAGGTGAGTATGGAGTATCAGCCTTTTTCAGTATTGTCAAATAGCGTTGTTAATATTGATACCTGGGAGCACGACACATTATTGGAGTATTTTATTACATTTAAGTTTGTATTCTGTTTATAAAGTGAATTTGACAATACTCAAAAAGGCGGGTACTTAATACTCTTCTCTCTCCAGAGGACCAAATATGGGAGATGCGCATACTCACTTCTTTAGTGCTCTATGTAAGTGAGGAGCGTTGTGTCGCTCTAGCGGTAGAGTTTTCGTATTAAAAAGTATCGCATTAAAAAGACTACTTTTATAAAAGCAAGCACGTCTCCTTATATATAACTACAACTTTAGTATGAGATAGGTTCAAATTAAATAGTTGTCAGTTAGGTCTCGATTATATTGATATTAAGCTGCGTCAAGTCCAAGTTAACCATAAATACTAGGACGGTGCAAAAGTTCGTTCGCTTTGACCAAAGTCTTTATTAAACTATAATTTATTTGCAGGTGATCGGCGTTTAGTTGGGAAACGCCCTAAGGTGCAGGGTTTGGACAGATAGGTGGCGCTCTGTTAATTATGTTCAAAGTGTGTTCACTTGGAGAAGAGTCGTCGTCGTTGGATCTAAGTAGCGTAGTGGTTAAAGCACTCGCTCGGCATGCGAAAGATCGCGGGTTCGATTCCCGGCCCGGGCACTCGATCGGCCGACCCTTTTTCTTCTACATTATCTTTCCTAACCTCCAGCAATCTCTATAATCCCATTACATTCGATGAACCCTACAAACAAAACCCTTAAAAAAGAAGAAGAATGTCTTCTCTGTGAGAAAACTCTCACATGATTCACATCACAAGCCTCACATCTGAACCTCTAAGATATCCACATTCACCCAAGCTATCAACAGCTTAGAACAAAGTAGAAAGATCGCAATGGAGTGGCGTTGCAGGCTCATTCAGCAGCGATCGAGAGCAGGTTTACAGAAGCGACTCGCGCATAATTCACGCAACATGGTAATATATCCAGAGGTACGGACGCGGGATGAAATACCAGGCGGACGGGTATGCCGCGCGATATCCTCCCCCGCTTAATGAGTTTAATTCAACGCAATTGAGGTCGCCCCAGAGCATCAGCGATCGTCGACGCATAAAAGTATTCCCTGACGTTCTGTTGTCCGTTAGCCTAGACGCAGCAAAGCTGATCGCGACGTTTTAGATGGGGGGTACCAGAAATTCGCCCACTGGGTTTCTTCTGAAACGCCCCGGGAATGCCCGCGTGTATTCGACGCGCGCATCTTCGCGCTGATTAAATTCACAACGAATGTCCGTGCCGTAATGAAATACAGCAGCCGCCTGGGCCTTTGAAATTGCTATTCCTTCGCGTGCCTGCCTCGTTTGTTATAAGAATCTGCTGCCCCAGCCTCCCGTGGAATGCGCTTTTCTCTAGGTGGGCATAATCGATTCAAATTTCGCTAATTCCAAGCAAACTGTTTATAATAATTCACGTCCCGATGGGAGAAAAAATTGCCGAATAGCTTCGAAACGATTAGCTCCAAAAAATAAGTGATTCTTAATCATACACAATCCAAATACTTCCTTTCATCAGTGCATAACTTTAAAAGTGGAGGAATGTTTTGGAGGGAACGGAAGTTCACGAAGAATGTAAGTACACACACTTGATTGAATCTGCTGATAATGACGTAAAGTTTTAAAGGAGCTTCAGATAGCAGTGGTTAGACAAAGCGAGGTCCAGAGAACTTACGAGGACAACACATCTGAACATTCTGAACATGAATTATCGCAATGAAAGAAGGCAAAAACATTCCTAAGGTTATAAATTAAAGCACGCGATTATACGAGATATTTCCTTTTATGGAAAAAGAGTAAAAATGTCGGGCGCGCAAAGCTGAAAGTCCTCCCTCACAACTCGCCAACACTGCAAATGAATTTTCACTTTGCATATTGCGCATTTTGGGCATCGCGTTGAAATTGAATATATTGCATATTTCATTTGGCGAAGTCTGTTTCATTTGTTATTAAATTGCCGCACAATGACGGCCGGCGTTCCTCCACGGCCGCCCGAATTTTTCGCTGCAAAAAGGGCGGATTATAAAATGCAGAGGCAACGGTAGAGGCGAATTAAAAGAATTTCCAATGCAAATTGCGTGGCAAATGAAGGTAATAGACTTATTAAAGGAATATTAAAAATTTTGCATACCCTCGGCGCACTTTCGCTCTATTCGAATACGTTAGGGCCTCGATAAAGGGCTGGATAGAAGTGGCCCTTCCTTAATTAAATCCACACACGCGAGCCCGAGGTCTCGGCATGGAAATCCGTATCGATTCCTTACTCCTCCTCCTCCTCCCCCCCCTCCCTCGATTCTCAATGGGTCCAGGGGTGGGAGGTGACTCTTTTTTCCATTAGAAGCCATACGGTCGTTTCATTATTCCCGATTGCCCCGATCGAAACCTTTAATCCCGCCACTACAGTTTCCAAACGGCGATACCCTTCACCTTTCGCCGATACAAAACCCTCGACTCGCCGAGATAACTTCCGAATCAATTAGCGGTGAAAAACAGGGTGCGGCCGTCGACGTTGCGAGGCGGGACGGCGGAGTAATCGAGACACTCGATCTTAGGGCAGGATCGATCGACGCTGAGGTGGAATTCGGCGGTCAGGTCCGTACATAAGTTA
The DNA here is from genome assembly GCA_947577245.1 of Andrena bucephala. Classification (NCBI taxonomy): domain Eukaryota; kingdom Metazoa; phylum Arthropoda; class Insecta; order Hymenoptera; family Andrenidae; genus Andrena; species Andrena bucephala. Next base: position 2,204,760 of record OX387717.1, on the reverse strand, counting down.
TAGCCAGTAACGTGTTTGCCTATACACAGAATTAAGGGAGGTGGTCGCAAAATTGGCAGAAGTATTTTACAGATTTTAACTAACAAGGGAACTTCGATTTTTTTTAAACGTTGAAAACACCCCTTAACGGAGGAGACCAGATATTTGTGAATTTTTTTCAAATGAATGGTTCAATGGATCTTTTTGAAATTTTTAGGATATTTAACTCAACATCTAAGGGAGTTAAGAAAATTTTGTTTTCTGTAAAATAATTCGTTTATTGTAAAGTGTGCAGGTATTCCTCCGCGTCCAAGTAGTGAATGGGGGTTTACACAGTTTACAATAAACGAATTATTTTACAGAAAACAAAATTTTCTCCACTTCCTTGGACGTTCAATTGAATGTCCTAAAAGTTTAAAAAAAACACCATTGAACTATTTCTGTAAAAAATTCACAAATATCGCCTCATTCTAAATGTTAATGTTAATATAGATAAAGAGATCTCTAAGGTTTTTAGACAGGATCATATCATATAACTTCAGATACTTGTATCTCACCAAAAAAAATGGTTTCCGCCTCCATTCTCTACACTCATTTAATCATCATCTCTCACCAAAAATACTAAAACAGAATCTTGCCACACCAAGTTCTTTACAACGTCATAAACCACCCTCCTCCTTACCACACCGCGGATTCCGAAACACCCTATATCACCCAGAACCAGAGGAGACTGGTGGAACACTCGATAAAGGAAGGTAATACGGGCGCTCGTAAACAGAAGGATACCTTCCTCTTGGAAGTAGAGCCGGAGAGCAGAAAGAAAGCATGCAGCGAAAAGGAGAAAGAGGGAGCAGGGAAGTGTGAAAAGGAGGCGAAGCTAAAGGGGACGTGGGTCGGCGAAACGAGCCGAATAATCTCATCGAATCGTCCCCGAGTTCGAGGCATGGATCGGTTTGCATATTAAACAAGGCGGAATTGTCGGCGCTAAAGAGAGAGTAAATGAAGCACGTTTTCTACATTAACTAAACACGCCGGGATCGTGAGGTGGCGTCGAATAAGACGACCGTCGACCGTGGGACCAAAGGGGGATCGAGGGGCGCTCCTTTAATTCAATTCCTTCCCCTTCGGCGCCCGAGATCTCTCAGAAAGTTTGCGCCACGACACTTCCACGGCGTATTTGTTCCCGCTCGACAATGCAGCTCGCCGATCCGACCCCGCCTGGAATTAATTGTCAACCCACTTTCTTCGCTACTCCCCTCGCGATCGATGACGTCGCGAGAGTCTAGGCCCGGATAGATCGCGGATCGTCAGCTCAGTGTCGCGTCTCTTCATAACCGGAAGCCTGAAAACCTTTGACACGGCGTTCGTTCGCTTTTGTCGCGTGTCCTGAAGACGAGCTTCAGACAAAGGACACTCGACTTGCCGGAGATCCTTTGTCAGGTAGCGATTGATGCAGTTTCTGTTTGCCACGTCGCGGGGAGTTTGCTCGGGACGGCGGGTTATTGTGCTTGGAAATAGGGGCGGGTAGGAGGGAGTTTTCGGGAACTGGTCTGTTCTTTGATTTGATTCGAAGATTCGTGAGGAGTCAGGGAGAACTGATTCTAAAGAGTTGGGGGTGGAAGCTGGTAGGTGAATTATGGGACAGAAAGGAAGGAAATGAAGGAGTCTTGTCCTGGGTCTGTCCCTACTTTAAATTGAAGGGATAAATGTAGATGGGATGAAATATGTGTTTGTTAAAAATTGGGGAAGCTATGAAAACTTGGGAGAGCAGAATGCAATTCCTCTTTCGCCCTTCATACATCATTTACGTACTAACAACATTTCACTGGTAAAATGAATGCACTTATTTAAGCACATTTATGGCAATTGAAAGCACAGAATAGCCTAGAGGCACCAAAGACAGAGGTGAAAAGAAAAATTCAAGGAAAATATGCTGAAGACTGGAAAACGCAGGCGTGACGACAAATATTGGGTATTCGTTAAACGCGACAGGCGCCCCGTGCCCCGGACTAATTAGATTGGAGCGTGCGTGCGTGGGGAATCAAGGAATCAGCGATTTAATTCAATCTCTTCGAGCGGGGCGTCGTCCTTTGATCGGGCCAGCAAGTTTCGCCCGTGCAATCTCGAAAGTTCCCAGCGAGTTCGCGTCACGCCGCCGACGTATTTGTTCCCTCCGCGACAATGAAAGCCGATCCAGAAAATTTCATCCGGAGGGGAAACGTCGTCGACGCCCGCGACACTTCCGCCAGCCACCCCTCGCGAGATCAGCCTGCTGGAAAATTCTACGGAAGCTACGGCGAAACACGTTTGGAATACTTATCGCCGCTTGTCACGAGGAGTGTTAATCGATCATTCGATGATCATTCTTTCAATGAATTCGTCAGCTCGTGGGATGCACGGTTTGGTTTAATGGAGTTGTATGCGATGGGGTTGTAGGGTACCTCCAGACACGCCACTGGAGGGAATCGTAATTGATTCCGTTCTCGCAACTTCTCGCGACCCTGAAGATGTCTATATACAGGGTGTTAGAAAAGAGGTTTAAGACTTTAGGGACTAGTTCTTAGGGACTTAGTTCTCGCCAAGGGGAGTAGGGTAAGCAGGCCAGTAGCTGGACGGGGCCCAGCAGATGGACGAATCGTTGGTTAATCGTTAATATTGAAAGAACCAGAGTTTTAATCTATATTATTGTTTTTTTATTTTGTAGAAAAAACGTTTGTTGCTTTATAAAACATTGACATATTTATCGGAAAAAAAAATTTGTATGGGAAAAATGTATTTGTATGTACGATTTTACGCCACCATGCGCGAGTCACTTCATGCGTGAAACGTCTGGCCACATTAGGCTAGAGATAACCTCACTTTATTTGCGGCCTGGGCCCATAACCTGTTGCACCGTTTTCTGCCAATGAAGACTCCATACGTTTTTAGTTTTGATGAAATAAACTATATTTTAACAAAAAATAACTTAATCTAGGTACCTACTATAGCTAATGAGTCTTTTATTCGTCTAGCCAGACACCCGTCCATCTATTGGTTTTGAACTGTCCATCTGCTAGCCCTATCGTCCATCTACTGGTGATCTACGGGCTATGAGTAGAATTTTCATCATTTTATCCTTAAATACATTAATTTTTTACTTGCAGTTATTTTTTTCTTTAAATTTGTACATTTTTAGGTGCAAAGCTTTTGATTTTTTTTAATACAACAGATATTTCTAAGAAACACCTTGATGTAAACTTCGGAATCAGCTAAACTGTCCATCTACTGGTCTGCTTACCCTAAGTAGATGAGTGTAGAATAAGGTAGAGTAGAGTATAATAGAGTAGAGTAGAGTTGTGTAGAGAAATGTAGAGTAAAGTAGAGTGGCGTAGGGTAGGGTAAGGTACACAACAAAGATCCTAAAATCAATCCTGTCAAAATTTGTTCTTTGCTTCGACATTTGATTCGATGTTACTTGAGTTTCAGAAACTAGTGCAGAGTCTTCATAAGCAAGGGAAAGCGGTTGGGAATACTCCTCGTCTGAGTCCTTTCAGTTCTTCACGCTTTAATTATAAGCTTATGCGGTCATCAACACTGTTAAGCGGATAATGGCTCTCTCTAGGCGACAGGTTCTCAAACCTGTGAGATAGGTCAGTTGCTAGTAGAGCTATTGTTTTGGCCCGGGTATCCGGGTACTCAGGTACCCGGTGAGACCCCGGGTAGGCAAAAATTACTCGGGTACCCAGGTAGACAAAAATTACCCGAGTATCCATGAGACACCCGAGTAAATGAGATGTGATGAGATAGTTGAGAATTTCGATTTGACAGCCTTGATCGTCTTTTGACTTTCGATCATTTTCGGCTAACATCAGTAATGAACGGAATAAATTTCATGCAATTGAATGTGGTATTGTGTGCGCGTTCCGATTATGATTATTATGATAATGAATGTGTTCTGCGGACAATACCACATTTAATTGTTTGAAGTTTATTCCGTTCATTACTGATGTTAGCCGAAAATGATCGAAAATCGAAAGACGATCGGCTGTCAAATCGAAATTCTTCACTATCTCATAACATCTCATTTACTCGGGTATCTCATGGATACTCGGGTAATTTTTGTCTACCCGGGGTCTCACCGGGTACTCGAGTACCCAGGCGGGTCGATTAGTAAGAGCTCTAGTTGCTAGCAAACGATCAAATGAAATCATTCACCTTTTCCTAAGCCGGTCTAAACTTTTTATATTAGCAATTCGGTGAACACAAGATCGATTATTAAACTTGAAGAATTCATTGCCGTAATCCATATCACGTGAACACTTGCATATCAAAATGTAGGCATTTCAATTGCTTCCTATTATACTCTCAATCTCTGCAAAGAATTCTGTTAACGTTTGCTGCCAACAAGCCATTAATACACAAAGTAGACACTTAAAATATTCAGCTAACAATAGGATTAACCAGGCGGGTCGTTTGGTTACTTGTTGTCCCTGCAAGCGAGAAGGTCTCCCTCCTGGCTCTCCCGCCTGAATGAGCACAAATATTTGAACCCCGGTTAACTGCACGCAATAGTTTCTTACACGGCTATGTAGATACCAAGTTTGGCAGCGTTCCGTGCAATTATCCAACTTCGAAGCAAGAAGAAATACACTGCAGTAGTTCTGATTACACGAACGTTACAATCAGAGCTTCTTGCTTCGAGATTTACGAGCCATTTTGCCTGGGCAATCGAACAGGCATCGGTAGTAACCGATTTATTTATCTGTATCCCTCTATTACCCTGGATAACCAACGTCCTCCGACGTCTTGCATTTAAATGGCACAATTTAATTACAACACCAAGGCACCCCTAACTACTTCGCCCTCGGGAAGCAGAAATTTATATATTATTACATACTTGGGGAGCTTCAGTCCTCCTAAAAGCATAGGAAGTGGGACAATGAAACTCCTCGTTGTTCCCCAACGCAATATTCACGGAAGTTCGTGGGACGTAGTTTGTATACTTATCTAATTAAGGGACTCTTTCTATCACTTTTCTGGAGGGACGTTGATTATGATCACAGGAGAATTAAGTGGCCACCCAAGACCACTTCCTCACTGCGACAATTTCATCTACCCTTAGGGCACTTCACCTCTACTCGAGGGATAGAGGACACGTGCCTGCAGATCTGCGCGAAGAAACAGGAAATGTAGCGGTGGGGGTTGTCCCTCAGTGGCCCCGGGCAGTCACTTGCTTTCGCTCCGACTATAGCGCGCTCCTAAATGGAGACTACAAGATAGCGATCGCTTAAATTTGAGCTTCTCTGTTTTGAAGAACTTTCTATTCTGAAGAACTGTAGTATTCGCAGGAAACTGGTCTGAACAGGATGCCTCGAGGCGTGAATTCTCCTTGAGAATTTTAAGTGGATCAGTTAAGTACACCACGATTCAGCGAATTTATTATTCAATTCGGTCGGCACACTCGAAATTTTAATCCTGTTTGGAATTAATGCGACTCGATTTTGTTAATTAGCTCGGGGGAGAAAATTAAAGTAATGCTATTCTGATGCTAATAACGCGGGCTCGCGTTCGAGCGGTTTAATATCGGGCCGGTGCGTACGCAATTTTCCAAGGAGGGCGCCAAAAACGAAATTGTTAATTCCTCTGGAAACGTGACCGTGGCGGGAGGCACGGAATTTTCGGTGTAAAATTCAAATCGAGCTCTCTGGAAGCGCGGTGGAGCAGCTTCAATTCACCCCGCGCGAAATTAACACGAATTTTTTAATCACGTCGCTCGCGCTTTATTCAAATATCGCGGAGGTCGGCGTCCTCCTTATTTCGATCCGTTAAACACTTAGGTGCAAAATTTAATCGCTAAAAAAAATACATTTTATAGCGATCAGTATTATTAGTTTAGCAGAACCGTGGCAAAATTCTAGTCAATACCGATCACCAGAAGGTATCGCTTTAAGGACCATTCTACCAAAAATTTTAAAGATCCCTAGCACAATGTGACACCGAAATGTCACTCCACTTCCTTCAATACCAGAGAAATTTCTCCTCTGGAGCTATCAGCAAGAATATCAAATATCCTTCGCACCGATCAATTACTCCCCAAAGAATTCAAATTTCCCGCTAATATCATTAAAGCTAAAGAGAACCTTAAAGAGGTCTCCACGCTTCCACCCCTCCAGTCATTAAAACAGGTCAGCATTATTAGTAGTGGTAGCAGTATTCGTCTGTATTACTCATTATAGGAAAATTCATGTAAATTCAATAATTTACAGTACTGGAAATATTTATTGCATCCACAGCCAATGTACATTATTAAATATTATAATATTGCATTATTAAATCCAGGGCCTATGAAACAATCTTCATAACTCCATGATTGATAATGTAGTGCGTATTCAACTTGGTTTAACCAACATTTTAGGGACTGTATGCCTAGCCAATAATGGCGCAAAAGTACATTCTCCCTGGATACTAATATTAAATGAAGTGGAAGGTAATGCACGCTAAATATTTGAGTGGTGCAATAAATATTTCCAGGAGCGTGATATAACAATTAGAGCAATGCTTTCGAACCGTTTTTGAGTCGCGATCCCCTTTTTATAATATTCAAATAACCTCCCTCCCTTTTCCATATAAGGTAAGGTAAATATCCTTCCTTTTATTTATGAAAAGTCAGTGCTCCATATGGCAATGTACCATATGCAACTAATTAAGTGGTAAAAATCGTCGACTAAAAATACACGCGGCGACCTCCCAGAAATCAGTTCGCGACCCAGGTTGAGAATCATTGAATCAGTGTAAAAGGCTAGGCTGCAACTAAATCTAATGCTAAACACAATTAAAGTGGTACACGAACTAAATGGGAATTCATGTCGAGATGTTAAAGGCACTTCCCGGTCAAATTTTCCCACGCGAAAACATGGGTGACTTTTATGATTTTTCTAGAAAAAAAGTATACAATGCAAGGGTCTAAAAGTTTTCGCACTTTATTCTGCTACAAATGTAAAGCATAACAAAAATTTATTTCATTTTTACTCACTCCTGCCTTTGATAAGCATCGCATGCTGCGTCGTTGTAAAAAGAAAAGGCCTGGACTATCACCATGATAACTCCAGACAGAATCACCCAAAATAAAAGAACCAAAGAAATTCCTTAATTACACATGTATGGATATCGCGCTACGCTCTCTCATTATTGAGAAACAATTAGACGATGATATACGCGATTGTATATCCGAATAACACCGAAGAGTAAAGGAGATACCCGATTTAACCGTATCACCCCCTCAGCGTACGCTCCGTCTATATACATATATCTGTGGTTCGGACGAAGCGGAAGTATAAATAAAGAAGCCGTTGGGCGACGAAGAGTTCGAAAGCGTCTCGATACACTTCGTAGCGCGCACATGGAAAAGATTACGTTCTGGACGTGGCGCCGGGTTCGAGAGAGGGGGTGGGAAGTGTCGGAAATATCAGCATGGCGACAACCTCGCCCTGGAACAAAGACGAATCGTCGGCAGGCACGTCGATAACCGCGTTAACGGCTCGTCGTCGGTTTCGTTCAACGCGCTGCTTATTTTCGAGGGAGTGGGTGGAGGTTGGACCGTCCCTTGTCTCAGAATTTTCGCTCGTCCCCCTTCCTCCGGGCGACGTCCTGTTTTTTTTTTTGTCAACGCGGCAGCGCTTCTGAAAGGGCCAGGCACAATGAGCGCGGACAACTCTGTCCGTCACTCGGTGAAAGGAACGCTGGTGGAAAGTCCCGACCGACGGGGGCGCGGGGGGTGGAAGCTGCGGAAGGGAAAAAGGACGGGTGGTTGAAAGGCAGGGGGTGTCGGAAAAATGTATGGAAAGGGGAGTTCCTCTCTGCGAGTGTTCTGAGTAGAATAAGAGTGTCGCGTTGGCGATATTATTTTAGCGAAGGTGAAGCATTCATTGTCGCAATAAATTCGCACGGCGAGTGTTGCAGGAAGAAGTAACCAACAGATTTCAGGGCTTCAGAAAAGGACAGTATTAAGGCGCATTTACACTTTCTCACAGTGGATGTGAAAGACGAAAGCTGGAGTATTTAGGTACACTTGTTCAGTGGTTGAATTCAATCCACTAGTTCTCAAAATGTCAGCGAGTGAAATGGTGAGTGTCGGGATTGAGTTAATAAGTTTAGCCCCAGCAGATGAATCTCGTAAAATATTAGAAACGAGAAACGACTAATCTTGTCCATGGTGGATAAAACCTTGGATTTGATGACGAGAACGAATAGAGCATCAATACCACTATTAGTGGAACTTGCTGTAGAAGATCCTGATAGCTACAGGAATGGTTTAGGAACGAGTGAAGCTCAGTTTGATTTTCTCTTACAGAAAGTTAGTTCTTTGACACAAAAGACCGACACTTTCTTAAGAGGTTTAGACCTCTCACTGCCGCTTAGCTACGGACGAATCATCCATTAAATTCGTCGAAAGTAGAGGCTGACGCTAATTTGCTCCCTAGTCACTTTGGATGAACTGCAGAGAATAATCTTTACACCTTTCACTGTGGATGAAGCATGCGGGGTGCACATCCAAAGTGAAAAGTTTAAATTCGCCTTTACACGAACATGCCTTCATCTCCTCACTGTTTTCTTTCTTTTTAAACATGTCAGGCCTAGCACAAGCCTATATGTCGCTTTATTCAGGTACCAGCAGCTTACAGAGTTTGAGTATATTGCACATTTTGCAGTACACAGTTAAATAAAAATATAAAATTAGTAGAGGAAGGGGTGGTAATGTGGCCCCCAGTTTTATATGTTTATCTTCCTAAAATCTGATTCATAATTTAAAATGCTTTAAATTTTTGCTTAGAATGTAGGTAAACTAATAAGGTTATGTGTGATAAAAGGTGGAAGCAAAAGAAAAACAACAACTGGTCTATATATACCGATATCTCTATACAGTTTCACCGAAGTCTATTAGTGTCAGGACAGTCTTATCAAGTACTATAATTACTTGAATTAGCTTAGCTACATCTCTAATTCTTGTTAGCTCAGGCTTCCAATTATAATTAGATACTAAGGTTGTTGCTTTTAAGAAAGTTATCAATGATTAACAGTTCTTTGATCTTTGGTCTCTTTAGGAACGTGCTAATCGATTATGGGGGTTTCCATTTACATTCCATCAACTGTTCCACCATGTCTTTCCTTGAGTTCAAACTCCTCACTGTTCAGAGTTCCTGTCTCTCCAGCGCCACGTGCAAAGGCCAAGATTGCCCTGCACGGCTTGCCCAATTAATGTTCCGAAAGGGAGCAGTGCTATAGATCCGCTACACTATTTTGAATATTTTTACGGTTTACTGGTGAAAATGAGTGTTTAGGGAATCCTAACAGAGTTTTTCAAGAGTAGTTACGGAGCTGTAGGGAGCACAGCGAGTTTATAGCACGTTCCTAGAGAGTATTTAGAACCGAAGTGTTCCTGCTGAGAGCATTGTTAGAGTTTTTGCGAGTACTGCAGCTGAGAAGTTTATTTTAAATTTGTATTTAAAGTGTGACTCTAAATTAGGGGGATTTTTCGTCCGTTTTTTGGTGCCACGATTTTGCAACTGAATTTTGTGCTAAATGATACCTTATGATGGGACATCAATCACCACAAAGTTTCAAGTTGAGCCGACAATTAGTTTCTGAAATATGGGAGGTCAAAAAAGTCAAAATGCCACATAATGACAGTTATGTGGTTCCTCGGATGTGGTGAATATCATAGGTTTTATATACCCAATCTTGATAAATGTAATACTAGCTTTACTACTCGGCTTCGCCCGAAATTTAGATTCTGATTTTTCAAAAAAAAATTTTTTTTGTGAAAATAGTCACATTGCTCTGAATTAGCTAGGTACAATGAGCTGGGACACATTTCATGACCCCAGAGTTTACAGTTCGAAAGTTTTTAGGCGACATACAAACACACAAACATTTTCTGCCTTATATATTAATATATCCATCATCTCCAAAAATCGAAATAAAAAAAATAAATGTTTCGTGTAGTATGTGTTTTTTTTTTAATATATCGTCCGCCATATTGAATGAGCCATTATGAATTTGGAAACTCTTGGAAACTATTCTTTAAATTATCGGACTGACATAAAAGTCCATTCATCGAAACGTTAATAAATTTTTACTTCTTTAACCTTCCATATCTCAGAAACTAATTATCGACTCAATTTTTAAAATATCTTGTGATTGATGTCTCGTCATAAGGTATCATATAGCACAAAATGCAATTCCAGAATCGTGGGACCAAAAACGGGCGATTTCTTGGGTCACTCTTTCCATCCACCTGACTCTTCTTCCACCCCTACGAAATACCACAGTGACAACGACACTAACGTTAGCTATTATTCTTCCACCCATGTGCCATCAGCGGCACATTATCGCCAGTCCCTGTCGCTCCCTTCAAGCAGGCGACAAAAATAGGAATCCCTTTTTCCTCGATATTCCGAGGATCGTATCCCGGGCCCTTAGCAGTCGAGCAACCCCTCGTAGCGCCCCCAAAATCCCTCGGTGTTACTCATTTCTCCAGCATTCGTCTGAATAATTCATGACCAGGTCGCCGCCACTTGTCGCTGTATTTTTACAACATTATACTCCGAGGATACCGAGTTGCTCCGATTGCGAAACGCAGGGTGCCGCGCGTGTCCCCGGTTCCACGCCACCCTAAACTTTACCGTAACAAACTCACCCGGAAAACGTTTCTTAATCCCTGCGTACGTGACGCGCCTGGCGATGTTCGACGCGCTTCGCGAATAGCGTTCGGTTATTGGGCACATGGAGGGAATTCCAGCGGTAAAGTCGGGCGTTTAACGAAGCGCGAGGGAAAACAGCTCCATGATTTTGGATGGGTGGATTGGCGGACGTTGCTTGTCAATGGGAGCCAAAAAATGGATAAAATACTAAGTACTGTGTAACTAAAAAGGGTTTAAGTACCGAAGTATGGCTGCACTGATAAATAATTGTAGGTTATGGTACCGAATCTTCGTCGGATTAATCTAGGCGCTGGTGTATTGGGCTGGAAAGGAACTTTTAGGACAGTGATTCCAAACTTGTGGGTCGCGAAGTGTTTTCTGGAGGGTTGCCACTGTTTTTTTTTTATTTTTAATATTAGTAAGTTAGTATTCTATTCTGAAATACCTATTTTTAATGTCTTTTCTTTACTTTATTAAATTGCCGTAGGTTATTTGAATGTTATAAAAGGGAATCGCGACTCGAAAAAGGTTAGGAAACAGTGTTCTAGGATCTAATCTGTAGAGCTTTTATTGGGAACCACTACCACTGCAGAGTATATATACACTTTACTTGATGTAACTGTTCATAAAAATACATCAAAAGAGAAGGACAAAAAGCAAATTAAGCCTGTGATATAAATCGAAAGCTGCACGTGGCGAATACGAATTCGTAAACAATGGCGATCGCAACACACAACGCGAAGTCGACGAAGTGAAGTGAGGCACACTACCGCCGAACGTACGAACAAACAGAAAACTAGCAACAGCGCCACGCGCGGAATAATAAACTAAATGGAAAAAGAAACACATCACACACGGACTATATACATACATTATTCCAATAGGTTTTGAGAGAAAAATGGTAAAAATTCTAATCAACCGAGGTACGTGCTCTGTTGGCATTTTCTCTAAAACTTTTTCCCCAAAGTCATAGATAAAGAAGTTACTTAGAGCGCTCAGTGTCTTAACTCGGAACTTCTTCATCGCCTGATTCACCTTAGAGTATATAAACTTGGAGGAAGCATGCAATAGACGAAAATTAGAGCACTAAAGAGGTGAGTATGCGCATCCGCCATATTGGGTCCTCTGGAGAGAGAAAATTATTGAGGATCCGCCTTTTTGAGTATGCTCAGATTCACTTTATAAACAAAAATATGCGTTACTGATATTGATACATTGTAGTACGACACATTATTAGAGTGTTTAATTACATTTAAACTTATATTTGGTTTATAAAGCAAATTTGACAATACTGAAAAAGGCGGGTTCTCAATAAACATCTCTCTCCAGAGGACCCAATATGGCGGATACGCATACTCACCTCTTTAGTGCTCTACGAAAATGTAGACGGCGATAGAAAAAGAAAGATATACATGAGGGACACCCCCTCTCTTTCTAACATAAAAAAAAACACTGCCGCCCCTGGCGCTAGAAAGAGAGGGGATATCCCTCATGTATATCTTTCTCTTTCTATCGCCGTCTACATTTTCGCCTATTGCAGGCTTCCTCCATGTTTATATGCTCTAAGTGATTCACCGATGCGATACCGGAAGGAGTGTTTTTCATTCAGAAGCTTCTGTTTGTCCTCCATTGCGAAGCGTACTTCAATTCCGCCGTGTGTATTACATAAAAATTCCAATATCCTTTCTCTGTGCGCCGCTGCAGGGGTTCGATAACACCCGGGCTGGGTAAAAAGGCTGGGCGATATCAGTTTTTAAGCGACCCGCCCGCAAAGTGGCGATTGCCGCTCGCGGAACCGCCGGCCTTCCGCGACTGGGTATCGACGCTCGAAGACATCCAGCTGGTTTTATCCGGGTTTTTAATATGAAAGAGCCGACGGAACTTGGCCCAGCCACCGTCACGGCGAACTTCCCCTCCCGTCGAATTAACATAAGCCAGAGCTCCGCGACAAAGACTTCAGGAACGACAGTTTAATCCTCTGGGGAGCGTTTCGAAAGACCTCGCGGCTCTGCGGCGTTTCTAGTCGCCTTGACAAACAAAAACGATAATTCACGGTTAACGTTTTAACTCGGCCGTTTGGAATTTCAATGTCCTTTGTGTTGGCGTGCGAGGCTGAATTCCTCCGCGTGGCGGGCACTTTCGGCAAGCCCGAGTGGTCTGTAAGGTGCCCGAGTGGATATGAGTCGCTGTATGTGTTTTCGCTACCCGTTACTAGGAATGCTCGGCTTAGAATGACTGCCCCGACCCAAAGATTATGTGGAATTGCTGCGGTTATTTATTAATAAACCGTATGAGGTTCAATATTACGGGGTGTTAAGGAAGATTTGTGCTTGTGACGAGTTCAATAAGAGTGGGACAGTGGGAAGTAAGTGGAGTGGTAGATTTTAGAAGGAGAACTAATTTAATTATGAATTTCTCCCACGTGGCATTCTTGTGTTTACCATTTCTAGAAAAGGGGATGCTTATGGCAGCTATGTCTCTGCCACCACGTTCTCTTTCTGTTCTTTTCTCTTCCTGCTTTACTGACTTTCACATTTGGACATACAACACCGCGAACCCTTATTCACCAATTGGAACGCAACTTTGTGGATTTATAGAATGGCTCGAGACAAGACCAATGATATGTTTCAATCGTGCCCAATCGCCCTTTAAGGTTGTGAAAACTAACCTCAAAGTCAAATAGGCACTCCCACTTTTTTGCGTATAACTCCTAAAGTACAAGAGACAGAAAAAAATGTTTCAAACAAAAGTTTAATGGTGCACCAAGTGCTGCAAACTTGCGTTAATAAAATTTCATAAAATAGTTTTTTGTTCGTCGAGTATCTTTTTTAACTCTTCTCAAAATTTTGTTAACGCAAGTTTGCAGCGCTTATTGTGCCATTCAACTTTTGTTTAAAAAACAAATTCTGTCTCATGTACTTTGGAAGTTATACGCGAAAAAGTGGGAGTGCTTATTTAACTTTGAGGTTAGTTTTCACAATTTTAAACGGTGCTTCCAATCGGTGAGTGCTGGTTCGCGATGTTTCCTTATAAGGCAAACGGGAATCCTCATTTTTCTTTCCGTCCTCCTGCTTTTCAACTGCGGTTCCACCCTCGCCCCTGCTGGTCGCTATCTGTCTTTTCCACTCGAACGCGAATATCTTCCTCTACGAAACTTCTGACCGTTATGAGTAACGACACCTGTCCAACTGCGCGACGCCACGCTCGTGCGCAATATACGCTTTCCATGCCGCGGGCGAATTATAACTTTCTATAAATCGCCCTTTGGTTATGCTACCCTTCGCTCTCATGTTCATTTTTTTCAGTCCTCGTTTGCGCACTTGATTGCCGAATGCATATTCAAAGTATGTTCCTCTGACGATCGTGCCTGCTTCAGTTTGTAGAGGGTGCTTGTGGTCTTGAAGAACAAGCTGCAGTGATTAATGTGGTGTTTGTTAAGAAAATAAAAGAAAAAACGCGAATTTTAATTCTGGTTAATCCTACCTGCTAGATTTTCTATATTGTTTAAATTGCGCGCTCAAATGTATTTTTGATGTTGGTACTAGGTAACCGCTTATGATTCCCCCGTTCCCTTCTTCTTCTGGAATAACAAAATAACAAATTAGGATCAAACTCGAATAATAATTTATTTTCTTTGTTTAATCGTGTTCAGAAAAATCCACTGTTTAATTTCTTTCAGGTTTTGAAAATACTTTGTTATAGTGTATATTCATATTATTCAAAATATATTTTTATAAAAAGGTTAGAAAACCACGTGTACGATAATTGAATTGCGGAACACACCTGATCCTCGTTTGTTATTCTACCAATACTAAAGTAAAACTTTAACAGGCTTGAAGAAGAAAGTGGATATACATGTAGATTAACTGGAAGTCTGCTCTTGCAGAATTCTTATACACCATTTTAGATAATTTCCAGCTTGTACAAGCTCCTTAGTGAGGTTAGGTGTCGCTCGTATAACCGATGCTGAGCAAGGAAGAACCCCTAGCCGCCTAGGTGGAGAAATTTTCGAGTATGCTAGGTCTGGAATGTAGCTACTGTTATACCTGCGATATATTGCAATATTCACGGTCCGAGGATGGCTCCAGGGAAAACTTCTGGGGCAGAAAATTGTGCTTCCGTTATAAAGCGTTCCAGCTGCAGCGCATGAGCGGAAGATTTCCGAAGTATATGAAGCTACTGCGTTTGTGGCCATTATTACCATTTTCCCCTAGTGTTATATTAATTTTCATAGCAGCCACCCGCGTAAACACACTATCCTTCCTACTTATTATTAGCAGAAATTCACCCTATGTTATAACAAATTGATAATTGCCTTCATTTTACTTCTACAGGGTGACAACAAATAAATGCATTAAAATTTAAATTGTCTTAAAAGAAAAATGTGACAACGTATTTCAGAGATGATTGTTTTATTAGATTGCCCATATTATATTGTCCGTTATATGCATAACTTCACGTTTCTATCTCGTGTCATTTATTTCTTACAAACTGCCTAATGAACGTGCTAAACTGCAAGGACCATTTATTTTTGGCCACCTTGTAATAATCAATGGAATATTTTAGAAAATTTGGGAAACCCTAGATCTACAGAGATGTAGTTTTAAATGAGTTTCAGGTGCTTTCGCAGCCAGGCAATTTTCTCTGTAAGGAGGGGTAGATTCGAACAAAAAATTCTAGGAACCCTCATCAACCCTTGCGACCAGTTTACGAGGATAAACACCGAACTCTTCTGCCGAGCTTTTTCCACGGCGAGTCCTTTTCTTTCGAAGGCTAAGTGCTCCGCTGACGTGAATAACGACACTTGTCCGGGGGTGTAAAATGCCCCGGTAAATAGATAGGGAAAGGGTGGCTCATTTCTTCGCACATCTTTCCAGATAGTTTTAACACATTGCGTCGGCATGCTGGCCCTCTTTCTCATTCAGATTGAAGGTGCTCCATCATTCCGTGAAAGTAGTGAGAATTCCTGATTTCAGGGAAGCATTTTCTATTATAAACGCACGGGGTGTCAGATTCCAGTGTGTGAATGCTCGTGTAGTTCTGAAATATTCTGAGTTGGAGAAATTGAATGTGCGGTGTTGAAGGTGGCTTGAGTGTCAAACGTGTCAAAAGGTCGCTAGTACTTATTTAAGTAGAAGTGAAACATTTATGGACGCGGAGGAAATACTGGAAATATACAGGGTGACCCATTTAAATCGATCCACTCGAATATCTTCGAAACTGTTGATCATACTAAAAAATGTGTCAGACAAAAGTGAAATGATTTCAGGGGACACGTTATCTGATGGGAGTAAGTTGTTCCGAGGTGGACGCATAAAGGTCAGGTGGAGGTCAACTTTGTTTTGTTAAATAGAAGCATATGTTTTTTAATACACTATTCGATGCAGCTTGATATTCTCTGTAAAAAATATTAACCCATGTATGTCGAAAAGTTATTAGTTTAGGAGGTATTTTAATTTAAACATAGAAACCATCATTCTCTTACTGAAATGTTAGCTTTATTTACAGGAAGGGTTCAATGGAGCGACCATTTATATCAGGACATTTTTTAATTCGATTAAGTAACGATTGCCTTACATTGTGTAATATATCTGATGGTATTTTACCACATTCAGCGATGATACACTAAAAGAGTGATGATTTTAAAAAAGAGCAATATTTAAATTAAAACATCTCCTAAACTAATACCTTTTCGTAATACATGAGTTAATACTTTTTTATAAAGACTGTCGAGATACATCGAATAGCGCGACTAAAAATATATGATTCCATTTAAAAAACAAAGTTGTCTTCTACGCGTCCACATTGGAAAAAACTACTCACATCGAATAATGAGTCCTATAAAACCATTTCACTTTTGTCTGACACAATTTTTAGTACGATCAACAGTTTCGAAGATAGTCGAGTGGACCGATTTAAATGGATCACCCTGCATATTGTGTAATACACAGGTCAACCTTTATGACAACCTTGACTCATGCACCCAATTGGTTATAAGTCAAAGTCAGAATTTTCTAAATGTAAATTAGATGCACCAATTTCAAAATTTTCTATTCCACATTTTAATATATAAAGCAGAAAGCTTCTATATGTTTGTGTGTTTGCCTGTCGCCTAAAAACTTTCGAATGATAAACTCGGGAATCACGAAATGTGCCTCAGTTAATTATGCCTAACTAATCCAAATGAATGTGACTATTTTCACAAAAAAACTAAAAAAAAAAATTTTTTATCAAATCAAAATCTAAATTTTGGGCGAAGCCGAATAGTAAAGCTAGTTGTCATATAATTCTATCGTAAAAAAATTGATAAAACATCCATGCAAACGTACCAACAAATAATTGTGCATGTTACTATCTGTTTAATATCCTAAGCTAAAGGTATTACAAACAAAAATATTGTGTATCATCAAAAAGTATCGGGTGATCATTAGTAAAGGAATATATCTGATAGGAGTATAGTCTTTCCATCGAACAAAAAATAATATCACATTCTACTAAACTGTGGATATTTTCAACGAACAATTTATACATATTTCCCTTTACATAGAAATCTATTAAAGAAGTAACTCCACAGTGAAATTAGAAAAACTTTCGGACGTTCAACGCTGCCCTTTTAATATCCAGGGAATATTATTCCACTGAATGGACCTGTACCCTGCCCCTTTTATATCAATTACTTTAATACCGTTCCTAAAAGACTGAATACCGTATCACTTTAAACTTTTAAACTAACTCATCACGCTTCTTCAAACCTGACACCAATTTCACGCGCGGAAGCTTGAAGCGAACAGAATACCTGGGAAACGATCCGCGCCACGCGGACCTACATTTATCAAGATCTTTACGAGTCTCGTCACCGAGCTACCACCGTGTCTACAATTCAGAAGCACCCTGTGCCCACCGAAAAAACAATGCCACCTGCGCGTGCCTTTTCGGTGGAAACTAACTGTCTGGCGAGTAACAACGAGTAATTCCTAGCATTTTGGCATGGGCCTTTATTTTGTCACTTTAAACAATAAAGGTCCCCATCGATCCGACATCTGCTAAAATTTTCATAAAGGGTTGAAAGTAAAAACCGGCATTTTGCGAATATCTCGTTATCCAGCAGTTCTAGGTCAAAAATAGTTATTGTGAAATTTGTAGCTTAGGAAATTGTATACAAAAAAGGTTCTATGTGTTTTTTTCGTAAGAGTAACCATTTTCATGTATGACGGCTTACAAAGCTGTAACCTTCAAATTTTCCGATTTTGTGTTATACCTCGCGAACTGTAAGAATTGTCGGAACTGTAAGTTACCAAATTATAGTCCTAATTAAAAGAAGTAATATTTTCCTGAATACTTTTTTTCTATCTCTTACAGTTCGCGAGTAATAACACAAAATCGAAATATTTTCAGGTGTCAATTTCACCCTTTTGGAGTGAATTTGGGCAGTAAACAAAATTGCGTTGGATTCAGGGGGATGTCCCCTACATATTCATAAAGTTTCATAATTTTTTGAACTTCCGAGTTCGGGATCTACCCTTCTCAAAATGATGAGGGTTGAAGTATTGTAAGCCGTCATACATGAAAATGGTTACTCCTACGGAGAAAACACATACAAACTTTTTCGTAGACAATTTCCTAAGCTACAAATATTGTAATAACTAATTTTCTCCTAGAACTGATAGATAACGAGATATTCGCGAAAAACCGTTCTTTGACCTTTAACTCTCTGTAAAATTTTTAGCAGATGTCAGATCAATGGGGACTTTTGACATATCGTTTAAATCGACGAAATAAAGACCTATGCTAGGAATTATTTCCCAGACAAATTCTAATTTCACTGGACTACAGTGCAAAACATCCAGAACGAGCGAATTGTTTCTACTTCTCGCGCCAAGTGTCCCAGTCAGCGCCATCAACGCCACCGGTCACGACTCGCCAGGAGCAAAGAGATTCTCCGCTTTTATAGTCCCCCGCCCAAGCAGTCCCGTCGCGAGGCCACCAGAACGTTAGACCCCGTTTCCCTCGATTTTTACAGCCCACCCGGTACGATTTGATTTTTATGTAACCGACCGTTCCACGGGTCCTTATACATTTTATTCCGCACAGTTTCATTTTTCCACGCTCCCAGAGCCGCCACGGGCTTTTCCATCCCCCAACCCCGCGAATTCACCGTGTGTCGATCGAGTTTTTCTAGCGAGCCGTGGATTGTTTTCGTTTTACTCGAACGACTGACGCACCATTCTCCCCCTCCCACGGCTGCGGTCCCACGGTTTTTATTTTCCGTGCCGTTTGATGCCTCCAATCGCTCCCAGAGACGGTAGAGCTCTGCTTTCCCCCTCCACTCTTTTGTTTCCGCCGTGTCTCGAGTTCCATCGACGTTTACCCCGGCCCCGGAGCTTCGGTGACTTCGTTTTTTCCACTCCCTCTCGAGCCGCTCTCCGCGTGTCCCCGTCTTCGCGTCATCCCCGCCACGCGTCGCGGCACAGTCCTCCAAAATTTATTTTTAGGACCGCCGCCTCGGCACCCGCCGGCCCGGTCGTATAAGATCCCTGTCCGCGACAGAAGGTCCAAGTCATTCCGTTCTCGGTCAAGTGGATCGTTACGGTGTCCCGGTGTCGGCGGCTTTATTCCTCCGATGCTATCGCGCCGATGAAACGACGGCACGCTAGCTCTCGTGCCACGTATGCAGCTCGTGTGGTCCCGCGAGCATTTTCTTAGCAACGGAAAAGCGAGCTGGACGAATGAGCTTTGGGTTTTGTTGCGGTGAGGAGAGCGCTGAAGATCAGGTGTGTGTAGAGCACTAAAGAGGTGAGTATACGCATCCGCCATATTTGGTCTGGGTTATGAGAGAGGAGTATTGAGTATTCGCCTTTTTGAGTATGACGTATTAATGAATATTTCTCACGCGGATTTTACTACCGGATCTATCGTGGCTGGAGCACTAACCTCTTAGGCTAGTAGACTCAGGGTTCACTACACTTAATCGCTGTGAACCCTGAGTAGACTAACCTATAACGCTGCAGCACGCGGCGATCGGCATCATACACAAAAAGGCGGATACTCAATACTCCTCTCTCCAGAGGACCAAATATGACGGATGCGTATACTCATCTAAGTGCCTTAGTTTGCGGAACGGAGAGTTATTGTCATTGTGAGTAATCTGTGGAAATATCATAAGAGTGATTCATGGTGCGTTTGGACAGTACAAGTATAAACGCAGAAGTGAGCAGTTAGAGTTAGGTTATGTTTAACGTTAAAGAATCAAGACACGTGTCTGTCAGTATAGTTTCTATAATTTATTTCCTTCCAAAAAGTACTAAGCCCAACATAATCGAAGCATGATTTTTCGTTTAATTCTAATTTGTTTCACTGGAGTTGGTTGCATGTAGTTTCTACTTTGATTTGTGGTGGGAGAAAAATTGTCGTTTTGGTGTATACTTGAAGTACTTAAGGGGTTATGTACCCTTGATAGGTTGGAAAATGGGGTCATTTTTAAGATCTTTTTTCATACAAAGAAACGTCATATTTAAAAATCAAGATATCTACCTTGCTGCGTATAAATTAAACTGTGTTCTCATGAAAAATAAATTTTGTATCTTAAGAAATGGTACCATAGCAAGCCCTTCTCCTAAGGCCTCTTCACAATTACAGCATTTGCGGTACCAAAAGTGATTAGTGGACCGAATTGAATAAATTTTTGCAGGAATATTCTTGAGACTATAATCCAGCACTTGTCGAGACGATTTTTCGATTAGTGCTTTATTTTGTTTTTCAGATTTGAGTAGCTGCTAATTTCCAAAAAATACATTTTCTTTAAAATCGGCGTCGATTTTAATCCCTTAATGGCGGTGTAGTTTAAATTAGTGGCAAAGATTGCTTAAATAAATTAAAGTGTTATAAAAGTCGCATTAAGCACCGTTGAATTTATTGCCGGTAATATCGTGAGGAATTAAAATTTGTATTCCTCTTGGAACGCTCTCTATTCGTCCTACGTGCAATTGTTGCGCCGTTAGGGGGCAAATTGATATTCCACTTGACGCGAACGGAAGCTAATAACCGATACAAATGGCGCGGGCGCGTGCTCAAAAATTTAACTACCTCCAGCAACTGTCGCGCCACTGCGAGGACAATTTCGTGCCACTGTTAACCCCTATCGATTGACCGATATTTAGTCGGTAATTCATATACGGGGTGAACCGCGAAACCTGATCGCCTTGAAGAAGTTATTTCATTACTGATTAGTGTGCACCTCCAATAACCTACTTCACTATTGACATTTAACATACTATTTCCAATTTTGTTTTTTCTTTTCAATAAACCCTTTTCCTATCGGTTCGTCAAATGTGCCAATAGTGAATTCGGTGAAAAGTTTAAAGGATTCCAAAATTAGGTGACTAAATTAATTCCCCTCCACACACTGTAAGGGAAGACAGAGTGGGAGAAATACAATTGATCCATCAATTATGAATTAAATTTAACACAAAATCATTTAATTTTCATACCTCCAATTAAATCTTAATATAATTTACATACATATATAAAAATAATTACCTAATCTTTAATTTTCAAGTAAATTTAACTCCCAGCCTAATTAGCTAAAACTACAACAGTTCCTTATAACGAAACAGTTCATCCAGAAAAGTGGTTCCCCTTCAATTCCTTATCCTCCAGTTAAGCAAATATGTAGATAATAGAACGAACTTATGCTACGCCTTTTAACCCTCAGACAGAAACATCTGGGTCTCCTTTGACCCAAGTGCAAGTAATAAATAGTTACTAAGAATAGTAATAAAGAAAATTTCAGTTATCAATAATATGAATTGCTTTTGCAGAAAAGGACATCCAAAGTGCTTATACTGGGAGTATATAATTATTGCAAAATATATTTAGTCCACTGCGTAGCTGGAATTTTTTTCGTTAAGGTGCTCCATGTTATTGTCCCTAATCGGTAACGTAACCGATCGCGAGCATTCGTGGCTTAAACGCTATGATGTAAACGTCGCAAATCTCTAACCGTTTACAGACTAGAATTGAAAAAGACCAAGGCAGTGATTTATTGGACAAAATCTTTCTAACAATAATACTACGGGACCCAGGCACTGACTCAAGTCTCCACCCACTTGCTTACGTAAATTCTTCTGCAAGAACCAAACTCAACATTTTCTTATATCCCGTACTTCTAAAACGACCCTTTTCTAATCGCCATTCTCGCACTGTTGGAGTCTGATTTCCTCCAGTGATCTGGATTCGTGGGTCACGGTGGAGGGGGTTGCGCTGGCGGGTAATCAGGTCGTTAATACAACCCCGTGCATCGTTGCAAGTTACTGGGAGCGACGGTTGATCCGGGGGCGAAACTTTTCGCCAGTAGGGCGCGCGCGTGCACGTACCCACAGCTTAGCGCACGGTTGCATTCACGGCGCAAGATGCATGCTAAAGTACTTTTCAAGTTTCCCCCTCGCACACAAGTACGCCGTGGCCATCCGTCCGTGTAAGGCGACGCGAGCAGCCCAGCCGCTGTTGTAAATGCGGCTCCTTGCATTATTAATCCTCCAGAGATACCGCGCCCCGTTGTTATTGCGGTTACATCATAATTCGCAACAACGTTGCCACTTGGATGCGTAACTGTGACGCTAGTTTCGGCGCGCCCACCGTCTTCCCTTAAGCCGGATTCACACGTGTCAGTTGCGTTTGGCCTTTATAGTGCCAATTTTAATTATTTATTTAGTTACAATAACCTCAATTACTATACTTCAAATTAATTATTTAATTATTTATTAAATAAATACAAACTGACAAATACACTTCCTTTTTTAATAATATTTCCTTCCCAACCAATTATTATTTTATAAAAAGAGTAACGCTGATTAACCAGATATTGTTTAGGGAAAAGACTATTAGAAACTCCAGTAACTATTAACACAAGACGCTTCATGCGTGACGGTTCAGTGGCGTCAATGTGAATGGTAAAAAAATATAGTTTCTCTGTTTTGGAATGGAGCCGTTCACAGTTACCCGTGTCAAAGAGACAATGAGGCTTATAAAGAGAGCAAAATAAGAAGTTTCCTGAAACGCCATCTTTGGGAACTTATATGTGAGGACATGGAAGCTAACCTAAAGAGACAAAGAGACCACTGACACTGACGGCACTGAACCTTCAAGGCGTGGGGTTAGCTAGTGCTTTTGGCCTCTCCTCCCAGGAAAACCTAAACGCACAAAGAAACAAGTCAGCGAGTTGGTAAACAAAATGTATATTATAATATTCAACTACGGCCTGAAGGTTCGCGTTTCGTAAATCAAACTCGTAACGTCCGCCATCCGCCAAGCCTTTTCTTTTATTCTCATCACTCATCTCGCTGCCATCAATCTTCTAGGGGCCTTCTCATGTAGCGATCGCTGCAAAGGAACTGACACGTGTGAACCCGCCTTTACTCTTCCTCCGCCGCGGACCAACTCCCCGAGCACGTCCGCGACCATTCGACAACCCTGGCGATGAAGTTGAAAGTGGAAAAGCTCCTTCATTAATTCTCGCTCTGTTGGAACGCACTGAACGAAATACGTGACGCGTACGCTCTTGGACTTCAAATTTTTGTTGGAGGTTTCTTGTACAAAGGATATTAATCTATGAATTTATGTAATTTTATCAGTTTAATCACTAAGTACATTAACATTACCCTGGAGTAATTCCACCCACGTCACAAGTCACTGACAAGGGAACACCGCGAAAACGCAGTCACCGATTGAACCCACCGTATAAAGTTGTGAAAACTAACCTCAAAGTCAAATAGGCACTCCAGTTTTTCGCGTACAACTCCTAAAGGACAAGAGACAGAAAAAAAAAGTTTCAAATAAAAGTTGAATGGTGCAATAAGCGTTGCAAACTTGCTTTAACAAAACTTTGAAAAGATTTTTAAAAAATACCCGACGGAAAAAAAACTTTTTTTAAAATTTTGATAACCGAAGTTTGCACCGCTCACTGCGCCATTAAACTTTTGTTTGAAACATTTTTTCCTGTCTCTTGTACTTTAGAAGTTATACGCGAAAAAAGTGGGAGTGTCTATTTGACTTTGAGGTTAGTTTCCACAATCTTAAAGGATAACTGGGCAGAAAAGAAACATACCGTTCTTGTCTTAACTCACTCTATAAACCCACAAAGTTGCGTTCCAATTAGCGTGTAAGGGTTCGCGGCGTTCCCTTTTTAGCGAAAGAAAAAAATAGGTACTACTACACGAGGAATTAAAAGGAAATTGTTAGATTCTTAGTATAGTACCTATAGAATAACGTTTATTAACCATGAGTGATATTGTAGAGTATTGTTGAATTCCAACAGAACTACATACACTGCAACACCTAACATAACCTACAATACCCGTCCACTTCCTTTACCACTAACGCACTCATCCTCATACCACAGAACTAAAAACCCAGCGACAATCTCGAGCCACTCGATTCGACCATCAACTCAACGGACCAACTTGGACCATTTTTTCCCCGCGGTTTCCCCTCTCCCGCACACCCGGTCCGTGGAACTCTGACCAACTTGGACCGCGGCCAAAAAGTGGACACCTGTCAGATTCGAACAACATTGTCGAAGCTGCGGCTGGTCGGAAACGCGTCGTGTCTCGTCTTGGTCGCATTAACGGACGTGCTCTTGCCGCGCGCATGCGCGCTCGGGCTTCTGGGTAGGCGCGTAGCGCTTTCATTCAAACTTCAACGAGCATGACTAACGCGGTACGCGATCCGCTGTTCGGTGCGGTCGCGCTCTCGCATTACTAATTCATGGTGACGGTGTACAATCACGTTTCCATTGTCGCCCATCAAACGGGTGGCTCCTCTTCCACGCAGCCTCGGACTACCGTTGTCTTTCATACTCACGAACGTGCAACTTCGTCACGCATTGTGCTGAGGGAGAATAAACTGAGTGAAGGGTGTATTGTGATTTTACACTGCAGTTGGTCTGTAAACTTTTTTCTGGGACCGAAGAGGACAATGTGAAGATGTATAAGGTTTTTTTGTTTTTCGCGAGAATCAGAGTAATGCTAAAAAATTCATATCTCGAGTTAGACTTTTGAATCTTCGGGACTGTGATTTATTTTGATTCCAGTAGGTGATATTGGAATTTTGAAGTAGGAAATAATAGTTGAAAAATGAATTTTTGGATACTTTTTTTTTTTAATAAGAATTGTGAGTGAGGTTCTTGTTACATTCAAATACTTAAAATACCATCGCTTATAGAGTAGTTACAATTTATTGTGGACCTCAGGAGTGCTTAGCTCGTGGGAATTGAAGTGGTCGAGTTTAATTAAACCGATTTACCAGAAATTATCGACGATTGGATGAAAGAGGCACTATAAAAAATTGGAATGTTGTAACTAAATTTCTAGCTAAACGTTCCGCCCAAACTGGGTCGTCGCATACCCGCGTCTTTTGCTTTCATCTGTAATGAAAATTCCGGGGAAGAAGTGTGCTCGACTCGCACCAGACGGTCAGGAATTAATCCATTTACCGGGAATACTTCTTGGCCTACTAAAATATTCTTAGAAAGGGTTCGAGAGCTTACCCAGTCAGCTATAAATAATATCGCGTCTACCGATATCCGCGTAGACAGATATAGACAGCAGCCTATGGAAGTAACGAAGGGAAAATTCTACGGGTGATCAGCCTTTACAAGATTTCTCTGGCGAAAGAAAATTGGGTCGCTCGTTAATTACGTCGATTAGCAGCAAATAACGTTAACCCCGGGAAATTGTTCAAATTACAGGTTCTAACGCTGGGACTCGACTTAACTCGATCCCTTGGAAGAATGAAGCTAATTTTGAGATGAAGATAATTATGATATAGAGATATGAAAAATATGAAATAATAAAATATGAAGATAATTTTATCAATTTTATCCACTGGTGATCTTCCGCGTCGAAAAAGACAGTTAATGTAACGAACAGAGTGACATTGAAGGTGTGACAGATGTTTGATAAATTTTTCACGTGAACGAGAAAAGTGCGAACTATTTTTTAGGGTGCTTATTAATCACAAAATTGCTGACAGATTTATACACCTTTTCAAAGGTTTGTTAGTCTAAATAATATCCACTATGAATAAGTTTCGAAATAGTAAATGTATTAAAGATATTGCAGGTGTGATTGACCTGTGTCACGGCAGTGCTACAGAGAACAGTGAAGCGGTGTAAGGAGAGGAGGAGCGTCATTGGTCAGACGCGCTGCATGGATCTTTACAGAGCAGAGTTATTTTAAGAATTGTTATGAGGAAAGGTTATCCAAATCAACGAGGACTTTCGAAACTTGTAATCAAACAAATGAGTAATTGTTGCTAATACTCTAGAGATATATTCAAAACCTTTCATTCGATTCATCTTCCGTTTTAATGTTTAATTCTTATGTTTTAATGATTTCTCTCTTACTGAGGTGTTCCACGTTCCATTTTGTTTTTACAACATAGAATATAAGGAACATAGAATGTTTCAAAAGAGAATAAGACTAGATGATACTTGGAATATTTCTTCAACATATGAGTGTAGATAGAACTTAGAATATTTCAGTAACATAATACGACAGCTAGTACTAAATAAAACTGTCCTACGTAATTCCTTCTATTCCAGAACTTTACTTAAACGTTCTACCTTCCACACGTCCCCGGACCTTAAAATATTCAAAGTTCCATGTATTCATATACACCAAAGAAATATTCTCAGTTTTACTCACTCCATCCTAATCTCACATCAAATAGAAATTGCAATAACTCAGTAAGACATTAGCACTTTGAATATTTCAGTAAGCTGATAAAACAAGTAAAACTTAAAAATTTTAAAACCTAATGAAACATCCCAATTTTCTTAAATCCATTATAGTTCTCAAAATATACAGACAAATACAAAACACATTGTGACGTCCCGACCCCACCATGGGTCGCGCCGGTACGTCTCCGCCGACGCCGCTAGAGGTCTACTCTTCTCGCAAGTCCTATCGTCTACTCTCGATCGTATATATACAAGTTCCAAGTTTATTTCCTCTTAGTCCCCGTGTGTCTAGGGCACGGGGCCATCAGCTATAGCCCTACTGATGAGTCTGGCTGACGGTCCCAAGACGAAACGCACATCTCTTCTTTTCCTTTCTCCATCTTTTTAAATTGCCAATCCACCTGCCCCGCACAGTTACTCTAACATCCGTGACCGGCCTTAGGGATTGCGGTTGCGCTGTGGAGGCGACGGGGCAAGATCCCCTCTTTACGTTGCGAAGTCAATCATCAATCATCAATCTCAAATCTCGATTTCGGACGTAACACACATCAATCTTTAATCCGCACTTTCACCCCAAAAACGATACTTTCACTAAATTCCTCCAAGCCCACAAGTTTCCCGAAAAATGGTAACTTTCAGGTGGCCGAAGTTCCTTTGCAAGCTAAGCTGCAACAAAGGGCAAAATACTCCATTAAATTCAGCCTGGCTTTACGTTATCAAGAGTCCCGGCGCCGTTCCTCGACTTCTCCCAGCTTTAGCCCCTAACGAGACACCGTATTAAGTCAATAGCTCCGAACTTTCGCAAAGTAAAGCGCATAATACCGCGTCATCGTCAGTCGCGACACCGTCGAGCAGCATCCGGGGCGCTCCTGGATCCGAACACCACCCTCGATCCCTCTATCGCGCTGATAAAGGGATCCCCAGCCAGTTTCCCGATTCTTCCTCTTTTAGCGTCACTAAAGAAAAGAAGCCGGCGACGGCTATCCATGGAAACGCATGCAGGCGAATCCTCGCCGGATTGCAGGGTCGCTCGCGTGCCACAGGGTAGGACAGCCCCTCGTGTATTATTAATCCTCCGCGGAACGCTCGCGTAATCGCGCCGGCAACAATATCCCTGGGCACGTGGAACGACCCCAGCCGCTTTATCGCTTCAGATTCCATCCTCAAAAGGGATCAGCCGCGTAATGATACGGAGGAAGAACGAGTCGGCGGAAATTAGAAGTGCGTTCCAGCTTTATGCGCGCCTCGTTTCTTGGTAATTCGCATTCAGCTATTTCAAGCATCATCGTGCAGCCCGGGCTGCCACGGGGCAACGTACGAGAAGCTTTCCACTTTTCCTGCCTTCGTTTATTAAGCGGGAACGAAAAAAGAAATTCCTTCGCCCCGGTGCGCCGCGTTTGTTTGTCCGGCCCGCATTTTACTTCCTTCCCGCGGTGATCGTTGAAAGCAACAGTGCTCAAAGCGGTTTGGGGGTCTAAATACTTTGGGTCAGGTGTGTTTTATTAGGTCACTGGGGTGAGCTCCTCTTGGACAGACTTTCAGTGATGGGACTTTGAAGATATTCAGCTCTGCGCCTCGAAGAACATCGGTACAGTAGTTGGCTGTTAAGAATAATAGCACACTGGCGCAAATTAACTCAACTCTTAGAAATCTTGCCGACTGTAAGAACGAAGTTGGATACAGCCGACAGAATCTTTAAATTATACTGAATTCATTCTAAGAGTAACCTCGGTTCCACGCAGGAATGACTCTGAGGAGGCGGTGTGCAACGTCCGACTCCCCAACTTAACCGCCTACAGCTAGCTATACCTCCTGGATTGGTAGGAGAAACTGACAGGGATAGGCGCTACGAGCAATCACATGCGTCAGGTCCGTACCGGGTTGCCAGGAGTACGTCATATAACCCCGTCCCTATTGGTCCCGACTTCTGGCATCCGCCGGTACATATATACTATAACAACAATTCTTGTGCGCAAACTATGTGAGGGGATTCCCTCTCCTCTCTACAACTTCTTACGACGTCGGAACCCGTGCCTGTCGCTACTTTTGGACATCCCTTGGTCAGAGATGGGTAAAGACACGAATTTTTTAATTTATACACGACACGTGTTTTAAATGTCGTAAATGAGTCATAAATGTCGTATATCTGGAATGAAAATAACTAACCTATAAAACATTTTTCGTATTGGTTATTAAGAAGTGCCAATTTATTAATAATTATAATTCTGATTAAAAAAATTAAATTAAATTAGGTTACACTGACGAAAAATGGATATTGAAAGGTTAGTAAAAGAAATGCATAATATTGGGAAACCAAGAATTTCGATACGCCAACTAGTAACAGAAAATTGAACTACTACAA
Source organism: Andrena bucephala (assembly GCA_947577245.1). NCBI lineage: Eukaryota > Metazoa > Arthropoda > Insecta > Hymenoptera > Andrenidae > Andrena > Andrena bucephala. The sequence continues at coordinate 2,176,004 of OX387717.1, read as the reverse complement.
TAATTAACACCACGCTTTTGAATACTTTTTTGGGGTTAGGGAAGTGGCGATTATATCATATGTAGTTTTCGACGTATTCTACAGTATTCTATAGTATTCGCATGCAACCAACAAGCGAGTCAGAAAGAACTATATTTTTCCAACACTTTAAATATTGAAACCTTAAAAAATAATGAATATTTCTATTTACTACATTTGGGACAAATGACACGTATGAAATGGGCATAAAACGACATATTATACGTACATTTGCGACATGTCGTAAATGTATTCAGCGACGCGATGAAAAATACCGACCCACCACTGCCCTGGGTCCGTAGAAAGTGGTAGGGCCTGCGCAGATCCGTCGAGAATCGATAAAGCGGCGTAGGGATTATACTCTTAGAACGAACGGAGTGTAGAGGATACATCACCGCGCATATAAACGTCCGAAATCGCCGTTTCTGAACGAGAAAGGGATCGATCATCTTTGGCCCCGTCCATCGATCCGGATATCCTGTAGTCCCTATAAAACGACAGGTTACAGTCGGCGGACCCTGCCCCAGACGCGTGGGGACTGAGGGGCATAAACTTGGGACTTGTGTATATATACGAACGAGACTGGGACCTGCCACTTGCGAGAAAGAGTTTGAAAGATTAGACCTCTGGTGGCGACGGCGAACACTAACAGTCATAATCCCATGGTGATATGACACCTAAAAGCCGTCGCGCATGTTTGCGAAGTGCGGTGATACGAAGAGAAAAGTTTAGAAACAATTGATGACCGAAGCGCCGCGACAATTCTATTTCGATTCCATTTCATCAATCCAAGGGGTAATTGCTAGAAAGGTGACGAAGGCGCAGCGTAGTCATTGCAAATCTTGAGGAGGGGGAATGGATGAATTTTATTAACGTAGCAGCAAGAAATTCCTGGCTTCATGTCTGCCACGCCGCGAATTCGTTGAAGCCCGTTACTCTTGCCTCCACGATAATTGAAACGCTCAAGGTACCGGGGGTTCTGGCGGGGAAACTTTACCAGATACTTTTCCTTCCTTCGGGCGATCGATCGCGCGAAGAAGTTCCCTGGGCGAAGGAGGGGGCAGGCGACGACGGGCGTTTCTTACTTTCCGCGATTAAAATGATCCCCAGGGAATATCTCGCAGTGGCTTTTTTTCCTCGGCGACCGAGATGAATAATTATTATTTCGTGGCGCCGGCAACCGTGGAATCTTCCGCGGGGTCGAACTCCTCTCAAAGCCGCCTCAAAGATTCCGACAGACACGGTGGAGCAGGAGGAAGAAGAAACGCAGCTTGATAATCAGAGGTATTCTTAAACGCCTCGTCCCAAGGGCTAATCTCGGGATTTGCTATCGGGATAGCGGATGTGCAAGATACATTCGAAATTATCACTGAAGTGCTGGGCGAATCTTGTGGCAAGTGGACAGTAGCTTTGATGCATAAACATTTATACAAAGCAGGGAAGGAAAGAATTACTAAGATCTAACGTGCCAAAAAAGATAATTACTTTGGTGAAGAGAATGGTTCTGAACGTGTGGCAGATGTTTGATAAATGACTCACGTGAAAAAGAAACATTCAAAGTGGAGAGTAGATAACTTTGAAGTTTAATCATTTTTGCAGAGAAGGATAGAACACAATTAATCACAATTTATTGTAGGATAATTCTATCAATTTTATGCACTTATGATTTTACGCGTTGAAGAAGACTAAGTCAACCCTTTGATAGTTTAGAAAAAGAAAAGAAAAAGAAAATATAAAAAAATATTAAGTAAATAAATAAATGAGATATTATTGCTGGAGCGCACTGTAGGTTTGTGTATCCCGTGCTTCAAAACCTAGCACACGGAGCGCAATTATGAAAAAGGTAATTGTAAAACATGCGTTTTTACACTTTTTTATAATAAACGAAAATACTTTAGAACATAAATAAATATACAGTTTTTGAATGGGAACTTGAACTTTTATTAAACTGTCAAAGGGTTAATATTACGAACAGAATGGTTCTGAGCTTGTGATAGATGTTTCATAAATGTTTTACGTGAAAAATAAAATATCAAACTATTTTTCATGGTGTTTATTAATCACAAAATTGTACAATCTTTAGTCCACCCTTTCAATGTTTTATTAGCCTAAACAAAATCTACTGCGAAGAAGTTTCGAAGCAGTGCACTTATTAAAAGGCAGATGAAATAGGATGTTGAAAGTATGATTGACTTGTATCACTGCAGTGCTACAGAGACCAGTGCAACAGCGCAAGGAGCGGAGGAACGTCATAGGCCAGACATACCCGACGAATCTTTAAATTCAATTTTCCTGAAAACTAAGCTTCTTATGAAAAACTTTTATTCTATATTTTCTGTTTAATTTTACATGTAGACTCGCCCTCTGCAGTGGTTCTACCCCCCCCCCCCCCCCCAAGCTGAATAATACACAGAACTTTCACCAAAAACATCACTCCAGATTTTTTTCGTAGGTGTCACTCATAGGATTATTTGCAAAAACAACCCCAAAAATGTGATTCCTTTATTTCCACCCTTAATGATTGATCTACAATTTAAAAAAAATATATATATGTACAGTAGAACTAAAAACTTCCTACTACGTGCGTTTTGAAGCATTCAAATATTTTAAATAATTTTTTAGAAAAACAATGGTAAAATTTACGGCTGTTATCCCCATATCATCCTAACAAAAAAGAGAGAGTAGAGCCCTTAAATTTCTCTTAGTAGTTTTTTCGGCAAAGACAATTATTTGGTATACATAAATACCTACTGAAATTGGTGCTGGGGCCATTTTCCCTACCCGTAACTAGACCCTTTCACTATAAAACTTCCTATAAAATTACCTATTCCCCGCGATGCAACCCCTAATAAATTACTCCCCAGAGATTTAATCAGAAGCTGCCATCTTCGAGGGCCGTAAAAATTTCGTTTCGTGCCAGTTTTGACCGATCGCCAGCTTGTCAAAGTTCCACCTGAATATCTCTGGCTTGCTTTACTCCTCCACCGCGCCAGGGTGCAGAAACTTAGAGCAAAGGGTGCAGCGATCGCAGGCAGGCCTGGCAACTGCCTCGCCGCCTCGGCTATCGAAAGCAGCGCGGAAGTCAAAGGTGAACACGCCTCATGTTTTTAACGCGCGTGAATGGAAAAACACTGGCCGGAGGTGAAGGAGGCGGGGAGTGTAGTCGGAGATAAAATATACACGTGTCCATTCATCCGGATGAAAAGGTTCGTTATAGGGGCAATTACTGTGGCGGAGCGGTGCGCTGACCTCTGGCAACCGCCGCTTCTCACACCCCCTCCCCGGGTTCGTACACCTTGCCCGACAGCCCTCACGGCTCTCTGCATTTTAGATTAGTTTCGAGTCAGCCCCGCTGAGCGAAAGCAGCCGCCTGCCCGCCGATAAGAGGATTAACCGATAGGGTAATAAGGAGAATGCCACGCGAACCTGTACCCCCAACCCCTACACTCTTTTTTGCAACCATCTTCTTTCCTTCTCTTCCTTCGTTGCTCCTCTTTCGAAAGAGAACATTGTTCGCTTTTGCGGAATCGGTGTTGTCCGGGCGACGTTGTTTGTTTTGTGAGTGTACGTATGTCAATGGAGGGTGGAGTTAGGGGTAGGCACGAGTGGTTATGTTTTCATATTTTGCTCCGAGATATTGTGTTACCCAGCGTCGGTTGAAAGGAAAGTTAATTAGCTAATTAATTATGTGGATCAACCGTTTGCCTCTGATCGTTGAAATATTGTTACAGTATTGTATGTTATACTGCAAAGTCTTGTTGCAATTATAATGGAGTTTGTAATGGAATTTTCGTAGTGAAACTAAATTGCATAATGGCTTGTTTGTTTGGTTTGATCGTGTGGATTTGGGCCGGTTGGAAAGGCTTTGAATTTTCATTTTGTAGGAAACAATATATGTACCTACGTACTTGGTTATATCCTACTGCAAATAATGTTGGCAAGTATAGTTTTGTATCCTCATTTTACACATTTGTTGTAATTTTGCATAATTCGTTGATACAAGAGACGGTGGAAGATTTAAAAAAAAAAACACGTAGTCCGTAAGTATGATTGTACAAAGATGTCAGAATGTCCACGTACCTAATGATGAATATACAATAGTAGAAGGAGGTGATGCTATCTACTAACATCCATCAAAATGTGTTTTATGAATATTCGAACACTGCGTGAAGCATAGTTTTTATTTTATGGATGAAACATGAGTATTTTTAGCTGAAAAGAAGTGTTTTCATCCATAAAATAAATACTATGAATTGGAAAAACAAATGCTTCGATTAAAGACTAGATTTGAATGTCTAGAAGAAACCTACAAAATTTCAGAAAGATTGGTGAAGCGGTTTTGGAGAAATCGTGGTCACCGGTGTAAAAACAGCTTCCGGGAAATCAGTTGTAATTTTGCAATAACTAAATATTTTTATACCAAAACATAATATAATAACCTGTTAAAGTGTCCCTCATCTGAATACAAAAACCATTGCATAAATATATGCATGTACTTTCTGAAATAAATTCCCAAAGAATCGATTCTTTTTCTACCTCCTGAGGCGAGCTAACCCCTTAAAGCTAGTAGACTAGTTTAAATGTGTCATACTGTGAATATCATAACAGTAGTTAACCCTTAAATGACGAATGGCTAACAAGTTACCAACATGGTGGATACAGAGTCTATTTTAACCTATAAAATAATTTTACTTACACATATCCTAGTTTCAGCTTTTATATTAAATTTTTATCTTGTTATAATCTAACGTCCTTATCTTTTTTAAGACGTGATATTAATAAATGGTACCATACGAGTAAGGGTTATGGAACCCGGTAGGCGAGGATTTAGGGTAACTAGACCACGGTGAATCCATCATATTAGTCGTAGAACTAATCGCGTATCGGGGCACTGACAGCGGAACAAGCAATTCCGAATCAATCTCCGGGGATCTGACAGTGGCTGCGCCTCTCATTTTTCTCCGGGTGCAGGCAAATCGATAGCTTTATCCGGTAAAGTCACCAGCGGGGCCGCAACAAACGCGAAATTCCATTTCCGTGGAGAGCAACCGTGTAACCTACTTCCTCTCGCGTAAGCAAAGCCCCTGGCTTACTCAGAACAAAACACGAACCCTCTTCTAATGGAGATTAATATACCGGCGAACGGAGAAGGCTGAGACTCCCATGCCGGCAAATCAATTTCGTCCGATCGACGCTTCAAACAGATTTCCGGCGGTCGAATCGGCAGTTCAATGAAGAAGGATTCAGTCTTTTTGGGGTATGTAGTCATTTTTTTTATGGGGATTGGTTTTAAAGGTATCGGACTGGGGATCGTTCGAATTCAAGGACGTTTGATTCGGTGCTCTTATACTATAAAGCAGAATGTTTATATGTTTATGTGTTTGTCTGTCGCCTAAAAACTTTCAAAGGGTAAACTCTGAGATCATGAAATGCACCTCAGCTCATTGTGCCTGGTTACTCCAGATGAATGTGACTATTTTCAAAAAAAATTTTTTTTAAATATTTATAAAATCAGAATCTAAATTCGGGGCGAAGCCGAGTAGTAAAGGTAGTGTTCGATAAGGGGGCGATCGATACGGTAATGTTAGAATTCGAAAGCTTTCGATTCGGTAAAGCTACAATTTGGAAGCGTTCGACCCGGCAATGGTCGGATTTGGAAGCGTTCGAATCAGTAATGTTCAAATTTCAATGCTTTCGAGTCGGTAGCGCTACAATTTGGAAACGTTCGATTCGGTAACGCTACAATTCGAAAGCGTTCGATCCGGTAACGATGGGATTTGGAAGCGTTCGATTCGATAATGTTCACATTCCAAAGCTTTTGATTCACTGACGTTACAATTTCAAAGCGTTTGACTCGGTAACGATCAAATTTGGAAGTGTTCGAATGGTTAACGTTCAAATTCGAAAGCACTCGGTTCGGTAACGTTACAATTTGAAAGCGTCGATTCGGTAACGCCTACGATTCGAAAACTTTCGATTCGGTAACGCTCAAATTCGGATTCATGAAAATTAACGAAGAAATCTCAAATAGAAAGTATTCGACTCGAGAAAATTTGAACTAAAAAGCATTCAAATTGAAAACCATCTATTCGAAAGTGGTATGGAAATAGCATTCTTCCTAAAAAATGCAAGCTTTAACTAGCGTTACCTTCGCAGAGCTATAATTGAACACGCCCAAGTTAAATGCAGAACTTCCGCAAGAAAAACTCGCAACATAGACCCCAGGCTTAGTTTTAAAATTGTGTCCCACTCTCCCGCGGAAATAAAGTCAGAATTATGGCTAAGTAACGAGAAAACTTCTGCTCTAAAATGGGATTGACAATTTTAGTGCGAGCCCTCCTTGCCTGGCGGATGTGCAGTGGGATTAAAACGAATGGATTTATATAAATTTCACGGAGGCTGAAGCGGGGCCCTACTTAAGCCGGCGCAGGTCGGATACAGAGGAACTAGAATTTTTCCCTCCACTCGCAGCGATAGAAATCAACTGTCTTCGTTCTCGTTAGAAGTTTTATCGCGCGTAGAAGCGTCGGGCATCGAAGTTTTCGAGGCAAAGTGGCCGTGTCTCTTAGAATTACGCGCTGAGGATGGGAATGAAGTGGAGGGTGAAAGTGTCGGCACAGGGCAGCGAGTTAATTGCATTAAAGATTCCGTACACAGATAAATTAGCTACCCCATCTAACGGAGAGTAATTATTAAAGCGATAACTGCTAATAACGGTTTTACAGCTCTTTCGCTATCCGACCCCTTCGAGTTATCCCGTAACGAAGATCCAGTAATTAAAACCCCTGCTATAAAGTACCTCCGCCTGACTTCTTTGGTATATTAACGTGGCCATTAAAACTTTCTTGTTCGGTACGGGTTAAGCCAGTACATTATGTTACAATAGATAAATTACAAAGAAAAAGTAGTATGAAAAATCTGGGTAATCATAATAGTCGGTTCGATGGAAGTTACGAACAAACTGAACACGGCTTAAAAGTTTAACTTGCAGCTTGGGTACATACGTACTTTGGGTTTATTCAGAGCTCGTAATGTACTAAAAGTGATTAAAATAATTCGTGCATTTTCCATAAAAAAAAAAGGCTGTTAAAAGTGATGAAAAGATTTGGAAACATCAAGATTCGTAAAGTGCTTTTGGCTCTCAGCCAGCTGGTAGCAATACCTTGCTACTAGATGGCACTGGTGCTCTCCTTTGTTCGGACATGCGCAGTTAGGGGAATCACTACTCCTAGGTTCATCTAGACCACCTACACTTTTGCTTTCATACTCAACGCTGCAATTAATTTAAAACCGCTTAATGAAGGGAGTTAAAGAAATTAAGGTCTTCTAACAAACACCTCTTCGACGTTCTATGCAGGAAGATCGTGCTCGTACCCTCGATTTTCCCGAAACACCTGCCACGGGTCAGAAGTTGGACACGGATTACTCAGATACTGCAAATAAACCGTGGATTCAAAGCGCGCGGCTCGTTTTTCAGCTGTTCGATAACCCCGCGTCGTTGTGCTCGTCGTAACGACCCCTGGGGCGGGCGTTCGACGTCATTAAAACAACCGGGACAAGTCAACACGGCAGGCTTCCTCTTCTCCTTTTTTCTCGTCGCGCGGCGACGCGCAAATGAGCGCGCTCGCTTCCGCGAACAAAGTTCCGTGCGCGGGGGTTAGATTCGACAGGGGGAAGGGAAGGGAGGCCGACGGAGGGAGGTAAACATTTTAGCGCGATTGAAAAAGTTGAAACATTAACGAGCAACGAAAAGGGACGCGGGGAGAGCGTGTCTTTTGAAATCACCACTACGTCGAAACGGGTGTAACTAAATCCACCGCCATGGCCCTATCGATGCTCGAGAATTATCGAAAGGTCTTTCGGAGTCTCGCTTCTTGTCCCCGTCGAATTACACAAAATTCTCGTTGTAGGCTCGGGGCTGGCGGCGAGCTTACAACGCGTAGCGTCGACTATTCCGAGTCGCCAATAAGAGTGCTGCGCCAGTGAGAGAAGCAAAGCTTCTCCCAGTCTCGACCGAAGAATTCCAAGAAATGGTTGGAATAGCGCTCGAGCATACAACGCATAGTCGAAATGAGCTTATAATGAGATTTTCCGTAGTGAGACGGAGATTCCTATGGTAGTCATGGGATAATAGGGATTATAGATACAATGTAATTGTTAATGTAGCATTAAGGTGGCCTTTATTTCCAATGTCCGATTTCCATTTCATAAAAAAATAGTCCCTGAAGTTTATATGCGCCACCTTTACGGCGTAGCGTATTGCCTATGCGCGCGTAGAGCGGACTTCTCTATATTCAAACGCTGTTATCTAAAAAATGGTTGGAAGCACGACAAAATTATATATACAACAATTGTAGAAAATCGAATGCTCTTTTAATTTTATTTGAACAAAATTTCGATAGGGCTTACCATTTTTGAGAAATTATGTAACTCCAAACCGTTGATGAATTCTAAACTTTAAGGCCTGGTTGGCGCCCTTTCCTGTTGCCCGATTGCAATAAATTTTTCCAGGGACTATTTTTTTTATGAAATGGAATTCCACGCGTGCAATTCCCACGAAATTTTGCAAGCATCCCCACACATTTCTACTTCAGAATAGAGATATTAAGAACAAAAACGGACTGTCGCAAATTGAAAAAAAATGAATAGTACAACTATTTGGAATACATCACTCCTACCAATTCAATTTCGCAAAAAATGTGTGTTAGTCCGTTTTGGTTCCCAGTGCCTCAATTATCCATAAGCCCATCATACCCCCCCCCCCCCTCCCCCCAATATAATTCCAATTTCCAATTAAATCCAGAATTCTCCTCGTCGTCGATTCAATTCAATTTACCTCAAACTCAGTTCCACCGCAAGCCAAAGCCAAGTGGCCCCACGTCCCCGCCTCACCGCCCTCATATTCCCACAGAATAAACAAGTGATTTCAGATTCGTCAACAGCCCACAAGATGAACGACCCAGCTGGGCCACTCGTAATCCACGTTCACATGAAGATAACCACGAAGAGTGACGAAGCTGGACTTATCATCGGTGTAAACCTAGTCCAGTTACGGTGATTGCCGAGATAAGCTCGTGTTAAAACGTGCCAGTAGCAGTCACCTCCTTACCAGAGCGCGATTAATGCCAGCAGGCATATCTATTCGACGTTTATGCGGGCGCATAAACGGTGCATGCATTCTGCACGTCACTGTTCAAGCCTTTACGGTATCCATTATGCTGGACACTCGGCCGGGCGACGTATTAAACGGGCAGCCAGTTCCGTGACTAGGCAGAATTCAATTTCGAGCGAGGCAGTCCGCCTCGTGTCTCGCGAAAGAAGTTCTTGCGTAGCTCGCACGCCACCGGTGGCTCCTATTAGAGCCTCTACTGCGGTAATTTACTCAATTATCAGATAGAGGGTAACGGGGTCGTTTCATCGATAGAGAGGACGGAGGCAACCCCCTTTTCCAGGCAAGTGTGTTTGGGATTAGAGGTACCTTTCAATTTGGGCTGAAGCTCCGTGTTGGATATATAATATTTCAACATATCACGAACTCGTTTCATATAGAAAATTAGGTGCCCAAAGACCAGTGTATTTGGGATTAGAAAGATACCTATGTTTCTTTTTGTTCTAAAGCTCTAGTTGGATGTTAGATGTCTCAATCTATAAGTGTGACAATCGTTTACGAATTCAGCTCATCTAGAAAAGTAGGTGGCCACAGATAGGGTTTGTCGGTTTTTAAAAACCGGGTTTAAAAACCGGTTTTTATTTATGAATTTGTAAAATTCGAAAAACGGTTTTAAAATTTAAAAAACCGGTTTTATATACTAGAATTAATATGCAGAAATGAATGAATTATTTAATTAATAACGTTAACATTTTGACTTGAAATCGCCTCGGACACAAGCATAATGTAGTAGGTAGGTAACAGTTTAGTCATTAATGTAAAACTAATCTTCAGGAGTTCATATTTTCTGAAGAAAAATACTAAATGGAATAAAGATTTATAATTTGGTACCACTGCAAAAGATTTATATTTTGTGCGGATTTTAGTTTATTTCTTTTTCTTTTGGTTTTGAGTGCAGTCTCTTTGATTGTGTTATAGCTTTGTGCATCCATAAATATTAAATAAACTCAAAAATTGTATGGATTTGTACGGATTTTAGTTAATTTAATTTTTATTTATTTCTTTGGTTTTGTATAGATAGAGTATATTTTATTTTGTTATATTTTTGTAATTCCATAAATATTAAGGAAACTGAACATTTTTAAAATAAGTACGAATATTTATTTACTATTTTAATTATATATTTTTTGTGAAAATTCGAAAACCGGTTTAACCGGTTTTTTAGGAATAGTGGAATTCGAAAACCGGTTTTTTCAAAAGTCGGTTTTTATATAAACCCTAACCACAGATTAGTGTATATGGGATTAATGAGATTGATTTCTCTTTCTTCGGTAGCTTTGTGTTGAATATTAGATGTCCCAACCTTTGAGTGTGACAATTACCTACGAACTCAGCTCATCTAGAAGATAAGGTGCCCAGAGATGGTCCAGGGGCTCACTGGAATTTTTTTTGTATTCTTTGTTGCTCTCCACAAGTCTGTTTTTTTGTTTCTTAAACCAGAAGAAGTGTGTATATCAAAAACTGGCCCATATTTACAGTTCGCTACGATTTGCAACATTATTTTACACAATTAAGTGTATATTATTCCTTAATAGCACAAAAATATGTTTTCGTATCAGGTATAAAAATGACTTCCACTATTACCTCCTAAATCTACGAGGACGTCAGCTGGGGAATCGTTAATTGGAAAGCAGACAGAATCTCTTTTCGATGCCCCTAAAAGTAATTAATCCCAGCGACCTACAAATATTGTCCGACCAGGCTCAATTTTTGCACAGGTGTAAGTTGACACGTTTGGAACAAAATCAACCTCGTGAAAAATCTACAATTTATATTTGAAAAAATTTACCACCCTAACCTACATTCTTGTCGACGCTTTCTAATATCACAGTATCATCAAGAAAAACTATCCTCGTCCCGCATATAAAATAAATTACTGAGAATTATAACTTCCTTGCTATTAAATTTATTATAAAATCCCAGTCAGACACCCCATCTACTTACAAGGAGAGGTTCCCAGGTGTCCGCCTCCAATTGCTTTGAATTTTGGATATGTTTTAGAGGACCGAAAAATAAGATATGCGTGTTTTTTTATAGCGGCCCGTTTTCATATTTAGGGTGTGAAATCAACCCCCAAATTTATAAGATTTTCAGGTGTTCATCTCCGATTGCTTTGAATTTTGGATGTGTTTTAGAGGACCGAAAAATAAGAAATACGTGTCTTTTTATAACGGCCCGTTTTCATGTTTAGGGGGCAAAACTACCCCCCAAAGTTCATAAGAATAATTGGTGCCTGCCTCCGATTGCTTTGGTTTTTGGATATGTTTTAGAGGACCGAAAAATTAGAAATACGTGTTTTTTTATAACGGCCCGTTTTCATATTTAGGGGTGAAACCACCCCCCAAAGTTCATACGGGGTACAAAAATTGTGTGGAGTAAAACTTGATATAAATTTAATTTGCGTCATAACTTGCTGTATGGACGATGTTCTTGTCGTCAGTCACCGTTATTAGGGGTAACTATCAGGGGTGGTTTCACCCCCTAAATATGCAAACGGGTCAAAATAAAAAGACACGTGTTTCTCATTTTTCGGTCCCCTAAAACATATCCAAAATTCAAAGCAATCGAAGGCGGGCGCCAACTATTCTTATGAACTTTGGAGGGTGGTTTCAACCCCTAAACATTCAAGCAGGCCAAAATAAAAAGACACGTATTTCTTATTTTTCGGTCCTCTAAAACATATCAAAAAACCAAAGCAATCGGGGACGAACACCTGAAAATCTTATAACTTTGGGAGTTGGTTTCACCCCCTAAATATGAAAACGGGCCGATATAAAAAAAACACGTATATCTTATTTTTCGTTGCTCTAAAACATATCCAAAATTCAAAGCAATCGGTGGCGGACAGCTGGGAACCTCTCCTTATTAGTACCGAAACACCTCAGCCATCTTAAAACACGTCCCAGCGCCGTGGACCAATTCACACCCATACAAGGAAGCTGCTCCGCCACTTTGATCTTTCAAAGAATCAGGAACAGCTTTGCAGCGAGAATTCCCTTAAAAAAAGGCGCAGCTGCATAAATTCCGCGGCGTCCCGGGGTACCGTTATCAGTGCCCGAAGCCTGATATATACCATTCCGCCTGGAGGCAATAAAGCGACCCAGTAGCGGAGAAGATAATCAAAGGACAATTGTTCCGGGAATTATTCGCGAAAACGAGGAGGTCGAACGAGTCGATGGTTTAAATACTTGAAAAAGAACGGCGGAGAGGAGGGAGATCGGGAGGGTGGGCCGACGAAGGGTGGGTCGGTGGGTCAGCCCCGGGGGCAAGACGGTTAATGGCTCGCGTTGAAATATTTCCGTGTTAGAGGCGTCCTGGGTTCGGCGCATGGCTAATGTTATTGGCCTGTCGAGATACGGGGCTTATCTAACTGCGGGTATACACCTAGCGACACGCACGTGCTGGAACAGCTACCTACGCCTTTACTTCCTGCACAATGGACACGCAACACGGGCCGGCGCAATTACAATCCTCGCCCGATTTAGCCTTCCCTGGGCAGAACGGATCTTGGGAGGAAACGCTGTCGCTGATGCTTCAGTCGTTGAGGGAACATTCTAGATTCACCGTGAAAAAAGTGGATTAGGCACTTGTGCTTCGTGTGGAGTTAATTATTTAATTATTTATTCTTTTAATTTAATAATTGAATTATGAAACGCGATAAACGAAGGATGTCTTTAAACAAAGAAACACTTCAAATTTCAAAGTTTGATTTTGGCAATGCCGAACCTGATTTTTGATGTTAGAAAAAATGGTAATTATGCAAGTACATTAATTGTTAATATAGGAATAGAGAAGAAGCTGATGTTAATTTTGATTTTATTTATCTAAGAAGCGTGTGGTTTTATAGGAACTTCACAGTTTGTTCCTTGTTAAATTCCATTTTTACAGTTTTTTTTAAATGAATGTTACTTCTATTATTGCAAACAGTCTGTATGTTTTTTTTAATTTCCAAAAATGGTATCATATACAAACTTATCAATAGTATGGAATAAATATAAGATTTTACCAACAAGCATGGTAGGCTTTATAGAAATTTCGGGCAGTGTATGTATGTTTAATTTGGTGACTTTTTGGGGCTTCTCTTTTGGAGGTGTGGAAGAGGAACGGATTTGGAAATTACTTGAAACTGGACGTGATCATGGACAGGCATTGGATGTCAATCAGCCTAGAATCAGTCTAATCAGCTCGCTTTGTGGTACATAGACACTGGGACATTGCGAATTCTCGTCAGACCATTGTCACATTTCAATCTTCCTATTAGTCGTCATTGATCTTCCGATAGAGAAATACTTGTAAGTGATCAAGGAAACAGAAAATGTATTATCATATAAAATCAAATATTCCACTCCACCAAACCAACAATGACAACACCCTAAATTCACAGAAGCTCAAAGCAAGTAGAACAAAAAAATCATCACCAGTTCTATTATCAGAAAAGTGACGTTCTGCTATACTACACTATATTAACTCCCCAAGAAGAGATTTTATCCGTCAGTTCATCCAAAAACGCCACCCCTAAATCCCGCTAATACAGGCATCCCATTCAACGCGCATGCGCAACACGGTTAACTTATTAAAGCAGTCCTTTACGTTCGACGGAAGAACGCGGTGCCTGCGCGCTCCACATTTCCGGGAGGAGTCGTATGAAAGCTCGAGGAGGGTTCACTAGGTGGGATACACCCTCTCGGCGATGGAAATTCTGAAAAAGTTTCGCCGCAGCGGGGTTTATGCGCGTGTAACATCCTTCTTACGGTGCATAGGTAACGCGAGTGGGCGGGCCATAGCGCTGCCTTATCTACTAAGTAGTTATGCCCTGCGATATGCACGCGCGCTGGAGCAGCAAACTCCTCCAAGGCTCTCTATTATGCCCGCGACCCCCACACACGCATGCATTTCGCGGGACTAACGATTCCTATCTTCTTATAAATTTATGTCTCATTTATACCGTGACACGGGGCTGTTGCACGGCCCAACGACGCGCGATTACACGCCCGATCGCTTTCACAAAGAGGACTGCCTGGGGATTAACAGCCAGCGTTTCTAATTATCATTGTTCCTCGTGTTCTGAAGCACGCGAGCAGACAGAACGGTGGTAGCAGGCGGAATCATTGCTACGGAAATTTTGCCAAGGGTGTAACTTTTCAGTTGGTTTATTCGAGAATCATCGGGGATTTCGGAATGCTGGGGTAAGTTTATGATCTACTTCACAGTAACCTTTCTGTGCATTCTAATAGGTCTACGACTACGAGATGCTGTGCAGATTTATGCGGGCCTCCACCTCGTGATTCTTTTTTTTTTTTTATTTAATGGGAAGTACCATTTAGTTACGACGAAGCCTGTAACTAACTAAGGAAGAGACAATCTGTAATAATTAACCTGTGTAACGGAGAAGAAAAATATACAAAATCGTTTCGCGGCATGGAAACTAGAGTAGAACATAGAATAAGATATATACATAAAGAAGATAAAGTAATTAAGAAAATAAAAGTAACGCTATGGTATATTATACACTAGCTTAATAATAACTTGTGTCTTGAGTCGTTGAGCCACTGATTAAAAAGGTCGAAGCAGGGAAAAGAACAGTGTGCCATTTTGCAGCATCTATAAATAGGATCACCCGTACCGTAATAAGTCTTGGGGCAGCTGATCCGAAAGTAGGACTTATGAAGCATGTTGCGTGACAACGCACATAAATTGATAGATCTCAATAAATAACTGCAATCGATGATGGTAAATTTACTGCGCCCTTTTCTTATGTATCCTCCTATTTTATACAACTCTGTTCCTTCTAATATAAGTACCTTCTCTGCCGGCGTTTACTTCCTTTGAACATAGTGCTGGGTCTTTTATCCTCTCACGGTTTCCTTAAGCTTCCTTAATCTTTCCCACGCTTCTCCTTTTTCCTGCCTTTCTACCTTGTTTATTGTCTTAAATATCTCATTCGATTAGGTAGTAGAGACAATTACAATTCACCATTGTAATTTGTCATTTAAATGGTGTAGCACTGTCATATATTATTAGTATTATTTTTCTCGATTTATTTTATTGTATTTTATAATAATGGCGAAAAGGAAGTTTGAACTGTGAACAATAAGGGAATATCTTAAGATTTGTATTCAATAAATCGTGGGTTTGTAAAATACACCAGTGATACCAAGAGAATAGGTACGTAAAGCGTAGTTTGACTTGTAAAATTTAAAGTGTGAGTTACAAATTTTTTTCCCCACCACTGTATGTAAATTAGCTTGTGACGATTCTGGAGACGTGGAATCGAGACGGAGTATTTCAGCGTGGGGAAATATTCATGCGTAACGAGTGGGGGTAGCATCAGATGACGAGCATCATCGCTTTCAAACTTCGTTTAGAGGCTATTGAAAGTTTTAATGGATGAATCGCTTTAGGGGACGCACTTTTACTGGATAAATCGCGTTAAAAACTGTTAATTAGTAATTCGATTGCGGGACAGCAGAAAGTTCTGGGGAACGAATCGTTGGCCGATCATTCGGTTAACTGACGGTGATGTAATTAACCGCCAATATACGCGCGTGCGGTTAATTAATAATTGCGACGTTTACACAGCTCTGAACCGCGTTGTCGCGTTAATTGAAACTCGACGTTAGCGCGGTTAGCGCGCAGCTGACCGATAGGTACCGATGGCCGATCTAAAATCGATTCGATAAACGGGTCGAACCGTCTGAGGAGTGACGGTGGAAATCGATGTGCTGCTGAGTAATTAACAGACGTCATATCCCTTGGCAATTATATAATAATTGTGGCATAATCTAATGTTACGCGAAATCTCGATTAAACGACGTACAGAATTTTGAATACGTGAGGTTGAATATTCGTAAAACGTTTGTGTTGGGGACTTAAAGTATTGGACTTATTTCGTGACGCTCCAATTTGAAAGCGCCCGATTCGGTAAGGACCGAATTTAGAAGCGTTAAATTCGGTGACGTTCGAATTCTGAAGCGTTCAATTCGGTAACGTGCAAATTCGAGAGCATTCGATTCGGTAACGCTACAATTTAGAAACGCTCGATTCAGGAAATAATACTCTGAACGAGCAGCACCCATTCATCCGACAACGAATAATCAGTCGATCGCTGATCAAACATCGCTAAAACGCTCGGTACACAATCCCCGAGTTTGATACCTACACGGGTCTGATGCAATCAGTTTATTAGGTTGCCTTCATCGAACAAGCTGCACGCTGCACGAGGATCGTTCTACAATTTTTAAGACGGTACGATGGCTTGGAGGGTACTAAAGCCTCCCCGACCGCGAAGCAAGTAGATAAGTAAGACGGTAAAAGCCCTCAGCCCCCCTTCTGTTTTCCTTCCCCTCCTTCCACTTTTCTCTCTACCATCATTGCCATTTCCCTCGTTCCCTCGATGTTTCCCGTCTTCCACCTCTCCCACTGCCCCCCCCCCCACCCCGCGCAAGAGATGGTAAGATAAATTGGCTGGCGCGGGACCCGCCGCTCAAAAGTTTCGCGATATTTCTACCGTTAGTTAAAATTAGTGGAGTTCGCAGACGGAAGTCTGATAATGCTATCTCCGTTTCCAACCATTCCGCTCGCCAGATACTGATAATAACGCCACCTCTGTCCGAGGCGGACGACAGCCTGCGCTTGCTCTGCCTTCCGGCGTGAATTCGGCATTTGTTAAAGGTCCATGCATACATGTCAGTTTCGTGAGAGTTTCGGGCTGTTAGTGTGAGTGGAAAAAAAATCCTTTCCGTGTTTTGGAATAGAGAAATTCACACTTGAACGTTACCGAAATAAATGGCTTCGTATTCGAACGTTACCGAATCGAGTGCTTCAGAATTTGAACGTTATCGGATGAACGCTTCCGAATTCCATCGTTACCGAATCGAACGCTTTTGAATTCAATAGTTACCGAATCGAACGCTTCCGAATTCGAACGTTACCGAATCGAACGCTGTCGAATTCGATCGTTACCGAATCTAAAGTTTCCAAATTTGATAGTTACTGAACCGAATGCTTTCGAATTCGAACGTTACCGAATTGAACGCCGTCAAATTCTAGTGTTACCGAGTCGAATGCTTTCAATTTAATCGTTACCGAAACGGACGCTTCCGAATTCGAACATTGCCGAATCGAATGCTTCCGAATTGAAACATTACCAGATCGAAGGCGTTCAATTTGGACGTTACTGAATCAAACGCCTCCGTATTCCGGCGTTACCGAACCGACTCCTTCCAAATTTAAACGTTACCGAATCGAACGCTTCTGAATTCGAACGTTTTCTGGGTGCTTTCCTGCGGTCCCTACGTACTTGGTTTAGTGAAAAGTTTCCTGGACCGAAATGATCGTACCTTGTCATCGCTGTAACAAGTTTAGTGACTTTTATTCTCGCTCCCAATATTGTGGCCTATTGTTTCACTCAGAGTCAGAGCAAACGGGTAAATGACGCGTGCAGAGGATGGTCGACTATTTATGCCCGGACATAACACGCACGCTAATTCGACAAACGCTCAGCATCGCGCGTTAATTTCTCTCATTACAGAATAACAGTCTCGCCGAGCGCAATTACAGAGCAGCTCGGAAAAACGTGACGGCGTCGGCGCAATGAGATTTAAAAGATTAACGAATATAAGCGAGTGTTTTGAATTTTGAATGCGGCGCCTGCATCCCTGAGCCACTTAGCTGACAGTCAAACGGACGAGAGGGAATTAAAGTAATTAGCAACGTTAACGTTCCCCGATTACGTTTAAGAGGGACCAACTGCTACGGCGTTTCCAAAATTTCTGCCCCGTTGCGCTTCATTCCTGAACACTGCCACAGTTTCTGAGAAAAATAAATCTTCAACGGCTTCTAAAATGAAATAGTTGCCCCACGAAGGAGATTTTTTGTATAAAAATGGAAACAGTCTTCTTCCTCATGTTCCGTGCAACGATGGAAATTCAGATATATGTGGGATTAATTTTTATAATAAGAGATATATTTACAAAAACAAATATAAAATGACATACAGAAAAAGACTTAGAATTAAAAGGAACTAAAGCTATTATATCAATTAAATGCAACTCAACGCGACCCGACTCGAGACAACACATTTGCTTGTCGCAACCACTCTGCCGATCCCGCGCGTCCTCCCGGAAAGCTTTTCCTCTAAAAAGGACGCTATCCCCTCCTCCACGCACACTCTCCCTGCTCGTCCTCATGGCCAAATATGGTCATAGGGAGAGCCCTCGAAAATTCGAGCGCGTCGCTGGGCCTCGTACACGCCGCTGGGTTTTTCCCGGCGGGCCTGCATCGCCAGTGTTTCTCAACGTCCATATACTCATCCCCTAAAACTATGCGCACAATCATTCCGATACTACATATATAAGTGATGAAAAAAGTGGATTGAAATAATCAGTTACAGAAAAATAGTAGTTCTATGTATTCCTCATAATTTCAGCTTGTTTTTTTATCTATTTTCATTTCGACACTGAATTGAGAATTTAGTACCTTTTTCCTTTAAATGAAGATTTCAGTTGAAGAATCTCGCAGGCCACTGGTGGCGCACATAGCATGGACAATTCTTGCAACCCTTCTGTGACCTTAATATTTTGAGAAATATTAGTTTTATTCTGTTCTTGTTTGAAATCTTTCTTTATAATCCCCAATTGCCCCGACTTTTATTATCATGGCCTGAAATCCCTATAAAACTAATCTAGGTATGGGTGTGGTCACTTGTGTACCGTTTTTGGAGACAGCATTAGCCTTAGAACAGTACAGAGTCAGTTTACAAAGTTTAAAGCTGGGAGGTTGAACTTTCAAGATGAACCTCGTTCGGGAAGGCCGTCGAAGATTGATAACAACATCTGCAGGCATTACGGCAAGACGATCCCAGTTGAAGATCACCTGACATTGCTAAAAAGTTCAATGTTTCACGTCCAACTGTATTAAACCATATCCATAAGCTTAACCTTGTTTTAAAGTACAGGTGATGGGTACCGCACGCCCTGAGCAAAAAGAACAACTTGGCTACCCGCGTGGCAGAACTTTCCTACAGACCTAATAATTGCGACTGCAGAAGCTTATCACTCTCACAATTTTCACCTATATACTTCATTTCGAATAATTCCGCATTCGAGCACAAGTAGCAGTAGATTCTGGATTCTAGAGTCTACCAGAGTAAATCCCCCTTCAGAACTCAATTTCTCAGAAGACTCGCTCATCGGTGCGCCAAATTGGCGTCGTTTCGAAACGTGTATCCACCCCAGAAGACTTTCCTCGACGATGCTCTTCTCCAAGAATCCAGAAACACCCATCCCCGCCATCCTCGCTCTTCGATAGACGAAGCTCGCTGTATTTTTTCGATTAGACACTCGACGACGACTCGTGTCCCGTCCCAGTTTCTCTCCCGATCGCTAAGATTCGTATCGAGGACACCACAACTATGTGGGGGAACTTCTCTTCTAGCCGAGTCATCATCGATTCAGGCTCCCTCTCGCGTCCTCGATCGCTAATCCGCGTCTCCATTTTCCTGGCCTTCTGCTCGATCCCGTACAGTATCCACCCGATTAGATCCTTCAGTCTTATGCAGCCATCTTTTTACAATAGGTCGCGTCTTGCGTTTGCATCGACGAGCCTTTGGAAAGAAATGTGGTGGTCGTCACTGGGAAGAGGTAGGGGGTACGGGGTTTGATGAGACGACATGTCCTTCTGTTTTTCTGTACCTCCGCGTAGAAGATTGCTGGCTCGCCCTACTATTTTCTAGAGTCACCCGTATACTCGTGATTTTTGCTAAATCAGTGTCCACTTTGAGACGTTTTACTTTCGTGGCGGGGTGTGTGGAGCGGTCGAAAGGTAGGACGGAAGGAGAGAAGAGTCTTAAATGCGGGGATGTTAGGAGGTAGGACGAAACTGGTATATATACACACCAGTAGTTGAGGGAGCACTTGCGAGAGAGCGGCATCGGTCGGTAGGCCATCTAGCGGCGGAGCGGAGGTACTGCTACACTTCAGTATCCCCTCGAAAGTCGCCTTTTGCACTCTACTTCTACTTTTCAATATTTTATGTAATTTCTAACTCTACTAATTTTCTCTTTTTTGTCTTCTTATTTGTATTTATGTTTTTTATCTTCTTGTTGTTATTATTATACATTATTATTACATATATTATATAATTGCTAACTCTACTATTTTTCTGTTTCTTGTTTTCCTATTGGTATTTATGCTGCTTCTATCATTCTGTTATTATTCTTAATGCCTACTGGTGCAATACAGAATTATTATTATAGCCTCATAAATTTATTATCTCAGTTCCTGCATAAGCTTTCAGATTCCACTTTTACAACAATAACATCGTCATCTGAATATTCTACCCTGTTTCCATCTGCCAACACGTTTCGAATGCTCCTTTTATTTGCAGAGCTTCCACTCCTCAAGATATACGAGGTTCAAACGTAGCCCCGAACGATTAAAAATTAGCATGACGACCGTAAAAGTGCACGGAACGTAATCCGGCAGCACACCTCTGATACCCACTGCAACGAGAAGATGAATCTTCCTCCTAACGGATGAACGACAAACGAGTTCCCCTTCGGCGGGTGAAATTTCCTCGGAGCGCGCTCAACGAGATCTCCGTAATTGCGCGGTCGGATTCCCGCGGACAGAAACAGCCGCGCGAATATATTCGGCGGGCGCTGGAGCTGGAACGCCGTGGATTCTGCGGGAATCGCGATAGTTCCGCGGAACGGTCAATAAATATCGTGAACTTCGATGGGAATTGAAAACTAAAGTCGCCGGGGTTTGGACGTGGAATGGCCCCGGAGAGTGTTTCACTCGATTGTTCGACCGGGAACACACTCATCGACTGATTGCGATCGTTACGATCTCAGATTAAACTTCGTTAATTATCGCGCGGACGAGCCGCCTGGATAGGATCGATCGCGTTCCCCCGCTAACGAACAAAAACGGGGCGCGTTAAAAGGAAGTTAAGGATGCCGAGCCATTGATTTTCGATTACTGAAATTTCGGCGTTGATGGGGAAGATATTACTGGGGCGGGAACTTAATACACGCTTAATAAAATCGCGGGCTGTAGGTTTTCGTGAAGCTCGCGGTCGGTGGTGTAATGAGAAGATTGTGTAACGAGAAGTTTTTTGGTCACTCGACTTGGGTCACTGCTCGGTTGCGTATAGCAATACTGGGTAGCAGGGTTGCTAGAGCGGGATACGGTGACGTCACATAGACCTATATACCTACACTAATGCGACTTGTGCACAGCAGAGATCCAAAATAAAAATTATTTTAAAAATTATTTGGAAAAAAGTCATTAAGTAAATTTTATTTTTATTTAAATGAAAGCCAGTTATCATTAAATCTGAAAGACATTTCTGAAAAAATGAAATGATTCAAAAATATTAATTTTTAATTGTTCTGATTAGGACTTACCGTTATGAATGATTAACAAATATTGACTACCAGCAAATTTAATTTAGGCTACCGATAACCAATATCGATGGCAATTTTTTCTTCTGGTTACATTCCATGATTGTCAATTATTGTTTCTACTAATTACGAGTATTGTTAATAACAATAATTGACAATCATTAAATGTACCCCAAAAAAAATTTACGTCGATATTGGTTATCGGTAACCAAAATAAAATTTCCGTTATCGATAATGGTTACTGGTAATCAATTTTTTTTAATCATTTACAATGGTTATTTGGAACCAAAATCATTTAATTATAGATTTTAACTCTTATACCATATATTTAAAATTTGTGTTATAACAGTTATGATGTTTGGTGTACCGTCCATGCGGAGATTCCCCCTCTACTACTTCCTACTACGTCAACTTTTCGCTTTCTGGCAACCCTGCTGAGCAGCGTAGCTACACTAGAGACATCTATCTCTGTAACTCCATTGAGAGGGGCCCAACCCAAGGAGTCTACGAGAAATCTTACACTCTATGTATTTTCCAGCTCTTGTTCATACTTATCCAAGCAATCAGTATTGCTTGAAAAATTCGCCGATATTCCATGTCGCGGCACTTATATCGAAGATAAACTCGCGGTGGTTTAGTGGGAAACTTGGTGAAGGAACATGGAAGCTCTCAGGGTACTCAAACTTATGATCGTAAATCACTTCCAACCGTTTCAAGTACACTTGCGTTTATTAATTCAGGTCCTAGGTAAGCGAAGAATCGTGTTATATATCACCCTTAGCACAAGCTGGGGCACTGAAAACTATACACCATCCTGGTTTATACCATAACATTCAGAAAAGAAGAAGTGAATTGAAGTGGATAGTTGGATGGAACTTTCATTTTGGAAATCTGGGCAGTGGCGCACCCAGAAAGGAGGACCAAGTGGCCGTGGCACCCCCAAAGAAGGGGCTTCGTAAAAAAAGAAAATTGTATTTTATTCTTTAAATAAATTTTTATAATCACCTAATGAATTTGATTGAATTTGCATTAAAAATATTTTTATCCCTTCAACTCGACTCCCCCCAAGATTAATTCCTGAATATGCCATTGTGTCTGAGGACCACCTCTGATTTTTTAAACAAAAGCACACCGTTTGCCTACAGTAGAATTCAAATAACCATCGCTCTGAATGCAATCATCGCAGATTTCTGTGGTCAGACACTTTAGTTTCATTCCAGCGTATTTCATATGAGAATCCTCGTGTGCCATTTCGAATTAATCCGTCGACAGACACGCCGAACCACAGGCGCGGAGCGAACAATTTTACCGAAACGAACTAAAGGTATTTATTACATTGGGAACGCACTCTGCGGAGAGGTGGGGCCGGTAAAACGTTAATTCGAGCGAAACATCCCCCGTCGCACTCGACACATTCTTCCAATTTCCCGTCGCGCGTCTGAATGAGTGCGGTGCCCGCTGGAATCACGGCAAATTAAATGGAAATCTGCGGCCGCCGATTAATGAGCGGTGTCGAAGAATTTAATTCGAGCGTGCCCGTCCGCCGTAATTGTTTAGCGTCGATTACATTTCCACGGTGACCGCGCACCGTTCGAATTAAAATTGACTAACCCCGCGATCTCCACCGATCGCGATTCCGGACCGAACGCCACTCAACGATTACCCAGCAACGCCTGACACGCTTCGTAAATATTCCACATTCAAGTTCCGCGGGCGCCAAAAACCGAAATTCAATGCGTTCATAAAATATACAATTTCTATAGCGGGAAACAAAGTAGCCAAAATAATGGGGAGAGAGAAGTTGCAGTGGCGTAGGAGCTTAAGAGGTAATATCACATTAGCGCCCTGAAAAACAGTCTGATTTTGAGACTTTTTATGCGAGTATAATGAATGGAATAAAAAATCTGTTTCAAGGCCTTTATTGTACATACTTTGAAGGATGATCACAATTTTTTAAAAAATTTTTGAAAACGAAATGGCGGCGCTACAGGTCTTCCAAGAAAGCTCAAGTCACAAGAATTCAGAACAACAGCTCAAGATACAATAAAACAGCCTGCCAAACCTCAAATTAATTTGTCGCGCCGTTTTTGTATAAAAAATTCACAAAGAATTACCTATTTTTCGGCCCAACACGCCGAAATCCCCCCTTAATTTACTGCGCAGAGATTTTTCTTTCGAGGGGATGTCTCGTGTGCCTCAAGAAATATCACCAAGGTAAGTGAACTAGCGCAGAGTTAGTGTGTTTGTGTGTGTGTGTCTAACGCGTTCGAAGCTGCTAGAGCGATGATTTATTTAATTTCGCGGCAGCCGCGCGAGCACCCTTCGCCGGATAATCCGGCAGACGGGAAACGTCACGTAAATGTAATGCAACGTTAAGTTTCAGAGTAATTATCCTAACTGTAGTAATTGCAGACGCGACAGACGGGAATGAAAGTAATTACGATCGCGCGATTCGATGAAGAAACAACCGGGGGCGCCGTGCTCCTCGGCGAGGCGCTCCCTTACGCGGGGGATATTCCAGACGGTGGTAATGAACATTCGACGGATAATTAAGGGATGTAAAAATTTGAGGGGCTCCGCGAGGCGGAGGAATTACGCGAGAACTTGCGTTTTAGAGGTCGAGCAGCGACGGGGATGAATTTCTTTCGTGGAATCGAGATTAAAATGTAGAAGGGGGTGAGCCCCGAGGAGTGCGGCGATATTCAGTTTTAAAACGGCTTCGAATTTTAACTTTCCTGGTCACCTGATGAGTTTCGTTGGAATTTATGTTTTTTAGAGGGTGACATTTGTTATTAGAACTCTTGAGAATTTTAAGTAACTTCGCGTGATGCAGAAGAAAGATACTGTTCTGTCAGCTTCTGAGTCAGATTCATTTTCTATTAGAATATTGAATTCAAAATTGTGATATTTAAGCTAACGTTATATGCAGGGTGAACACATTTTACAAACGACAGCATCCCCCACAGAAAATTTGAACACCTTTACCATTTAATCTAATGATCTATAATTTAATATTTTTCACAGATGTGAAAAATATTTAGTTATTTATTTTCCAACTTTTTTAACTTAATTGTGATAAAAAAAATGAAAACTGTGCACTTGGTACTTTATTTAATGCCCTTTTCGTTTGCAAGTTAGGGTAAAGGACCCAATTACTGCCACCTACCCAATTACTGTCACCCTAAGCTGTTTTACGTAAAATAACGAATAAATATTATAAAATAATGCATAAAAAAATTTAGTATACAATTCAAACTGTTATTTATACGATACAAAAACAGTACTTAATTTTTTCTTCGTTAATTTGAATAAAACGATAAAAAAAATTAAGCGAATATTAGGAGAATGGAAACGATGACTTCCTTACTAGCGAAAGAGAAAACAAGGCGTTAAAGAAAATGCTGTAATTGTAATATATTTAAGCTATTAACTTAACAAAATATAATGTTTTAAATAATATAAGCATCATAGAAAGTCATAAAGATCCGAATTCAACGATTCATTAAGTTTTTTTACATATTAATTGGGTAACAGTGATTGGTATTACTGTCATAGCAGTAGTTGCTCATGTACATGACACACGATGTAACCTTAAAATGACATAAACAGTATTAGGTTAGCTGGCAGTAATTGGGGAAGATGACGCAAAGCTCGGCGCAGAAGGCGCCACTAGCGCATGAGTGCGCATGTGTGAATGGTTTGCGCGCCAATTTTTCATTTGTGGAATGTATGAAGTTGGTAGTTACATATTAATGTTTGATAACACACCGATGACAAGTGGCACGTGTGCTGGTGGCGCCACGGGTGGGAAAAAGTTGCAGTCATCTTCCCCATTGGTGTGTCAGTAATTCAGTCAAATTCATTTGAAGGGTGTCAGTAATAGATCTCGAAATATATTTTTGAAATTGATGAATTTATACATAAAAATCGAAGTTTTAAGATCTACCAAATTTTTGTTCATCAAGTAAACATTTTAAACAATAATAAATAACAAGAACAAGATATACTTTTAGTCTATAAGTAATTGGGTCATTTACCCTATAAGGAAACGTCGAATAGTAAAGAAAAGTAGCCAAATATCGTTTTGTTTAAATTATAGACTACTATTTTGCGCTAAAAATCATCTTCTATTATTAATTAATGTAAATAATGTATTAAAAAATAAATTGTTTAAGTGCGTTATATCTCACGCCTTATGAAATCACAAGTCCGGTAAACTCTCCACGTACATCCCAAAATTAATCCCACAAAATGCCGAAAAACGTCTAGCTATAGAGACCCGCACGCGGCACAGCCAATGCTCCCCCGCGCGGCGGGGATCCTAACCCACTTTGCAGGTGGATTCAATTACGCCGAACCCGGTTGCGCGCAGCGATCGCAACCCGAAGATTTTCCGCGGGCGGAAACGAGGGGCGGGCCCCGTTAAACTGGAATACAAATTCCGCGACGGTTCGTTAGAGGGAAGAAAAAGTGGAGGATCCGTCGTACCTTGAGAGCTGGCCACGCTTCGTTACTCATCCGTCGAGAGGTCCTGGAACAAAAACGGCAACGGATGCAATTAGACGCGATACGATCATGTCTGTCGTGGTTGCCGCGTGTTTGTGTACGTGCGCTCACGGCGAAACGGAAGTCGCGACAGAAAGCACGGGCATGGAGGAGGAGGGTAAGGTTCCGCCACCTCAAGTCGGATTTCCTATTGAATTTAGCCGGGGATATCTCACGAGAGATCCGTAATATTATATCGCGGTCTACCCTCATTTGCGCACCCCCCCTGAGGAATCCATTCCCGACCCTTGGTTCTCCCTTCCAACCCCCTCCTACCACATACAGATACACAGTGTGGGGCTCATCCCTCTAACCAGGCAGAGGGAAGAGACGAGACCTCGTTTGTCACGACTTGTTGTGCATCGTCGTTTTCCAATTCGTATGGTACCTATGTTGGTACATTCGTCGAGGACCGCGGGGGGAGGGAACGCTGGCGCAGAATGTTCTTTCGCGATGACGGGTCGCGGTCGATACTGTTCGAAGGGTGGTTGCTTTTAGGGGTCGAAGGGTGCCGCGTATTATGGAGGGCATTGTGTTTAGATGGTACAGGGTGGATGAAGGTGTAACGCTGAAGGGTTAGTAAGACTGACTTTATTTAGCTAGGAACTCAGTAAACAGATAATTTGGCAACCCTCTTCTGGTTAACTCTGTGTCTTTGTATTAGGGTGGTACTTATTTGACCCCAAAAATTATTTTTGTATTTCTTCACCGTGTCAGTGTGATTATGCTTATGAGGACTGCAGGACAGTTTTAAGACTCCACCCCCAATTGAGGGGGGCTTAGTAAGCTTAATAATTTCTCTACGTTCGGTAGGCAATAAACTCTGCTGCGCTAGAAAGGAATCAGTGGAGGTTCTTAAATAGTAATATTATCTGTAGAAAGTCGAGAATTAGAAGACTAACTCTTCGTGGTCACACGAGGTGTATCGCACGCCAGGCAATTTTCTTCCAGAAGTATATGTCTTTGCCATATATTTCTGTAAATTTTTAGAGCTTAATATTAGAGTTTAAAAATTTGGTGAATTTTAACCAAAAAATCGATTACTCTCACAACTATTTTTTTAACTGTAAATTCAGGACAAGACTATTTAATACATACATAACTGTACATACATAACATACATAATTGTATGAGTATTACTAACGTAAAATTATCATTCAAATGTTAACAAATATAAAAAAAAAGGAAAATTATAACTCGAAAATAACGCTGGGGTGCAGTGAACCCCATGTGACCAATTTGTGATTAGAAGAAGGTGTGACCACGAAGGGTTAATTGTAGTAAAGAAAGTACTGTATTATTCGCAAATAAGTTCAGAATTTTTATCAGAATTTGGAAGATTGATTGGACGTGGTTTCCACCGCGTCGCATTTTTCGGCACAAAGAAGTCCCCAACTGCGATTTTGTTGTGGAAAATGTGGAACGCTGTTCGACTACCGAATTCTGATTTCGAGAAGCAGTGGAAAA
This sequence comes from Andrena bucephala, assembly GCA_947577245.1. Lineage (NCBI taxonomy): Eukaryota > Metazoa > Arthropoda > Insecta > Hymenoptera > Andrenidae > Andrena > Andrena bucephala. Next base: position 2,148,399 of record OX387717.1, on the reverse strand, counting down.
TTTATTTTCAGCCGTAGGTGCACGACTCCACGAAGGTTTCATCAGAATTAGGATGTTGGAGGGCGCGGATTTGCATGGCACGCGATAAATCAGCCACCCTTTATTTCTCTGTTTTCGAGATCGATTCGACGCGCAGGAATTGACTTCCCCCCCGATTATACAGTCAGCTTACGCGACGCGATTTTTCAAATCCGGAGCAATCTGTACGCGTCAACGGATGCGGGGGAGCGCCGCGAGACAAAAGTTCCCTCCCCGAGTGCAGCGATAGGGAGACTGATGCATTTCCGCGGGTGAGCGATGCTCCCTCAGGTAAAGTTCATAAATAAATGTATACGCCGGCGTTCCTTGCGAATTCACCGCTCCCACTCGCTGCAGAATTCTCGGAAGTTTTCCAATTAGAACTGAAACTGAATACCCAAAGATGGAATGCTTTGTATGTTCGGGTGTACCTGCTCCTCCACGCTGGTCAAATTATATGTAATAATCATTGCTATCGCAGCATGATTCAAGCTCTTGTAAAGAGGGGGGGAATGATGCCTTAATTTCACGAGTACCCTCCATCCCCAGAATTCAATCAGTCTATTCGTGGAAACTGTCTTCGCTGATGCGACTTCGTCGTTGCATGATATCAGGGGTAATCAAAATTCACGAGCACGGGGGTTGAAAAGGGAGAGGAAAGGGAGCCAAAGGGGAAAGGGATTCATAATTCTGTAAATGCAGACAAAATGGGAAGAAACGCATGAAATGAAGGTAGCAAAAGTAAGTAAACACTATAGTTTAGGGTTTATGCAAAAACCGATGTTTGAAAGAACCGGTTTTCGAATTCCGGTATTCCAAAAAACGGGTTTGACCGGTTTTCGAATTCTAGTATTCCTCCAAAAACCGGTTTGACCGGTTTTCGAATTTCAGTATTAAAAAAAAACAGGTTTTCGAATTCCAGTATTCCTCTAAAAACCGGTTTGACCGGTTTTCGAATTTCAGTATTGAAAAAAACAGGTTTTCGAATTCCAGTATTCCTCCAAAAACCGGTTTGACCGGATTTCTAATTTCAGTATTAAAAAAACAGGTTTTCGAATTCCAGTATTCCTCCAAAAACTGGTTTGACCGGTTTGCGAGTTCCAGTATTCCGAAAAAACCGGTTTCTGAATTTTTACAAAGCTACGTATATATAATTAAAACAGTAAAAATATGTTTATACTTATTTCAAAATTTTTTCGTTGTTTTAATATTTATGGAATTACAAAAATATTACGTAAGAAAATATACTTTATCTATACAAAACCAAATAATTAAAAACTAAAATACCTAAAATCCGTACAAAATATAGATTATAAATCTTTATTTCATTTAGTATTTTTCTTCAGCAAATACGAACTCATGAAGCTTCGTTTTGCAGTAAACTTTTACGACTATAGCCTTGTGGCCGAGGCGATTTCAGGTCGAAATGTTAGCGCTTTTAATTAAATAATTAATTCAATTTTACATATCAATTCTAGTACCTATCTAAAACTGCTTTTTAAAAATTAAACCGGTTTTCGAATTTTTCAAATTTATCCCACAAAATGGTTTTTAAACCGGGTTTTTAAAAATCAGCCAACTGTACTATCATTCTTGATAATCCGGAGGCAAACATTAAGATCAAAGACACGCCAGTAATTAATATTTTGAATGTCGTAAGGGTAGATCTTTCGCTTAAAATGAATGGTGAAAAGCACTTGATCGAAGTCCCAACTACTAAGTCAGTGATTCCCAAACTGTGAGTCGCGAATCGTGTTCTGGGGGCGGCCACAGTTATTTTTAGTTGGCAATTTCTAGCGTTTATTTATTTTAATTATTAAGTTAGAATTATATTCTAAAATACCTATTTTTATGTGTTTTCTTTACCTTGTTAAATTTACCTTACCTTACACATCGCAGGTTATTTGAGTATTATAAAAGGGGATCACGTCTCAAAAAAGGTTGGGAAACACGGATTCATGAAACGACCTAATCCTCCCATGGAAAAACCCTAAAGCGGTTGTTGAATAGTACCAATCATCATCGAAAGTCTCCCAAGCACGGTCCGCACCCGGGCAGGGCTATAAATCGATCGTCTCGATCGCAGGATATTCATGGCATCCCAAAAACAGTGATTCAGCCCAACTCCCGCCACGCGAGCTCGCGCTGACCCCATTCAATATCTCGGATATCGTGGCATAGAAAATCACGGTGGCAGAAGGTAAGTTCGGCGGGACGAGGACGCCGGAAAGCAGATCTATGGCGGGGATAAGTTGTCGTCGACGCGGGAATATAACTGGCGCCCAATTAGAGTCGGGCTACGTAGATTACGACCGGACCGAGGTAGTTAGGAGTAATCGAGGCGTTTCGACGATGAATCGAGCCAAGGATTTGACGCGATGCTGCCAGGCGACGAAGGGGTGTGGGGGGAGGGAGGGAGGGGTGGGGGAGGGAGGTGGGGCGAAAGGAAGGAAGGGTTGGCTCGGTCGGGTTCTCGTTTCACCCGCGTTCCCACTCCGGGGGTAATCGCGAATGCATGTCGACTGCGAGCTACTCTCCACTTGGAAACGTTTTCCATCGGTCGTAGAATGGAACTCGCGGATAGTGCCGCCCCGTCTCACCCCCGCCCTCGAAATGATTTACGCGATCCGAGGTTTATCGCCGGCTCGCGGTGCATGCGCTCGAGCGTGGCCGTTTTAAAAAGCTCCCGACCCCTTAGCTGCCTGCGTTTTCGCCGGCCCCTCCCAGCCCCTAATTAACAATGTCCCCGCGCGCGGCGCCGCTGAAAAACCACGGGAAAAAGGTTGCACGCGCCAGCGAGAAGCTTTTAATGAAGCCGGTACGGCTGCGTCCAATTGGGACCAACCGATGCGTCCATGCGAGACAGAATCGTTCTTCTCTCCCTTTCATCCCCCGCTTCGCCCCTCCCTCCCCGCCTGCCCGTCTTATTCCCGCATGGAAATTCGAGAATCGATACCTGCACACGCCTATAGCATCGGCACTATCGGCCATGGACGCGGCGATCCGCGGCTGGCACTGCCCGCCGAGGGAAATCGCTCGGGATGCTTCGAAACGCGGGGCTTTAGGGGTATGAACGCACGATTCAACGAATCTTCCTGATTAAAAAGAGGAAAGGGTGGAATTTAAGGGAGCAGCTGGAAAAATTTGGGATATCAGAGGGAATTTAATTGGGGTGGGAAGGTTTTATGTACTTGTTTTAGGGAAAGTTGGGTGGGGGTGCGCGGGGTGAGTGCTTGTGGGGTTGCAAAATTGTTGGCACTGGGGAAAAAGGTGATTAGGATGCTATGTTATTCTGTAGGGTACAGGGTGCTTCGAAGTTGTTAACGCTTTAGTTATCGCTGAAACTGTTGCAGTTTGAGGAAACTATGTCGCAAGTTGTGGCAGAGGGGTCGAGGTATAGTGGCGGTGATCAGTTTGAGTGTGTAGTTAGTTGGAAGATAGCAAAGTCAATTTTGTGTCCTTTTTAAACGAGGTATTCTGTTTTTGTATTTCTCTGCCGATGTTGGATTAAGTTTATTTATGATTTAATGTAAATATAAGTTTTCAAGAAGGAACTTCGGTGACCTGAAATTTCCGATTAATTTGAAATTTTTCGGGTTTGTAAGGGGAACTCAATAGAAGTTAGACAGTTTTTTGTTTATGCTACTTTTTAATTTTTTGAGGTGAAAACACCCCTCAAGGACTTTTTTTCTTACCAATTGCGTTCAAACGCTTGCACTGGCACAAATTTAATTATGTCTCTCTAATAAAATTTGTAAACATTACTGCAACATGTTTAAATATATGAAACAAATTGTGACGGAAAAGGTTTTATAGATGCTTCGTAAATAGCCCATCCTACATTAAATACACCCTTAAAGGGCTTAAAGGTTAATGTGAATTTTCCTATGTTCCTCTATTGGAGACAATTATAATAGATATAATAAATTATTAGACCGAAAATTTAATAATTTTTTATGCTGCATAAAATTGGGGGTTCAATGGAGAACAGGCACATGGCACATTTTATTTCTTTGTACCATTAATTCGTTCCCGCAATGCAGTGGAGGAATATCATAAAACGATGGCATGTACCTGTTTTCTACTGGGTCCCCTCAATTATGCAATGAAATTCTTCAACAATTCTGTAAACCAAAAACCGTTCCCCAGCACAAATTTTAAACAATTCAATTGCATACTTTTATCCAACAAACCTGCAAGAATGAAAAAAATCGTAATTTTCGGGTAACCAAAGTTCCCTCGTAACTTGCGGCTAGGTTTAACCCCTCCCCCAGTTAACAATATTCATCAGTGACTAACCGTTTCCCCCTTAACCTACCTATTCTCCTAGTTACAGTATCCGCGAAACTTCACGTCGACTTTAACGGGGCGTATGAAAATTTCGCCAATTTTTGCCGCGGTGGTTCTCCACCCCCTTCGACGGAATTCCTTCCTCTTTCGGCGACCTACTAACAGAATTAACGATTCGCTAACCGCCAATATTTCGGTCGCCTTCGGACTGCCAGAGGATTACGTTATAACGCGTTAAACCGGGTGCATATCGATCCCGGCGAACGTTCCACCCTCCAACCCCTAGCTCTCGCGCGGAACAAAAGCAACTATGCAAATAACGCCGGTCATATGGGGAACAATTAAAAGTGAATCGGTCGTTTGAATAAAGTCCGCGCACACACGCGATAAGGAAGCTTCCGCCCCCCACCCTCTCGGTGCAATTCTATAATTCCATCCCGCACCCCTGATTCAGTCGCACATTGCCGACGTCGTATTCATTGTATCGCGCGCGCCCTTTTTCGTACTTTTCCTCCAACAACCCCCCGGTAGCCTCCGCCGCCCTCGACCCATTCTTCCGCATCCTATTTGTTGCACCCTCCCTCTATTTCCACTTCCTGCTTCTTCCTTTTATTCCTCGCTTGTCACGCTCTGTTATTTAAACGGGCCTCCTCTGTTCTTTGGCCTCCGCCCGCTGCCCTCTACTTTTTCCGCCCCACCCTCGGTCCTCGCCCCCGTCGCTGCCCCCGATTCACTTCTCGCCCGGTTAAACCCTCCGCCGTCGTTCCCTCCGGTCGGTTCGACCAGCGTCAATCCGGCAGGCCCGCTGCTCGCCACCTGATAACAACCCCAGCGCGGCTCCGTCGCCGGAAATAAAGAGCACCGCGGCGATCCTTTTGTTCCTGGGCCGTCCACCCCCGTACCGCCGCGGATTTCAACGATTCCACCCTTCCCTTTCGTTCGGTCGCGACCTCCATTTATATTACACCGGTTGAAAATAATTGCGAGCCGAAACCGGGCCGGGATTTATGGCCTCGCTCCTCGACCCGGCAGGCCAACCCTCCGCGCACCCCCCCCCCCTTTTGTCTTCGATCGGGCTAGGGGGATGGCGCGATCTCTGTGATCGTCGGGAACGGCGTGCGGTTACGGTAGCTCTTAAAAATTGCTCCTCGGTTGAAATGGCGATGTGGTGAACGCTGCTTTTGAGGTGGCGGTGATTCGAGGACGTTTTTAGCTGCGGCGTGTGTACTAACCTCGTTTTGGGGAATTGTACTGCTTTATGTGGGTGCAATTTTTAAACCTCCAATTAAATCTTAACTAAACTAAATTACTTAAGAGTCTTTAATATACAATTAAATTTTACATAAAATTATTTAACTTTTAAATGTACAATTAAATTTTAATATAATTTATATCATAAGAATTAGTTAGTCTTTATTTTTCCATCTCTAACATAAAATTAATTATTTTTAATCCTTCTGTTAAATCTTTATATAATTTATATCAAAAGAATTAATTAGTTTTTAATTTTCAATTAGACTTAACATGAAATTATTTAACTTTTAAACCTCCCATTAAATCTTATCACATAAGCAATAAAGGGCAAACTATCTTCGCTTACTTTAAATGCCCATCAAATTTACTTAAGCTGCATACCTCGTGATCCCTTCTGGCGAGTTAAAAACAATTCTTCATCACTTATATCCCACTCACAGATGCCATAGAAGATTGCATCAAACCCCACTAATTGTCACCTCTACCTCAATTATTACTCCTCCAAGTGTTAATTTTTCAATTTGCCAATTTGCCTATTTGTGTCTATTGTGCCAATTTTCCAATTTGCCTTTGTGTCAATTTGTCAATCCTCCTCTTTCCTCCCGCCATTCTCCAAGAACCCCCCGCAGTCACGTGCACCTTGGATCCCCAAGTAAGCACCGCCGATACCAGTAGGCGAAATTTTCGCACAAAAGGCGGCCACGTCCCACTTGCAAGCGAACCGTGCCCAATGCGCGATTGATATTCATTGGCGGCTGGCTGCAGCAGCGACATTAATCAGGATTTTTGTTCGACCGTTTCCCCCAGCTTGATCAGCGACTCCGTTCCGAGACAATGGCCCGCTCGTTTCGCCGCGATCGCCGGAGAATCGTGCCAGCCGCGATTATTTCGACGTGTTTCTTCCCGGCGACGAAAGAAAAGGAAAAGAGATGGTCCTGGGCTTGCGAGGGCCTCGTGGCGACGTTTAAAGGAGAATCCACCATGGAACCACAGAGAAAAGGGCGCGGAGGGCGAAGGGCGAGCGACGCGGTCCGATGAATGGCGGAGTCTCGTTCTCGCGCCGCGACGTCTGACCACAGCGCGACTTAACTACTGCGAGACAACAGACCGCCGGGAAAGGCGTTTTGAAAAGAAGATGAGACGCCGCGGAAAACGGGAGGCGGTGAAAAGGAGAGGGCTTGAAAGGCGGGAGGGAGGGGGGGGGGGGGGGACTCCAGAGAGAAGATCGCAGTTGCGATGAGAAAAGCAGCGAGATAGAGATCCCGATAGAGCGGGGAAGAGGGTGGAGATAGAGTACGAGATTTTCGTGGTACTTTGTTAGCGCTCGCTGGGGAATTGGACGCTGAATATTATATAAAATGGGAATCATTGCTCGACGCACGGAGTTATTTAATGAACCGTGTAGGATAGGAAGCATGTAGGGGTGGAAAAATTAGTTTTTATAAAGGGTGTTTTATTAAAATAAGGGCGCTTGATATTTCAAATTGAATAAAAAGAAGTTTGCGTGAGGTATGCCGGGAATCTTTATTGCGGATTAAAGTACATTCAATGCCATTATGTTTTAAAAATAAGACTGATTACAGGAGGTGATCCGAGGGACCCAATTTTCATGACTCTTTCACATAAATCGGAAGGGATTTCAGAAATGCCTTGAATGGCGATTTAACGCCCAATACTTTTTTCTTTGTGGCTAAGTCTCTGGCCTATGACAATAATCCAGTTCGATTTTTGTGGATGAGTTATCAAAATTGAGTCTTTCGTATCGCCTCCTGTAATCAAAGCCGTGGAGGCCATTTGAACGATGTTATTTTTAAAAAATAATGGCATTGAGTATACTTTAATCCACATTAAAGATTTCCCGCATCCCTCACGTACACCTCTTTTGATCCAATTTTAAAGATCGAGCGCCCTTATTGAAAGACCCTTTGGAATAATTGTAAATGGTGTTGCCATCAGGTGTTGCATTCTGTAATTTCATAGTTCTGCGTCTTTAATTTCGAAATGGAATTGCAAGAGTCGAGGAAAATCAGAATGCTAATATTTTGTCGGTGGGTGGACAACTTGGAAATAAAGAATGCGGCTGGTACAGTGTACTTCGGGATTCAAAGCATAGTTGCGGTAGTGGAGTTTGCGTTGCGCGTAAAAATTTAATTAAAACCAAATGTTAATTAAGGATCTCGGGGCTCGCACGAATTTCCCCTTGCCGAGCTCCTGCAAACATCGCGCGCGGTCGGGAAAAAGTGAAGGGGCAGAGCCAGCGCGCGAGCGAAAGCGACAGTTCTCCGTGTCACGAGCAGCCCTCCTTTCGTCGTGAAACTTCGGCCAAAGTGTCGGACTTTATCTGTCGAAACTTCGCGGCCAAGCAAATTTCCCCCGAACTCGGCCGCCTTCGTCATCCCTCCAGACAATGTGGATGGAAGGGGGGAAGGGGGGGGGGGGGGGTAACAAATTACTCGATCAAATATGAGAAAGCAGAACGACTGTTTCGTACAGAATTTTATTACTATGGAGTCTGTGGTAGTTTTGGTCGAAGGGTTAAGACAAAGTAAAGTAAAGGATTTAGACAAAGTAATATTATATACATTAGAAAGGATACAATTTTGTCTATAAAACGTTATGACTGAAAGTGTGAAAAGTCATAAAGTCGATTTGTATGTTCAAATGCCCGCCCTTTCGTGAAAAATTGAAAAAAAAAAATCTGCTACCACAAATAGGGGAGACCGGGGCAAAGTGAACCTGGGGGTAATATGAGCTTCCTTAATTTATTCTTTAACAATAGAATATATTTACAAATTTTGGTGACGTAATAAATGTGTGTAATACCACAATGATAATTATGCACATTCAGACATCGAAAAATGGAAATTCATTTAAAAAATTAAAAATGAAGTTTTAGAGACTTCCAATTGGTTTTCTTTTCAATTTAGCTTTTTGGATAAATGTGTCTTAAATGTGTTGTTTTAACTCCAAATTTTTTCTGCGTGTTTATAACAAGCTTATAAACATACATGTACACGCGTTTGAGAAAACATTAATCCTAACATTATTAAATAATTAATTTTCCACAGAGTGCACATTCGGGGTGAAGTGACCGGGGTAAACTGAGCTGCAAATGGCTGCTAAGAACCAATGCGCAAGTGATGTGCGCAATATCCTAACCTGTCAGCTGGCTAGAAAACCACGCGGCGTGATGGAACAGAATCTAACCTCAAAAAAATGAAAAATCTGACAGTTTTTGACAACCACGGTGCAAAAAAGCCAAAAGCTGCCGTGCTACACGCGTCATTCCAGCGCAAGGGGTTAATATTTACCTATATCCTTAATTAATGTTCTTATATTGTTGCATCTCACTTTACCCCGGATAGTAACTCACTTTACCCCATAAATGGCATTGGCATTGGCAATGGTTTTGGCATTTTCTTTTCAAGTTGAATTTTAATATACTTTAAGTTTATTTTTAGCATTGCTATTCGTCATTTATCAATAGTAATGTTAAAATTATATTATAAATCTATATCCACGCATTTTTATTGAAAGGGAAAAATTTTATTCGGCTTGAAACTTTTTTCGTCACACTTTGTCCCGGTCTCCCCTACTAGTTTCCTTTGTCTACTTTAAGAATAATTTGTTCTTTTTTGTTTCAGACGAATAACATCGCGGTTATGATGGTTACCGCAGACGTGTTCTCCGAATTTTTAATGAAAATTTCACATTTTGCAAACAAAAATATGACCTTCCCAATGTATGTAATGTTTTTTTGAAAAAAAACATTTCTCCAACGAAAAAAGATTCTTCAAATCCATCCTACTTTTTCGCCTCCCAGGTGTATGTTGCCCCTTAAATGGAGAACACTGCACCACGTGAAACAACCTTGTAACTTACTAGTCACAGAGGATTAAGTTGTCGTGTGACAGCTTGGAAGTAGAGTATTGCTACAATTAAATAACAAAGAAGTCGAGGGGGGTGTCACATCGTAGTTCCACCATGGAATCTCGACTATTAGTACTCAACAGCGCCACCAGAGGTCTAGTCGTTAAAACTCTTTCTCGCAAGTGCGAGGTCCCAGTCTCACTCATATATGTACACAAGTTCCAAGTTTATTCCTCTCGGTCCCCATACGTCTAAGGCAGGGTCCATCGGCTGTAGCCCTACTGATGAGTCTAGCCGGTAATTAAAATGCCAATTAGAGATTACGGTTACACCGGAAACGAAGGAGCAAAGATGATCCATCCCTTCCTCATCCAGCAACGACGATTTCAGACGTTGCAGGGGAAATTACTGCAGGAGCGCCAAGGAACAAGTAAGAAAGAGTTAACGCAGGCGAATGTAGTAGAAAGAGAGGGGGGAGCACTGCATATTCAACAAGAGTGGGGTGTACCTACGACGAATAAGAAAACCAAGCTGAAACCGTAACAAGAGTTAGTTACTGAAACAAATATGGAGAAGCAAAGTAGCCAAGAAGAAGGGAATGGAACTCGCGTGCAATTAACATATAAAAGAACAAGAGCAAGAAGGATAATAAATATGAAGAAGCGAAAGGAGAAGACGGGTTAAAAAAGGTACACATAGAAAGCTAGCTACACAAAGAAGAGAAGTCCAGAAGAAGAAGAAGAAGAAGGCTGCATAATCGCCCAGAGTAAAACAGTGGAGGGAATCCACCCTTAATTGCATCGATGAATTCGCCAGGGCGATCGTTAAGGGTCCGAAAGTCCCAGGCCCACCCCCGTCTCGGCCAGTGATTCATTCTCGCAATAAACAATTAATTAATGTCGCCCTGGGAACGACCGTTCTTCTTCCCTGCCTACCCCTCCCAGTCGACCCTCTCCCATCCTTTTCCGCGATACTTTCGGGGCAAGATCACCAGCTCCCTTTAGTCTCGCGATAATTAAACGTGCCGTGGCAGCCGGACGGATTAACGGTGAATTACGAGTAGTGGCTTTTAATTGACGCTGCTCGAATATTAAGTGAATTGTTGGGCCGAAAAGAGGCCTCGTGAAACTGGAGTTAATGCAGTGTTTCAGGGAGATTGCTTTCTCTAGGCTGATTTAGCGTTGTGTAGTTTGCGCCCCTGTCCCTTCCTTTGTTTTTTGCTACTCCAGGGCCTTTCTCAACTTTCAAGTAGTTTTGTTTCTATTTTCGACTGATTCTTGGTAACGCTCTCTGTGCATTTCAACGAAGTTGTGTGTTTTTTCAGGGCAGGGTACAGAGTTATTTAGGATTGCCTTTATTGCCTCATCTCTCGCTCCAACAACAGAAGTTGAGGGGATAACGCTCACCTTAGACAGACACAGAAACCCTGATCTTAGGCCGAGACAATATTGTACAGATTGGAGCACAGAGTGTACATAGTCTCAATTGATATATGAATTGAAGCTTCAGGTAAGTGGCGATAGTTTGGATTGTGCACATTAGTCGAACAGAATTTTCCGTAAAATTTTGGACGAAGAATTTGTATTATTATTCAACGCGGAAATTTAGATAGAAAACACAGCTACGAATGCCCCGAGCCAAATGCAATGTAGAAATGATTGCACCCCTTTAAAGCACAAAGTTAAAAATTCTCCTCTCTGATTCCACGTTGCAGATCCCAAACATTAATGAAGCATTTTATCAGAATTTTCGAGCAATTTTCACCGAATTCAGAGAAAAATTACGTTAGATTAAATAAATAGCATATAAACAAATATGTAGAAAGTTAGCGCTTTTAAACCGCACCTAATTTAAACGCACTTATTGAGGCTGAACTTGAAGAATAATGCGGCTCGCAAATCCTCATAAAACTTTAAAACAGAATGTTCCGAACGCTCATCAGTAAACCACAAATATAAAGCATGCGTGAAATCTGATAACTGAAGAACTTGCAAAAAAAGAACAATACAAGCAGACACACGGAAAAATACGAGAATACCAGTGATTACAAGATTATACCGAAAACAGGTTTGTCCATCGAAACACTAGCGAGCTACAACGAAAGCCTGACACAACGGCGTAGAATCGACAAAGGAGACCATTAGTTATCGGAGTGTTTGCGCCCCGTCGCGCGAAAATACGCCTGCGCATCGAGAAGCATAAAGCGCTTTCGAAGGGGGCCATTTGCGATGATACACTTTATTTGCCAGATTCGCGAAAATCCTAACAACAAAAGCTTAATGAAACGTCTGCTTGCGACGCCAGCAGAGTTACGAGCACACAATCCCGTTCGGTATTATTTCTCCGGTAGCCAGTTGCCAGAGAAAATAAAAAGACTGCGAACGATTACGAGCCCGATACCGAGTCCTGGACAGCTGTCCTGGAAAAAGTGAATGGTTTTCGACCGTGGCCGGTGTTGCCCTCGGAAAAACGAAACCTCTAAAGCCCCAGATCCGTTGCTGGGGCGTCGTTATCGCCATCGTTATCCTCGAAACGAACGCTGCCTTGTTGTATCGTAACCTGGTTTCTTGCCGGGTGTTTGGGAACGTTTATTTGCTTGTCGAAGGTAACGCAATTTTGTATCTTGCCGCTGCTTTGTGTTGTTGTGAAGGGTAAGAATCTGTGTTCTGGTACTTGTTGTCGCACTGGGGAATTAGTAGCAGTGTGATCTTAGACCTCTGAGCGCAATAGTTGGGGGCGCGTCGGGTAAAGGGTGGATTTTCTATTCTACTACAAGTATTCGGTGTAACTCGGGTCTTGGAAGCTCGAGGAATCTCATTTTGAACTTCCTGGGTGGTGGGTGGTATTCCTTGTGAAAACCCTGATACCTTGATTTGGGTTTCAATAATATTGGGAAGGTTATTGAGGAATGCTATTTTTATTAATTAATGATCAATTAATGATCAATATATATGTAGGAATAGCTTTTGTAATTCAGTCACGGAAAAAAAAGATCTCGGGACGACGGGACTCGAACCCGCGATCCGCGGGGCCTTCTGCGTAGTAGGCAGCCGCCTAACCAACTCCACCAAAGCCACACTCCGAATTCTCTTATTCCGGAATTCCTCTTATATGGGTTCCTGATTCCACATATGTATATTCCACTTTCTCCCATTTTTTTTAATTGAAAAGTCCTTGTAGGAAACACAGTATGTGCCAAAATTAAAAAAAAATTAATAGAAAATGTTCTACGTGCCAATGGTAATACTATAGTGTTTGATTTTTGGCACTTACAGTGTTTCCTACAAGGACTCTTCAATTCTTCCACATCCTTTTACTGACAATAAGGTTCACATTTTCCTTCTATAAAATTCTTTTGATTTCGTTTGAAAAAGCATTCTTGGAATATTCTACTCACGCCCGTTAAATTTTGACACAAAATGGAGGGCAAAGACTCTACTATGAATTAGTATTCACACCAAACAGGTAAATAACACCCACATCATGGTTATCAACTGAGCTCTCAGAATAACCGCGTCACTTATGGCGCTGACCCAGTACACTACAATTCGTATTTGTTCCTTTTTATTTCGCCTGCCCACTTGGGAGCTGATGCAACGTCGCCCAGACATATGAGCGCGCCTCAAACAGCCGTTGAAGTTTGCTCGCAAACAGTATCCCGGCTAGCGAGGCGGATCGGAAAAGTGCATCTGACGGCTTAACGACTTCTCCTCGGCGGGCAGGCAAAAAATAGGCCAACTTTTCCGGGAAGTTCGGCCGTGTTTTTCTGTCCACGGATAACTGTTTGCAACGGTGAACTTTGTCTTTGCTGGTGACGTCCGCCGGACGGTCATTACGCTCGATAAATAGGCCAGCAGCCGCCGGTTGGGAGCTCTCAAAGCGTAGCAAAGGCTATTGTTTCCGTCCGGTTCGCTTGTGTCTTTAAATAAGATTTCCCAGCAAATGTGAATTTCATTCGAGGCAGCCCGACCTCGTTGTGCTTTTAAACGACATCTAACTGCGAAGAATTCCGTCGTAAATTCGTTAAATACAGTGAAACAGGGATGTGACCAAAGTTGAAGCTGTTCAGGATGTACACTTTCGTTCTGGTGCCATGGTCATAGTTTCGGAGACAAGTCAAACTGAACTTATCTTAACAACAAGATCAGAGTGGCAAAGGGAGGAGTTCAGGAGACGACGTTGCCAGCTCAATAGTATTTATTTGATGCTCCGCCCACTTTGTCCACCTTCTATTAGGCCATGCAAAAATGGACACTTCACTATTCCTTAGAATCACGTAATGACTGAAGCTATTACATCAGCTACTTTTACTAACGTTAATAAACCAACTTCCTGTTGAAAACTCGAGATTGATACAGGGTGTTCCATAATTGGTGGTCCAAGGCTTGACTTCGGTGGTGATTCTGTATGAAAAAATAAGTCGAGAATATAGAATAAAATTTCTCAATATTCCACTTCGTTTTTGAGAAAATTCACTTTAACTTTGAATCTTTAAATATATCACAAAATTATATAGCGCGATATCAAAAAATCTTCGACTTATTTTTTCATGTAGTATCCACCCTTCCGCTTGCACCACCACTTATGGGACACCCTGTACACACCCCAAAACACCAAGAACCATCTTACAAATTTTTTACGGCGATCATCAATATTAGCGATCGATGCTCGCGAAATAAAGCGTGAAGCTCCATGTAGAGATCCATTTTCGTCCAAACAAAGAAAGCTGGCTAGCGAAGCGTGGAAAATATTCAGCAACGTTATGTAACGCGGGATTTAATAACCCTAGTGGGAGAAGGTGTCCATTACACTCGGGGACAGCGTCATTAATACAAAAGGACGCGCTCTTATGGCCGTTAGGCAACGGCCCTTATCGCTGGCCCTTTGCCATCAGCGGGTCAACGCTGGTTCAGCGATGGTGGATGATATATCGACACGATGGGCGGGGTGGACGGGAAACGATAGTGGAAACGGCTGCTGTGTTCCAGCCATAAGAGGCCAGGCCACTTGGCTTCGGAATAGCAATTACTATTTACGCGATCCTCTGACCGTAGGTGCTCGCTTGCACTCGCCACTCTTAAGCAAATTAGAATTCCAACGTTCTGCACGATCAGCGCGGAGTTCCCCGATGCGAACGCCGAGAGGAAGGATGCTGAGCACTGTGGAAAGAGTGTGAAGAAGTGTAAATTGAATTACTTTCCATCGATTTACTTGTCGTTAACCCTTAAGGGGTTAGGCACCTTGCACCTTGGACGAAGCAAAGTTATAGTCATTTTCGACAATTTTTTTGTAGAGGTAAAGATATAAATGGAAAATTCAATGTGAAGCCTGTTATTATACAACACTCGACGGAAAATAAAAAACTAGAAAGTTTTATTTTCTACATGCCTAAAATTGAAGAAGTACATATGGATATCCATGAACATTCATTTCTGTCGAAATGGTGAACATGCGCAGAAAAAGTGCAAAAGCTCTGTTTTCATATAAGTATCAATTGCAAACAATATGTTCAAAATACCACACAATCGGAATGTACTTCTCTACATATCCCAAAAGTTTCATAATTTTTTGAATTTCCGCGTTGGAGACCTTCCCTTGTAAGTCTAAGCATGCGACCACAATATTATAAACATTGTTTTTATGAAATATTGCACGAAACGTTAACAAACAAATATAAAGGGCGAGTCATCTAACTCTACCACCTTAAATTACCTGTAAAATAAAATTACAGCGTTCAATGATCTATCAAATTACAGGGGAAGAAGCTAATTATTTCTATTATTAACTAATATTATGATACTAAATTATACAATTTTGTTTGAAACATTTTTCATATAACAAACAGTTTACAAGTACTAACCCTGTATATCATTAAATAAAATAATTATATTAGATTTATTTTTATATATCACAGTGATTAATAAATAAAATTTCCAAGTAGTCTGTTATAACGATCTTCAAACGATTTAAAAGCGAATGTTTGTAGATAGGGTTGTTAATAAAAACGAAGTTAAAAATAAAGCGTGAGGTACTTGAAACTGAACACGCCACAGTTGACAAGCTGGGTGGCTGTTTATTCGCGAGTATGATAGATTCCATCGCTAAACGATGAGTAACGAGCGCCTGGGAAGTCTATCAACAAACTGCTGAATCCCCGCAGAGGCACGATAAGGAGATCTACAACGAAAAGTACTTTGAAATACGGCGAAAAGTGCGAGGCGAGGTCGAGCATCGCGTCTGAACGCGGAGTGCAAGAAATTCGTTAGCCTCAACCGAGAAATTGCATTATTTCGAACTTCGTTTCAATTTACCGCGACGTCGCCGCGTTCTTTTCCATAAATATCTGCGACAGAGAAGAAATCTGAGACGGCTGCCTCGCGAGGAGCAACTTTCTGCGAATGCGTTTTAAGAAAAGTGGAAAGCGTTTTAACCCTACGCTGACAAATCTCTTTTTTCGATCAATTTTGACATGGTGGCTCACACCCAGAGCAATTTTTGAACAACTCCCATTCTCATCTAAAGAATCCAATCGCCATAACAATATCATGCGTCAGTTTCAAGATCTCTAGGATATATTTCAATAGTTTTTTTATTGGAATTGTATCACAGTTTTTATAAAAAAAAATGGTAGATTACCATATGTCAAGAAATAAACGAAGAAAATATTTAAAAAACTGTAACTTTTACAAATTTTAATATTAGAAGCTAAAAATCTGCAGAGTTATTGTTCAGAAATAATATTTTGAGAAAAAAAATTGTTTGTAAGTCGGCTTTGGAGAAAAGATATTTATTTTGCATATAGAAGGTACGGAGCGTCAAAATCAGCTTATAGGTGGCTCACACCCACTGTGTTAAAGAGCTAAAGATTTATTTAGAAAAGAGAAATCGCGAAAGCAGCGGGTCCGGAGGAAGTTGGTTAACGGTGATGTGACTGCGTTGTTTTCCACGTCAAATTTTGATTTTCCATGTGTGGAATCGAGGGCGAATTTCCGCTGAATTTTCCAGACGGGCGGAGAATGGGGAACATGCAAAAACCTTGTATTCTCCGCGCGAGGTATTCGTAAACAGAAGCGTATTTGTCCGTTTATTACATTCGTTTAACAACCGGCATTACTTTTTTCCTGGAACGTCGTTTTTTGCGTGTGCGCTCGGACGGGCTTGATTAATTTTTCGCGAACGATCGTCGAACGGGAAATTACGAACGCGAAAACAAGCACCTCGAAATACCACGTTTACCTTTGCAAACCTTGACGAACTGTTTCAACGAGATTTGCTACAGTAAACAAGTTCCTACGGCTGCCAATTTTGGTTTGGGTGTACGCAATGGTGATACAGTAGTTTTGAAATTGGTGACAGTGGTCTTTAAAATGTAGCTTACTTTGATCCTGAAATTGAAGATCAAAATCGCCTTATTTCTACGTATTCTACTCGACTAGAGGATGAAAAATTGAAAAGGAATCGTGGCTCGGAAACGAACCGTTCTTTCATAAAAGATCATTCAAGTTTCAACCAATTAGAGCGCGGGAAGGTGTTTCGGGAGGCGGAGCGTTTCCCCCACTTGCTGCTAGTGGAGGCCCTCGCTTCACTCGCGTGACCCACACCCGCGAAATTCAAATTCATATTTAAATTCTTCATTACTCTCTTTAAGAGAATAAATATAACAACTCGAGGTAAATTGATTACCAGAAGCATTTCCCTATTTGCATACAATTAAGAAAAAATAAACTACGCTAAAATAATATGAGCCTATTTGCACGAAGAGATGTAATGGGCGAGATTCAGCAAATTTTTGTTCTTAAATCTAACTCTAAAAATAATAATAGAAAAAGAATATAAATATTAATAATTAAAAAATAAAATAAAATACAAATACAAAAAAAGTAATACTAATAATTACAAAATAAAATATAATATAAATACAAAAGAAAAGTATAATAATAATAATTCACCAGCCTCTATAAGCTGATGCAAGGATAATCTTCAACTGCTCAAAGATTTGACCCCCAGAAATCCCCAGAAGTATATCTCATTCCCAATAATATCGTCCAAAATTGTCGCAGAAGCGTTTTAAAATTTGGCAAGTACTTTTGCATACCTATTCGAGAAACAGGAGCATCGACGCAGAGCTTGTTACACAGCTCCCAAATACTCAGAGTTTGGGCTAAACGACTTTTTTCGAAACGGTCTCATGCACCCCCTCCCAGCCCTTTAATCTTCTTTCGCTGGCGGAGATGCATCGGCCGATATTAGAATCCGTAAATTTCCATCCGCATCAGGGCAAGCGCGGTTCCCAGAGCCGTTTTAATTTCATTAATGTCCCGTGTTCTCACAGCCCCGATCCCGATCGGCTCTTTCAGGGGTTCCCCTTTGAGCCAGTGGCGCGCGCTTCGCCGGCAGCCATTCAATCTTCATTAAGATCGTTCGGCACCGTTATTTACCCCGGCCGATGTTAATCAGTTGAATTTCAGTTAACTCGGCCTGCCTATTTTCCCGGTCCCTTTCCCCGCTGATGAGTTCCCTTCGTAAAGATTACGCGAAATATTTTCCAACGCTCCCTTTGAAGCTGTCGATGGCTCGTGACACGGTTACTTTGGGCTCGCACGGATGTCATTGGCCAGAAGCAACGCAGGGAAAAGAATAAAGAATGCTGGGAAATATTGGAAATTAAAATCAATCGAATTTATCGTATTTCGTTTCGGACGAGGTGGAAACGACAGAGTTGCTCTGCGGTTAACTCGCGCGGTAGAATATTTATTTTGCAAAATCCAAATACAGTGTCTGTAATTAAATGCTCAGGGCTGCGTTTATACTTTTGGAGGCTCAAAGCACAACATCATTATGGAACCCCACAAATTTTTCAGCTGCCTCTGGATTTTATATTATGAATTTAATATTTAAAAAGAAGTACCGTAAACTGGGGGATCATTAGTTGCTAGATAAGACATATTAAAGAAGGAAAAGGATACAAATTTAATGCGTTTTCACACTTGTAGTACAATCATAAAAGATGCAATGTCATAATAGGATACTTAAAGCAAATGTAAAAATGTCTATTTTTATATTATGTATCTAACAATATGATCCAAAAACTGCCAATGTTCTCCCAGTTTGCGGTATTTTCTTTTACAACTGTAACTAGGTTGTTTCTTATATTGTTGTTTTTGAGGAGTAAGGTTTTAAAATATGGCCCCAGCTTGCCCCTAATGCGCTTCGTGGTGAATGCCGCCCTGGGGCTGCTTGCTGCCAATGTAGGACTGTCGAAAAACGCGACGGCGCCGTTTAAATGACGACAAATAATAGCGATTGTAAATACAGGGGTGTTTGCGTAACGCGGTGCGGAAGGGTCCGCAGCGTGTCCGCCAACGGATCTGTAATGTAAAACTGTAAAGCCGGCCGCGGAATTGGACGATCACGGCTGAATTTTCGTGTTCGCCGTTCCCTTTTCCGCGCGGACGTGGACAGGGCCGAGTCGCCCGTTAATGCACAGTGTTTTGTGCCTAATTCGTGGTTTCCGACTAATCGGTTTAAAATGGTCCATATTTAACTTCCCTGCGCGCCGGCCGGCTTCTACTTCACCGCTCCGTCACTAATTCATCCTTTCATCTTCGCTCCGCCGGGCTCATCGCCGTCCCATCAGCCACGTCGATTGAGCGAGCGGAATTTAAATTGCCCGCATAATCTCTGCCCGTGCACGCTATCTCGTCCCTTGGAAACTACGCGATCAGATTTATTTCCATGTGAACTGGGAACGATACACGGCCGTACAAAGGAGATCTGGGATCTGATTGCGAATTCAATCGATCAGCTTCCTAATTTTAACGCGGAGCCGGCTGAATCAAAGGATTGCGAGTTCGATTGCGTGAAGAGCAGCTGGTAAGGCCACTCGTTCAATCGTGAATAATAGATAGTGAACGTGACCGTCACTGTCGAGTATTTTGGCACTGGAAGGTTTAAGAGGATTTATAGTTATGGTTAGTGCTGGATTAATCTATAAGCACAATAAGCACGTGCTTCGGGCATCAGGAGAAAGGGGTTACTATAGAAATTTTCTGAATTTTTTAGGCAAAAAAAAAACACCACGGGTGATGGGATTCGAACCCACGATCTTCGGATCCACTGCGCGCTGGCCAGCCGCCTTAACTGATTCCCCCAACGCTGACTCTCCGAGGGAACTCTCTTCTGCACTCTATATAACCGAAACTTAACGGGGCGCCACCTATGTGCCAAATGCCTACAATATTAAAATCTTTTACATAGTAATAATATTGCTATGTGTATGTGTATGCGAGAGGAGAGAAAGAAAGAAAACTGGAAAGATGAGAATCAGGGGCGAGCGGATCAGAGCGAGCGAGAGAGAGAGAGAGAGAGAGAGAGAGAGAGAGAGAGAGAGAGAGAGAGAGAGAGAGAAACGTTTATTGCGTTGAAGTGATCACCCTGTATAAGAGGACCTCAAAATCTTTTAAATGCTTAGGGCCTTTAATGATCCTAATCCGGTACTGATTGTGAGTTTGGTAATAGCAATGATGGTTTATAGGAACTCCCTGAAGAGGATAAGGAATAGAAGAGTCCACGGGAGGTATTTAGCTCGCCAAACCTCCAATCTAGTACACCGCTATCCCCTCAGCCTTTGCTCCGTGGAATTGACAGTTCCATCCACATTTCCGCTTTTATTTCAGGCATACATGTTCCGAACCACTATGCCTCGGCACAGTGGCAATACTATTAACGCCCTACTGAATAACTATTAAGAGAAAAGTTATTTTATGTTCCATACACTAATTCGAGGAGTTGCGCGGTGCTGTCTCGATTCAATATTGCCGCCATAAACCATTGCGATCTATTACACAAACAATCAACAGCGCGCTCTTGCAGCACTTACCTACTTCCTTGTACCTGTACAGTAAGGAGATCAGTTTTGCAGTTTCAGTTTGGCATTACCAGCTGCTATGTACACTCCAGCGCTAGTGTTAGTATTAAATTTAAGCCTAGGTTAAGTCTTCTTAGAATGTAAGGTTAAGGTTCTTAATATGTTAGGTTAGGTTGTGAATCTTCTTCCTCTTTTGTTTTCTCTTCTTTATTTTGTTTGTGCGATAAAGACACTTAATAATAATAAGTATAAATAAAAAAATCTTTGATAATCTAAACAATAACACATCCCATTTCTTAAAATACAAGCTGCAACACAAATCTCGATATAGGGATCACAATAATCCCCATAAAGATGCAAAAGAAGCTTCATTTCATCAACAGCCACTCGAAAAGCTCGTCCGCGTGTCCACCTCGTGCTACAAGCGCTGGGAGGGCAGTCGAGCCGACAGCAAGGCTGAGAAGTCAGCCGACCCTCGGACACAAACGTCGCATGGTGAAGCGTTCGCGTCTAAAAGCGGCTCGAGGCTTTTGATCGCGGAGCTATTTTCTTTGGGGCACGATTAAAAGCCGAAGGAGGGCGGGGGGTTTACGAGCGTTTCACGCTCACAGACTTTCAGGCGAATTTACATCGAGGCGATCTGAAGTCAGCGGTTTTGGGTTGTCAACAGCCGTTGACGAAGTGGAAGGCACGGGGTGGGCGGCCGCCAATTAAATTACCAGTCGATTTTAGCCCGTTTCGGAGTTTCCATAACCCGCCACGTCGCAGCCAGTAAATCTGTTGGGTCCCCCGGCAGGTGTGGGCTCCGGGGCTTGTTGCAGGGTCGAAGAGCCGCCACGGGCACGTCGACACGGGGCGCTCGTAATTTCGCCGATACGCTCGTTCGGCGCGCAATTTAAATCCGCCGCCGCCAGGGGCGCCCGACTCCGTTCGCGGAACTTTACGAGGGGATAACGGTACGTGACGCGAAACGGGGATCGGCCACGAAAGCATCGCGCTGTTTTCCAAGCCCCCGTGACCCCTCCGCGCGATAATTCGCCTTGTTTTATCGGCCACGGGAACGATAGCCCCGTGGAGGCGCCCGCTCTTAGATAGAGGTATCTGTGCTGCTCGAGATTTCATTTCGCACACATTTATGCCAGTGAAACAGGGAATGGATCGTAAAACAGGATTGATTCGGTTGAAGATTCGGGTGGACGATCAGACGTGTTGGTTGGACTGCAAGTATTAGGTTGTCCCCTGTGGCGGATTTACGGAAAATGGCTCGGGTGTCAAATTGTCTGGGACACCCTGCATAGATAAGAGAATTACAAATAAATATGTTTAGAGAAAAAACACCTAATGTTTGGATAAAATCCATTGTTTTGGAAGATGGAGCCCTGGTGGACCTTCTGGCCTTAAAGTTGTGAGTAGGGCCCCAAGTGGCCCACCGCTCATCGGGTGCCCTTTAAATCCGCCACTGTCGTCGGTATACTGTCCGTATTTGCAAAGCTTTGCAATACGTTTTAGGTGGATAGTAGAATGAGTCGAATTCAATTTCGTCGCGATCGCTGTCAGCGTTACTGGGACAAACATCAACAGGCTAGGGAAAAAGATTTCCGTTTTACGCGGGATTTCAGTTTGTACACCTGCTTCTCGTATAAACACGAGCGAGCGCTGTAACCGTGGAACACGCAGCTCACCCTACCGCTGCAACCACCTTCCAATATCCTTCCGAGGGCTTTCATGGGGACCATGCATTTGCTTCCATCGCCAAGTGACAAAGACTTGAACAGCGAAGAAAAGAATTTTTCATATTTCTTGTTTCCGAAATTTTTCGAAATCGGTGCATGATGATATTTCGTTACACGAACGACGTGAAATTAAGAACAAGATGTACATACAGCAAGTGCCAGAAAATTGTAAATACAAGTGGGCTGTAAGTAGTCTAGGTAAGGCACATGGTTTGAATTTGTTCTAACCTAGGGGATTTCAGGATTACCACGCCTTAAAAAGTGGAGAACTTTTGGTATAACTTTTTGATTAAACTATTGATCCTAGAACATTTCCCAATAAGAGTTGTCTATTCCTTTTGTTGAAAAACAACTGAATTCTATTTTTGCCTTTTGATATATCGTAACTAGATTAATAAGCTAGTGTAATTTTAGGTTAAGTTGGTACATATTCGAGGAAAGTTCGAGTTCTTCTTGTCTTTTTTCGTTTTACGTATGACGTGAGGTTCACGTGCGAGTTTACGAACGAGCGTTTTGTATCAGTTTCAATCTGGTAAAGTCTAAATAATATATTTTGTTTTATCCGATCGTGGGTTCTTTTTACCCTTCATCTACATCTAACTTTTTCTAAAGAAACGTAATCATTCTGATAACTCGGAAATTTGTATGTTTAAAACCATTTTTTTATAAGAATTGTTGAGAACTGAGAGCCAATATTCTAGCAATTGTTTATACTCATCGGGTCGTACATTAAAAAATCACTCGTTGAGTTGCCTCCCCTGACCCTCGTGATTTTACAAAACGAAACGCCACAGTTCCTCCATTTTCTCCTTTCTCATCCTCCTGTAGCGATACCTCCGACTCCGCCGCAAGATGGCATTCCGACCGATCCCGCTCTCTCGCAAGTTTTCGCTCATCTACCCAGTCGTATATATACCAGTTTTGTCCTACATTCTAACATCCCCGCGTCCAAGTCGGGACCTGCTAGGTAAGACCTCGTTCACATTAGTCAAGATACTTGACTTCAAGTCACTTGAATTTCAGTAACTTGAAACTACATTCCCAATGTGAACCTGTAATTTACTTGACTTTAAATATCCTCTCATATTTCTTTCAAGGTTCAAATGGAGCAGAAATTCTTTCAACCTTTCTTGCCTTGAAATACAACTCGACTAATATGAACGAGGCTTTTAAACCTTACCGATTAGCCGACTAGCAGGCCCTATTCTTCCGTCCTACCTCTCAACCGTTTCAAAACGCCCGTGTCTAACTTCCCTCAACCTTCAACTCTACACACCTACAATTCCTTTCTCCTCACCAGTAACCACCTTCACTCCCCAATGCTCCCAACACACTACATCTGTTCCACCCCCGACACAATTACAATAAAGCTACAATCCAGATCCAGCAAAGAAAGAAGCATATTTCATCAGGAACCCACCACTGTCCCCAGCACGGGTCCACCAAACGTATTATTCATCCCTGCGCGGGTAACTCGGGCCGAACAAGAAGTCGAGCAATTAAAAGGAATTAATCGGATTACCCAGAGCTAACCCAGCCACAAAGGGACTTAATTCGAACAAGACGGATCGTAATCCCACGGCTGACCCCGAGGAAAGGGTGACACCGTTGCCAGAACCCCCCTCTCGATTTCCCCCGACATAGGGACGTTAGGTCGCAAAGCCGCATGTAGCTGGCCCCTGGCGGGCGCGGACGTCGTATGCTCGTGTAGGTACATCGGATTACGAGCGGAGTTGCGATGCGTTCGGTGTCAGGATTTGCCGGAGTCCCCGACGACGACGTGGGGGGCGTGCGCCAACGGACGGAGCCCCGTAATACGGGCCGCATATCGCGGGTTTCACGGGTCGACTGTCAAACCGTAGCCAAAGGGGGGTTTCCTTTATCCGGCCGCGTGCTCGCGAATTCCTGCTGGCGTGGCACGTTTCCGGTTCGCGACGCCGTTATTATGCCTCATAATTCCTCGACCGCGTGTCTCCTGCTGAAATTCCTCCGTGGGCTCTCTGCGGCCGCCCGGCGGGGAGCAAGTTGGCTGACGCTTCCCCGACGGAAAGTTGTCTTTCGGTGTCACCGTGGGGGCGCAGGGCACTCTGTGGTCTTTTAATTACTGCTTCTGCTGTGGATTCTGTGACTTTTCTCAAGAGTTTTGCGTGTAGCTAAAGAGGCAAGGCCCTTACGGCGCGAACAGTTGTATGTACTATATTTTCATATAGTTTGCCTCGGATTTTTTGACAGTGGTGTAGTGCCCTGCTGGTATGGCGAAACTGGGTTAGGTGGGTACAGTTGGTAGCGGATTCTAGTGTTTCGGTGAGCCGAGTATACAGAGATGCATTCGGTATAGTGATTGGATATTAGGATCTTATGGTCCTGGGGTGTGTTAAAGTGTGACCAATATGGGTAGGCATGTACTAAGTGGTGAGGAAGTCAATTGGTGATTTCTTCGCTCAAGGGTATCGGTTTACACACCACGCGAGGTATCACATGAAAACTTCCAATCAATCAGATCATCTGAGTTACAATCTATAGCCCGTTGAACAAGTCCAGTCACCAGGTATTAACAAAGACGGCAATAGCAAATAGCTAATAGCTGTGGCTGCTGCCTCTCCCGCGTACATATATATTTGTTTATAACTGGTGACTCGTTGAACGGACTTCAGTGTGTGGGAATCTTGAGATAGTACATCGGAAATGGTAACTCTACAAGCGACCATCACGTGGAAGGTAAAGGACATTGTCAAACACCCTCAAACACACTTCCACCTACAATATTCAACAAGTAACCACCTCGTTTATGTGTACAATTCAAACTATAATTATCCTTTGATGCATAATACCAAACACCAGCAGGTTCCTCAAGGTCTCACTCACACAAGTTTACACATTTCAACCATATTAGTGTCCACTCTGTATCTTCCTTTCTTTCCCTTAACACAGTCAAGTGTACTGAACTCGAACCCAAGATCTCCGGGGATCCTCTGCATTACTAGCCAGCCGCGTTACCAATTCCCCCAACATCAACTATCCGATGTTACTCTTTACCGCGCACTACAAATAGCCAACCTAACGGGGCGCCACCTATGTGCCAATCGCGCCATAGGCCGTTCTCAAACGCTGAATGCCTACACCAGTATCAATTCTTACTAACAATAAGCGTTATGCTACAGATTACAATCACTCTAACCTAACTAACAACCACATCCCACATTAGCTCACTAAGAAATCAAAGAATTATCAAATTCACTTACTCGTCGTGGAAACTAACCTCCAATTCTTAATCAAAGCTCCGGAGGATTCCAGAGCCCTTTCCGTCTCTGTCTACCCGCTTCTAGATTACCCAGCATGGACTACCATCCCCGTGCATATTCCTCACAGCATAGTAACCCTGCAGCAGTTGCAGTGCGCAGAAGAAGCAGCGTAAAAAGCAAAGGAGGAGACATAATCCGTACGAAGGAACGGGCCAAGTGTTTCTCCAGCTAGTTCGCCGTAAAGTGAATGGAAAGGCGGAAAAGCAGCGAAAGAAAAGCAGCGAGGGGATAGAGCCGGGCCGGGGCCCCTGAATAATGCAACGGGCGATGGTGAATAAACATCGCCTAATAAGTCCGCCCCGTATCGCTTGGCTTATTAACGCTGGAATCCAGGATGCGGCGACGTTTCGACGGCGCGCTCGTTGCGGTCAGGATCGATCCTGGAATTTTAAGCGCCCGCCCGGCAACTTTCGCCCGTCGTAAATACGGACGACCCGCTCCGGGCGACGAGGAGCATCCTCGGGGAATATTCTAACGAGCCCACAGCCGTTTTTTCCCTCAACAAACGGAACAACCGATCGATTGTGCACACTCCACGCAGCGCAAGCTCCCGTACCAAGTACTGATAAGCGGGGATGGGACAAGGTAATAATTTTTACTGGCCCCAGCAACGTGAAAATGGCTCGCCACGGTAGCTGTTCTTTTAGAAATAATCCCTGCGCGGTAGTATGCAAGGCAATTACACCTGAACAGGAAGTAATTTTTTATATGCATAGAAGGTTACTGAGTGTCATCCGTCTTTTTGGAAACTAGGTAGTACAGTTTTGTCTTGTTATAGGAATAACCCTCAGGGGACAGGTCGAACTTTAAGTTCTCTTTTCTACCGCCTTCTTTTAATAAGACGATGCTAAAGCTATCTCGTTTGAAATTTATGGCTTGTCGGTGTCGCGTGCCCCACCGCTTATTGTAAGTCTTTAGCACTCGGTGCGGCGACTACGCAACAAATAGTGGGGATAAAATCCCTATA
The DNA here is from genome assembly GCA_947577245.1 of Andrena bucephala. Taxonomy (NCBI): domain Eukaryota; kingdom Metazoa; phylum Arthropoda; class Insecta; order Hymenoptera; family Andrenidae; genus Andrena; species Andrena bucephala. The sequence continues at coordinate 2,122,098 of OX387717.1, read as the reverse complement.
CGGAACAGGGAACCTGGACCTATAACGGGACAACACTGTATTAAGTATCTTGTCATGACTATGTACCTATTTGAAAGGTTATTGCAATATTAATTCATAAGGTTTTAAACATATATGTACATTACAGTAAATTCTCGTTATAAGCTCATTTCGACTATACGTTATATGCTCGGTCGCTATCCCCATCATTTCTTGGAAACCTTCGGTCAAGAGTGAGCGAGAGGAGATTCATTGGCGGCTCGAAATAGGCGACGCTATGCGTTGTAAGCTCGTCGCCAGCTCCGAGCGTGGAGCCTATAACGAGAATATACTGCATACCGAGATCTTGAAACTACTTAAATTGGACGTACAACCTAGAACACTGAGAAGAGTGCATGCCATTCATCTAAATTCTTAAAATACAGCGTTCAGGGAGAGTATTATTTTTTTTATATCTTGTTCTTATTATTCCTAATGCCTACTTATTACAATAAAGACATATTATTACCATTATTATTATTATTATTATTATTATTGTTGTTGTTATTGTTGTTGTTATTATTATTATTGTTGTTGTTGTTGTTATTATTATTATTAACGGACTATGTAAGTCTGCTAACAAAGTGTTGATTTCTTTCAATGGTCCCCATACACGTTCAAGCACTCAATAGAGAACTCGATAGGTTACCTTATACTTATTGTATGAACCCTAAATTTTAATTCTAGAATACTGTAAATAGTCATTACATCACTCTGAAATTTCCGTAGTACGCAGAATTTTCATAGCAATGTGATTGATAAAATAATCCCTATGCAACTTATTTTAGCCAAGACGGCAAGCTACACACTACAAATTTTTGCAATAATATTTTCCCAATACTAATAATACTAGAAGTATTATTAATAATATGTTTATTCCAGTGACGCAATAAATGTTTTCAATACTGTATTTCTTAATTGTACATACCTACACTTTGCATCTGTTCGCGCACCGAATGGACCGGAGCTTACGAGCACGTGTTCCACACTGGGACTAAACTGCAGAGAGTCGAGTCAACGGAGGGCGTAAATCTCCGTCTTGATTTTTATCAACACTGTGTTGCAACGTGCACCCTTACGACGATTTACCGTGGTAAAGGAGAATAAATTGTTCGAAGCGGACGTTGAAGAAACAATGACAATAAAATTACATTAACAAACGGAACATGTGTAACTGATGTACAAGTGGAAAGAGTTATGCGAAAAGCTGACTTCACACCGCGGTATTACAGTTTCGTATCTTTGGTATTCGATCTGTTCGATTGGACGTTTTGTTGTGAACTGCCTGTTCGGAACTCTTGTATCGTTAAGGTAAGCTCGGATTTTCGCTGATTGGTTAGATGACAGACTGGACCGTTGCAAATTATTATTTTCTATTGGCGTAGTTTTGAAGGCAAGGAACCACCCTTACATTTTCGGGGGAGTCGTGGTGGAGGTAAGGTTCCTTAGCAGCGTGGTGCGTACACGTGAAATTCATAAACGTGCGAGGTCGAGGATTAGCTTGGTCGCGTTCACCTCGCGAATGACCCGGTTATTTGGTACGCTGTAGTACCGCGCGGACGAGACCGGTGGCCAACCAGGTGTCGGGACCTTCGCCTATTGTCTAAAATTAGTTTTAGAGTTAAACTATAAAACAAAAGCGTACACGGTTGTGCGGAAACATGGAGGACCGAGTCCCGTTACGGGAGCACAATGCAGTGAAGAAAACTTATTCCTAAAGGGATTCGAGAATCATATTACCCGATATAAAGGACTTAAAGCTACGATCCTAATCCTAGCTACTCCGTTAGCGCGATGCCCGCATGTCATTGCCATATTCTCCGTACCATTAATTATCCATATCTGTATCAAAGGGTATTACACGTTAATAAATATTATTACCTTCGCCCAGGCAATGTGATATCAAATTCTCCAACTCCCCTCCTCCATTCCAGTGTATTAGGGAAACAGTATCTATAAATCCCATCGACTATTTTACAATATTACATTTATATGAAATATTCGTCGATGACACTCCTCCAACCCCTCGAACCGGTCTATTTAAAAATTCCAGTTCAGATTACGTTACACGCGCGGGAACAGCGCTTTGTGAGCGAAAGGAAATATACGGAAGGATCAGAGAATTCGAAAGCGACGGGCGAAATAAATTCCCGGACGCCCGGCGAGGAATACTGAACGCGCCAGAGGCGGTCCGACGATGAAAACCGGGCGCTGGATTTCGGACGCTGTTCGCGACCCGGGTTTAGAATTTCGAAAAAAACCATCAGTGAAAGTTCCCGTCGGTCTGCATGTTTAACGCCCTCATAAACGTTCGACGCGGCGGAAGTATTAACTCGGAAAGTGCAGGGTATAAAATAAAAATAAAAAAGCAACGCGCCTCGACGAGCGCCACTCTCGATCGCGATCAAACTTTCATCGGGATCGAAATCGACGAGAAATTTACACCGACGAGTGGCAACGCTCGCCTCGTATTCGAGCTCCAAAAAGGTGCAACACAAATATTCCTCGTCAAATACCATTCTCCACCTCTCTTCCGTTTATTCTCAAAAAAGTTTCCACACTTTTTGGGCTCGATGAAAATCATCAATCTATCGTGAATGTTTGAACAACCTTTCGCAGTAGAGAATTTCACAGTAAATTCCGCGTATTCGTTGCATCGAGACAAGGGTACCTATGTGTTGTCAGGTTGTGGTAAATGAATTTCGTTAGCTGGGTAAATGAATTCCGTCAGCGTGCAGTGTATATACAATGACAAGTGAGTCGAAGGTTCGAATAATTATATTGGAAATTAATTCCGCTAGATGTTTCGCATTTTTTAATTTTTTTCGTGGAGACTCGAAAGCAAATGGCAACATATATTTCACCCTTCAGGAATTTACAGGCAGGCGACACTTAAAAAGAGCACTCCGAAAAGTAAATGGAGAGTTACGAAAAAAGGACAAATCGGTGTTAAAAATGGTAAAGGGTGGACGGCATCGCGCGCAGATTGGCACGCTGGCTGTCGTCGCGACGGAATTCAACGCTCCTTCCGCGCCGCGACGTCGAGGGAGGGGTAGAAAAAAAGGGGAGAGGGGGAAACTAGCTCGGTAATTTTCTCATAATCGCGTTTGCTTTCCAATTAGCCGCGCTTCCGAGGCTGGTCGCGGCAGACTCATTCAAAATCGTCGACTCTTCGGGCCGCGCGACTTAATTATCACGAGCAGGCTATCAAAATGAACCGAAACGATACATTCACGGGGCGCGACGTCGGTTTCTGCATTGAGAAACTCTTGAAAAGGTAATTTACGCGGCTGGAAGAATCTATTAATTCGTGGTACATCGTCCGTGAAAGAGAACGCTAAAACCGCTCAAGCTCCAATTGTTCCCTCCGCTGCGCGGTGAAAAGTCGAGGAAAACGTTGAACTACCGAAGAACCGAGGCGTGTTTCCTCGTTCAATGAACCTTGCAAGGTTGCGGGCGTTAGAAAAATACGAAAATCGAATTGGCGCGTTGAAACGCGATTTCGGGGGATTGAAAACTTATACGAACTAGATAGGGAACTGAATAGCCGTTGTAGAAAACACTGCAAGTGCCAGAATTACATTTCTTTTTATTGGAAAATTTTCTGTATTCTTTTTTGCATGAATTTCGACTATATTAATACAAAAAATAGAAAAATTTGTAATGCATTTGGGTTATTGTATACTTAAGCATACTTAGCAATCAAAACAAATGAAATTTTGTAAATAATTAAAAGTCAAGGAAGTTTTTTCTATATCCTGAAAATTTTCATTTTTGGCACTTACAGTGTTTTCTATAAGGACTCTTCCTTTTTATTTGTATTAATCTTAGTTTAGTTTTTAGCTATAGGTAGGTACTCAATAGTTGGGCTTATTAACAGTTTTGCTAATGCAGTCTCGCCTTTACTCTAGTTATTTACTTTTACTATTACTCATCTATATTATCAGATTATCATCTATATTATCAGTGATATGCAAACTTTATTAGAACAAATGACTAATTTAGCAACACACGCACGTATAAATGATCTCGAAGATATACCGAACGAAAGTAACCGGTTAATACACAACAGTCACCTAACCTAAAATTCTGTTTTCAGTATTTATGTGTTATATCATTTTTTAACAAAAGACTGGTGTTCATTGAGTTGTATAATATGATATCTTGAAGTGCAATCTTTAAGTTTTACGAAAAACATTATATGCTAAGAAAAAATAAAAAACTTAGTCTTATATGAGGCAGTCAGAGCAACAACGGACTAACCCACTTTGGACAATGTAAGAAGATTCTCGAAACGCCATCTTTGGGAACTTATATGTAAGAGCATGTGAACCAGAGAAAAAAATGAACCTAACCTATATCACTTATTGATAAAAAAACGCAAGTATTATAGAAGTATTATTTAGGTATAAGATAAAAAAGATTGTGAACAATTGCTAAAGTAAGTCGTGACTAGATTTCGTTGAGCAGTAGGGGAGAGTTGCCAATATCGTACTGGTCACCTAAATCGTACCTCATCAATTTCTCAGTAATTAACGAATATAAACGACATCTGATGATAAAAATATCAAGTAAATGCAAAATAAGAAATAGAAACAAAACGTTTTGAGCTTACACCCTATTTTGTGCGTGCTATAAACATTTTAAAAAATCAGGTATGATTGATGTAACTTTTTACTAGTTTATTTTAGCTGATAATAATCAAACAATGCAATTTTGTCCTGTATTTTTGTATTTTTCTAAAAGCGAGTTTAATGCAGAATATTTTACATTCATTTTAAGTACATATTACATTCATTATAAAGTTTAAATTGATATTTATAAATAAATTGATCATGTTTCCTAAATCGTACCACTACAATCTTACCAGTAGGATTTAACAACTCCTTATGTACATATATCATATTCATAGATAATTGTGGCCTGTGTGTGATCCATATACATGTGTATATGTAACTATATAATAATCACTACTTTATGTTGAATATTTTCTATTCTATTTGTTATTGATACTATTTTTAGTTGAGGTACGATTTAAGAGACCGGTTGCCTAAATCGTACCTTTTACAGTATGTGACAAAACGATTAATAACAAATTAATTTTTTCTGAACAAAAGGTTAAGCGTATAATAGTGGGTACCTAAAGGATCAAGCTTCAATATCCAATAGTCATTTGCGTTCGAATTAGTACTAGGGATTGCAATACCGGTAAACCGGTTTACCGGTTTCCCGGTAAATCGCGAGAAATACCCTTAAATTTTTACCGGTAATTCGCCAAATTTTTACCGGTAATTCGATAAATTACGTATAGCAATATAACACATATAAGCGTTTATTAATTCCGTCGACATCTACTATCTTATCAGTGAAAAAGAACTTCAGTTACTAATAAAGACGAAAACCGAAGTATCTCATGGAGAACCAACTCTGATCCAAAAGAAAACTAAGAATCTGAATCATGTCATAAAAAAAATGGACGCATTTTCAAGTAGAAAAAGTAAGGGGAAAGTATATACAAATGGCATATGATTTCTTAATGATTATTCGACAAAAAGTGTAGAATATGAGAGGGCTTTATCCATGGCTGGATTATTTTTTACAAAAATTAGGTCGCAATCAGGAAACTAAACTTTAGACAAATTATATTTTTTACGTACTTATTTGTTAAAAAGAATTGTTAAATAAAAAATATTTAATTATGTATGTAAGATAAGATTCTTTTCATTGTTTGCCTGGTGAAGATCCATATTAATAAGTATTGTAAATAGTTATACAAATATATCTATTTTGTGTTATATCATTTTATATTTTATGTTCAGAATAGTTTCACATGCATATATTTTTTATAATGCGCGATTAGAGTTCAAAAAAAGTATTTTGTAACGTTTACTCTTGTATTTTAAGAGTCATTTAATTCCTTAAAAAAATACCGGTTAATTACCGGTAAACCGGTTTTGATTGAAAATTTTACCGAATTACCGGTAATTGAAAAAGTCGGTAAATTTGCAATCCCTAATTAGTACCAAATATGAAATATAACGTAAAATGTCTTAAGTGGTACGATATAGGCAACCCTCCCCTATATGAAAGCGTCTCTAAAGCACCACCTTTAAAAGATAGTACAGCATTTAGCACGAAACCCATAAAGGGAAAATAAAACCAAACCAAACCATATCATTCAATTTTCTACAAGTAACAAAGACGCAATAATAATACTAATAATAACATTAAAATCTTCAAGGCAGCAAATACTTGCCACCGTTCCGCTCGCTTCATGGAAAACAACATTCCTTTATCCAAATACTTTACACTTCCCCATCTAATTTAAGCTACTCGAATATCCTTAGAAGCTCCAGCAACCCCTAGACACACAGAAGATCACTTAGGCCGATAAAACTCTTTCCAATTTGAACTAAAGCGCGAAAAAACTTCTCTTCCCCTGCTTGACTAAATTAACCCGCTCCCGAAAGCGCATCCCTAGCAAGATAGGCGTCAAGGAGAAGTCATTTCCGTCCTCGGCCTCCGTGAACCAATGTGGCGTCCCAAGCTTCGTGTTTCCCTCGAGATGCAGTCCGAGTAAAAACGCAGTCCGCCATTATCGAGTGATTGATGCGAGGCCACTGACGAGGGTGCGTAAAAAAGAGCGGCCGCCGTCCAAGTAAATACCCATTCTCGATTCCCGCCGGGGGATTATTTCGCGCCCCATTTTTCAACCCGCACGCCCGTCTCTCGCTCCCTCGAACGCGGTGGGTTGTCCACGCGTCGCCCACTCGGGGACGTTGCTATTAAAAGGCCTGCGGCCGAGGGAGGAATAAAGTGCCAGCTTCCCCCGGAATTGGATAATATTTTGCTGTTTCGGTGCAACTGGTCGAGCGACAGTGTGCACACACGCCATTTTGTGCGTCGCTCGTTATGCTAACGAGCGCGCGTTGAACCAAGCGTCAACGGCGAAACGAGTCGCGCATAGAATGTTGTGGATATGGAATTTGTCGATGTGGGGACGTGGGCGAGGGTTTGTGGCTAACTTGATTTCCAGGATTCCGATTGGCTTGTCGTTGGGGGGTAGGTCCTGAGGGTGCAGGGGGAGAATGTAGGGAAGAAGGAATAACGATGTGGTACCTTTGCTTGGTATCTATCGGCGTTTGTGTTGTGTCAATAAATTGGGGCTGATGTTCGGCAGGTGGAATTGGGTTCCCTTTAAATCTTATAGAATTTTAGGCAGAGGTCATAAAGTAATGAAACGGCCGTTGCGTTAAGGAAAGTACCCTCGCCCTAACCTAATCCAACTCCAGAACCCTCTAGAGGTGTCCTGTGTTTCGTCACCTCACAGCTGGCAAACACCTGGTCTGTCGGTGCTTGCCTAAAATCCTGGGACTCGATAACTCAAGGCAATGTAGCGTGTAATAGTTACTACAGCTTCCTAGAGTTTCCCCCCTAATTTATAGGTTGTTATCATTCCTCTTTTTATAAAGTGATTGGCATGGAAGAATTAACTAAGAAGGCAATGTAGTTTATCAGTTTGTATATGGTTGCGTATCAGTTCCTCATGTGAATAGTTAAATACAAGTGTTACTGTTATAGGTGCAGTGTCTCAGTTCACTAGGTAGAGGAGAGGTGCTATAAAAGGGACAGGTCTTAAATGGGACAAATAGAATTGCCAAAATTCTAAACGCATTACACATGCAAGTTATTTTCCTGTTTATGGCAACACTAGTGCCCAGTCATTTGACGGAAACTTCACTGCGGTCTGACTTGCAACAGAGTAATAATCCACGGTTGATGTTTTTCGGCAGTAAAAATAAAATTTTCGTTGATTTTCTGTGTCGTTTTCTGAGATCAAGATATATATAAAGTGTTAAAGTGTTATATCATTAAAATAGCCTGTATTCAACTGAAACGAAAATACTTAACAGGTAAGTGTAATTGATTGTTTTGTTTGTTTTGATGTTATTTTATACTAAACTCAATTATAGTCTGAAAAGGAACAGCATAACAATTCTTAAATGGGACGACGTTTCATGGCTGTCCTTCTCATACACATGTACTGCTGAACATTATATTTTACTTTCCTGTAAAGTTATTAGTGTATCTTATGATATATTGATGGCATTGTTTTAAATTATTAATTACACTGTCCAACATGATTTTTGGTCCGCAATATCCGCTGGGTGATTCTTCTATAGTTTTTCGCCCTGAACACGAATTCGCAAGCAGAATTGCTCTCTCACCCTCAGTTTTTGAGAAAATCGATTTTGAAAAAAACTGCAAAATTTTAACTTTGAACAACTTTTGTGTCGAAACGGTAATAGTTATTCGGTTGCTCGTTGCGTCAAATTATTCGATGAACCCTCCCGAATACAACGATATACGTTATTATTGCATTATAATCATTTAAACATGTTTAAACAACCATCAAATGGAAAAAAGACACCCGGAATGTACCCATTTTTGAAGATATCTTTGAATTTATTTCCAAAACTAAGGGTCTAGGAGAAAATCTGATCATTCCACGCGATGTAGCAGACATTTTTCCGTCGGAAATCATCAACAAAAGTGGTAAGTCACGTTTTGTTTTCAATACAGAAGCGAAATAGTTTGGCAAAACGTGCGGTATCGACAGTGGTAGTCAACGGCGGCGCGCGATCCACTGCCGCTCAGCGTAACACAACCCGCGCCTGACTACCACTGTTGGCATCGCGCGTTTTGCCAAACTATTTCGCTTCTGCATTGAAAACAAAACGTGACTTACCACTTTTGATGATACTTTCCGAAGGAAAAATGTCAGCTGCATCGCGTAGAATTGTCTGATTTTCTTCTAGACCCTTAGTTTTGGAATTAAATTGAAAGATATCTTCAAAAATGGGTGCATTTTGGGTATTCTTTTCCCTTTGATCGTTGTTTAAACATATTCAAATCTTCATAATGCAATAATAACTTATATCGTTGTATTCGGGAGGGTTCATAGAATAATTTGACGCAACGAGCAACCAAATAACTATTATGGTTTCGACACAAAAAATGTTCAAAGTTGAAAATTTGCAGTTTTTTTCCAAATCGAGTTTCTCAAAAACTGAGGGTGATGGCCACAAACGGTTTGCGGATTCGTGTTCAGGACGATATACTCTACAAGAATCACCCAGTGGATATTGCGGAACAGAAAAAAAGTTTCATTTTGTTGGACTGTGTTATTAGTTGATGGCGTATTGTTTCAAATTTAAGAATTAATAAAGTGACCATTCAAAGCGACAAACTTTATCGTAAAAAATTAATAATAAAATCTTTAATCTGCAATATGATAACGTACCTACCTATTTTAGTACATTTGATCTTATTTTTGCTCAAGTAGAATTTAATTCTATACTATTTTATTATTTAAGTATTTTATGGATTTTTTTGTATATGTACTTTACCACTCGTGGGTATTCCTATGTTGAACTTAGTTTGTAAGACACAAATTTTATAAAAAATATCACTTTATAACTAAAAAAGCTGCTGAAGCTTTGATTAATGTCACACTCTATGAAGTAAAAAATATTAGTAAAAAATATTGATGATTTATAGTACAAAAAGTTCATTTTTTCATAGTTTCCATTGTTTTGTATCATTAGGATTTACAATTATAATTGTAATACTTAATAAGTTTATTTTTATTAACGTATCCCCTACATGGCTTATAATGTCCCATTTAAAACCACCTAGTCGTAAAAGTGACATTTCCCATTTATTTGAAAATCGAGGATTTTGTTATTTTCTATTATAATTTATGAATTTGTAATATACTTTTATTGAAGGGAAATAAACACGCTTTCTATTGATGTACTTGCTTTTTAAATACCTATAATGACTGTCAGAAATAGACGCTAAACAAAAGTGTCCCTTTTATAGCACCTCTCTCCTTCATCACAGCAACCTCCATACCCCATCATCTTCCAATTCAGCTAACTCTTGTGGGTTTAAAACATTAAAACATTAAAACACCATTGTGTCATGGAGATTTAGGGCCTCCTAAAAATCGACGTTCTGCTCACAACACCTTAGCTCTTCACTGCTAGCTAATATAGACCATCCAAGCTGTGCCTAAAATCTGAAGCTCGAATCTTCAATTACCAGCTACGTTGCCCGCTCTGAATTCGACTAAGTCTCGGAATAAATCTAAATGAGAGCGTCTAACGACCTTAATTCACTCAGGCAACTCGAAAACAGAGACTCAAGCGAGAATTTTGCGAGGGGTGCGCCCGTGTTTTCCGCCTCCGCTACGACTACTAATCCAGCCAGAGAATCGAAGACGGTGAAAACAGCGCGAGGTGTCCTCGGTCTCTCGCAGACGTCTGAAACTTGACGAATAGTTGAGAGCCTGATACGTTTTCTCGTAATCCAGGGACTCGCGTGTACACGGAGTGCCCAGAATTAACTTGCTCGCCGGGGTCGCGCGTCAAATGCAAAACTCGTCGGCGTCGTTGCATGACAACGCTTGCTTATGCTTCCTTGGCCCTGTATACACGTACATGCCCCTCGTAAATAGGAGACGTCATCTTCTCGGTGTACATACCGTGTATATGCGCCCTGTTCCCAACGAAAGGGTTGGAACGCCGTTTATACGAGCCTTCCTCGCCTGTCAGTCAATTTTCCGCGTGAAAGTGGGCTTCCTCTTCGCCCTTCGAGTGGGGAAAGTGACACGGGTTCGCTTCGTTAGAAGCTCCGGTCCACGGAAACTAATACGTGCAGGCATTGATGCTTTCATGTTGATATATTGACTGTAGGTACTTTATACTTATTGAAACTCTATTCCTCTAGATTTGGAATTGTTTGGGCAATATGGCGATGTTATCCAGAAACTAAAATCCCTTGAAGTGGATGCCAGAGGAGATATTTTAATCGCTGATGAAACTGAGCTAATGAGTATACAAACAACTTGAATTTTAATCGCTGATCTAACTTCGAATATAGCACCAGAACTTGAGACTGTTATCCCAAAGGTAACAAGGAGCCTGTGCAACCAACGAAATTAATAGACAGGATTTTTAGACGGTATTCAATTAAAAGCACGATTCATTCCGAACCAAGTGAAGTTGTTTCAATTCTCCGTCCCTTTTCACGCACGATAGGGAGCACTTTTCACGAATTCCGTGTACGTGACCGGCGATCGAGAGTAAATATTCAGCAGGAGCATCGCTCGTGCCATTTTCAATCGAGCCACCGTCGCTCTCTATATTTTTGTTCGTTTTATCGACGATGCGTGCGCCAGCAGCCTGTCCGCTGTCCCAGTTAACTTCACCCTGGCTCTGAGGACGCGTTGATGCCTGTGTTGCCGCCGGAAGTCTCGCTTGGAATCGATACACGGGTGCGCCCAATAATACCTGACCACCTGTCTACCCAGACCTCCAATATCCTTTTTATGTAACAAACATCCGACATTTTTCTTTGAATTTTCGCGCCCCCATCAATGAATAACTTTCTATTAATAAAATAACAGAAAATATTGTTAAAAATAATCTTACTTCGTAAGAAACCGACTGAGAAATTGATCGAATAGCTCCCAATATAGAATAATTAGAATTTGAAGCTCAACCACCAATTATTACAAGATAAACCCCTATTCTTAAAATTCTTAACAAATATAAAATCCTAATCTTCATTGAATATAAATTTAAAAAAAAGGATAAATTAATCAAACCGTTATGTGATTTCTAAAGGCCATCATCGAATTCCATAGCGTCACAGCAGAGGGCACAAAGTAAGATGACAGCCCAGTAGGTATATAAATTCTTTTAGCAATTTATTCAGTTTGTTCTAGGAGCTGCAATTTTCCTCGAAGCTAATTGCGACGAAATTGTATCCGACAATGGCGGGTATCGAGATATTCCAGTCCATCAGGCTGACATGTAATAGAGCCCCAAGTCCTCGTCCGAGGCTGTTCGGAAATAACTGAAATATTCTCGACGCATCCGTGCTCACAAACGCCCGGGCATTTTCCCTAGAAGAATTTCTTGGAAAATTCGTCGGGAGGACGGAATTCGTTGCATACCCGCCAGCAAGGTAGATTCCGTTTCACTCGGTTGATTACTTGATTATTCTACCGTCTTCCTCCCTTCCTTCTACTCTCTTCGATGTCCATGGAGGACGCTGCGTTGTTTAGACGGGAAACTGTTGGGTGTATAGTAACGGCAAAGGGTTGCCAATAATGCCATTTTTGCCTTGAGACTCCAGGTTTGCTGACATTTCTCCAGGAATCTGGCAAATATTACCCTTTGATCTTTAAAAGCAGTTAATTATTTTGCAGCATGAAATTATGTGTAATAAAGCTTGTTTCTATATTGGAATCAACTTGGGGGAATGATAGAAATAGAATGCGAGTAGAACTCCTTAAAGCAGAGTCAGTCATTCGAATTAATATTGATATGGATTACGAAAGTTTTTATTCTCATTTAGCTAACCTGCTAATTTAGCTACCTGAACAGAAAAAAATATTGGACACAGCAAAAAAAGAAAAAATACATTTTGATTTTTAAAAAATAAGCATTTTATTTTGTGATAAATAATCTATGTATACTATGCATTGTAATGAATAGCATAGGTACGTACAAGTTAAGAAATTATGACGAATCTAAATTTATTTTTGTTTGTTTTTATATTTTGTTAAATAAAATAATTTGTGTTTCTCGGATTTTCTTTTCTTTATGTTTGCTGATCTTCCAGGTGAATGCTGGGTAAACGTTCGATACCCTATAACGGCAACCATTTAATTTGGGGTGTATCTGTTACTGTTAATTGCTGTCCTGATTGATAAATTACGTGAGTAGTCGAAAGAAGGGGATCCTTTCAATCTACTACTCCGTAAAAGGTATATTTCTTTTGAGCTTTTTTGTTGCATCATCTACCTATTATATTAGGGTGGAGCTTTATTTTTTAACTACGAAAATATGATCTTACCATTTCAATTTGTTCCTTTTTATAAAAAATAAAATTGAGCAGAATATGAGCACAATTGATTTATATTTAGTGGCAGCTCAATGATGGTGAAATTTCTAATATACATTATAATTATATGGAAAAGCATGGAACACCAGACAATTTTTCAAATGCATTCATTTCGTTCGTTAAGTAAATTATAAACTGAGAAAAGGTATCATGTTATTCCATGTGACGTGTAATTAAGTAAAACAATTAGTAGATTGTACCCTGCCAGTACAAAACAGACACCATCTGATGTCTGAGCGTCTGTGAACAGTAAATTAAATGTAATGTAATGTAAATGTATAAATTAAAATATGGCCCTTATATGTTGAATTTTTATAATTTCTATAATCTTTGACTCATTTAAACTACCCCTAAACATAAGAATGTCTGCCCAAAGCTTTTATATCTAAAGGAACAAATCAGGGTGATACGACTTATAAAATAATATTTAATTTTTTTAACTTTTAACCTCCAGCTTCTCCATATGTTAGCAATACTGCCTTTCCTGGAGAATGAACTCTTCTCCTACATGGGTTACATGCCCAAAACGAGAAAGTTTTGTCTCATCCAACGGCTCCAATTTCCCACAGCGCATCCCTTCAACTATCCTTTATATAGATAATACTATATACGTAATACAGCATCCGGGAAACACCAATTTCATCTTCTCTCTATTACTCTATACTCTACACTGTTATTATTATGGAAAAGGTCACCAAGTAAGATCAAGCAGCCACACCGAAGTCACTGCTTCTTGGAGAATATCGCGATCATCGACCTTAGAACGCTAAAGGACTCACGGTTCGAGTATACCGTAAAGGAGTATAAAAATGGCTGACATATGATGTCGAAGGGGGAGCGATGCAGGTTCAAAGGCAACAAAACTTTACTGGTCCTTTTTCCCGCCTTTCGTTCCCCTTCATTCTGGCCGGTATGCCCCGATAAACATCTGAAACTTCATAGTCATCCCTGCAGCCTCTCGTTCTTTTATTTCGCCCCGCCAATATCGCGATAGCTCCTTTTTACCCGTGTGTCGAGCGTGTGTATAATGCCGTGCGTTTACGAGCGCCAGTATACAGGGCCCGTCGATAAGAAGATCCTTTAACAGACGCTGCGATGGCTACCTGCTATATCCAGGCACCCCCCAAGCATCTCTCCTCTTTCTTTTACGCCTGCCATCGCGGAAAAACAAGGGTGCGCGCGAAAGCGCTCGTGGCGTGGAATTAGCGGGAGAGGATCACCGGGCTTCATACAAAGCACTTGGGGCGTATAATAAACGCCATTAAAGGTGAAAATAATTAATTAAATTGGAAAACAGAGTGGGTGCTGGAATTTAAATGATAAGGGATGTGGGGAGCAAAGTTGGGCATTAACTAAATAAAAAAATATTTAAATAACGGACCATGTAAAGTTTCTTTAACTTTAGATTATTTGACGAATAAAGATTATTTTTTTATTTGTCGAGCGGTTCAACTTTAGCGCTGAATAAATTTTTCAACTTTAACTTTAACTTTACACTTTAACTTTAACTTTAACTTTAACTTTAACTTTCACTTTATCTGTTTTCAAATACATACAATTAGTAATTATATAAATTTTGTACATGTTCAGAAAAAATATTGGTCGCTATTCTATGGCTATGGATGAGGCGTTCGGGTTATCTGGTTGCGCGGGAAATGGTCTTGAATGGAACGGATCAACTTTCCAGAAATCCTGACACTTTTCAGACACGATCTACAAAAGGCCCTCCAAGTTATCCCGAGGAAGTAGTTAATTCAATTTTCGACTTCATTAGGGCTCTTCATAAAGCCCAGTCGTACTTCGAGACCTGGCTCGGATTTCCAGGTTCTTCACCCTTCATTAATTAAAAGTGCAGCTTCGTGGTAATCTTTGAAGCGTGCAGTCCAACTAGGGGACGGTAGGAAGTAGAATCGTTGAAGTTCGGTTTGAAGTTTCACTTTCAACATATTTCTCGACGTCCCCTTTGCAACTTTTCCATTGGCTATTAATAAGTGCTCTTCGTTAACGTTTGCTCCGATCGAACTCAAGTTCGACTGTTAACATTCTACACAGATACCTTCATTCGTTTACTACTTATTTATTTTAATAAACGGGATATGGCCCATTAGTCTACAAAAAAAAAAACAGTTTACAGTGCCCAATTGCCCTTTAAAGGTGTCAAAACTAACCTCAAAATCAAATAGGCACTCCCAGTTTTTCGCTTATAACTTCTAAAGTACAAGAGACAGAAGAAATGTTTCAGACAAAAGTTTAAATGGCGCAATGGGCTATGCAAACGCGCGTTAACAAAATTTTAAAAAAGTTTTTTGCGTCAGGTATTTATTTTTTTCAAAACTTCGTTAACGCAAGTTTATAGCGCGTAATAATACCATAAACATTCGCAATTTTGCAAATGCCATTTACCGGGTCAGAGAACCCAAGAGTAGATGTCTACAGAGATGGATAAAATGTAAAAAGGCTGCCCTACCCTAGGGGATTTAGAAGGGGCATCAAAATAAATTAACTCTAAGAGTTGGGGCCATCTAATCACACCACTAATCAACTCGAAGACGAAAAGGAAGTGGAACACTATTCCTCAAGCATTCATCATCTCTAACCCCTCTTTTCTCGACACTATTGCACTTTTTCCATAATAGAGGCTTCATATAGAACTGTCCGCTTGTATTGAGTGAGCACGTGACAGTGCAGCCCTGATTGGCAGCTCCCTAAAAGAAACCTGTCGGCCGGGGGTGATTACGTCGTCGAGTGACCCGTACGCGCAAACGTGTAACGCATAATAGCATCCCCTATCGCTGATGCAGACTGCTTACGTCAAGCTGCACGTGGCAGGTGGCCAGCGATAAGGGTCCCCGAGCAATATCAACCGCGTTATCAACTGTACAAGCTTCGTCTCGTGTAATGATAACGTTCGTACCATAATAGGCGCCCTGAAACGTCGAATCGACGCAACGCCGTGAAAATCATTCCCCAATAT
This sequence comes from Andrena bucephala, assembly GCA_947577245.1. NCBI lineage: Eukaryota > Metazoa > Arthropoda > Insecta > Hymenoptera > Andrenidae > Andrena > Andrena bucephala. Next base: position 2,106,128 of record OX387717.1, on the reverse strand, counting down.
ATCTGAGGCGAAATTGCCTCGTAATTTCGTCCCTGCCTCGACCGAGGTCGCGTCATCGAGTAGACCTCCCTATCACCTTTAATGATCACACCACCGAATCCACCGAGTATTTTCACTGCGAATTAGTAAACACCCTGCCGCTAGCGCTGTCGCTTTAAACATCTACGGTGTTCTAAACAGTAGGAGGAAATTGCGAAAGATGAAAACGATTTTTCGCGATTTTGTGATTAATAGCATATTTAAGGTATTGAGAGCAAAAATAGACTAACCCACATTTTTTGCGGAATTGAATTACTAGCAATACCTACTATGTTAACCATATAAAATAGGAAAAGTTAATTTTTTTGCAATTTGCGTTAGTCCATTTTTGCTCTCAATGCCTCAATTGTCGTAACACACAATATTGCATTGCGGGCGATCGGATCCAAAACTTCAGGATAGATTATCGCGTGGAGGAGGCGGTTGGAACAATTTGATAGAACGAAGGGAGCAGTGGCCTAAAAAGCTTGAGTAACACTACTTCTAACTCAACCCTCAGCGGCAGAGCTGCAAGCTGTTCATGCAAACGTAAGCAAAAGGAGAAAGAAGTTAATTACACGCCTCGTCTTTTTATCCGCATCGACGATCATTATCCGAACGCGGGGGATTCGTGTCCGCCGATACAGAATGGAATCTATATGGCTGGTGGTTGTTCTCTTTATCAGATACGATTCAAATTACCCTCCTCTCCGGGGCGCTCGAGCGATAAAGAATCGAGTGGGCTCGCAGATGCGCCACAAGTGCCCTCGCGGGAGCCACTAAACAATTTAACGAACGTGCCCTTTCATCTTCAATGAGCCAGGAGCCCGACCGTTTATCCGCGCCAGTCCAAAGTATCAATCGAAACCTTTGACTTTTCCCATGAATCCTACTACCGCTTCCGCTCCACAATCTTCCTCCCGTTCTCCACTTTGCTTTCCTCCCACCTCCCTTAACAGGCTCGCCTGGCACTGTTGATTGTATTCCTCCGATACTCGGCATACTCGTATGCTCGTTTCGCTTCGTTTATCCGCGAGTTTCCTCCGAGGTCCTCACGGCAACGACGTTTAATAGCAGTTGTGTTTTAATTTCGGGAAGCTGTTGTGCTTTATAAATGAACTCGAGGGTTTGTACCGATGGGTGGCGTAGATGTGAAATCCATGGTCGATGATTTTGGTTTCTGGCATGTAGCAATGTCGATTAAGTAGGAAGCTTGTGTGGTTGGTTATAGTAGAAGGAGGAGGATCCTTCGAAGAACTAACAATAAGTGAAATAGGTACTGGTATCTTATTTATAAGAATCTAAGACTTAAGAAGACAACCTCACACTATTTCATAACCTATATGTTGTTACATACAGGTTATGTTTATACTCTACCTAATTCTTAATGCTCTAAGACTAAGACCTAATTATGAAATAATGTAAATGTAAAAATATGAATTGATTCGGTTAGAAGCAGGATTTAAATGTAATGTAATATTATTCAATTTAAAAGATGTAACCTATAATACCTTTCCTATTTAAATGTTTCTATATTAGCTAGTATTGTAGTATTGCACCTTCTTTTACATTGTATTAATACTAGAATTTTCTTTTAAAACATAACCTTTTAAAATCACAACACAGAAACGGCCAAAGCATGGCGAATGGTGGCCAACAACTGTTTCACTGCTGCTATGACTGTTAGCTACCCATTGGCCTCGTGGCCAATGACTGTACTAAGACACTATTTACATTACAGTTCTTGGCCACCTATAATTTTTGCAATAATATATAATATTAATGAATAAATAATCCTTTTTTATAAAGTTTAAACCTTTATTTGTCTATATAACGAATATGAGAGTTATATATATATCGTAAATACATTGAATTATCTATGAATTGCCTGATGTAACCGTATGGCTATTCAATTCAATCATATAGTTTTCATGCGTCGATTTCAAGTTGTCTATTTTTTACACGTAGTATAACAATGAGTAGCGAAATATTGATTGCATTCGACGCATGAAAGTACAAGGTATCTGAATATGTTCATTATAAAAGGCATAATGTACATTATATCTTAATATTCATCTTCTTTAAAAAAAAGGCTGATCACTGCCGGGTGGCCAACAACTACACTGTTTAACCCTATAGGTAGGACAGAAAAGGAGAGAAAAGGAAAGGAGGGTTTCGTCCTGGGCCTGCTAGTGGACCACATACCTAGCAGGCCCTGCCTTAGACACGGGGATATTAGCAGATAGGACGACGAAATTGGTATATAGACAAATGAGCAGATGAGAGAGCACTTGCGAGAGAGCGGGATCGGTCGAGAGGCCCTCTTGCGGCGGAGTCGGAGGTATCGCTACAATAGCATATCGAACATAAATAAAGGAGGTTAGGTTAGGTTTATTTTTTCCAGTGGTTTACATTCTGACATATATGTTCCCAAATATGGGGTTTCAAAAAACTTCTTATATTGCTCAACGAACTCTAGTGAGTCCGTAAAGAAAGTAGCTTGTAGTAATTGAGGATTAAACGTAAAATCTTTCCTGCACTTTCTACAAGTTAACAACCGGATGATAGTTTAATTTGTTTACAACGCGTACGGAATGAAATAATGTTAGAAGTGAAGCCGCGGAACTCACGCCTGCGGAAGCCCTTAAAAATATAAATTTCCAAGCCGCATTTCCATCTCTCTGCCAAAGAAGTGGGGAGTTCATCGCGACCAGTAACGCTTAAGTTGAAATGCAACACTCCCCTTCTAGCGGATTAACGCCCTTCAGAAACATGAAGTCCTAACTTCAAACTCCTAAACTATATAGTCTTTGAAAATAAATTCCTTTCACCTTGATAAGTTTCCCGTTAATTAAAACAGTAACCCTTGAACATTACAAAGCGAATAAGGCTACAGCGCCTTATAAACTCGCTTACTAAAAAATCTTCATGTTAAACCCGCCCTTCTGTACCTAATCCGAATAAGCACGTCTATCCCTTGTAGATCTTTTAAAGGCATTAACGTGTAACATCCCCGGCTGCACGCCCCGTGGAAACAAAGGGCGGCAGGGAAGAAGAGCAATATTTGCCCAACACGCGGCAGAGAAAATACATCGAGCCGCAAAACTGTCGGACCCTTCGTGATAAAAATCAACAGGATCCTCTCCCGGGAGGACGCCCGTGGAATCGGGATTCGAGTCGCGTAAGAAGTTCCCAGGGAGCGTGTGTTGCCCGTGCAACTGCCGTGCCGAGAGTGTTAACGAGCCCTGGACCACGTACCCGCCCCGATCGCTCCCATAAATAAGCAGCCCCTGGCCCACCGAAATCTCCAGACGGTCAAGGACTTTGTGCCCGTTCCCGAAGAAAAACTGTTATTGTTCGTACGGGGAATTAGGGGCTTCCTAATGGGGCCGTGACTTCGGAACCCTGGCTGAGAGATGTGCACACCCGTTCTACTTAATGCTATGATATATTTCAGTTTTAGTGAGAATTTTCATGTGCGTCACGGCTTCAGATGCGTCAGTGTTTGGTGAATAAATGTAGACGAATTTGAACACTGGAGTGGAAAGGTTACAATTGAACACTTTGCAACACGAAGGGAGCAGCTCCAAATGTATTAACTTTTGGAAAAGTAATAAAAACAGTGTTAGCGAAAGATTTTTTGACATATATTCAAAGTATTTTACCCACTTCACACTTTGAATCCAGGCGACGTATATATACGTCCTGTATATTTTCATTGAATCCGGATGACGTATATATACGTTTTGTATATTTTGATTGAATCCGGGCGACGTATATATATACGTTCTGCATATTGTGATTTAATCCGGGCAACGTATATACATATACGTCCTGTATATTTTCATTGAATCCGGATGACGTATATATACGTTCTGTATATTTTGATTGAATCCGGGCGACGTATATATACGTTCTGCATATTGTGATTGAATCCGGGCAACGTATATATACGTCCTGTATATTTTCATTGAATTCGGGCGACGTATATGTACGTTCTGTATATTTTTAATGAATCCGGATGACGTATATATACGTTCTGTATATTTTGATTGAATCCGGGCGACGTATATATACGTCCTGTATATTTTCATTGAATCCGGGAGACGTATATATATACGTTCTGTATATTTTTAATGAATCCGGATGACGTATATATACGTTCTGTATATTTTGATTGAATCCGGACGACGTATATATACGTCCTGCAAATTTTCATTGAATCAGGGCGACATATATATACGTCACATCAAATTAATAAATAGTGATGCAAAAAAATTGTATTTGGAAATTTTTGTTTTAAAATTCCTTGAATTTAAGCATTTGGCACTGATAATAAGCAAAAATATCTTTGCTCTATGACAGAGTGAATTTTCAGAATTTCGAGCTACTTTCTTTTTGCAGCAAAGTCATTTGTTCGATCCCACATTAACTAACAGACTGCTGACAGGAGGCCATTCTTCTTACACCTTTACGTCGACATGCCCCTCGATTTTTCAAACGCATTGCATCGTTGCAAGAGCCCGAGTGAAAGTAACTCAAGTGGACAAACGTCGTTTGGTGGAAAAAAGAAAGGGATACGTTGTGACCTCCTCCCTTTTGCTCTTCTCGCGTGCATCCACCGGAACACCCCCAGCCCCTTGGCGTTTCTTTCGCTCGCTTTATTCCGAGACGCGGCTCGCGACGGGCTGCTTGAAAATTGCAGCCCTCTTGTTCGCGCGAGACGAGCCCGCGACGACGGAATGAAAATTATGGAAATTCTGTCGATGGAGATTCTTCCGCCGAGCGTTGTCGCTGTTTGCAAAGTGCTCCGCGCAAAGGATGCTTCAAGATTACGCGATAGACGCGAGCTTGGTTAAAGCAGCTCTTGGAGCAACATTACAGATTGAAAGTGTTGGAGCCTACGGATCTGACTACGGCAGATTCAAATATTATCACAAAGTAATCCTCACTTTTAAATGTACAAGCCAACTATTGCCAAACTCCATTCAATTTTCACTTCCGGGGTCACTTAAAACCCATTATTCACAAAATATCAATTAAAAATGTTGAAACCCTTTGCTAGAAAATTGAACTAGGTTTCTAGTAAACCTAAGTGACACCTAGAAATATCAAGGAGGTGATTTGGACCATCTGCTGTAAAAGTAATCAAATACCTACAGGTCGTCAAAATAGAAAATTCGATACAACCCCTAATGAAAATCAAATCTGACATAATTTTACCCAAAATATCCTTCATTATACATACTCAAGTGCAACATCCACGTTTCAAGTATAAGTCCCACATACCCTAATATATATCCCGTATTTATCATTAAATTCATCTACCTTCTTCCAAAACCCCACACCTTCCAGCCCTATTCAAACATTTCTCCGACTTCGACCCCCCCCCCCCCCCCCATACACTTCCCTGCCTCCCTGCTCGATACGTCTCCGCCCCACTCTGCCGCCTGCTCCCCACCACGTTCTTCCGTTTGCTCGCTGGTTCTTCGGTCGCGTCTCCCCGGCCCTATCCCGGAGACACGTGAATTTTTAAAGTGTCAGCTCCCACAGAGACGAGTCTCCGCCGCGAGATTGGCAAACGCACCGGGAGCGGCACTCCTCGCTTCCGGCGGCATCGCGGAGATTGAAACCGCCCGTTAGCGCCGGTCGAGATTCAAGGGAACGTATCTCTGCCGGTAGCGTCCGTAAATAAATTTTTCCCAGCGCGCACAGCGGCGGGAGGAAGCATAATATCCGGCCCGATTTTCGCCCTGCTCTCTTACGCTCGGTTATTTACGAGCCGAGCGAAGGGCTATTCGCGTGCACCTGTTCTCCAGGCGAGGATCGTTTCTTCTCCGGCGTTTATGGGCCATTGGGGCTGGTCAGTCTTACGGCGATCGTTTCTCGGGGCTTAACACACTTGAGTGGCGCAACCATTGAAAAATGCTCCTTTAAAGGTCCACGCGCGCACATCAGTTCCGTGACGGTTGAGCGCCGGCTGTGTGAGCGGTCCGTTTCTTTCGGTATGAGTAACTGACACGGAGAACCGTGAGCTGCTCCACTCCGATATAGGGAAACGATATTTTTTGCCATTTACACTAACGGCACTGAAACATCACGAAACTGATATGGTTGCGTGGACCTTCCAGGGCCGAGCCTTTGACGTCTATAGTACAGTGATGCCCAACCTATGGGTCGAGAAGTGTTCTCTGAGGGGTGGCCACGGTTATTTTTAGTAGACGAGTTTTGGGACTTATTAATTTTAATATGGTTACATTGCCATAGTCTGTTAATAATGTAACACTGATTTTTCATAAGTGAAAGGAAGAAAATATTTACTCTACCTTATATGAGGGGGGGGGGGGGGGGCGCAGGTTATTTGAATATTAGAAAAAGCGGATGGTAGTGGGGGACTCCAGTGACGAGATGCAAGGGAGGTAGGTGATTGGTCTAGACTGGTAGTGGGAGTAATGTGACGTCATAGTATTTCCCGGGAATTTCTCCTGGCAACGCTAATCGCGACACAAAGGAGGTTGGGAAACACTGCTATAATAGGAACTAAGTTAAATGACTGCTCAAAGCCACTCAGTAATTGTCCCCACCACTATCATCTGGCTATTATTTTATTCTAGTCAGAATTCCTCGCCAAGATCTTACCGTCACTTGTTCTTTAACTCGGAAAATGAGAACCAAGCTAACATTCAGGAAAAGTAGAGATTCTTAAGAAACTCGCTCTTGATAGCAAATTGATTTCATTCGGTCTAGGATATACTAAGGGTACGAAAAGAAACTCATTTGGCTCTCTATATTCAGGAAGGTATCTACGTACCACTTGAATGTGGCTCCAGAATTCAATACTTCCTTTCAAATGAATTACAAGAAACTCGACGGCTTGAGAAGGAAATCGAGGCAATTCTTTTAATACCATAATTGTAATTTCAATAAAAGTGAAATCCTCTTTAAAAAGGGACCTTCGTTTCCTATTATACAAGCTCTCACAGTAAAAACTGTTATCTAAGAAATTCCAAATATAAGCTCCCTTCTATCGAGAAATGATTCTTACCAGAATACAAAAAGAATCACGATTTGCATCTTCCCATCTATATATATATAAAAGGTCCAGTTTCGTATTTTTTTATCATTTTCTCTAGCGTAGGTACTTAACTATACTTATAGCATGACTACCATTCCCACTATTACAGTGCTGAGTCATTCCCACTACCGTGATGTACCTGCTCCGCGCTACGACGACGGAGACAATGGAATTAATTGACATTTTTGTTCGTCAATGAGCTTCCTGATGTGGTAGAGGACTAAAACAAAGCCTATGTTCCTCGCTAGATTATAAGGAACATAAAAAATCCTGGACCAAAATCGGTCAAGTAGTCTTTATATATTTGTAAAGATAGAGTGACCATCTGTCAATCAGTTATCTTATAATACAGGAACTTTTAGGTTATGCGGTTAGGCAGAAGCTTTTAGGTTATGTAACTTTCTCGCTTTACCAGCGTGGGTGCTTCTAGAGCCAAAAACAAGGTAGGTATACATATAGTATAGCTGTCAATTGTTTTATTTCTACAATGATTTACCAATTTATCTTTATATACGCACTAAAATTAGATTCCTACCATAAAAGTGCCCGCACAAGAGCGGGTGCGGCAGTTAATTCAAAATATAACAGCGATACTTTACGCCGCGTCGACCAAATTGCGCGATAACTCCGGAATAAGTAGTGGAGAGGAAAATACAGGATCCCAGCGCGAAGAAAATGGAGGAACCTGTTCAGGCTGAGCCGAGACGACGCGCTATTAGCTCGCTCGTCGTTCGCAGCCGGTTAATTCTCGCGCGAGAACGAGTTCGAAGAATTACGAAAGGCAGACGACGCGGAAGTGGGACGAGCTTCAAGGATCGGCGCTCGCTCGAAAGGAAAGATCCGTTTCCCGACGATCGAGCAGCAGCGGGGCTTCGGGAGCACGGTGTACGGACTGCGGAAAATTGCGAGACCGAGCAGCAACGGAGGAAGGCTGCCTCGGAGCACCGACACTGTGATTATTCACGAGTGCGAGGCACAAACCGTGCGTCAAAGTGCGTGAATTCTTGAGCGAGGCAGGGTGAGCAGGCCTTCCTCTATCCCCTTCTGCTCCCTTGTAAATTAGATCCGTGCTCGAGAGGAAGAGTGAGCTAATTTTTTGCTCACGACCCTTCACCTCGACTCCTTCGATCCCATCCAGATTCTAATATACGAGCATCATCCAAGAAGATTGGAAACTAGATGCTTATCTGCGCGCGTGCGAACTACCCTTAAAGTCTCTCTGCTGCTTTGAATACATCGCTATGACTTCACACTCCTAACATACATGCGACATCTGCATGGTGCACAGTTAATGCTCAAAGCACTTGTAGGTATGTCGAGTATATCAGAGAATCGACGTTTTAGAGCGCACCCCATAGCGAGGCATCCACCCCCCTCCCCCCCAACATACTCAACTGCACGTGCTCAATGGAATTTAATTTAATACTAATTTATAAGAAACTATATCACACGTGGCACAGTGCGTCACTATCCAAAGAAAATCGTCTTGGCTCGCGGATCCTGCGCCTCCACCGTGTTCCTGTAGACACATGGAAGCTCGTGCTTAACCTGCTCCTTGGACGAGCATGTTGCCCGGCGGGGTGGCGGGGGTGGAGGCCTACGGTACCGTATGCCAGAACGAGGGACGCAAGAGAGTATGGTTAGCGAGGGCCGTTGGAGCGGGCCCGTGTGTGCACGCGAGCGCGCGTGTCTGCGAGGGTAGTTAGCTGGTGCTTGGTGGTTGCGGAGGATGGTGGGCTGAGATCGATCCGGGGACCACGGCATCATCCTCCAACCGTCAACGACCGACTCGACGTAACCCTCCTCGTTCCCCAGCTTGGAAAGCTTCACCCTCCCCATCTTCCACCCTCGGCTCGTGCTCGTCTTCGCCTTATGGAACTCCTCTATCAGGGGCAAATAAAGCCTGCATACCGTCCGTAAGGGCACTCTCGTCGGCCTAGAGCCCGTCACCCCACTCCGAGTTCACGTGAGCGTCCATGTTCTCGATGGAACGGGATTACGGGTATCGCCTGGGAAGTGGAGGTGCGCGTTCGAGATCGCCTGGATTTGGAGACGGAGCAGGTGACGTTAGGAGGCGAATTAATCGCTATCTTAGAAGGGGCTGAAGAGAGAGTTACTTGAGGTGTTTCGATATGCTTTTGGTTTTTTTAGCGGGATTGTTGGTGCTTCTTCTTTGTAGATTCATCCGATTTTAGGTGCAGAGAGTGTGGAAGAGTGGTTGAAGAATTTGGGGCCCATAGTGCTCACGAATAAAGACAGAAAATGATTAGTTAATTCGTTTTCTTTTCGGGAATATTAATTGTGCAGAACAGGAATGCCAAAATTTAATTTTCTAGGGTTTTAGGTACATTTTCCCCACTTTGTACTCGCTGTCATGCATATGGATATAGTAATAGTATATGTAGGGGGCCCCCCTCTGTGGATATTAATTGTAGGAGACGCGAAAAAAAGCCTCGGGGTAATGGGACTCGAACTCGGGATTTTCGGACTCCTCCGGCGTATCTGGCCGCGCTTTAACCACCTTGACCACCGTCACGCTTCTGGTGTTCCTATTTTCCGGACTCCTCTTATGGCCATGGGAGTTCCCGATCCCACATTACTCATGTAGAAACTGGAATATGGCGCGGGGAGACTAAACTTCTGTATCGCACGTTTAATATTGTCAATCTATATGGCGTCATCTTGTTAGTGAACTGACAACGTATATGCCACGTGAATATGGCAAACAAGCATTTGATCTATTCGAGAGAACATCTCCTCAAAATATCCACATTATCTACAATCTGTTTTAAACAAAGCGACGGAAACCACAGCGATGTAACTAGTGTTGGCTAGAGCCGTGATTTGTCAATCACAAGTGATCCGATCACGTTTGTTCCCAATCACGGTGATTTTTCACAGTGATCCGCGATTTTCGTAATCGCTACTGGTTGGTGGAAAGCATAACTGCTCTTTGCACGCGTCACAACCCCAATTTTTACTTTCTCTCGAAATATTCTCAAGTCTGTTCTTGTAGAATCTCAGTTGTATATTTTGAACCAATGTAATCGTTCTTGATCTATTTAAATTAACGAATATTTCTTCACTTTAGTTAAAAAGTATAATGTATATGTGAATACTTTAGCCAATGAAATCAGTGCGTACCTATATTGACTATTTATATGAATGTATATTCTATATATTCGTTGAATTAGCGCGCTTCGACTGTAACACAAGCTATATTGAAGTATTTTATAAAAAATAATTCCATCAAGATCAAGAATTACGATCACAGTAAACAATTCACTCAAAATACAAAAATCACAATCACAGTCGTGATTTAACTTCAATCACGCCCGTGATCGTGATTCTGCTATCACTGTGATAAATCACTGTTAGTGATTTTGCACTCCATCCCTAGATGTAACTGCACAAGTACATTCCTTGTAAACCCTTTATGCCTCGTTTGTTCGTTGTAGTATTATAGCGCTGTATAAAATCGCATTGCTATTTAACATTAACCTCAAACGACGACTTTCCTTTCATACTAAAAACCCCATCCACACGCAAGTCAACAATTGCCGCTTCCCCTCCACTTCGAAACTCAAACATCACTTGCTAACAACTTTGAAACACAGAGTTCGCGATAATAAAGGCATCAAAGGATCGACTCATCAAGAATCCATGTGGCACAGAAGAAACTTTCCCGGCCCCCGTATTACTGCAATAAAGCGAGACGCGCCGCGGTCGGATCCAGCAAGAAGTCAACAGCATGCATCGAAGTTCGATTTACCGCGTCGTCTCGCGAGATGGCAGGGCGGTCGATCAAACTAGCAGGGCGATCGTAAAGTCATTTGGCAGTTGCTGAAGGATCGATTCGTCTTCCGGGACGTCGCCGCGCGGCCATTCTCCCCGGTGACGGGGCAGATGAAAGAGTAGATCGGTAAAGCGCGTGGGTGGGCGTTCGTCCACGATGGAAAGCTCTTCCCTGGAAGCGGCCGATCGAAGAGGATTCGAGTGGATGGGCCGCGAGAGCGCGATCGAGGATCCCCGATGTTCTTCCCTGACGGATTGTCAATATAGATGCAACGGCCGGGCGTCAAGCAGCGAGGAAGCTCTGCCAGTCGCGCCACGTCCACTTAAAATCTGCTCGGAAGCGATCGCGTGCCATTGCCCGTGGCGTCTTTTAGCGGTCGCCAGCCGTTGCTTGTGGAAATAACGAGTCAACTGTTTGGGAGATAAGTGACTGCTGCTTTAGTTCAGTAATTGAAGGAGAATTTTATGAATAGCCAGTGAAAATCTGTTACTGATATCCAATCAGAGGGGCTCCTCGTGGGAGCGCTTTAATACAACGCAAATTAATATCTGGCATATCAATTTGGATGTTAGTAATATTTATAGAGCTACCTTCTGCAATTACAAATTCCTTTTTGTGTCCTATATAGTACATAGGAGAGCAGAAGTATACAGAATGGTAATTTTCGAGAAGACACCTAACCTGTAATATACCGAGCAAAAGTGAGGTTAGGTAGGCGGAGTTAAAAGAAAGCCGATGCCTGATTGGGTTGCCTACCTTGTTTACGCATGTGCATTAGTCACCTCGTAATTGCTCGACATACCTACAATTAGAATGTGTACCAAAGTAACTGCTGGTTGTACACCAGGAAATCACGGACCACAATGACTCACCGATTTTTTCCTGATATTTCAAAGAATTTCTAGGCTTCTATTGACGCAATCACAGTTTGTATAAAACAGAACAATGACAGAACACTACAGCGAGCAGAATGCCCCGAGGGCAAAAAAAAGAAGCCGCGCCACTAATCCGCAGATTTACGGGCCCAGCGAATGATTCGAGGCATGGAATTATAGCGAGGGAATGCGAAAGAGGTTAACCTCGGGGCTGGCTTTCGAAGGGGATGGATAAATCCGAATTAACGCGGCCCGGGAGAGTATCCAGAAACCGCGGCTAGCGATAATGTAGCCCAGGGGTAACGACTTCTACCTCGAGCATACGCTGTTCTCGTAAAATCCCCCTTTATGGTGGCGCTGCGTCGCGCTCCAACACGATTCGAGGGTAAATCGAAGCGGATGTTTAACGCGACGCTGGTCGTAGACGAAGAATGGGTGGTTTTCAATGGACAGCCTCCTGCTGGCTCTGAATCACTGGATAGGTGTCCACCTGACTTCATTAACGTATGTATCATTAGGTATTTAAACGAATCTCGTGATTACTTGATGACACAGGAACTGGGAAGGATGAAATATCAAACTTGATCTTCCCCCGGATTTTTAAGCAGTGCACCTTATTTTATTGATATATTCTTATACATGGTGAGCACTAACAAGGGAAGATGTCCAACCCGGAAATTCAAAAAATTATGAAACTTTGGGGATATGTAGAGGATATATAGGCATCTATCGCGCAATTTTTTTTGCTCCCCAAATTCAATCTAAGGAGGTGAAATTGACCCCTGAAAATCCGGCTACTTTCCGATTTTGTATTATAACTCTCAAACTATTCGAGATAAAATATAAGTTTTTTGGGCAAAAGTTACTTCTTTTATTTAGGACCATCATTTGGTAAAAGTGATACGCGAGTATCACTCGTGTACTTTCCTTATTCACGTAATGATTGATAAAGATTCCAGTGGTCAGAGGATTCCTTGAAGCAGCGGACTAGATTCGGTGACCGAACACATCGACTCCCTTCCCTTTGTTCTCCATTTAATTCTCCCTTCGCGATTAATAACCAGCGGGCTGCTGGCTGATACACGGCTGGCAATCACGCGGGAGTCGAACCAGAGGACGACGATTGCTGCGAAGTTTCGCGATAAATACGATTCAGTGATCAAAGGGACTTGACCCACATCCAGAGAGCCTTCCCTTACTCGAGCTACGTGCTGGCACTTGCAGCGCTGGATGGCCGCCTTGTGCCAGCCTTGAGTCGCTATGGGATCTAGTGGCTACTCTGGAAACACGTTATTCGTCATCGAGCCCACTTTGCATTTCAGCGTCCAATGAACAATGTCAAGCCTCCGGATCTCTGGATGCATTATCGAACAAAAATCCTGCTACGACTTCTAAACGTTGTTGGAAGGAGGAGTGATACCCTGAAGGGGTCTAGTCGAGTAAGCATAGGGAAAATGGCCCCAGCACCAATTTTACTATTTACGTATATTGTATACCAAACAATGCTTTTTGCCTAAAAAAAACCACTGAGAGAAATTTCAGATCTCTACCCCCTCTCGTTACGATGATATGGGGATAATAACCCTAAACTTTACCACTTTTTTTCTCAGAAACTACTTCAGATATTTGAATGTTTCGAAATGCACGTAGTAGGTACTTTTTAGCTCTACTACATATATTTTTTTCGAAATTGCAGACCATCATTAAGGGTAGAAATAAAGGAATTAAAAAAACATAAATACTAAATTTGGTACTTTGGCCGTTTTCGCTATGCTTACCCGGCTAGACCCTTTGCGCCATCCCCGAATCGTTCGCTAAACAAAGAATTGCACATACATACATCTCAGAATCGGAAGCAATTCGTATTCCCCGCCGTGGCTCTTGGCGAGGGTGAAAAGGATGAGAATGGAAGTAATATACAAGGGGTGACCGCTGAAAAGAGTGTGCGGGAAGTCGTCGTTTCTTTGATCATCGTCATGGAGACTCCGCAAGGTCTAACGATAAGTAAAGCCCTGATAACGGCCAGCCAGCGGGGATAATCTCCGTTTTCTGGGATTCCTCAGTCCTCGGCGGATGGAGGAGCGCGTCGATCTCTTTATTTTCCCGCGAGCTGATGGCCCTCGAGGATCAACAGCTCGATCCTCCACTCGTCGAGCTTGTATTTAATGGGGAGACGATCGTACGACATCCTACAGGACACCCTGTCCAATCCCGTTAACTCGAATCGTTAGCAAACAGTCTCCATTTCCGCCTAGCGGAGTATCGATGATATTCTTCAATCTTCTTCTTCTTCCTCCTCTTTCCCGGGGGAATAAATAGCGAGCAGAAACCGCGAGCGCTTCTGTGACGCGACTGTTGATTGAAGTCGTGTGGAATATTATAATTGGTCCAGGGTCTGGCTGCTTGGGGATGGGAGACGGGAAAGTCCTATCCGCCTTAACTTTTATTGCTATCCCTGTTTTGTTAAAGAAATTGACAGGAGATATATAGCAGGGAATTTTTTTGTTGTTTTTAATTTTAAATCAATTCTAAAGTAATTGAAGTTTGAGGTGACGTCAACATTCCGTGCTCCAACTAACAGCTCTGTTGGTGCCCAAAGCATTCAGCAACCGTATTGTTTTTAAAGTAGGGTAAACTGCACTAATCTTTGGCACTCCTGATTAAAAAGCTAAATATTAAGAAGTACGAGCTTAGAAAGTACTTATTTACAATTTCTTACTTTTCTTTCACTGCAACCCTGCAAATTCCAGTAGTTCAACTACACACTTAACATCTGGCAACACCGCAAAAATTCTCTTAACGGCAAAGCCTTTCAGTGCCATAATAGTAGAAGCCATGTAGAAGTGTGACCAAAGATGTGACCAGAAGATGTTACCAATGTCCCTTCTCCACATAAATATCGAGATGATTGGTATCAAACTGTTACATTACTTTCTCTAATGCAAGTTATCCAGCGGACATATTGCTAAGAAACAGGAGAAAAGGTGGTGTCGAAAGGACGATCGACATCGAGTTTAAGGCGTTTATTACCGTTGGCGCACTTTCCGCCCCGCCGTTGCTCTTAGCAACCCTTATTTGCGTGGAAAGGGTACAGCGGCCTCCGTCACCGTGTAAAATTTACAAGAATGGTCTCCGAACTTTGGTCGACCATAATTGCGGTCAAATTAAAATTACACTCACTGCGCGTTACTACCACCAGCCACCCCTTCACCACCCAGTCAGTAGCGATTGAATTATTCACCCCAGCTTCAAATGTAAACGCTGCTGCCTCGATCCAACTCACTTTATAACGAATGAGCCAGTCACTGATATATTGCACATGAAAATCATTCTTAAATTTAACAGCGGCATAAAGCTTTCACCGTTCACTCTCCACTTTAGTAGCGTAATGGGGTTGCTTTGTACGTCTTTATTTCCCTGTGTTATTCGTTCGGTAAAAGATATAACTTCACAAACGAGAGGGACAACTTTGAGGAACTTAAAAACTTGAGAAATTTAAAAATATTCACTTTTTTAATATAAACTCTTTAATATAAACTCTGTCTATAAATTTTTTAAAAATAACCGATTTTTCTCAATCGAGGGGATGGGGCAAGGGGGGCTGTTGTTCCCTAAGTGAGAATATTTCTTTTTTAACTATAAAAATATTCATTGATTTGTTTTAAACTAGTGTCGTGGTTCGGGATTATAGTTTTGCTGTGATATTATTATTATTATATTTGAAAAACATAATAATCGAATTTTTTATTTTCACAAAGTCACTCCTTACGGTATTCTATCTTCTTTATCATGAGCCCACACTAAAGACACAACCCACACTAATTCTTTCACCATTAAGGGGGTATTTTAGATTAAAACGCGCTGTTTACACAATTTTTGGTATTTTTTTATAGAGCATCTATACAATTCTTTTCATTAAACTTTCATTCATATATTTATTCATGTTTCAGTAATGTTTACAAACTTCTGGAGAGAGGAACAATTCAAATTTATGACAGTGCAAACGTTTGAACGCATCCATTAAACAAAAAGTCTTCTCATGGTTTCCGTAATTCCCCCTATTCTGTTCATTTGAAATAAAAAAACAAAGTGATTCTTAATTTGGACCAGTTTGGCTATAGTCGGTACCAAATCAAAACAAAAAAATCGACTATTAACAAAATGGCATTTTGAAGTTTGACTATCAATTTTTACATGTTTTTCATCCTCTTCGCAGATTAAAAAATTGAGAAAAAAACATTATTATGAATTAATTTTTGTACTGACGATAAAGACACGTGTGGTGAAGGTGCACAACAAATCTGTGATTAATCCATCAAGGAGGTCTTAAGATATTATAGCGACCATTTAGAAAACATGAGTTTTGAGAAAAACACGTTGTTCAAACACATCCAACTTTTTTAATTTCAAGAGTTCAGATATAGGGCTTAACATATATATTTTTGAAACAATATTCTTTAAGTACATGTAAAAACAAAGAAATAAATTTTTAAGGTAGAATATCCCCTGAAAGCATCTCCAACTCCGTGCACATTCGATAAACATTCAAAGCAACTCGACCCAACAAGAAGCCCCCGGACTGCATTCAAACAATACCCTCCACAAACCCCACCCTCAAAGCATTAATTCAATATGCATAGAGTTAAGCGCATCCCGGCCAACGATCGGCGATCGGAAATATCTGGCATTCAAGGAATAAACGTGAAAGCAGCATCCGCAGGAAAGCGCATCCAAATAACCGATCACGTTGAAATACGAAACGGTCAGAGAGAGGCAGGTTGAAAAGTGGCAGACCGTAGGAAACGTTCTCCCCGTTTCATAAAAATTAATCCTCCAACGGTGGAGGGGGAGTGATGGATGTAAAGCGATTCGGCGATTGGTTTGCGGGGAGTTCGCGTGAATTCTTCATGGAGAATGCTTTATAATAATATTGATGCTCTCGGAGCGGTTCGACGGGAATTAATAAACTATTCAGAGGGTATCTGGAGCGCTCGGTTGAAGATGATTAAAAAGTTCGGAGCGGCGTGGCGCGGTGAGCAACTTTGCGCTCCGCCCGGCTAAATAATGTATAAATAAGCGAAACGCCACCAGGCCGCCTTATCGATCCCTCGTACGTCGCGGCTGTGCAACTTCTCGCCGCACCCGCTCCGTATTTATTAAAAATTTCATTCGGGCAACGCGGATACCGCGCGGCGTATTTCACAGGCGCAAACACCGGCCCCTGGCCCGCGTTTCAAGTATCACCCGGACGCTAAGCAATCGCCGCTACAATTTGCACAGCGTTACCGAAAACGTTTTTCCTCGAGATCACATCCGAGATCCGGTCGAACGAGCTTGCCCCGCTGGTAGAATAAATCCGCCTCGAGGAGTAATCCGCTCCGCGAGGGACGAAAGGAATACGATGTATTTAATATGGTAATGCGAGGATTATGAGACACAGAGGGGATATTTCCATCTTTGCCCGCGCAGGGGGAAGTACATTGTTATGCAACTGGTAATTTCGGGTTGGTTTAAAGTTTCAGCTGGAGGTGGAATGAAAGAAATGGATTACGGTGCTCGCTTTGGGGTGGGAGGGGTGGTTATTTGGTGGTGAGTTTATCTACGTATATTAGCCTGATCTTAACGAGGCGACTTAATTGGTTCATGACTAGAATTCACTTGTTTCGTTTGGATTCTTCTAAGCACATGTATCGTTTCGCGCTTGGAAATTTTGTAGATCGTGATAAATCGAACACATTAAACCTGAGCAAATGTCCGATTTATTTTCAATTACATATTTGACTTTTATAATAAAAATGTTCCCCCTAAGAAATCTAATTAAATAATTTTATATTAGAGTGGAACGAAAAAATACAATTTTCGTGGATCGGATTCTAATAGTATGGAAAAGTTGCATACTATGGCCAATAAAATCAGTGAAAATTTTAGCATAATCGGATAATATCTTCTGTAAGTAGCAGAGGCCTCTTTTTTCAAATTTCTATTAAAAAAGCCAAAACTGTAGCACTTTTATAATGCAGGTTTTCACTATTTTCTGTTAGTAGGGAGACAATTGTGGACTAAAGAATACATAAAACCACCTTTAGCTGTAGGAGATCCAAAATGGCCTGAAAAATAATCATACAAGATAAAATGGGCTGTGCCTGACTATCTTGTCTGATAATTTTTCAGGCCATTTGGGATCTCTGACAGCTAAAGGTGGTTTTATGTATTCTATAGTCCACAATTGTCTCCCTACTAACAGAAAATAGTGCAAACCTGCAATATAAAAGTGTTCCAGTTTTGGCTTTATTCAAACAAATTTAAAAAAAAGGGCTTCTGCTGCTCACAGGAGATATTGTCCGATTATGCTGAAATTTTTCAGTGGTTTTATTGGCCTTAGTACACCATTTTTCCACACTATTAGAATCCGATCCTCGAAAATTTTATTTTATCGCTACACCCTAATGTATATACCGTACCTAACAACTCTTGTTGGCAGTCTGTGATTTTCCAAGGCGGCTGTTGATTATTTATCTAATATTCTAATATTCCAAGCATCGTGAATAATATCGCGAAGCCGTGACTTAAAAATACATGTATGCAGAAATAGTCTTCCCGTGGAATTGCTCTGACTCCAATCCAATTCACCTCAAATCGATTCCAAATTTCAGGATGGAATAATGGCGCACAAAGTTCATTTCGCAGTTCCCTCCGACCCGCACGCTCGAGTTGCCAGAGACAATAACTACTCTCCAGATATGCTGTCACCAAAGTCGATCGCGATACGCCAAGTTTCCTGGCCACCTGACACCACGGATGACCCATCCACCACAATGTAACTGCGACGTGCGTTTCCACTTCATCAAGATTTTTCATTATCCCCCTTCTGAACAGCGCTAACGAGCAGAAGAACGACAAGAAACGAGCTTGCATGCATTGCGACCCTGTGAAACACGTTGAATTACTCTGCTCCCGTTTATTTTCAGTGGATCTCAACGCAGGTAGTTGGAATCCAGGCTTAGGATCAATAGAAATATTACTATGCAAAGTCTACTTCTTCTGCTAGTGCGCTAGAATGTATTTAGGTTAGCTACAATATTGTGGAACAAAGCATTGAACAATTCTTATCTGAATCGACCAAAGACTATTCATTCCGCCAAAGTGCCCCAAAATTGCGGGACTTCTTGGAACATGTAATATACTCATGCAAAAATTCATCGAAAAGTCCTTTACTGTTTTGGGATCCGAGGTGTCGTTCTCGAGATATTAACAGTTGAATATTAGCGGTCCAAGTTCCGGGGCGCTCGGTTTAAAGCCGAGTCAGCTGAGCGCGCGGTAGCGTACGCTCTCACGCGCACGCAGGAGGCGCGTGTAGATCCAGGTTCACACAGTAGTAGAGCCGACCGCGCTTGTTCAAACCGTGAAAATGAACCGTGGACCTCTATCTACACGCGTCTCCTCCGCTTCACTGCTCCGCGCTCAGCTGTTTCGGCTTTAAACTGCGCACGCCGGAACTTGCACTGCTGATGTTCAACTGTTAATATCTCGAGAACGAATCCTCGGATCTCAAAACGGTAAAAGACTTTTCGATGTCTTTTTACATGAGGATATTGCATGGTCCAGGAAGTCCCGCAATTTTGGGACACATGTACTGTGCGTTGCTAAGAAGATGACAAGCGGAAGAAATGCGGATCCCTTTGTTATAACCCCATAGACCGACCTTCTCTCTAACACAATCAAAGATGCGAAAGAAGTACCCCCTTCTTCTTATGCCATCCCGCTGAACATCTTTTCAACAACGCACAGTAGATATCTCCTATCCACCTTGGAAATTCATAAACCGTTCGCTGATCATCCACTTAGATACCCCACTTCTCTCATACCATACTCTTCCCTCCCCTGATCAAAGTTCCACTCCTGTTTGCCCTCAATTCACCCCTCCCTTTCCACGCGCCACGCAAATCCGCCACTCTCAGTCATTAACAACTTAATTAACACGACGAAACGTGACACGGGGCGAAGAAGGGGGAGTGTGAAAACGACAACGGCAATTTATCGTCGATCTTTCTCGCGTGACGCGAAGGACGTCCCCCCGGTCAGCTCCTATTTATCGAGGCGGCTTGCCCGTTGTGTTGCCGCGTCTAACGACGCATTTATGCATCGCGACCCGATAAAAAGGTTAACGTCCCGACGCCCGGGCAATAACAATAGAGGCGGCGTAATAGCCCCGCCCGCGAAGGTCGACAGGTGTACTCGATTGGGCGATAAAAGCGAATGGTCCAATCCTCGGGCGAGGGGCTGCCGGCGAGACGTCTTCTTCATCCACTTTCACGCTGGAGAGAGCATCTCTCGCGGAGCCTCTTCGTCAGGGAGATAATAAGCGCCGCATGCCAACCAGCACCGTGGGGTATGGCAGGGGTCGTTAAACGAGCTGCTCGACTTGTTCCAAGAATTTCAGACCACCCCTTCCTCTTCCGTCGATCAACGACGACAACCGATAGACCTACCCCGCGGAGGGGGCCTTGAAAATCGCTTCAACCACCGCGTTATTACTTTTATCGGGCTCCATCGGTGTCTGCGGTGATTCCTGATTTCCCTGGCACTGGATAATCGGGAAGGGTAGACGGGGTCGTCCGATAAGGGTGACATTGTGGGTGTGGGGAGCAGGAAGTAAGGAAAAGTCTGTGGAGAAGGTGGATGCATTTTGGAGCTTGCTGGTTTGACAGACCCCGAGTCTGATTTGTTGGTGGTGTAAGGTGAGTGTGGGGGAGTTGTGGGTGGTGATGTCGGGGAGGTAAAAACTAAAATGAAATTTTTTGGGTCCTGTACCAGCACAAAGTATTTAAATTTAAGAAAATTTCCTTCGTTTTGCAATCAGATGACGGTGACAGATGCTACACCTAACGCCAACATCGTCGAAGAGGTTTACAATAATTAAATACAATACAAAATAAATTATACAATAAAAAATCAATTTTCTGCCAGTTTAAAGATGCCTCCTTATATCCTAAAAGAGTTTAATGCAATATTAACAAAAAAATTTTCCAAAAAAATTCATAAATTTCGAGGGCTGTTACAGGAGAATCCCCCCTTAAGACGGAATGTTTCTCAATTGTCCCCCTTCAGACAAAATGAGTTTTACTTGAAACTTTTTCAATAACGAATAGTTTAGAAAATAATTGCGTGGTGCACTTCAAATGGGTCACCGCGTAGCATACACCCAACAGTAGGTAAGTCTCAAAGTGAATCTCGCTCTTCCAAAATATCAAAAGGCACCCTGCACGCAAAAGGAGTTACAAACCCAGTATGCACAACGTCGACAGCGAGGTGCCCGCAAAAAGTGGAGGAAGGGCGACACAGGCAAACGGGAGGCATGGAAGAACGAAGAAGTCGGTTGGTCGAATGTAGGACGCAGCGTCGCGCAGGTAGCATTGTTTTCGCCAGCGACGTTTGCCCCTATTGCTTAATTGGCGCAACAATCGAGCTCACGCGCCGCCATGTAATTGGGGAACGAACAAGAGACAAGAACCATCGCGACAGCGCGGAACCGTGAACGTTGAACTCGGAGGGAACTCGTTTATAAAGCTGCTCCTGGTGTCTGAGGTGTCTGGGATCTCCCGTCACGCCCACGCCTTTGACGAATTAATCACGGCCTAGAAGCTTCCAGGAGAAACCCGGGAAGAAGACTTTGGAGGACTGCGCGAGTGATTCCGCGATGGATCACGGCCGCGGGTCATGGATACTTATCACCGATTCGCGTAATGGCGTTACTCGCGCTTAGAAACGGGGGGCCAGCTCTACGATGAGCTTCACCGCCTCGCGGAATTTATATTCCCCCACCTCCCCCCGCGCGGTCCCTAGAATATTTAATTGTCGGAGTTCCGTGGCGCGCCAAGGGCTGCTGGGGAAATTCAATAAAGCCTATGGACGAGGAACTGTGCGAGACGAAGTTCATGGGATGGGGACTCGATTGAATTTGTACACGCGCGTGCTTCTGCCGAGCCTCTTTTCTGGCTCCTGGGTAAATACGAGCGTTTCGAGGGTGCTCTGACTAATTCTGATGTTTCGTGCTCGGTAAAGATACAAAGGTTTCACTCGATTCAGTTGTTTTAACGATAGGGTGGCCTGTTTAGTGAATGAACACTTAAGTTGCATGACCAACGAATGAACACCTAACAAAATCAGCAAGTGTTTCGTAGAAAGAACGATTGTATTTCTAAACACAATAATTTGTTTAGTACAAAGAAAACGGCAACAAAAGAAATATCGGTTGATTGACTGAGCTTAACTGCACTTATAATTATAACGCGTTTACACCACATATAGGTTAGACTCATTTTTACAAAAGACGACGACTGTCGCTGCACTAACTACCAAACTGGCCACCGGCCAGCAACGGCGCCACGCACGCGTTACGCCACGAATCTAAAAACTTAAGACTCGCGGCGGCACCGTCTCGTAAGACAATAGTAGTGATCCTCTAGGTAGTGATCGGCAAATGTCTCCACCATTTTGGCCTAAAGCGGAAGTCACAAATCGGCGGGCACTTCAGTATTAAATGAAGTTTGCTGCTGATCCCACTTTTCGCTCAATATTGTCGAATCCAATTTGGAGATGTTATTGCTTCGCCCAATAGGAAAAATTACTTGCTCTCTGTATTTCCGGTTTAGGTCAGTAATGGCGTGGACCAATAGAAAACGCGGAATACATTTGCCGATCACTACCTAGAGGATCACTAGACAATAGGCAGCGCGAGCGCTGCGGTGGACATAAACATAAACAGGGCTTCAACAAGTCTAACCTTTAGACTTGTGGGACGTCATAAGGACAATTGTTGAATAAAGAACTACTGTGTAAATTTCAATGCGAAGAGAGCGTGATAGGTGTTAATTTTTGTATGATATGGGCAACTTTCATCCACTGGGGAATGTTCATTCACTGGACAGGTTACCCGTGGGTTATTCTGTGGATGCTAAAGTTAAGGTTTATTTTCTCTTGGTATACAGTAAACATAAACCTAAAAGATGGCACTTCAAGATTATTTCTTATGCAGTCCAATGAAACCAGTCTTCTGTGGATGTAAGTGACTTGTTTGGAAGCAAGTGCTGGGCCAGATAGCACACAGACGTCTTAAAGACGTCCATTTGTGAATAAACGTCTTTAAGACGTCTGTCATCAGGCCTCTTTAAGACGGTGTATAGATGGCGCCTATGTAGTTCCCAGCCTAGAGACACTATAATAAGAGTCTGGACACGAGAAGGCCACTTTTTGATTGGTCCGTCATTTTTGATCGAAATACTCCGAGAGAGAAAGCGATATACACCAGTTCACTCTTAACCACTCTCAACAACTCTTACGTTTATGGCGGTATTTTACTATCTATTAATCTGAAAATGTGCATTTGGGTTTTTGATTGGCCCGTCATTTTTCATCTATTCCCGCTGATTTTTAAATCTGTCAATTATACCAAGATAATGAAAATATCAAGTAAAAAATCAAATCTTATGTTCTATTTGATATATGTTATTTTATTATACTTTAAAATACATTTTAAAATAAATTTTAAAATACCGCCATAAACGTAAGAGTTGTTAAGAGTGGTTAAGAGTGAAATGGTGTATATCTCTTTCTCTCTCGTGGGATTTCGATCAAACATGGCGGACAGTGGCTCGTGTCCAGACTCTTATTATGGTGTGTCTGTCCCAGCCCAAATAGCACACAGACGTTTAAAGACGCCCAAAAGACGTGCTAAAGCCATCCAGATCTAAAACGGGCGTGCAACTGACGTCTTGAAGACGTCGTGTGCTATCTGGGGATGAACTTGTTGAGTAGATATTTCCAATTGCGCAGAAATTGTGTAACAATGTGTGTCCAAAGAACTGCCACAATATGACGGGAGCGAGTCTCCCAATCAGAATCGTCCCTACATCCATGCAAGCCAGTTCCCTTTTAATTCTTCAATTTCACCAACGTTCCTTTCATAAATCCCCCTTCCCCAAGCCCGTAATTACCTCAAACCTTGCCCTCTGAAATCTCTTACTCCACAAATCTCCCTCTCCCCATCTTTTGTAGGCGCAAGAGTGCGTACATCGCCATGTTCCCTCCGCCCTGCAACCATCCCCATCTAAGTACATCCCCGCCCTATGTCCCTCTTTCGCGCACTGCCCATACATTCCCTCGTCTCATTACGTGCCCCTGCGGTCGTCATTCCCTCCGTCTTGCTCTGCAAACATTAACTCGGCGCGAAACGGTCCGTGTTCCGGACAAGTCGTGCCCCGTTCCGTGGCCATTAGAGGGAAAACGGGCTATGTGTGCCCGGGCGGCTCCCAATTACTTCTCGCGAATCCCACGAATGTTCGTGGACCCCGTCCCCCAATCGTCCCCGCCTAAAGGGGGCAATTTGGGTTTTCGGGAAGCGTTCGGGGAGAAAAGTGAAGCAAAAAGAAAGAAATGCCATCTTAATTCGTTGGGCCATCCCCCACCGCGAGGCAACTGCATCACGTACCGCTCTAATGACTTCCTGCCCCCCGGGCACGCGTTTATTTCCGCGAGATCCCCTCCGATCCTCGCACAGCTTCTCCCCCCCCCCTCCCTCCCTCTTCCCGTGACGGACAAATGGGACGCGCGTGCCGCGAATTACCGGCCGGCAATAAGATTTCGCCATTTTTCGCGCTGCTTCTCTTGCCGCCTCCGCGCTTGATTGCACCACTCTCCACCCCGTTTGGGGCGCGCGTCCCCGCGGCACGTGTTGCTGGGGGCTTTGGAAATCGGGGATGATAGATGGAATAATAGGTGGTAATGGGGCAATGAGAGATTAGAGGTGCGGGAGATGGCTCTGGTGATAGGCTAGATAAGTCGATTACCTCTGTCATCCACACGTATATTTAACCCTCTCCTTGTGTATTTGTCGATTCTTCAAAAGTGTCAATTTTAGAGGAATAAAAAAGTTTTTAATTTTCGATTTATGGTTACGGATAGAACTGTCTCAGAGAGGCTCAACAGAGTTGGGCATTAACTACATAAAGAATTATTTAAATAACAGATCGAATGGAAGTTACTATAACTTCAGATTATTCGACGAACAAAGTTAATTATTTTGTTCGATGAGAATTTGTTTAGAGAATTGTTTAGATTTTGTAATTTAAACACAAAAATGTTAGATGACTATCCACCTGTAACCCTTCGAATATAGAGATCAAAACCTAACCGTCTACCACATGCGGAAATCCTCCACCTCCATTTATTTGCACTACACATTGAACGCCTATCAGCGTTACCCGCACCGGCTGCCTCCACTAACTAAACGCACAGGGTTCATCGTCCGAAGAGGATTAAAAACCGAATCCAGTTCGAGTTACGATTACAATCCCTGGTTTACAAATACACAAAGGCACTTTATAATCGACTCTCCACAACCCTATCCGCTCTACACAATAAATACACTGCCGTAAACAGCCATGTAACGTTCTATTTACAAAATGAGACGAGCATCGAAGTCCAGGAACAGAAAGAGACATGGCCAGTTCGGATAACCGAGCACAACGTTATCCAAAACATCCCCCCGCTGCGAAACAATATCCACTGCGCGGCGTGTAACCGATATTCCAAGGCAGAGGCGATTAAGCGCGGCTATAAAAGTCGATATTTCGATGCGTCGAGTATTCTCGCGTGTCTAAAAACCGTGCGCCGATCAAGGGCTTAGGTCTCAAAGGGGTCTGAACACGGTTCCGAGATAGCTATTCGAGGCTGATACGATTCAGGGGGCTGCCAGCTCGTTGGGGGAGTTTTTATTTTTTATTTATTTTTTTGCGCGCGTGTGGATCGCTACAGTTAGTCGCGCCCCTATGAGTTATACGTATAAAATATTTAAATCCGGCCGGCTGCATTAATCTCTTCGATCTGCAATGTCGCGAATAAAAGCTCCAGAGGTTTCCAACAGATTGGCGCGTTAAAAAAAAAAACGCATGTGTATAAAACGCGTATCTACCAATTGGTGTAGCTGCATCAAGCGGCGAGCACCATTTATCTCCGGCTTCGTCGAGAACCAAACATTTCCTCCCCCCCCCCCCTGCACCCTTCCGAAAATAATATCGGTGAATGATAAATTTTTCGATCAGAAGCAACCGCGCGGACGGTAGTCCGACCTCGTCGATGCTTTTCGGATATCGGCGAATCGTTTGCAACCCCCTCGCTAATGATACTTCCATCTGCGTGTTGGTTTTTGAAAAGGTGCATTGCGAGGGGATGCTGAACGTGGAAGAATATGCATATGTAGTTGCATGGGAGCTGTATTTAATTAATTTTATTATTGTTAACAGGGATCCCTTTGGTGTATAAAATTTTAACATAGTGACAGGAGGTGGAAAATATTAATTCTCAATAAAATTATTTGCAGTGGAATTGGGTGCACAAGTGCATGCAGCCGACAAGAGGAGTTATTAGAGATTGTTTGATATCTTTGATTTTATTAATCTCTGTAGACGACCACATAACCTATTACACTCCTAACGCAGCTGTATATCAGAAATCTAAAAGGCCGCAAATCAATCGTGGCAATGAATAATCTCACGACTTTGCACAGCTAATGTATTACATATCTTCATTTTTAGGCAAATTAACGTGGTTGCTAATCACCCAAAATGAGTTGCTACAATCTTAAAAAAATGAAGTGTATTATTACTACATCAAATCGCGAGTAAATTAGTAAATGAAACATTATACTGCTCGATGCATTTTTTACCGATCTTTTTACCGATTGATCACGCGGAAAGTTAAACGAAATTCGTGGAAAATAATTATAGTATATTATCTGGTACATAAGTGGCATAGTTGTATATTATCAAATTTAAAAATCAGTAAACAAGTGAGTATTCGACGCGACAAATTTTATCATGAAAAAATGTATCGCAGTAAATTAGCCCTCGTTACAAGTTGTATGTAAATTTTGTGCATTCAAATTGTTTCTTCTGTCATATTTATTTTTTGCATGATTTTTAAGAAGATTGCATATGCCTTCTCTTGCGCATTTATTTTTCAATATTAATGTATCCATAATTGAAGAGTCCTTGTAGAAAACACTGTAAGTACCAAAATTAAAAAACAAAATTTATCGGAGAATATTCTACGTGTCAATGGTAATATTATAGTGTAGAATTTTAATGCTATTTCCTTTTGTAAATACCAATAATGCTAAAAGATGGTACCGCTAGTAGCGCAACGTCACTTCTGTAGAAAACAATATAAGAGCCAATTAGCTAGGGACAAACAGGATTGGCACTTACAGTGCTTGCAAATTTAAATGAATGGCCCATTCAGTTTTTTTTACAACTAAGAACTAGCACATAGCTACATGGTTTTCTAAAAATACAATTATTTTTTTCACGAATTTCAATTATATTAATGCAAAAAATATAAAATGTGGTGCATTTCGATTATTTTATATTTAATCAAAGCAATTTCATAAATAATTTAAACTCAGTGAATTATTTTCTGTCTCCTGAAAAACTTAATTTTTCGCACTTAGGTACAGCGTTTTCGTCAATGCCTCTTCAATTATATATGCGGCAAAAAATACTGTGGACCAGCACACACACCTCAATTTGTAATGAAAATATACAAAAGCATTCGTCGCTGAAGAGGGCATCGACCGTAGCCGTGTTCCCAGTGTTCGTCGCTGTCATGGAAACAGAAAAAGAGATACGACGCACCTGTCCCTAACCTCTTCGCTTCCCTAAATTCTCCCGAAATTTTTGTCGTTGGACTTTCCACGAGTGCCCTTCCGCTCTCCCGTCCCCTTTCTCTATCCAGCGACAGTAAACCTCCCAAGGATTCGTTCTGACCAGGTCGATTTCGCGTCGTATCTTACAGCGAAACTGGTTCGCGCGAACCAAAATTCGATGTCCGATCCCGGCACAGTCCCCGTCCGACTTTTCCCGTTTAACCTAAATTCTTTCGTTTGTGAGCCGTTCCTCCGACATTCTGCTCCTCCCGTGCCGAGGGAAACCTGGGCACCGCTGTAAACATCATCCGATTCCTGACTGGCGTTCAATACACCGCTACGCGCGGACCGGAATTTATTTCGAGGAAAGCCAGGCGCCAGTAACTCGTGCGATTTTAGATCGAAACACACGTCGCCAGCGATTCTTGTTTACACGTGTCGGAGTTTGCCGAAATTGTTGTCGGGGCACACACTGCTTTTATGGCGTTCGTGGGGCAGAAATTAGATTTAGGTGAAGTGCTCGACGCTTGCCAGTCAGCCATCGTTGTTTTTGGGGACGGGAGTTTTTGCGGTAGTTGTTTTGGGGTTGCAATTAAGTTAATGTAGAGATTCAGAACATGGGAACCATTTTTGTGGTGCTGTAAGTTTTGAAGCAGGAAGGTAATAAATAAGTGAAATTCTTTTGAAATTCTTCACTCATTTTGCATAAATTTGGATGAGCTGGGATTATCTGAATGCCTTTAAAGTGGCTTTAAACGAGTTTAGCTGACCTGAAGATATTTTCTTCTCATAAAGGATGCTCGTATCTTGAAAAGTGTAATAGAGATAAAAAAATTATTGTAATGAAAACTTAATGGATTTTTATACTTTATAAACCTGGGTAATCAAATTGTTTAAAATTTGTAATTTAAACAGTAAAATGTTCCCCCACTAAAATTTTTAAACAATTCGAATACATTGTTTTATACAGCATAAAGAACATTAAAATTTCAATATAACAATTTTTTTATATCTACTATAGTTTTCAAGATATATCTGAAAATAGGAAAACACTCATTAACATTGAGGGGGTGTTTTCACTCTGAAGAACTGAAAATGGAGACAAACGAAAATTTGCCTGATACTTCTATTGAGGTCCTCTACAAACCTGCACAGTTTAACAAAAAATCGGAGTGTTCAGATAATCGGCCATTCCTTGTCAGAAAAAAATAAAAAAAATTTGAGTATTACTTCAAACACATCTTAATATGCAGGCAAAGCGCCAAATAGTATAAACATATAATTTTTGTTAAATAAATTCCCGAAGATGGCGTTGAAAAATCAACAGTTGAAGTGGGGAGGGGGGGGGGGGTGCTCCAAATTTTAGTGACTTTCGAAGGGTTCTACAGCAAAATTTAATAAGGAAACGCTACCCTAGATGATCACCAACCTTCAATAGTCCAGGTCCTGACTAACGAAAATCACGAATGCAAATTTTAGCATAGCCTATAAAAACAGAACCTGCCACTTGAAATTTGAATATAATACTGCACTATTTTCCATAAGCACCCATATACTCCCCAACTGAATATAAAGACAACATAATTCAGCTAAACGAATATAATAAATTTCACCCCACAAAATTCAGACATAAAGTCCCAACGAAGCACTCCCTCGCGAAGCAAAACGTCACGCGCAGCGGGAGGTACAGGTGTGCCATAAAAATGTCGCCACGAAGGGAATTAAAAGGCGCAGCGACGGTGGCGCCGCGC
This sequence comes from Andrena bucephala, assembly GCA_947577245.1. Taxonomy (NCBI): domain Eukaryota; kingdom Metazoa; phylum Arthropoda; class Insecta; order Hymenoptera; family Andrenidae; genus Andrena; species Andrena bucephala. The sequence goes on along the minus strand of OX387717.1, from coordinate 2,076,913 downwards.
GGCGCGCATGGGGACGTAAACATCGCGGCGCGGAGGCAGGTGTGTCGGTGACAAAGCGTATTGGCCAGGAGTGATAGAGTGGTAACACGAAATCGAAGTAGAATCGGTTGACCTGACGCGTCAATCACGTACGCGACGCGATAAGCATCGTGTCAAAGGGCGACCCCCATGGCTAGGTCATCCTTGCCACGGGAGTGGATCGATCCCCGTATTATTCGGGACGATGACGATGACGATAATTCCGGGCGTTCACGTCACATCAACGATCCTCCCCCGGTATCATTGATTTCATGCTCGCACGGCTTTCTCGCCGGACCGAACTAATTTTATGATGACGAATCGCGTTCCAATTATATTGCTTTATTGCGAAATGATATATTCGACCACGGGACGGGTCCATTATTTTGTTAAGCGTCTGGGGTGCGTCGATCGTCCAACGACGGGTTAACAGTGTTTCACGTTCCGGGGACCTGATGCTCGGGTACCGTTGCACTTGCTAATTTACAGTTTCGGCAATTTCATTCTTTTTGCGGGGTTGATTTGTAGGGTTGGGGTAGGATGCGGCTTTGGAGTGGTTGAAGGTTAATCAGGCACGTTTGGGTTCTGTGCATTGAAGTTAATAATTTCTAATTGGTATAAAAGATATACATGTACTGTTACGTGATATAGCAGAGTCTTTACGAAGAAGGCTACTGATCCGCTCAGCTCGACGTTCCATCAAGGTACATATCTGCTTTAAACTCAGTTGTGTTATAATTTAAAAGAAAGTTGAATAAGTAAATGGAAACTTATTTCCTGTTATATAAGTGAGTTTACTTCTCTTTTACTAATTAGGATTTTACAGATAACACGACTGATTACTTTGGACGTTAATGAACGACGGACGTTGTACAACGATCCCGTTATTCAAGATTTAATGTAGCATGTTTTTGTTACTAAAATTATCCAATTATATAAATAGTTTCTCCACTTAGAATGTAATAAATCAATTAATTTGTTCCTCATCAAGAATGAGCGTTTTACATGGTAGCGCTGTTTTAATAGCGAAGCAGACAGAATCAATATTTATTTAATGAGTGTCTCTAGTTGTAAGTAGTAGTAATTGGAATGCTTTTCCTCGTAGTTTCGATTGCTTCACTTGACAATTTGAATCTGGCGCGTCAAAACCTTTGTTATGGGAAGTCATCTAACATAAAGCTATGTTCGCGTGTTACCGCGCGATACCGTGACAGTACAATCGGCTCAAACGATTGTGGCCGCTGACGTTCGATAGTGGATGGCTTCACATGGTTGCAAATATTTCTACAGTTCACGAAATACTGTAGAAATTGTTAAACTGAATTACCAAATTTGTAGGTTATTATTCGTCGCGCGTCGCATTCTAGTTTATTTTTCTTTTAATGCCATTCAATGAATAATCACTGAGGTTAGATTTATCGCGCCGATGTTCTTTTGTTCTCTCTCTAAAAGATTGTAAGGGACGTCAAGGTGATACCACGTAAATAATGATGCACTGATTCTACAGCTAATTAAACCTATTGATTAAATATAACTTAGTCCCCATACTAACTTAGAATTATGCTCAATATTTTACGCTACGGTTAACTTAACCTAAATGCACAAATACGTGTTCGGAGGCTCAGTTTTTGCGGTAAGAAGCGGTGCGCTCGTTGACTGGTTCGCGACAAGTGTTTGTAAATGGTCGACTCTCCTTCTGCACGTATCCATATTTTTTTTATTGAAACTCCAGAAGGATCGAATCGAGAGCGTTCGAGGTTGTTTACCTGACGTGGCAAAACACCTGGAGTTTTCGATCGATTGCTTCTAGGTTAAGAAGGCTAATGGTGGAATCTGCACGTACGACCCTCGAGGTACAGTAAAGGTTTATTTCTTTTTAAAATTCAGTTTGATAAAGAAGACCTTGCGTCAAGCCGCGTAACTTTATGAATATATATTATACAGTATACTAAACTTTGTTATGTTTCCGTTATATACATAAGCCACAATCTTTTTCGATCCATAACCTCAACCGAAACATTCGCGAAGGAAAAGGCCACCCATGTGAAGTCGACTACTAATCGAAACTATGCGATCACAATCGAATGAGCCGAAAGAATCGGCACGAAGACAAAAGAGCGCAAGATTACCCCGAATTGCATTTCCATGTGAAATCGCCAGCGTCGACTTGAGCCCACATAAATTTTTCTCTGATCTCCCAAATCACTGGCCACCTATATTCCAATTTATATTTAACACTATGATAGACCTTTCACAAGCATAAACAAATAAGCTCCTTCTTGCCCGAGTATATCTAAAAACCCACCAGTAAACAATTTTAAAAACAATTTAATCCCAGTCGTCACCAAATTCCCCATGAATCCCTAGACCACCCGGATAATGGATCATCGCGAACAAAAAAGTCGCCGACACGCGTCAGAGTATTTCATTTGAAATTCTGCGAAGCGGTGCAATTTAAAATCACGTGCCACTTGAAAGTTGCAAAAGGCAAGTGTACATCGCCAGGTGCTCGAACCTAACGAGCTGCGTTCTCGCAGCGATTCAAATTATTTCCGTGCGCGCGTGCTGCCGGTCCACTCCGAATTAAATTAAATAAGTTCGCCCCGGACGTCTGGACTTCGGCTACAATAAATATTAATTAAAAGATTTACATAAAATCACTATACGCAGGATTCGAACGAGCGCGTATTTCTGCGCGTGCAACAATGCTGCTTCCATCGAAAGGACCTTCAAATATAGCGAAACGATCCACGTAGCAGGGAATAAAATGAAAATGATGTCCATTAAACGAAGCACTTTTATTCAGACTGTGAATTTTTTTAAACGCCCCACGCAACTCGAACACGGGGATTTATTTCTAATTATAAGATAATCTACCGCGCGGGGGGTGGACGCGCGTTTCAGAGTTATGCTCACCTCGGGGAATATTACCTTCATCTATTTCAGTCGGATTAAGCGAGCAAAAATTGAGCAGAGGGGACGCGTTTGCGCGCTCGTCTGGCGCTCGGTGAAAAACGGTCCGTTCTGCATCGTGTTCTACTAGAGCAGTTTCCGAATTAAGCATCCTCTGGGGATCGCTGAAGTAGTAGAAAATGACGAGTCTTTAATGGAATTTTCGGATTGGCCAGATGTTTATCAAATCCCTCAAAAGTGAAGTTTTTAGGTACCTTTCTGCAATTTTGATCCAGATTACTGTTAGGGGATGATGGGGTGCAAGCTTATGTTGCAAGTTGCAAAATAATAGACGTAGACATTAAAGGATTTTAAATATATCAATGGTCAGTTATAGAATTTTTAGGTTAGAAGTGTGAGGTAGCCAAGGTGGCTGAAGCTCGAGAACAGTTGTAATTGAATCAAATGCAACTTCAATTTAAAAACTTCCAATTTCTAGTTGCATTTTCAGTAGTCATTCTAAGTGATGGACATGTGGATTGGCGTCGGTAGATCGCACCACAGATCGATATTCGGGAAAATGTTTACGGGACTATGTCCCATGCGCCCCTGCCGGCGGCGACGATTGTTATGAGTATCGTTAAGCTGGATATCCACTCTTACAGTTACTAGATCCAGCGACTTCTGAACTCTGACGACGTACTCCGAAAAGTTTTATTGTGTACCCCACGTTGAGAAACATTGCATTAGACTATTTAAGTTCGTAAGTTAGACTCTGATTTTGATGTGATTTAATAACCTTATCTCGTTCAAAGAGGAACACTAATAATAAGTAATACGTATAGTTGAATGCTTAGCGTGGGTCAAATTTGACCCAGCATCCGCTTAGTGAGGGATATTATACCACAGCATCCACGCCATCAGCATGTCACCTTCACCTTATCCAAACACCACGTCCCCGTACTGCCACATTTCTACACTTCTCCAACACCCTCTCGTGTCTACTACAATATGCTTCATTGCAATTCCAAAATCCCCTGAAAACCCACGTCTCCATTCTCGAGGTGCAAATAGTATTACGCAACACCAACCGCCCGTCAATTCCACGCGAGACTCGTCTGCGAAATAAAGTCTTAACGAGCCAACCCCAGTGGTAGCGTGATTTTGCGCGACCCAGCGCAGGTTTTACCCGCGTTTCTGCCCGCTATAACCGCGGTCCCAGCGACGCAGAGTGGCGAGGTGTATTTCCAAGTAAGTGACAGTACCCAGGCATAAATTCGCGCTGCGAAAACTGTCGCTCGGAATGAGTTACGCGGTATTAGCGAAAATTTCGCGCGGTTAACGCGTCTCCGTAGTAGCAAGATCACGTTCTGCTCGCGTGAGACGGCTTAAACCGTTGCTACTGACAGGCCCTGTATATTTTACCCTGTCCGTGCCCGGGTGTCCGTGGATCCGCAACGTTAACAGAATCCACGTCCCGTGTTTGCGGTTTCCCCAGCGAAGTTCCCCGGCTGGGTTCGTTGCGTCCGCGTGTGCCTTCCAAGCAATTGTGGAGCGAGCACGCCGCGTTTCAACCTGCAATCGAACGCGCGGAACAAGCCAGGATCCACGCTCAATCGCGGATCTCGACGAGGTGGCTGGTTGAGGGGCAGCGATTCGTGGTGGCCATGGAATTCCAACCGCGCCGACCAGCTTCTGCCGGCTAATTGGTAACTGAATTCTGCTCCTCTTTTAATTAGAGAGTAATTATGCGCGCTTAAGGTGGTATTGGTGCTGGTCATGGGTAGGTGTTGTTCGCGACGGTGGTTGTCATGGGATTAATTTGATATTTTTCAACCATTTGTGTAGTGTTGGGAATAATTCAGGCATTGCAGTGTTCCGCCCTCGTCTCACCGTCGGATCTTCCGCCAATCGGTGGCTGGCTATACTCTTCTTTCTATTTCTCGGTGGCTACTCGGTGACTGTATCACAACTATCTCAGCGGGAGTAAAAGGAAGTTTTTATTTTCAAAGTAATTGGCTCGTGAAACTCTTTGGAGGTAAATGCACGGCACAGTTCGATTAGTTCTAGGTGTTGGCTCTAGTGACGGGTGTGCGTGGAACAACAACGCCTTCGACACCGATAGAACTCGGAAATCGCTCGAATGTTGTTTCGAGGGGTGTCCGAGCGTCGTTAACGCGCTATGAATTTACGCGCGGGGCGTTATCGTTGTTGTCGAATGCGTGCTGTGATCGAGGGTCTTGTTATCTCGTCGAACATCACGCTCGTGTACCTTGCCATTTAGTGCCTAATTTCCAACCCTCGCCGCTACAACAATTATACCGGGCGATATTGATTATCAAACAACCGCTGTATACGTCCTTACTAGTGTGCTGTTCCTTCATTTCGATTATCAGACACGTCGCGTATACATTTTCAATGAATCTTGGTGAGAAGTTATTGTACAGGATGTTTCAAAAGTATAGGTCACATGTAAACTTAACTGGTTAATAAAACTCATAGAAAGTATTCTAACCTCTCTTCGGGATATACAGTTTTTAGGCCTTAAGTAATTTTTAAGTCGTCTTCTTTGTATTATACATACGATTATAGGTTTACCAAACGATAATGCAATTTGTAGGAGTTAAAAGAAGGATATAGCAAGAATAAAAGGTCTCCGCTATCTACCAACTTAAGACCCATCCCGATCATCACAAAATTCTTACTATGGAGTACAAGGGGCCGATAGCTCCGCCCACTTCTCTTTGGAGACCTCTTAGCTCCTCCCACAAAGCTCTTTATCGCTCCGTACACCTATACCCATCGGTTTGAATATCATCCTATTTAGAACAACAAGTCTTCCGAAGAGTAGTAACTTTGTTCACAAAAGAAGGGCGACGAAATCTCCGCCCACTACTCTCTGGAGACTCTTAGCTCCTCCCACAAAGCTCTCCATCGCTCGGTACGCTTATACACATCGCTCGCTATATCATACTATTTAGAACAATAAGACTTCAGAAGGGTGGTAACTTTGTTCCCAAAAGAAAGGCGACGATAGCTCCTACTAAACCCACTACGAGAAATCACCCAGTACTCGTGGTCATAGACCTCCATCTCAAACGTTCTCTTTCTACGAAATCTACCTGCCCAGTGAATCGTTGCCGCCTAGTAACACCGACCGAATAGCGCAACTGACAAACGCAATATCCAAGAAGAACAGCGTCACAAAAGCGTTAGGTCCAGTGCACGGACGGTTCGTTGCAAAGTTAATCATGCCGCTCCACAGAGCGGAACGTTGTTTCTTACGTTCGTCGGGAAGTGCACGGTACATGGAGGGGGGTGTGGACGTTGCGTGGGCTCAGAGGGCCACTGGCCAAACGCTCGCCACTGACAGCCTTATATTTTCCGCTGTCCGTTTTCTGCTCGTCCAACGGTCCCTCCACTGTAATCATTGGTGGCGCGTGCCGAGTGTTCGTGCGGTTTTCGCGGCTGAATCGTGCAGTCGACGTCGTTACGCCCCGTTAAACCCTCACGGTGATACGACGTGGCCGCATTGTAATTTGGGGGGGGGGGGGCAGGGCCACGCCGTTTAGTCCCTCCTTTAGAGTGTGCAACGGCTAATGCGGCGAAAAAACCGCCTACGCCTGCTATCAGCGTGCGCGACGGTGTTCGTCGCTGCTGGCATTCGCCAGTGTCAGGGGAATTGTCCCTCCAGCTCGCGGAAATCTCTGGTGGATTAGGTCTATGGCGTGTGAACAGTGACGTAGGAGAGTGTTTAAGTTGGGAAGCGGGGAACGGGAACGTTCTTCTTTTGTTTTAGTTGACAAGTGGATGGCGAGGACTAGGAGAAAAAGTTTTTAGGGGAGGAATCTTTTTGTGCAGTCGATGGAGTGGTGGTTGAGTGATGGAGGTGTCCTACAGAAGACAGATGAAAGTGGAGTAAGTTATGGATGTATATAGCTATTGAATTGGTGATGGGGCGGAGCGGTTAGTGGCTCCGCCCACTTCTCCAGCTCCTAGCTGACCATGCGCAGTAGAGAGTTCCTTCTGGCTCACTCATTGTGATTGCAATTCTCTAATTTAGTATAGTGAATAAAGGAGTTTTAGAAGTTTAGCCGATCTTGATGATTTTCGAAACATTATTACGTCTCCTTGACAGTCTATAGAAAATATTATAACTTTTTATTGTACGATGGAAAAATCTCTGAAATTCCATCACTCAAAATATTTAACATTCGCAATTTTATCGCGCAATTTACGAAGCGTCGCGTAAACAAAGCCCAGGGTTGAAAGCCACCTGGAAGGGTAAACAAGGAAACTTAAATCCGTGGAACAGGAAACGAATCACTGGCTATCTAATTGTTCCAGAGACTGCCGTAATGAAACTCCTTTGTACACCTCTGGGGGATTAACAAAGTTCATTTTTCTCTCTGTGAAAAAGAGCCCCGAGTGGGTTAAGCGGAGTCCCATTGCACCCCCGTAAAATCGAGCAGAGAAATGGAACCCGATAGGGGGGATGGGGCGAGCTCTGCGATTTCTCGTCCTCGTAAGGATTCGTGCTACCATAACAGCTTCATATTCCATTACTGGGATTTTCTGCCGCTGAAGCTCCACATTGAATTACCCAGCTCGAAACAAAACAGCGGTAACCGGAGTAAAGAAAGCATAGAGGAAGTTACTTTGTATCCCCTTGTGGTTACGGTTAAGAAAATAAATCGAACATCTCAGGTCTCTGTCGTCACACTGTTTGTAGACCTCATTGAAAAGTTGTTCCTATTGCTTTCGTTTCCTGCACCTCTCTATTTTTCTCACTGGGAGTGTATCCACTGTATATAACCTGTGTTGGGTGAAACTGAATCATCTTTTTAAACGTTTCGTATGTAAAGAAACTTAACTTCTTTAGAAGTAGTGTAGTTTAATTAAAAGGTCCTGCAATTGTTGCAACCTATTTAGAACGAGATTCTGCAGCAGAGATGGACAAAATGTTTATTTAAATAAAATTTCGAATAACGAATGAAAGTTAAATAAACTCGGGTTAACAAACGAATGACGAATAATTTTTTAAACTTTTATTTGTTATCCAAAATTTTATTTAAATAAAAAAATTTCCAATTTCTGTTCTGCAGGAAAGTTGAAGACTAATGTTCGATAATTCTATACTGCTGTAATATAAACTACTGCGTGTGTATGATTCCATATGTTCTAGTCATTAACTGGGGAATTTCGATAATTTGAAAATTCTAATTTTCTTGAAACTTTACTGATTTGTAGGAAACCTCAATAGAAGTATTGAATTGATTTTTATTTTCTGCCACTTTCCTGTTCTTCAGGGTGCAAACATCTCTTGAATGTTAACGCGTGCTTTCCTATTTTCCTGTAGATGTTAAAAACTTGTTGCAATACAAATTTAATAGTTTCTTATGCTCCACAGTTTTTAAGTAAAAAAACGTTCCTTCACACAAATAATTATACTAAATACACTGTATCTACACCATCACCATATCAAACCTGCCAATCCACCAAATACCCTCAGCACAAAACTACACCCCATCTTCGATCACCAACCAGACGGTTTAATTTACCAACAAACCAACAAAGTCTAAGTAACTTTACTCCCTTTTTCAAACATGCATCTATTCGCGCAAACACACAAATAAGATGTACCTATCACGAGCGATAGGGTAGATGTAATGCCAAATAAGATGTACCTATCGCGGTTCGGGTAGCTTGGCGCGTAACTCGCCGCCATGATTGATTGAAGATTTAAATATTTGCAGATAGTGTGGCATAGCAAACGCCAGACCGGCTGGCAGAATGAACGATGCCCCGACGGGTTAACCGTGCGGAGCCCTACCGGTGCCATATGCTGCCAGCCTGTATTTCGTATAATAGGCACACGTATTTAGCGAAATCTCGTGCAACGCTCGGGCGCGACTACGTTCCATTTGTACCGCCAACGACCAGAATTTAGCGCCTCTCCCCCACCGCCGGAGATGTGAACGACACCCAGGCAAGTGCAATTTAACGGGAGGGGGTTTCGTAAATTCCGGGAGCCCCCGACCTCGCACCGGCACATCCATCGCGTCCGTCGTTCTCTCGCGCTAACGAATTCACGGCACCACCAGGAAGCCTTCGGTGAATGGGACGACTACGTCGATATCGGCGCAGTTTGTGTGTAATCGATACATTTGAAAGCTTCCTGGAACGTCTGGTAAGAATTTATCGGCGGGGGTGTAACTTTCTGGGAACTTGAGACCGTCGCGGAATACGAAAATCGCCTTCGTCTCTGAAGCTCCTGCTTCCAGGTAACGGGGATCGGGTATCGAGTTTTCGACGCGGGAGTCCTCGAAAATAGCAACGGAATGCGTGAAGGTGATATGGACCTTGAGTTTAATTAATTTTATTTCTTTAAGTTTATCTGGGGTTATGTTGCTGGATTATTTAATTGGAAATAGTGAGGTTAGGTTAGACTGTCCTCCGCGGGAGGCGAAGAAAATAACAAGAGAATACGTGAAGATGATGTGTACCTTGTATTTAATTTATTTTGTTTCTTTAAGGTTATGCGAGGTTATGTCGCTGGATTATTTAATCCGAGATGCTGAAATAGGTTAGGTTAGACCGTCCCGATCGGAACGCAATTGCAAGCCGCTGGACAGCCCTGCAATTGCAATTGCTGATGCGAACACGCACGCCGACGGAGAGGGAGAGCTGAGGGTGCGAAGATCTGAAATTATGCACGACCGTAATTAATTCAGTGTAAGCGGGTTGTCGGTGCGCGTTACCACCTACCCCATATGCTCCTCCTGTCAATACGGCTGTTTTCCGCCTTAAATTAATTATGCCGACTCAATGATGGCGTGTCGCGCGTCAAAGGCCAACTCAGATGGATCTCCTGAGCCTCTCCTGAAGCCCTAATCGTCAATGGGAGTCGGGATACAGAGAAGATGTTAGAAGATGATAGCTAGTGAGTCTGAGAAAGGATTGGAGGTGCTTTGGTCGATCGGAAGCACACTGCAGCTATAATACAAAGCTGCAAGCTACAAGGTGGTATTCTGTAGGTGTACCAACTCATACAGCCCACTCTCGTTGCAGCAAAGTTGCAGGATCATCCTACGTCCGCCTCCTGCAACGTTTCGGGCAGTAGGGCCAAAAATATAAATAACGGTATATACATATATATATTCGAACCGGGGACGACTGTAGTGTCCATAGGCGAACACTTTACCGCCGCAGCTACAACCACTGCTTGATAAGACTGCTAACGTATCCGAACTTATACTCCTACCGTGCAAAACTTTAAACTCAAATTATTCAATAACATAGGCTTATTTTGACAAACTCCATTCGGGTTTTCTAACACTAGGTATGTACTACAACTTTCACGCTGTGTTATTCTACACATTAAAATATACAGGGTAAGTTACCTAACATTTAAACTTAAAATATCTCCGTTGCTTTTAATAATACGAGAAAATGTCTCAGGGAAAAAATTATTGCTAGACAAAAGGGACAACATATTACACATGGTTGAATTTGTATTTTTATTGGCTATAACGTTACAGTAATGAAAATACGTCATCCCATTAAAAAAACCGTCGATGATCTTGAAATGTCGGGAAATATAACCTTGAGAAAAAAATCGTCTCTGTCAGAATAATTGTCTCCCTGAAGCAAACATTTTTTTCCTTAGACATTTTCTCGTATCAGTGAAAACAACGGAAATATTTTAGCTTGAAATATTTTAGGTTAAGTAACTTGCAACGTTGCAGTAACGTTGCCGCAATACTGGCGCAACGTTGCAGAAATATTGCAGGACCGTTGCCGGGCAATATTACACCGCAACTTTGATGCAACGTTGCAGCAATAATTCTATGTCCGCCGCGTGCAATGTTGCACGGCAACGTCGCAGCCACATTGCGCTGCACCCATGCAACATAGCAAGGTTGCTTCAACGTTCCTGCAACGTTGCCGCAACGAAGTGTGCTGTATGGGAAGCAGAGTTGCCAGGAGTAAGGATCACATGACGTAGTAGACACTAGTGGAGGAGGAATCCTCGCATGTCACGGTCATTTGAAAGTCAACATATTATAGGCACATGGTTGAATTTCTCTTTTTATTGGCTATAACGGTAGGCTAATGAAAATACGCCATCCCGTTTAGTAAAACGTCGTTGACCTTGAAAGTTCGGAAAGTATGACCCTGAGAAAAAAATCTTCTCCATCGTAAGAATTACCCCTCTGAAGCAACCATTTTTTTACTTACAATTAGTCATTTTCTCGCATCATCAACATCGGAAATATTTTAGGTATAAATGCTAGATGATCTCACCCTGTATACTAATACAACTGTGTACACCATGAGCTCAGTGACGTAGTAGAGAATAGTAGACAGGGAATCCTCACAAGGTGTGCACAAGTTGTATTAGTATACGTAGCTCTATACATTCGACGATTCCCCCACCACTACTCCCTGCTACGTCATGTGGTCCCTACTCCTGTCAACACTGGACCCAAGTAACAGCGAGTACTCCACCGCGCATGCTCCAGCGCAAAACACAAAAGTGGGAGGAGTCGCTGTCCCCTCCACTCCACAGCATAAATTCCTAATTCCTTAGAAATATTCGCAGACTACCCAATATCGATTCATTACTATTAGCTACCTAGCGAACAAAACCACTCCCTTCCTTCCACCTCTCCTCTTAACTCCTCCCACAAAGCCCACTACCGCTCGGTACAGCTATAACCAGGTCAGATCTTGCGCGTCCCGGAACACTAATCATCGCGGCGCGGAGGAATAAAAACGCGAGAGGGACTAACGAGCGTCGAAACGATAAATTAGGGTGTCCAGTTTTATGGGACGCGGCATCGACGTCCAGAACGGGCAGAAGAACGACGCCCGATCGGGGTAATTAGCGAGGGAATTTATTGCTCCGAATGCCGGTATGACGGGCGGCAGAGGGGGGAAGGCGGGCCCGGGGGGGGGGGGGGCGGGGCGAAGGGACGGAGCAAACAGAACGAAATAATTTATTCGATCGATCCCCGACATCGGAGGGTTTTGGTGCCGCGATAATCATGCGACACGGCGGCATCGGAGTCGCACCGCCGCCAGGATCGATCCTCCGCTCCTCTATTCAAACATTTACGATTTCATGATTGAATTCGCGCGGTCGTTTCGTTCATTTGCGCGATCACGGCCGACAGGCGCCATCGCGAATACCTTAACCGTCCACGCGGATCAAATTTCGAACGAGCCCCTGGCCCGAGACGCACGGCCGCTGTTCCGTGCAGAAAGCTTGGAGATAAAAGGGAGTTGCGGTAGAAAATAAATAGTGCTGTTGGTAGTGTCGCTATGAGGATCTACAGTGTGTATCAAAAGTTCCCGGACCCTGAGTTTAATAATGATTTATTGTGGTAGAATGAAATGTCGCTATGGGGATCTACAGCGTGTATCAAAAGTTCCCGGACCTCTGAGTTTAATAATAACTTGTTGTGGTGGAATGAAATGTCGCTATGGGGATCTACAGCGTGTATCAAAAGTTCCCGGACCTCTGAGTTTAATAATAACTTGTTGTGGTGAAATGAAATGTCGCTATGGGGATCTACAGCGTGTATCAAAAGTTCCTGGACCTCTGAGTTTAATAATAATTTACTGTGGTGGGATGGAAGACAGTGAAAACTGTCCACCGTTTCCTTGAAGGCATAAGTTCACCCGTCAAACCACAATCAATTATTAAACTCGAATAGTCCAGCAACTTTTGGCACCTACTGTAGTTTTACAGATGAACCAAGCTTTCTGTAAGAAGTGACCACTTTCTTTCTGCACATTAATTCTCGTTGAGATTGTAAGTAAGAAGGTAAATGTATGTAGGTAAGAAGTGTTATTTAAATTCATTGAATGGACTCATAATAAGGGTGGCGTAAAGTGTCTTATCGCGTGGAGGATGTAATTCGATATACGGGAGGGTGTGACCCCCTCTCACCTGAGAAATCTACCCCAATTACTCTTCCTCACTTCCTCGCGATCACGATAGCGTTAGTACCAGTGACGAACGTTCTTCTCCTTTCCTCGCCGCGCCCCTTGATTGCTGATAATCTCCGCGACACGTGTGCGCGCGCAGTAATTCGCCGCGCAGCGGATTTTAAATTTAAACCGCGAATTTATATGCAAATCACTAGAATCCTCATGAATAACTACATTTCGTTTTTATAATCCGTGTGAGATGGGGATCTACGCGTATCACTTTTTCCTCGGTCATAATCGGCGTGACTTTTTCAGAACACGAGCATAGTTCTTTCGTGGTAATTACTCCCGCAAACGTGGCGCTGGTTTTCTTTCCATTCGCTAATATTAAACGCTCAATGATGATTCGATTTTCAATTATTGCGTTACGGTTCTTATAATGATTGCACGTGACAAGGTTAACACGAATGAAAAGAGAAGCGAGGTAAGAAAGTACTAATCAATCGATTATTATTAATCGTATATTCTCGTGGAATTCCTTAAAAAATTTAAGATGTTTTTAAAAGGAAACTGTAACACATAGGGTAAAAAGTATTTTTGGTATGGATTTATGAATATTTTAAGATGATAAAAAAATTTAGTGTTTTTCTTTCTCGATGTAATCTTGAATAAAAAGCTATAACTCTGACTGTGATAAAAACACGAGTACCTTTAACCCTTCGTGGTCACACGACAGGCATTTTTATCTTTTCAACATTTCTGTAAATTTCTAGACCTTAATATTAAAATTTAATAATTTCGTGAATTTTAACCAAAAATCGTGGAAATCGTGGAAACGAAAACATCAGTCTTGGAGAATTCCTCAAATTCTATTAATGAGCCAATGGATCGCTAATTGGCAAATAATCAATTCTCTCACTCTTCTCAACTTTCTCTTCGTTAAATTTAACGATGTAACAATCCCGCGAGTGTTTGAAGCATAATCTGCAATATGAATCGACTATAGTGTGTCATTATAAAGGGATTACGAAAAAGTTTTGAAAGCTGAGTTATTTTTCGTTGTCCCAGGTCATTAAAACGCAACGTGTCGGAGGGACAGCGACCTCTCCGAGCAATTTCATCGACGCACAATAAATAATTCGCCTTGGGAACGCAATTAATTTCAATACGAGCACGTTCCTGTTTGCCCTGCGCGGTGGAAGACACCTGTCAAGCTGGTAATTCGCAACGGCGATTAAAAAGGAAGGAAACGTGTAAACCGATGCAACACGCGTGCACTGGCTTCGGTGGCTTTGATTTCTTCGCAATTTACGGTCAAAGGTCGAAACGCAGATACCCGGCCGGCGATTAATTTATCGCCAAGGCACTCTCGCTCGCGCTTTATCGCCTCGATGAACGAGGTACGTTTCTGCTGCTTCGCAATCAACATAAAACCGACTTTATTGACCTTGCTTTCAGAGCTGTTAACTATACCACGTAAAAGTGTGTCTGTGTGGAATAGGTGGGAGATCCTTGGCTACCGAGCTGATGAATTTCATTGGGGTTTTTAATTTTTACATTTATAGGACGAGGGGCATTTTCTCGTAATATTGCTTCAAGCATGATATGCTATTTTACATACGTAATTTAGGGACAGTTTACACTAAGGGAGGGCTCACTTGAGAATTATTTGTGAGTTACTACTTAGGTATGGATAAATGAGACCAGAAGATTTGAGAGAAAATTGTTCAGGGTAAAGTCTGTGGAAGGTGATGAACCTTGAGATAAAGAAGGCCAAAAGTTAGTGGACTGATGTATTGCACACACTATGACCATCTATTGGCCAGGGATCGGCAACTCGGGGCTTAAAAATGGCCAAATGAAAGGGTGTTGAATAATATGCAAGAATTGTCTATCTAATAAAATTGCTAAGAGGGTAATATCCCACCCTAAAGAAGACTAATTTTTTAAAAATATTATATAACATTGTGTACTCACCGATAGGTTGCGTCAAGTGGTCCCCGAGCTGAAATCCTGGCATAACTCCACCTTACTCAGGATCCCTATGCTCCTTCTGCTCGCCGAATCATCTGCAACAAATGAAAAAGCGTTCGTTGAAGCATGCGAAGAAAAGCAAAAACGGGACGAAAGGAGGTTTCTGCGGAGGACAAAACCGCGATGAATTCGCTGGATGTAATATCTGGTGAACGTAGTTTAATATTTCCGTTTGCCCAGCTTCAATTAAGTGGCATCGAATTCGAGGGAAACGCTCCAATATGCCCCGATTTACAAACAATCCGTGATATTTACCGAGCGTGCCGCACGCGCGCGTGCCTCTAAATGGAAACTTTCGCGGCCACCGCGCGACCGCGCGCATTCAAAACAGATGCGACCTACTAATGACAGCTTTCGACCATTTCGGTTTGTTCGAATTGCAACGACAATTGAATGGCATCGTTGCCGCTGGAAAGGGAAATTATTCATTAAGGGGACCAGGCAGTCAGATCGCTCGAATATCAAGTATTTCTTTGCGAATTAATTACAAGGAGATGGCAGCAAGCACAGGCTTCTCCTTTTATATAATGTTTATTACTATCACGTAGAGTAAAAAAGTATATTCTTATTAAACATATCTATTTTACAACTGGCGCCACGCGAGGCTGATTATGCAGTGTTTTAGAAAAAATGTCTTTGGTTTTGTCCTAATGTTGTGCGTGAAAATAAAGATACAACAGTTCCCTTCGAATGTTTCTTCTAGAATCTGTAATTTGGGTCTGAACGTCAGAAAAAAGAGTTGAACTAAAATTATTAAAATAGCGACTAGCATAAAGCGATTATTACAATAAATGTCTATTTTTGGGGTGCACAGTTGGCTGTTCTTGTTTTATCTCAGAAACTAGAGCTTTTACACTTTAATGTCCAGGTTCAATACAGAAAGAAAGATATTCTGAACATGCTGTCAAAATTTCAAGTCGATCCGAACCTCCGTTTTTTTTTTTTTGCGATCACTGCAAAACCACAGAAAACACGCACACACGTCATACGACTGTAACTGCCATAAATAAAATGTACAGTTTATAGTATGAATAAACATTACCCAAAAGTACTAGTCACAATTTGTATTCATTCGCTTGTAATTAATTCCCCTCAAAAGTTACCATTTCTATTCATTTCCTTGTAATTAATTCTCCCAAAAAGTGACATTTTTATACGAGTTAATATTCAGCTCGCCTTTGTTCTTCGCCGTCTTCTTTCACTAATTTATCACCCGTCGCACCATCTCAGTCCCTCTCACTCGCCGCAGCGACTACAAAAGGAGCAGTGGGGATAGAAATGTACCTCTAACGAAGCAGATGCCTGGACTAGTAACGGGGCAACTCTGTACCCGCCCGGTGCGTCCGCGTTCTCAACACAACCCAGCTCGAAGAATCCGCACGCGGTATCTAGTTCGTCGCTACAGCCTGTTCGTGCTCGACGCAATCGATCGCAGCCCCTCGACTGGGGCTTAACGCTCGTCGCTGACTCCCGTGTTCCTTCTTCCGCGGAACTAACAGCCGAAGAAGCCACGACCACCGGGGGATTAGTTGCTCGCAAGCGTTTCCGTGCGTCCACGCATGAGATCCCCGTTTCTCCGGCATGGGGACGTTTCATTCCCCCGGCACACTTGTTCCTTGAGTCGTGAGCCTCTCCCGTCTGCTTTTTCTTTACCATTAGCGGCCGCTGATGAGTGCTTCTTACGGCGGACGACTCTTGCTGGAGATGCTCCCCCTTTGAATGATGGCCGTTGTTGTTCTGCGAATGCTCGCTCAGAAAAATATCGCTCCAGTGTGGAATTTTCTTGTATGGTGTTTGTCTGGTTGAAAGAGGCGTGGCGGATGAGGGAGAAAATGAAACTTTCGAACTGCGAAGTTGCCGCGAGCTTCGTGCAGCTTTAAAGCTGTTCTGTAAGGGTGAAGGCATCTTTTTAAGCCTGGCTAAGGCTATGGGCACTATTTTGCTCTGTTAAGTAGTTTGGAGTTCTGTTGCACTTTGGGATGATGCTCTTGGGTGCAGAATAATGGCGTGGTTGAGTTTTTTATTATTGTGGGAATTTTGTGGCACCATAATCACAAATAGGGAAACTTCTATCATTATTATTATTTTTAGTTTATTAACTGGTAATACCCTTTATGATTAACGCGATAGTTTGAAATAGTTTACATTACATATCACGAGATTACAAAGTTTCATAAATAATTTTTTAAATTTACCTAGTGTGTAATAAATAATGTCGACAAAGTTACTCATCTTATTGGCATTGATACGTAAATGCTCTATTGGTAAATGCGAAAGAGGTTGAAAGTTAACACTGATTTAAGGGTTCTCCCTAGTTTGACGCTCTGACAATAAGGAAAATTTAGGGGAATTTTTTAAAAGAAAAGTGTTGACTATTACAATTCTGAACTTTGTACGTTTATTAATTGACATTCGAAGAATGTGCTCAAACTTTTTATGCAATAATAATAACAATTCTGCTAAAAGTTACAGTGATAGTAGTACCTAATAGAGATTTGAAAAAATGTTTCTTGCTGGCGGACATGATTCCGTTATCCGAAACAAAAAACGCAAAATTCTTCATAATCTATACGAATTCGGCTTTTCTTTTTAAAAATTCCCCTTAATTCTAGAAACCCACTTTTAAAAAAAAAAATAACGTACAAAGTTCCATAAACCTGGACACTCATTACTTCGTAAATAAACTTGACACCAACAAAATACAATTTTGAATTCCCTTGGACAGATGCCTGGTAACATAAACCGTCGACGATTATTCCGCCCGAGGGCGCAGCAGGCACTTCAGAACACAGAAAGCTTGGGATTAAACATATCCTTTTTTGTAGCAAGCATGCGTACGATCCTTCTTGGGAAATAGCGCTTTACTGCACGCTAGGATGCTATAACTCCGGAGGAAACGATGTGAAATATTTGCCGACGAGTATCCAGCTGTTTGATATTCCGTTCGCGAGAGGGGAAAAGCTGGCGAAGCAGCTTTTGTTTTGAAACTCCGGCTGATTTACTAGCGCTACTCCCCGCGCCTATCCGTTTGAAAAATATCTATATGCGCGGTGGAGTGGCAGGGTCCACGGTTGCACTTGCTTTTTCAACAATTCATGATGTTTGCCGATGAATTTTTTAGGGGGCACGGCGCTCCTCGTAGGCGCAAACAACTAAACGGCCGGGAATAAAACTCGGACTCCCGGATAAACTCGGCTTTTCACTCTTCCCCCGAACTGCTGATCCTTAAAATAAGGCCGGAACCGCGTGCTGGAAACATCGTTTGGAATGATCCATTATTAGCTCTCGTTGATTCAGAAGTACAGTTATCGCAGAATTCGAGGATATTCGAAACACTTTTTGTCGTTTTATACTTGCATGTTAGCTTACTGTGGACTTTGATTGCTTTAGGTTAATCTACATATAGAGAGATTTAACAGAGGCAGAGAATTGCGGAGGGCATGTCCTTAATAAAATTAATATGTTTGCAAATACGTCACGAAGTTAAAATGTCGAACGAGATGGAGATTAGTGTTCTGTAAAAAAACATTTTAAAACTTTGCACAACTACAATTACACGAGGATGGTTGATTTTTTGTGGTACCATCTCAGGTTTGTAGTACTGGCTGATGAAAGGCGGGTAGTACCACTGACGGAGGCGGAGAATAGCGAGCTCGTACTACTTGGCTCCACTGCGTCCGTGGTCTGACTAAAGTTAGCCGCTACTACTTGCAGCCAGTAGTCAGGCGTCAACCCAGTCTGATTACTTAATCCCCTGGAGCCTGAACAACGAGTGGATGCTTCCACGGTGACAATGAATGGAGACGAAGAAACTCAGTCGCAATTTACGAAATTTGCGAATATCCAACCGCACCATATACGAGGGGAAGTCAGCAAGTAAGCTTCCTTGCTATTTATTCTTCCAATATAATCAAGTCTATTTGAAGGAGCCTTTCTACTGTAACGCCCTAAAAAATTACCGTTGTTTGGACCTTTTTTGATCACAAAAAGAATATGTGCATATTACACCCACCTATTTTGGCGAAAGCAAGCATTAAGAAAATGTGACATAAATATTCCTACTTATACTATTACTCACCTACATGTATTATTTAATTTCTTTTCTATGAGTAATAAAGACATAATAATAATAACTATTGATTTCTTTGTTCAAGCACACGTCTAAATGACAAAAATCCATGGAAATAAATAAGGGAACATTTTTCTATAACTTCCCCTCGACTTGCGCAGAAGAGTCTGTTTTATTCTGTATCTTTGTCTCGACCACTGAGCTTCCAAGGAGACTGGAACGTCTCCAAGAGTCTGAAGTAAATTTTGTCGGAGTCCTAAGGTTTGGCTGGATTCGAAGTATGATGGAGTCGACTACGAACTCGACTCGCTCGGGGTAAGGACTGTGCTTGATTAGACTAGGGAAAGTAGTTCATTAAGGCGGGGAGCAGACTTGTCCCTTGGCATCAGAAATGGCTAGCACGTAAGTTTGGAATATGTGAAGACACGACATGGTCACTTGCATGCGATTGGTGGATGGGCTTCGAAATGAAAATGAAATTGTGAATGCTATTTGGAAAGGATAGTTCTCACGGATGCACAAACATTGCGACTTAAATCTACAAATTTGTAATTATATTTTGGAAATATTAAAAATACAAGTATATACAGCAAGGAATAATAAATATTTAACCAAAAAAACATTCAAATCCGTACCATAGTTCCTGAAAAAATTCATGAAAATGGGCCTCTCTTTCGACCATCAAAGTAGAATGGCCCCTTAATAGAAATGACAAGATTAATATTCGAAGGTGTTAAAATCTGGGGTACCAGGCCATCTAGTGACATAAAGTTATAAAAAATAACTTATCCAGAGATACTTGGAACGTATAAGAATTCTAAGCACCGCCCTAGGCACCTCTCTCCGACCTCCTTTCAATTTTACCGAGTATTTTTCCACGACAGACGCTTCCTTCTCGCGCTTACACAATCGGAGAACATTTCATCGCCACCAGGTTGAACTGTTTTCACTTTATACCACTCCGAGTCGTACGCTTTTTATCGTTCGAAACTAAAACACGACATTGCGCAAATTTTGCCTGAAATCTGATCCCCGCATGACGAATCCACCATTTGAAAACTCACCGAGCCTTAAACATCGCTTCATTACTTCACAAACAGGGATATCTTTAGTCAAATATACCGCCGCCCCACGCTCGGGCATGCGCACCAGAGACACCAGTACCCCACTCGGCGCAGTAACTTCTTCAGTAATCCTTTCACATTCTTGCTTATCTTAGTTATCCTAGTTATCCCAGTTTCTACCTTATCTATACGAAAATCTTCATTCGACACAGAATATCACTGCTAGGGGCACCAATATCAAATATATATAATAACCTTAACCTTAGTGTCATGTCCCAGTTCCACCATGGGATCACGCGACTGTTAGTGCCCGCCAGGGCCACCAGAGGTTTCATCTTCCAAAGTCCTTCTCGCAAGTCATCTCTTCTCTCAGTTCCAGTCTCGTTCGTATATATACACAAATTCCAAGTTTATTCCTCTCGGTGCTGGTGGCGTTTCGTCTTGGAAGCGTCAGCCAGACTCATCAGTAAGCCGACGAACCCTGGCCTTGACGCATGGAGACCTAGATGAATAAACTTGGAACTTGTATATATACAAACGCAACTGGAACATAGGACTTGCGGGAAGGAGGTTGGAAGATTAAATCCCTCTGGTGGCGCCGCCGAGCACTAAAACAGTCTCCCGATCCCAGTGGGGCTGAGACGTGACACGAGTCTTTCCAAACGAAACAACAACGACATCAAACAACCGCGACTACTTTCACGGCGTTCACCGAACATACAGCCCCGTCCCCGACTTTGAGGATAATTGCACGTCATTGGAACGTCCTACAGTGTCTGCGGCAGGTCGTCCGTCAAATAGTGCGTCAAAGGTTCGGGACAAACGACGGACGTTACGGTGTTAACCTTCCAGAGGGCTCTGAGCACAATGCGCACGAGTGAGACGCGCGGGCCTGCGGAGCTGGGATATGTTTAAAGACCGAAGGAGCTCGCGACAGCACGAAGTGGGAAAAAATGACGAAGACAAAGCGCGGGGGACGGAAGATGGAACACGGCGGAAGACAATCGACTGTAGCTGAACTGCGCATTTCAATTCCAACGTTTAATCTTACCAGCCTGGAACGCTCAATATCCTCGCCGGCCGCTTCCTCGGCAAATAGACAGGGATCTGTTGGCATAACGACGAGCGTTCGAATTCACTTAGTTTGTGTCTTACAGGGCTACAAGTTCGACGAAAGTTTCCACAGAGGCTCCTCGCTACGGGATGCATAAATATCTCACGATTGTTTTAGCTCTGCGATCATTACACAGGACTACTGGTAACAACCCTGGACGAAGTAACAGGAAGAAGGATGGTGTTTCGGATTTTTTTTATAAATTTTAATGATTAAATATTTTAATTAACAAGATGACAGACCAAAATAGCAAAAACGAAAAAACCGGGCAATATTTTTGTCCGCCATCTTGTTAATTTTGAAGATAGATCATTAAATGCAGTCCGGACGATAGCGACAGTTATACTGATCAAGAATCCGCTTGGATTTTTGGTTCTGATAAGTCTAACACCTGGAATCACCTGCCCCAGCCAAGCATATTTTCAAACAAGTGATCAAGACCGCTTTTAAAAGCATTTCAATAATATTAATTTTATTACTTTTATATTTTTTACTTACTGTAGAAATGTAGTTTAATAAATAGCAAAAGGTTTTATACCATTACTATATTTAATTTCTTCGCAATAAATTCCCGCAAATCGCTTAATTTATGGCCCGCAAACCAGAATATTCCCTGAATTTCTGACTCCATTCCTTGCCCTTTTGAAACTCAACGATGGTAGGGATGAACATCTGTTTGCCAGATACATTCAACTGATAGCGAACAGGTGGAAAGTGATTGGCACGATCGTAGAGTATAATATTGCACCTCGTGTCAAATGGATTTTGACATGCAGTTCTTTGTGCCTGAAACTCGGTGATCAAGTTTCCGGCTGCGCCGATAACTCCGGATTCACTGTACATTTGTGCAGCGGTAGGTTTTCAAGTTTCCCTTACTGCATCCCCATTCGTAGCGCGCAAAAGACTCAGGTTAAAGGAATATCATGTACCCATCGCATGCGTTTACCAACACAAAGCATCTGTATGATCCAGGAACGAGTATTCGCGAGAACGGCGTAGGGTGAAGAAGCTTTTGAATGTGCGCGACGTGAAAGAGATCGAGATACTATTTAAGGTTAAAGATCGGTTGTGAACATTCGAAAGAACTTCGAGAGCTTTGAACACGAGAGTTAGATTGAAGAGTTAACGGTCTGAAGATAGTTAAAATGTGAGTACGGGAATGAATCTATGTGATAAGAGTTATTATTAAGAATTATTAAGAATTAAGAATTATGATAAGAGTTCTTTTTATCATATTTCTAGGCAGTTCTCTTCAATGACACTCTTGATCAAGTAAATTTCAACCATTTGCCTTATAATTCAATGGGAAAGCTGACTTCAATCTATTCCCACCCGTGGCGCCACCAGCACATTTGCTACTTGTCATCGGTGTTTTAGGTGTATTTAAATTATCTCTTTTTAATTCGTAATTCCTATTTCTATCATAAGCACATGTATCTGTAATTATTATTGTTATTAGCCATTATTAATTATGTAGATATAAAAACTAGATTTGCACATTTTAGGTTATAAAGACGTCAAATCTGGTAAAAAAAAAATTATATAAGAAGTGAACTCTAGCCTAAACATTTTTCAAATATTTTATATTTTATAATTTTCTCTATTAGTTGTCATTTTAATTTTGAAAGCAGCAGTCAGCATAGATACATGGGCTAGTGGCGCCCTCTGCGCTGAGCTTCGCGTCAGCATGCCCATGCGGGAAGAGTCAGGGAACTCTCTTAACCAACTCTTGAACAGATTATTTTCTCAGTTAATCAATTTTTGTCTTTTCCTCAAGATATCAAACTCCGGGCACAGCGAAACTCTAGAATCTAGAAAGCCATACCCAATTGAATCAACAATTTCGAAAAGGGGATAAGTCCAAATAAAAAATGGAATGTCACGACCTTAACAATTTTTTAAATCAATGAAATTCCACTGAACACAACCTACCCAATCGGAGAATAATACAGCTGAGTTTGACTGTTTTAACATGTATTTCACTTCCTGTAGAATTAGTTTTTCAGTACCCCTTTCAAATTTATCCATTCAATTGCAACAGTAAGTGACAGGTAGATCAGTTTCGGGAGCAGGAATTGAGATACAGCGGCGCAGGGTATAAACGAGGCATAAAAATGAAGAAGGTAGCTGCCGCTTGATTAGCCATTCAAGCCACGGAGCCGTAAAAGTGTTTTCGTGAGTAGCAGAAGCGAGAAGATACACATCCGGCAGGAGATCGCATTTTACACGGCAGCATCTGTTCCAGTCAGAACGATAGGAGTTAATTAACGATCCCGCGGGTAAAAAGCAGCCCGGCCCGAGTATTTCGACGAGCGACCGCAAAGCGAAACGCTGAAATATCCCGCGATACGTGGACCGCCGCGCCCGGCCGAGAATTAACGACGGCTGCCTCGGCCTCACCGTTAACACGTACGAGAGGCCGAATGAAATAGTGGCCTCCGAGTCGAATCGACGGAATTTCCTGGCTTCGTACGCGCGCCGGAATCGCGGCAACGGATCCACGCCCACTCGAAACGCTTACTCCACCAATTCCTCGATGCATCCTTCTGAGCGTCAAGTATTTGGGTAATGTTGTTGAACGTAATTGAGTGGATATTGAAAAGTTGTTAGTAATGCTGAGTGTGGAAGCAAATGAGAAAAAAAAGAAGAAATAGGTGCCAGGATTTATTCGTGAAGAGCTCGGTTTAGCCTACACGTTAAGAGTTCCGCGCTATCTCCAACACTTTTAGCTCACTCCTGTCCTGGGAAGGCGAGAGCGAGATGGAACGAGAGCGCGTCAGAGGGACTGGAAGCTAGCGAGGAACGATCGCTCGGAATCGTGCCCCCTCTACGTTAAATGCTCCCCGCCGGTCCCAAGATTTGGAGGAGGAGTTAAGAGGAGGTAGTGGGAAAGAAAGCACCCAATAGTAATGCTTCGATACTGCATCGCTTGTCAAACACTCAATCTAGTTACAGCTATCCTCGTAGGATCTTGGCTGTGGAATGGAGGGGGCCTACCCACTTTTCCATCTTCTGCTTCAGGATACGGTTAGGAAATCTAACTACTACTGAGTACACCTGGTTCATTGGAGATTGAAAGAACGAGGAAGGAAGAAGATTAAAAGGTGTAATAAAGTTTGTATTATGATGCCCCAAGTTGATCTGAAGTGTAAGTGTTGGGCAAAAGAGAGGACGAGGCAGGCCCCACTATCAGGAACCGTGAGTAAACCCCTTTTCTGGCGCAACTTGTGTTACTGCTTGGTTTCTCGAATCAACACACTTTGAGCTTCACAAGTCATAAAATGGGTTCTATATTCTTTTAATTTTTATTTTCTTTATACTTTTTATTTTCTTGATGCTTAAGACTTCCACAACGAGAGTGGCGCCACTCTTTCTCTGGCGCGAGAGTCGTGCGTTGTCTTTCGTTTCTTCTGTAGCGCCAACAGAGGCGCTGGGAGCGTGCAATATGCACAACTTAATATAGGAAAAAATAACCTCTACAAAAAGTATGCATCGAAAATAGTACATCTTGGGAACTCAGAAGGCACGTGACAGATATCTCGTTGAAGTCTCCTACATACTCTATTACTACTATCTTTAGTACTCATTGAAACGTTATTACAAGTTTTTTTAAAGTACTGCACTAGGTCCTACTAGTAGTGAACTAACAATAAATAATCTGAATTTAGCAGTATCATTATGGTTATGCCTCGACATTGAAGCACACACATAGATTCTTTTGCTATATCTCCCTTTTTTGCATGGCTCGAATAAAGAAAACTTTAATATTATTACTATCATTGGCACTACTCGCATCCATAGATCTGAAACACCCTATACATGAAACACAGCTTTATTCGAGGAGTCAAAATGGCAGAAATGTCCCCATAGAGCCTGTTCAGTATTCAATGTTTTTCGTCAGCGAAATTTTCACGCGTAACGAGCTCAACGCTTGCCAAAGCGACGCGTAAAACGTGCGTTCGGTAAATCGTGAGGGCGAGCGTCATCGGGACGCGAGCGTCCAATAATATTTTCGCATCGTATTTAATTTGGATCGTCACAGGTGCGCGCGTAAACGTTCAAATCCGACCGTGTTTATAACGATGAGGACGCGGCGGCAAACAACCAGACCGAATAAAAACTTTGCGGGCTTCCCGTCCGTGCGAGCGTGCTCGAAACTTCCGCGGCTGTACGGGAGAGAACCAAACGAGAGATAAAAATAATATGTGTATTCAGAGTAACAGAGGGATTAATCCAACCTTAATGTCGTGGCGTAGCAAATCAATTTCGCGTGCGTTACAACTTAAATAATATTTCAAAATTCATCACGCCAAAAAAAATTCGTAACATTTTTTAAATGAAATTCAAAGACAATATTTAGATATTTCTATAGGGTAAGTCCGGGATAGTTCGACCACATTTTGGAGAAAATATCGTTAGATTGTTGTTTTTCAGATTTTAGTTGCTTTGGGAAAATTAAACCACTGCCCAAGTAATTTAAAGTATATATAAATTATACTTTGTGACAAAGTAAAATATTTATTTTCATTTTCAAAGAAAAACATTGACATTGCAACGGGCCGGTCTCTCCCAGTGGTCCCGAATTTACCCTATAGGTTTATTCAACTACATATAAACCATTTTGTTCCACCTTTCCGAATATCTACATATGTTATTAGTTTCATTTTCAATAGGTGGCGCTATATCTCCCAGCGCCATCTATTGAAAAACGCTACGAACTTTTCTTCCAACCCAATATTATGCATACATCATGTATGTTGCACTTGCCATGGAAATCTCCCTTGATCTCGCGCGAGTTATATGTCTCACAGCATTAGCGACTATTGGATACAAGTATTTGGCTTCAAGATCCATGGGCATACCTTAATAAATTACACAGTCATTACGAGCGGCGTAAATCCCCTTATTCGACGCAGCCTACGCTTTCAATTTCCTAGCAGCCGTGTCCAACGAGTAAACACTGTAAGAGGATGAATTTCATCCTCTTATCGGTCAGTTTGAGCTGATTACCGGCCAACCGGTACACATCGTAAAGTGCAGGGTAAAAGCTCTGAGCCGGTCCTCTGTTCCCCATGATTTATTAAACATTCCACCGCCATCCACGCATCGTGCATGATAGGGTGTGTCATTTCAGAATGGAAGACTCGTTTAACGATTTTATGCAAGAAATAGTGATGTTGAGAAACAACTTCCTGCTACTTTGTACAGGTAATCGTTTGGAACTCAGTGTAATACATTGAGCTCTAAACATACCTGGAGAGTGGAACCTATTTCCCTCGGACAGCTGTCGCCTCTACTTCTTCCCACTGCTGTTCACTCTCCAGGTATGTTTAGAGCTCAATGGTGTAATGTGTTAGATCAGTTAGAGGTTAGGTCTCAAGGTTGGCGCTTTGCTCACTGCGTGTCAATAAAACATCTGAACATCACGAGCGGTCACTTGTGTGCCTTCTTGATTCCGCGTCGTTTCTGGTCGTAGCGTGCGTGCCTACATTGTGCATATCTTCTTTTCGTCTGTTATTTTATATTATAAAATATCCACATCAAAGTATTTACATTAATAACCACATTATGTTCCAAAATAGACTATTCACTATTCACTTCATCCACTTTCGAACTCAGTGTGGCGGTAGTTTTCGTAGTCGCCGCTAGAGGGCGTTTTCAACCGACCACAAAGATTCTAACCTATCAACTCATTCCCACATACTTCCAATATCCCTGCATCTAAAGTCTAAAGCATCCACTGACACCACACATACGTCATTCTGTACTTCCTTTTCTTCACCTCCCTCCACAGCTTCAATCTAACAATTCCTAACCTAAAAGAATAATTTCCTCCCGTAGAGGGGCATCAACAGTCTCCTCCTTTACAAAATCCCTCCAACACCTATCTTCCCATAACAATCACTCCCCCAAATTTGTCAGTGACACAACATCCGCATCAGAGCTTCGAGACCGAAATCAGAATTCCTTACGGGCGACCTAATCCCGTCGGAGGAAAAAGTGTTGTGGAGGAGCAGTTCGCCCTCGGCTCAATTACAAGATTACTCGCCCGTTCTAATTGGCGGAATCTTCTTAGGGCTCGCGGTGATGGCCTCCCCGGCTATTTCAATTTTCCCAGGAGCTGGACGAAGGAAGGCGAGTGTACGCGATAACCGGATGAAACTCGAACGGCGTTGGTCAGCCAGGCCTGTATACACCGCGTAAATTGCAAATTAGCTTAAGCCGGTTTTCATAGGGTTTACGCTGGCTGGCTGACTGGCTGGCCGCACAGTGCGCGGTTTGAAGTATCGCGTGCGTGCTCCGACGACGGATCGGTTGGGGAACTTGCGCGTGCACCTGTGCCCGTGTGTATCAGCGCGGGGGCGGCGCAGAGTGACGAAGCAAAACAATGGAAACCGCCGTAACCGGAACAAGGATCCGCGGTAGCGAACTATTAAACGCTCGAGCGATCTCTCCGTTTCACGGAGCTGCGCGTACGCGACATCAGATCGAGCTGATTGTCCCGAAACGAGTCGAGGGTGCGGTGGCTCCTGTGTTGCCTTTTGTGCCACTCCTGGGTCGAGACAAGTGCTGGGGATTTATCACGTCGAACGCTACTGTAACTCGTGATTGGTATTTTAGATAATATATGTTCTCTTGCAATAGATGGCGCTAGTTTGAGATGAAAGGTCTCTTCTGTGGTGATGTGACTTGAGTCTCGAGAAGTATTCGGTTGACAGATGTGGCGGTAGGAATAATATAATATTAAATAGATATTAAATGTAGAAAAATAAGAAATTTGTGAATGTTTCAGTATATTAATCGCGGGTTATAAAAGTCACGTGCGGCTCAACACTGTGGCGTAGTACGTCAGCCGCGTTTGTTAACCACATTTACGGAACACCTATGTGGAGACCTAACCTCTGCTTGCATAATACCCAAAGGGTCAAAAGGTTCACAACTCCTGGTTATATCTCGAGCTATCAAATTGTTCATATAAAGAAGTCCCGATGTATTAATTATATACACAATACCCGTTTCCATTTATATACACAAATAAACTTTAACCTCTAATCAATTCACACCCATATTCACCTACCAGAGCATTCCTCTTCATCAAGAAAAACATTTATAGTACAATTCAGATGGAATCAAACGAGTATTAAAAACTTCATTTTTACGCAATCAACTAAACCTCGTTAAATTCACGCGCATTCTCAACGAAATATCAGTTACGAGTCCTAAATCATAAGATAACTGCTTCCCATTCAAAAATCGAGCTGGTCTGGAATATCGAGTTTTCCGCTCGAGAGTGGGCGAAAAAATCTTCGTCAAGGGAAAAAGAAATATGAAACGGTAACAGGCAAAAAAGGGGCGATATACACCATGGCGGGGGTGAGGGATGGTAAACCAAACGCGATCGTGCCAATAGAAATTCCTCGTAGCATTTTTCGCGTGGAACGGCGGCGGCAATTTCGCTCGGGGGCTGTGCGCACACCGGAGGGGGATCGGCTTGCTCGAGGATCGACTCGGAGCACTGTGCCGCGTGCTGCAACACGTTAACCTACTTGCCACTGCGCGATCGAAACTCACTGCCTAGTGCAAACTAATTGAGAATTTTTCCAGTCGCGGCTCAGGCAAATTCGGAAGTTAGAAGCAGGCTAATTGCTGCTCAAGACTATTGCTTTGTTGTGCGGAGAATGGACGACTTTTGGGGTTAGGGTAACATTTCAGTTGTATTGGAACTCAGGGGGTTGTCAAAAGCAGTAGTTTTCTAGTTACACGATGTTACAGTACTTTGGCAGGGAACTCTAATGTAAATAACTGGGGATTTGTTGAAAGTTCAAAATTGTACTTTCGTAGTTTCGTAAATGGACGATGTTGAGTGGTTTTCTATATAGGTCTCGCGTATTACAGAATTCTGGTTAGAAACTGAATGTAGGGGAGAAGGTGTAAATATGGACCACTCTTTTTGTTTCGAGGAAAACACATATTAAAGGTGATACACTTTTCATCGGAACAAAAACAGACATTTTCAATTTTTAGCTAAAGCAAAGCTACCAAGCACACCAGTTCTGCCTGGTGGTGCTAGAGGACACTAATTGTTGCGTTTATTTCAGGTCTTGACATATCGCAGCACTTACCAGAGAAATAGGTACCTAGTCTGTATTACAACCCCGGTCCAAATTTACACCTTCCCCCCTCAGTAAATTGTTGAAGAAAATGCTACAACGACTCGTTGGGGTAAATGAGAACCTTTTATAATCGGCCTTAATTTCATCTTAAATAATCCCATACTTAAACGAACAGAAACGTAACTCATTAATCTCTAATCTGCTAACCTTTTATATAAGCATCGAAACATGATTGAGAGTAACCTTCCCCAAAGCTACTTCCCCTGGTCTCCTTGAACTTCCCAAAAACATCCTTCCACGACCAACACGTAACCTCGACTTTGCAAATCTTCCACTACCCTTCTTCTAAGGACCCCAGTTCACACTTTCCGGAATGAAAATCCCGAATACCAGACCCTTCAACGCGCTGCCACCCGCAGCTACGAACCCAGAATGCAGCAAGACCCGAGACCCACTCAGGGCCGTCCTTCTCTCTAATGGGGCCCGGGTACAGAAAGGTAAAAAACGTTCCCAAAGGTAAAAAAACATAACATCTTTCCGCAGAACGAAATCACGAAAAAACGGATAATAATACCAATAATAAAGAAAAGAAATGAACATTAACGCATATAAATATATGACTCCTTTATTGACATATCATTAATAATATTAGATTAAAAATTATGTTCTAATTTCGTTTTTTCTTAATTTTAACCAAATAAAAAATTTCTCTTTTCTTCATTTTTCCTTTTTCTGGGGCCCCTGTATATCCGGGAGCCCGGAAGCGTTGCACCCACTGCACCCCGGAAGCGTTGCACCGCCCCCCCCCCCCTGTGGCCGGCCCTGGACGCTCTCAATATCCCTTGCTAAATACTCGAGTTCCGCGCTCGACGCACTCCGGGTTCGTTGAACCCACGCCATACTTTCCCCCTCGGTTGGCGCTGCGATCCGAACGATTGCATAACGCGTCGTTAAAGCTGGAATGCAACCGTGGTAGAAAATAGTGGCATAAACTTTTAATTAAACGCGGGGCCAGCGTTGGAAGACGGCAAAGGAAAGCTAACGAAAGGAGACGGGCGGGGAAATAAAAACTAAATACGATGGGAAAGAAAGCGTGTATTTGGGACGCATCGCCAGGGAGTGCAGCTTTCGGAATTAGCTCGCGCGATGCGTCGACCAGCTTTCCACGTTGAAGAATGTATAGAAAGGGGCGATACGCGTGGAAATGCGCATCGAGTAACGCCGCGAAGGGGACCAATGGAACCACGAGGTGCCGTTACTTCGAGTTGAAACGAGGATGAATGATATTAACCCCTTGCCTTATAATATCGAGCATGACTGGCGGTGCAGATTACGGGGCAAACATAAGAAAGGTGTATCTGATTCGTGGTTTATCAATTTCAATTAGATTCTGTGACGGATGGCCTGCACAGCATAGGTATTGTGTCTTTTTTGAGTTACTGCATTTGAATTAGAAGTAAAGCGTCGAGAACTGTAATGTAAGTTTGCTTCTAGATTCTAGATCATCGGTAAAGAGAGTCCCGGTGGGCAAGCAATCCCGTGCTTAACTAAATTAAATAGTGCCTACATTAAATAGTAAGGCACGGCGTAAAGCAGCGTGCTATTAGACGCTTAGGTTCCCTTTTCCTTACGCGCGTTTTAGAAGCCCTTCCTCACGGAACCGAGAGCTGATAGCGATACGCTGACGTCCAGGTGTCAGCTTTATGCCCTCCCAATCCTGCACCTTCCAATCTTCGACCCAGGTGACTGAAGTCTGTACGCGTATAGATGCCACGTGAAGGTCTCCATTGCTGAAGGTCCAGAGAAGACCTGTCCAAGCATTTGCTCCCATGAGCAGCCGCGAGTTGCTCTTGAAGGCTCCGAGCCAGGCTACAAGCAGTCCCAAGAGCAAAAATGGTGGGGAAATATCGTGATGCTTTCTATAGAAACCGGTACTACAATCCCTTCCAATCCTAGTCACTCACACTACGCCACTATCCCCACTCTTTTACGGATGTTACTCTTGCCCAGGGTTCCCATCGTGGGATAAGGTGGCGCCACAAGACCTAAATACACTAATACGACTTGTGCACGGTGCCTGTGAGGATTCCCCCTCTACTACTGCCTACTACGTCACTGAGTGCCAACTTCCAATGTTCCCCAGTCCCTCTACTACTCCTTACTATGTCACCTTTACCCACTATGGGAACCCTGCTCTTGCCTTCGAGCTACAAGATGTCCACTGAACTCCCCATTCCCCTGCTGCCCACTCCCTTCAGCTTCGCTCATGACACCTGTACCCTACCAAGTTCGCTTCACTTTATACGATTTCCTAGGTTCACCGATCAATCATAATTTCAATAAAACCGTGTTTATCCATCCGCCGCAAGGTGATATTCCTGGTGCTTCCTGCAGGTTCCCCAATCGAAAACATCCTGCTCCCCCTTCCACGGCGGACTCACCGATCTATAAGCGTGTAAAGCTATTGGACGTAAACAACGGATCAAAACTGATCTTGCCACGGCACGGGGAGCGTGCCATTCATCCAGCCAGGGAGTTGCAACGCGATCGCGTATCCGTGCTCGATTCAGAGTGGCGAAGCTCAAAAAGCGCTTGGTCGTGAAGGGGGTCCGTAACGCGAATCGAAATCGCGTTAGAGGACGGGGGCATCATGGGCATTCGGAGATTTCGCTGTACAAGCCGACAACAGTCGCTCGAATGGCCGCGAGGTATCGATTAAATGACGGCTGGTTAACAAAGCTGGAATTTCGCAGGCCACTGCCGTGCGACGCTTTTTTGCCGCGTGGCTGATGAGATTGCAGATGATCGCGTCGCGCGTCATCGTGGGTCATCAAGGGGGGAGAAGCGGAAATTTACATGTCGCGCGATATTCCATCGAGAATTCAGGATATTTCGTTTCATGTCGTCGGGGAATTCCGCTGCGCGTTTGGGTTTCACGGCGCGGGGGGGGGGGGGGGGGTGGAAAGGGGGCTCGCGCTTCTGTGGAAACTGTGGGGTACGACGGGGCAGCGCTTTCGACGAGTGGAAGCTTTTGTCGTGGCAATAAATGTGATTCAATGTAGAATGAAAGTGGTTTTAGCGCTGGGAATATCACTTTTGGGGGTTGATAGCGGCATTGCTTCTGCGATATTGGAATAGCGAAGCGAATACTCATTGTCATCTGAGTGTACCCTAGCCTAGTGAAGAGTCTAGGTAGATGGATGATATGGGTTTTCGAGACTCCGTAGCGAGTTGCGAATTTTACACCTTGATAGAGCCCTTCAAAAGTTCGCTATATCTATTCCAGCAACTATACAAGCCAACCTAAAAATCAAAATCACAAGCTCAACGTGTCAGAGTCGACTTAGCAAAACCCCAACAAGTGTCACCGCATCACACTCTGCAAAACGTAACCTAAACTTCTTAATCTTTCGTACAACGAATACAGATTTGTCTCGGGAGTCTTGCAGCCTGCCTTCATTGCATTATCGTGTAAAATGAGAGACACTGCGAATAAGTGGGAAACTGTGAGTTCCAATCGCTCATACGTTGCGGCAATAAGAGGCAGTGGAGGGGATAGCGCTCAGCTTATTTCGAAAAAGAAACCCCTTCTTTCTTTCA
Organism: Andrena bucephala; assembly: GCA_947577245.1. NCBI lineage: Eukaryota > Metazoa > Arthropoda > Insecta > Hymenoptera > Andrenidae > Andrena > Andrena bucephala. The sequence continues at coordinate 2,044,069 of OX387717.1, read as the reverse complement.
AGTCACTACAGTACTAGTAACTTAAGGCTATCAAGTCAAGCGGCCACACACCCTGGTAGAGCGTTCGAAAAAGAAAGCAAGAATGACTGATTAGTCATCAGGAATAGCCGATCGATGCTCCAGACACCTTGGCGAGTGATGCTCACGGCTACCATCGAGGACAGGGGATGCTGTTACGGATATTCCTCGGGCCACGCCCCTCTGCCCCCTTTCCCTGCTCAGGTGGGTGTCCGAACTCGGGGGATTTACGAGTCGCACCGTTGACCCCGGAAACGAACCGATTCGTTCAAATAGTTGCCCCCAGGCCAGAGGAAGATTTGTGTGTTGGCATACTAGGCCGTGCTGGTCCGGGAGAGCCGACCAAAACGCCTGCTGGATTCCCGCGTGGTAGGTGACCAACTTTACGAGAGCGATTTGAGGGGAGAGAGAGGCTTGGACCCAGCGTTCTCTCTCCCTCTGGTCCTTTCGAAACATCGTTAACGACGAGCACAAGGTATTTGGACGCTCGTGGCCGTGCTCATGTTAGGCTTTCGATCGAGGGTATCCGCATACGATCTACCGTACCTCGATTCGTGGGGCAGTTATCTGGCGAGCAGGAGGTGGCTAGTCGCCGTCCTCGATCCAATAATCCGCCACGGTCCACTCGTTTCCTTTCTACGTGTGCAGGGGGCAGGGAATTGTATCTGGGATGTGGAACATGGTCTCTGTGGGGGCAGTGGATGACCGTGGATGGGTTCTGAGTCGGAGGAAATTCCTATTTGAATCGTAAAGTCGTTTGGGATTAATGTAACGACGAGGTGTTACGTGCAACTTGATTCTTATAATTCTTCTTGGTTTTGGAGGAATATCTGCGCTGCTTTTTTGTACACTTTGAGTGACTTTTAAGGGACTGGTTCTTCTACGAGCAGTGTGAGAAATGAAAAGAAGGTTACATAATTCTAATCTCGCATTGTCCAGACACTGTATACAATTTCCTAGGTCTCTGTTTCGCAAGATTAGGTAACGACCTGACTCCCCGAATTATCTAAGCACTGCATCACCTTAGCCCCGCGTTTAACGATGACTAGATTCGAAGTTTGGCAGGCGATCTACTATCGAGGCGGTATTACTGAGTGGCTAGCAACCAACGACCACTCAGGGACTCCCGTCCTCCCCGCCCTTCCTATTAACTCCTCCCACAAACCACAGCGTTGCTTATTAAACCTAACCTCCAAACTGCAACGCAATAATTCACCGAGCATTTGATAAAAATTCCTACTGATGGGCAATTCCACGTCGAACGACCACGAGGCATTAATCTCGTTCGACGGTAATCGAGAAGCCCGTGTAATTATTACCACCCTCCCGAGTACGTTCCCCCCATCCACAACTTTTCCCCGGCATGGCCTCGTAAAAGAAAGTTCCTAGGTGGCGTCTCGCGTATTTCATCTCGTGTATCCAGCGACGACTAGCGCCGCGGAACGAACGACAAGAAAAACGGGGCTGCGAGCCAGCCCTGTCGCCGTATTAAAAGCCCGTTATTTACGGTAAACTGGGTTAGAAATAATCTCCTCGTCGAGTGTGGCGGGTATATCGATAGCGTCGGAACGCCCCGTTGCGAGACCTCGGCACGAATGAAACGCGAGCAACGTCAGGGTAAAGAGCCTCGAATCCACGACAGCTGATAACACTAACGAACCTCTCGTTTCCTCGTGTCCAACGGTCGTAAACTCCTCGAAAGGGACGGCTGGGGCGATTTATATATCACCCCAGATCTGGGGGCAAGTGTACTGAGGATACCTGGGTGAGATACGTTACATGAACGAGGGGAAATGAAGCTTTTGTTGGTTTAACATCACCTGTGATTTTCTGTTGAGGGGAATGGGGGTTTCAGGATTGTGGAAGGGCAGCGGGTTGGATAAGGGTGGTATGGTTGAATCGTTTAGGAGGGAGATAATGTGTGGATGAAGGGTTGCGAAGTTTTAGGGAATTTGGCGAACATGTGTGGTAATAGAGCAGTGTGTAGAATGGTTATTGTATTATTTTGAAGGCAGCTTATGCTTCTACTGCCCTCATGCAAGACACTTTAGTTGTAGTACTACTAAATATATCTTCTATGTTACATTAACCTCAAAGGGTTATTGACGTTGCAGAAAAGGAAGGTTCAATCTCCGGTTACTAAAGTGTAGTAAACTCATGGAAGCTTTAGAAGTATTTAAACTTCATGCATCGTAACTATCATAAAATACTGCTTTATATTAAAATTGTAGGCGAGAAATAGATCTTAAGGCGATGGGATTCGAAGTTCAAACCCAAGATCTTCGGGGATCCTCTGCATTACTGGCTAGCCGCGTTACCAATTCCCCCAACGCCGACTCCCGACGGCACGCACTCTTATCCGAACTGTACTTAACGGGGCGCCACCTATGTGCCAATCGCACTATAGGCCATTCCCCAATGCCTACACAATTAAACAAAAGCTGACTTGCATTCTTCCCATGTGTCACTTGCGTTATGTCTTTTTAATCAAAGGGTTCCTGCCTTCTAGTAAACAGAATATTGATGGAAATATTTTATAAGAAAGTAGATAGACCACTATAATGAGCAATCAGTGCAAAGTTTCCGTTAATAATTCCTCAATTATGAACATACGTTCAGCATATGTTCACAAATTCCGACTGTGTCTGAAACTTCTACTTGCCAGAAAATTCCCTCTGGTCGATAGTTGCTACCACGAGTTATCACGCTGACCCACGAATAAGTTGACTGTCGTGCAACTTTTCCTCTTAACTTCTGGTAATTAACGGTGCAAGCTTTCCCGCGCGATGTTGCGTTAACCTGCCCTCTAAAAATAAAGCTACAATTAAATTAATAAAAACTGAGCTATAAATTTATATTAACATGAACATAGAATTCCAGAACTTTTATAGTTACCTTTTGAAAAATAAAAAATGAACTATAAATTTATATTAACATGAACATAGAATTCCAGGACTTCCATTGTTACCTTCTAAAAAATAATTCCTCGCTACTAAAAGCAGAAACTAACAACAAATATACTTGGAAAAATAAGTAAAATAAAAAAATAAATCTATGCTTTTTATTTTCCTAATTTTCCCCGAAAATCTTACATTTTTCTCAAGGTTCCACAAAAATACTATATATCCCCTAAAAAAGGGGGCAATCCTAATTACATTCCTTCAAAAAACAATCAATTCTCTTCCCTTCCAGCCAGCAGCACGAAAAGGCACCTCTACTCGATCCCATTTACCCACCTCTCCCAGAAATAGGGAAGACCGAGGACGAAGGGAAAGGAACTCGGAAAGCAGATGCACGTTTTACACGCTCGTGGAATCTGAAATGAGTTCTCGCGGACATTTTTCTCCCCCATTCGGCGATAAGCTGTCGCAAGCTTCTGACGAGAATCGCAGGCCCCAGGGGCTAATTCGAATCTCTTATCGAGCTTAATTCAGAGCTGCCACCGTTGCCCGTCGCCGTTAAAAAACCGCGCGATGCAACATTGCCAAAGGTTTACGGCCGCACTTACACCCCCGGCGCCCTTAATCGGCCCTTTTTCTTCCGCGAGCCGCAGCTTGCGAAGCGATAAGCGGCAACGCAATTCGAAGCACTGCGGCATCGGAAAGCACGTTTGCGGCCGCCGTATCTTCGAAAGAAAGCACAGCGGAATTTTTTCCGCGTCCCCGGGATACCCGCTGCGCGTCGTTAGCGCCAGTTTTATTACAAACTTTCCTCTTTAGCTGCTCCCCCACCTTCCTTCTTCTTTCTTTTTTGCAACGACGGAAATGTGTACGCGCAGTCTTATCGAGCAGCGTTGCGCTCTTATGGGACGCCACAGTGGAAACAGAGGGCGCTCGTTGAGGGCCATAATGGCGCGATGGGTGAAGTGTGTTTTTGATATGCAAAATAGTGTGGTATAGCTACCTAACTTCTGCTATTTTCAGGTTCTGTTGAGGTTTATTGCCGTGGATGGGTTGAAACTTGCTGCGCTCTTCCTTTTAGGCAGTCTTTAGGGTCTTAGATAAGAATTGGGTGAAGTAAAAGGTGTTGGTTTCTGCCCGATAGACGTGACATTAATTGGGGAGTTAAATGCTAAATGATGTGAGTGCCAGAAGTGGACATTTTTAGTTTTTTTTTTTCGACCACAATAACGTTGGTACTGATGACCTCAGCACAATCTTGTGGCAGTTCTAGAAACTAAAATAAATTATTCTGGCACTCGCAGCGTTTACCACTTCAACTCCTGAATTGTTAGGCAGATTTCTTTCGAGTTGGTGAGAAGGTTTCGTGGAGGGGGAATAAAAGTGATACGAGTAATTTAATAAAGCTAATGTTTCTCCGTATTTAAATGCTGGGAATTAACTGTTGAGTTGTTTTTTAAGCTTCCGCCGGGAGTGAGAGTTTAACGCGTTAACAACTCAGTTTTCATCATCCCATTGGACTGTCACCATTTCTGCTATCTGTTTCGTTCATTCTCTTCCACTCATCCATATTGCTGAACACTTTCATTTATCAGGCAATCCGCCACGATAATTCAGGTCAGACGATCGAGACATCGTTGCATTTATCTTCGCGTTGGATCAATCAGTTTACTCCGTCGGCCATCGTTAGTCTCACTTTAGCTTGTCTCGTGAATTTAGAAATAAGGAAGCAGACCTCCGGAGGGGATACTTCATCGATTACGTCTGGCGAGAATGAATGAAATTGCGAATGAGCATCGATGTGACCAGGTTTCTGGTTGCGCTTATCGCGCTTCAAAACTCGTCTATTTACTGATTTGAAGAATACATTCAACGATGCACGAGAAATTGTACAGTATTTAAGAATGTGGATAACGAACAAAGCTGCTCACTATGTTCTTACATAGCTGTGACAAGATGGTGCCTGGAAACCGACATGCAACGCTAAAAGGATATATCCGACGCTAGGCGCGAAAGGGTTAAGAATGCCTAATATTTGGTAATATTATATTTTCAGTTAATTGTTAAAGAGTGTTGAGCGAAGAATGTTACACCTAGTTCCTAGAGTCCGTACGAGTAATATTCAAAAGTTATAAATGTGTAGTTGATATACGTATCCTTTTCATAAAAAACACTCTTTAACATTTAAGCCTTTTCATGAAAACCGCCCTTTAACATTTAATCTTTTTCATGAAAATCACCATTCACCATTTAATCCTTTTCGTGAAAAACACCCCTTAGCATCTAAACATTTTCATTAAAACCACACTTTAACATTTAACCCTTCTCATGAAAATCACCCTTTTAACACTTAAACCTTTTCACGAAAACCGCCCTTTAACTTTTAATCTTTTTCATGGAAACCACCATTCAACATTTAATCCTTTTCATAAAAATCACCCTTTAACATTTAACACTTTGCATCAAAACCCACCCTGTAACATTTCACCATTTTCTTCAAAACCATCCTTTAACTATTAGCCAAAGATCAAGTTTCCCAGTAAATTCACTCAGTAATTGATGCACAGACGAAAGCCAGGCAGGAAATTAACGCAAGTCTTCGAAGAATGCGCGATAACGTCCGCAACTATTCTAATCGCGCTAAATAATTACGTGACCGCCAGACAATTATATCCAAGACCGCGGAGCTACGCCAGTCACGCGACTCTGCGGACGGAAATTCGCGTTTTCGGCTTTAATACAGCACTGGAAACATTTACTGCATCACACTGAAATATACGTAGTGCCCGCAACTTCCATAGCAATATGCTTGATAAAATGATTCGTATTAACTTCTTTTACCAAGATACCGAGCTACAAACTTTTGCATATTTCCCTGTTACTAATGATAAGAGAGCTACAAGTGATAACGTGTTTCTTCGAGTGACGCAGTAAACCTTTCCAAGTACCGCACCTCTGCTGCAAGGGATTCCCCCGTGGCTCGTTACTTTCGCGGGCCCCGAACCGCCATAGGAAGCTCGTCTTCGACCGGATGCGATCCCTTCGACTAGTAATAACTCGAGCCTCCCGATTCCCGCGGCTATCTGTAACTTCTCTTAATAGCCGCGACGGAGGTTGCCTTCGCGGAAAGAAACTTGATTCAGTTCCGAGCGCTCTTTGATCGCTGTGAACCTTTTGGACGGTGCATCGATGCGGTATGCGCGATACGTACACACACCGTACCACTAAGAATCTCCTGCCACGGAATACTACGTTAAACCGAACGACTACCGCACTCGCCACCGAAGAATTCCTGACAACCGCAGTATTCTGATGCTGACCCTCGACCCCTTCGAGTAGATTGCTTCTGCAGGCTCGAAGGGCTTTAAGTTTGAGGTGTAGGTTTATCTGTTAGCGTTAAGGTGCGGTTCCATGGCTCGTCGAGGCTCGTAGGCAGGGGTGCCGTATGTAGAGGTTTAATGGCGGCGTAGAGATATATGGCGTAGTAGGGAGTAGGAGAAGGGATACCTACAGCAATAACGGTATATTTGTGGTGGTAACGTCATGCCAATCGACGCCAACGCCAAGCCGTGGACGTTTCGGCTGTGCCTAAAGGTGGGTATCCACTTGTATGAAATAATTATTAATAAAATACATAAACGTGAATAAAAATTCTTTAAGTCTTTATAGTTAATTCCACCTAGAATACTGAAATGAGCCACTATGCGCCGAGTAGCTCGGGGACTGCGGCGCGAAACTCGCCAAGCCACGCGCCGTGGGATCGCGCCTTTAGAAGACTTGTAAGGCGGTTTCAAAGCGCTCTGCGTTTGCGAAGCGGTGAGTTTAAAGTGAACCTATCGAATTCGAAATGCAGTTAAGGGTAGTAATTTTGAAGCATGTTTCGTTAGAAGTGAGTAGTAGTTGAAGTAAGAGGTGTAATTTGTGCTGAGTATGTACTCGAGGTCTGTTGGGAAGGGGGTGTTGTCAAGGAAATATGTATACTCGACCTAAACCTTGAAACGAGGATGTGGTATGTACCTGACCAAGAAATGGGGGAAGAGGACAATGTCTTTTGGTGAGGAGATTGCAAGGGACAAGTTTCTTTGCTAGGGCTATATTTCTAGCGCCCCATATAGACACAGCGACTAGTTCAGTAGTAGCCTGAGGACAGTAGCCAAAGCTTCCTCGCTTCCAACGTCGTTCCACCTCATTTCGACTATTCAGGTAATCTCGGGGAGATGAATTTGGCTCAGTAATCCTTTCATTTGTCCTCATTATCTTTTTTAACCCCGTTTCATCACCCTTCGTGGCGTGCGCTGGGGTGCTGTGCCATTGCTCTGTATTGATAGCGGGGTGTCTCGAAATTTGTGGCACAGTCATCCTCACAATCCAAAAACATCCTAGCACTATTTCTGAAATAGTCACTCCCAAAATCTAAAAACATTTTATCATTATTTCTCCAATAGTCACCCCCAAAAACCCAAAAACATTCTACCACTACATATTTCTGGAACAGTCACCCCCAACTCCCAAGAACATCCTACCACTATTTTCAAAACAGTCGCCTCCCGAAATCTATGAACTTCCTACCACCATTTCTAGGGGTGAGACCGTCACCCTCAAACTCTAAGAACTTCCTACCATTATTTTCAAAGTAGCCACTCCCAAAACCCAAGAACATCCCGCCACTATTTCTCCAGTAATCGCCCCGAAAATCCACGAATACGCTGCCAATCAGTCCCAGCGCTCCCCCCGACGCAGTCTGTTCGTGTTCGAGTGGAGGAGCCAAGGAATGAGAGGCGAAGAGACGCGCGACTCGCACCGAAGAAAAGAGGCGATGAAAGAGGCGGGGGCGAAGTCGGATGATAGCGGTTCGACGGGGCGATCGGGAAAAAAACGCCAACGGGGTACGCGACGAAAGAGCAAGCCAGGCACCCGGGGGAATACATCACCGAGCAATCTCAGCAGAGCTAGGGACAGCCGGAAATGAGGACGGACGATTCTTTAATGCCTCGAGCACGGCTGCTCGTGGTCTAATAAGTTCGGGAAAAGATTTATCGTAAGACTGTGGCCACCTCAATCTGAACAGCTACGTGCTTAGTGGCCATTTCCAACTGACATCGCCAATCGTCAAACACGGAAATTTTGAAAAAATTTCAATACAGGGAAGATTATAATTGAAGAAAAATCCACCCATGAAAAAACTACTTACTTTATCTACTTTCAAACATACATTTTCACACAGAATGCCATTTACCGCTGAGCTCTAGCCTCTTAAATCTGAGCAGCTATATACCCAGTGACTATTTGCAACTAACGCGACGATTCGTCAAACACGGAATATTTGGAGAAATTTTAAAAATAGGTAGGGAGATAATTGAAAAGAAATCCTCCCTTGGAAATACTATTTACTTTCAAGCTCACTTTCCTCGGAACCCTTTCCCCAGAATTCAATTTCCTATTAAATCCCAGGATAACATTCCAAACTCTGGAAACCCTCTGCAGATAGCAGTTAGGCCAGAGTGATCGAAACTCCAAGTACCAGCGTTATCCCGGCACTAGCCTCCCGGAATATTGACCCTAACGCAGAGACAAGGCAACGAACGCATAACAAACGAATAATATCCGAACAATTGAATTAGACTGCGTAATCTCGGAGCCCGCCTCGGGAGACTGGCATCAACTTGGCTGGCCGGAAGCCAGGCCATCGAAAGCAGTCCAAGAGCCTCCGCCCCGATGCGTGGCATGTTCCAGCGAGACCGACCGACTTGCCAAAAATCGTGATACGCGCCGCAACTCGCGATGGAAAAATTATTTTTCCACTGTCCGGGCTCGTTTATCTCGGGGACCATGTTTCTCCCGACGCGACAAGAGACGTCCGACTCGGGATCATCGCTCTTCAGTGGTGACTGGCTTTATCTGCCGCGATGGAAGCGCCATCTCTCCCCTAAGAATGTGCTGGGATCTTTAGAGAATGAATAGCTGGATTATAGAGGAACTCCGGGGCATCTGAAGGGGCGATGACGAAGACGAGAGTCTTCGGATTTGGGGGTTGAAATGGAAGAAGTTCGAGGGGGTTAATGATGGAGCTTTGGGCCCCCAATCGCTTCCTCGCGATTACTCCCCACTCCCCATTAACCCTAGAATGGAGGAAGGTTAGGTGATGAGACGGACGTCGTTACCTGGGTTAATTTTGACCCGGATCTACTATACTACTATAAGGGATTTAAACGACGTTCTTTTTCTTAGAGCAGTAGGGAAGTATTTTTTCTAATTTCTCAAGTTTTTTGTATTGTTATTGTACTTGGTAACTTAGGTCCAAAAAGACCCAAAGCAAAGAAATGCAAAGTCTACCAAATTTTTAACCTTTCAACCCCTCGAGAAAAATAGAAAATATCATCAAAGCTACATGTCTTTTACCCATATGTTCCAAGTTTCAAGGCAATCGCGTCGTTACTTCTTTCTAAATCGTAGCAGCAGTTTACGAGAACATCGCTTTGAGAAAAAAGCGTTTAAAGTTTCCCTGAGCAGCTTAGATAACCAGTACCTATCTACTATTGTTCATTCAAACCTCTGTAACTCAGCTACTATCAAGTTTCCACCAAAAAGACTTCGGTGAGCCATTTCTAGGACTATGCGGCTCACAGAAAGCAAAAAAAAAAGATTTTTTGAGCAGTCCAAAGTAGAAAACCTCCTTAAAGAAAGGAGAAAAGTGGCAGTTCTCCTGCAAAAACGACCATGGAAACAGTTGTTCGTCCGTTTGCGCGACTAACCACCGCCTGTCACCCCCCACGGTTACACGCGTTCCGCGTCGCCCAGCTACCACTGTCCTACAAGCTGGGTCGACAAGATTATTGTTTCAACGATCGGGTTGAACTAAATCGCGGGGTATGATGAATCGACGTCCCGCGGGGCCATTTCAGCCCGTGGTCGGCCTCTTTCGCCGCGACTCCATTCCATCGGGGAAATGGCTCTCGTTTCGAGGGGTCACTCGAAACGGGAGCAACAGTTAAATTCATCCTTCGCCCGTCATTACGCTTTGATAACGGCCCCTCGTTGTCGAAATTTGTACAGGGCGAAGTGGAATTTGTGCCGCGTGGACATGTGCAACAACTGCTGAAAATTTTACGAAGCTTTCCTCTCTTGGAATAATTCGGGGAGTAATTTGATATTTTATCGAGTGTGTACTTATGTGCGAGGAACATCAAACAACTATTGCACGTCGATTTTGACGAAACTACTGGGGTATATAAAATATTAGGCACATATTTTGTTAGTGACGGAAATTCGTGTTTAGGGGGTGAAATTACCCTTCCAAATTGTGGCTCTTTTTAATCTTCAAGGGATGTATAATAAATGCCATTAATCAGTTTTTCTATTCGGGTCATTTTTTAAAAGAAAATAATTACTAAATAAACCTATGATTTTTATGCGTCCAAGGTGGCACCTCCCCTTAACGCGGACTGGTTAGAATCTGACTCGTCACTGAACGCAGCGCCCCTACACACGATACTCGCGCACTATTGTGCGTAGATCTACCAGAACACATAACCTATAAAATTCGAAGATCATTTTTCTGAAGAAAACAAGGCGAAGGTGGCAAGGAAAAAATATACTCGAAAATTTCCATTTATTTTTTCAACAGAAATCACCCTACTTTCCCTCGAACCACTCCCTTGCACCTCCCTATTTTCCTCAAAGAAGTTTCATCCATTGGACGGTCCGATCTCGATGCAGCACGGCCCGCGTTACGAGCACGCTAATAGAATATCGATGCTGTATCAAAGCGGGAGGAAACGTATGGATTTTATAAGGTAACCTTTAATTGGATATCTGTCTTGCAGCGGACGCGACCGTGTACCCAACAGTATCCCGTTCCCAATGGACTCGACCGTCCTGTGGGATACCGATATCCTTAGAACTCGAATATCTCCTTCACTTGGATTATTTTGTGCTACAAAGCTGTAGTATGCAAGATCGTCTAGGAATGCGATCGAGGAGTTTTGGAACAAGCAACCGTAAATGGAAATGGCCCCCGTTGGTCGGCGGCTCGAAAGAGAGAGTAGAGTGATGGATGAAAAGTCAGTCTCGTTAGGAATGCTGGCAATCTACATTATTCGATGAAGCTAGCGGGTTGTACAGTTTGATCTGGGATATTTACTTATCCCGTCGATATTCTTGTATGCTCGGTTATCGATTCTGACCGAGTGATTCCGGCGTACCGCCGCTCCGCGCTGCGAACATCTAGAGTTTGCAGTGGAATAAAAGGTAAACGTATAGAATATTCTTCTGGGAAGCAGAAGCTGAAACCTCACCTGCAAAATACGTGCATTTTTCGTTTGCTCTGTTTCTAGCGGACTTCGCTCGTATTTCGAGTTATATTTCAACTCGATTATTCGGGAAAGTGGCTTCGATGTATTTGCAGTCAAAGTGAAATCCTCTTTTTCTACTAAAACCACCCTAGTCCGCCACTGCTCTTGCACTTCCTCCTAACCTCAAATTCAGTCATTCTCTGAGAGGCTTCCAAAAGTAAATATATAGCACTAAGTTGGCCATTTTTTCTTGGGGTTATCCGAGGACTTGATTTTTTTTTAGGGACCACCTCTACTCATGGACTTGGATACACTGTTGCCAAATTAATAAAATTTTAATAGGAAACTCGTGGCTTCGGCTTCATATTGATTAGGTTTTGTAACTTTAAAGAAGAAATACAAAATCGAGGACGAATGGTCCCCTTAGTCAAAACAGTAGATACCCTTTAGCTTCCCATCGCATTAATCACCCCCCACTGTTTAATACCCATCTCCACATCAAAATCACTCACCCCAGAAGCCCTGGGCAGAGCAGCCTAGGCAGACTGCATCATCCACTGGCGAATAAATCAACTTTCAATTATTTTCGCGTAGCATTCCCACGCCTGCCAATTACAGAAATGATCCGAGGCCTGGCGACAGGCGAATGAGATGGGCCGGGCCAGCGTAACCGAGACTCGTCGCTCCGACTAATGAAAAGCAGCCCTTTGTCGAGTCGCCGGCGGAGCAACGGGCTATTAGAAGATCACCATGAACGCGATAGATCACGGTAATGAGGATTGCGAGCATCGACCGTTGCAATCCCACTGATCATAAGCGAGTCGGCTCACAGAGGGCGCGCGCGTGCCTAACTAACCTCTGGCTGCGTCATTTGCATGATGGAGCAAAGTAATCTGGCCACTTCTTTCGCCAGCCGGCTCTCACGTTCCTGGGGATATTGTCCAGTGTATTCTCGGCGCTGATGCCGATCGAACGATCCACAAACACCGTAAAATACGACGCCGGATTGCCTGCGAGGGAATCCGGCCGACCTTGTTCACGGATTCGAGGAGGGCAATGAGGAGGGTTGAAATGGGAATCATGGAAACATGTGGCTTCGAGCTTTGAGTTCAACTTGAACGTTACGGGCATTGTTTGTCGGGGAAGGTCCTCGGTGGGGCTTGGTATACGGGCTGTTCACTTTAACGGGCCACATAATTTGTTAGGCGTTTAGGATAATGGTAACAAGAGTTGTTAACTGAAATTTATCTGTGTTGAATGGACAACGTAAAATGACAGCGCTTACTATTTTTTCATTGCAAACCAAGGTCGTCTTGAGTTTTTTAAGTGGAACCATGAGATTTTTGTTTCATCATAGTGTAACGCTTTTATTCATAGGAATATTAAGTTTACAATAGTGAAGGTAGATCAACAACAGACTAACCCTAGTACTCAGTAAATTGACAAACAGGCGATCTGAAAAATAGGGCTTTAACAGCATTTTGTTTTGCATGCGTTGTTTTTGCCACTATTGTCATAATTTTTAACTTCTGATACTATTCGAAATGCTTCCTAATGAAGACATGATTAATTTTCCAATTAATTTTAATAAGTGTTGCACACAGATGTCACCACAAAATTTCAATGGAACAAGTAATTTTGTTATGGCATTCGGTTTTAAATAGAAAAAAGAATTTTCCTATTTTATCTAGCCTGTTGGAATTCATTGCTTCTTCTCACTCAATTTCGTAAAACATGTGGGTTAATCCGTTTTTGTTCTCTATGTCTATGCTGAGCATCTGGTCTTAAAAGCCAAAGGGGGAATCGCCCAAAGATGTGCTTCAATGTATTACACAACCTAATTCTACATTTGCGTCCCATTTTATCAAGCACGATCTTCACCTTTCGACTCCCATGTGCCAGCAGTTACATCACATGTTTCATAACCTCACTTTATGTACCACATTCCGCCCTGTTGTTCCTCCACTCCAAGTTCCACCGTTTTATCAACTGTACGTACCAATAACTCGCACCAGTTCCTCAATTCGCCTCGATAACGTTCGCCATCGCGGCCGTTTCGTCGATTTCGCTTTTATTACAGGAAATTCGGGGCAGGCGACGCTACGGAAAAACTTCTCGCTCGGCAACGTTAAAATTTCAAAGCCCCGGCGCGCATGCACCTCGTAAAGCGTAAAGTTTTAACAATAAATTCAACGGCCGGCCCCTCGCGACTAACACCTTTCAGGACTAACGCGCCGTGATGGAATTTCATTTGCTCGAGTCTCGTTCGCCGTTTCGCCGCGCCGTGATCGCGGAGCGAACAGCGCGACTACGATACCCGTTTGTTTAACAGCTTTAATTGTCCACGCTCATTATCCCCGCAGTTAGATCGGGGGAGATTTTAATTCACCTCCACCATTCCCTCTCTTTCTTCTCTCATGGAAGAAAGTTATTAAAGTCTGGTATGGCTGCACCTCGCATTTTATCAAAACAATACAAATGTTCTGTATAATGTGGAAATAATTCAGCGTAATAAATAACGAGGGAAATAAAATTTTCCATTTCCTCATCTCTTTATTTCTCGCTTCCTTTCCCCCTCTCCTACTACCTCCTCCCCTCCTTGATCCTCCAATCTCTAGTCTAGAGCCCATACAAATAGGTGATCTTGAGGAATTAATTCAAGGAAAACTACTACATATAATTTAATGGGACTTTTTGCATTGTATTAAGGATGTCTTAGTCTATAGACATATCGAAATATGTAATGAAAAGAAACGATTTTTAGACCGAAACATCCCCTTAAATAAGATTCCCATTGAGAGGGGAGGGGGGGGGGGGGAGGAGTCACGTGAGTAATTCTAAATTAATCTTCGTCGAAGAGGATTTCGCGTTGATAATTTTCACGAAATGTTCCCGACGTTCTTACTTTTCTTTTGTTATGATTTCCAAGAGGAATTTCATCGTGAACGAATCGCAGCAGCGTAATGAAATTGGCTGTACACATTTGCTCTGTTTTCAGACGTAATTCCTTCACTGCGAATAGAAAGCAGACGTCTTCCTTGATGCATCACAGTTGAGGAACATTTGTGCAGTGGGGGGTTAAATTGAGAAGTTCAAGCTTCCAATTATTGTCAGTCTTCGGTAGCTGCAGTTATAGCGAGTAAATCGCAGAAGACGGGAAGAAAGTGGGAGGAGCCTTCGACCCCCTCCACTCTGCAGTGCCGAGTCTGTGAGATGGTGGCGGCTAGATTCGAGGTTTGGCTAGTGATCTAGTATCGGGGAACTACTGTTGAGTAACTCTTCGTCTCTTAAGGTGGCAAACACTCTAAAAAATCGGAAAAATCGATTTTTTATGTTGTCTGAAAGACATACGTTTCAAGAATGCTCTCGCCAAATTTTATGAAGGAATTCGTAAAATTGACGGAGATACACTTAACGCGTTTTCCTCAAAATTATATTTTTCAACCGCGTTGACAGTATACAAACTCATCCAATTGACATAAGTAAGGCCATTTTTATTGTAGGCGACAAAAAAGGAGCCTCGGACGATCGGACTCCAACCCACGATCTTCAGATTCGTTGCACGCTGGCCACCTCAACCAACGCCGACTCCCAAACATTACTTTCTTCCGAACCCTACTTAACGGAGCGCCACCTATGGGCCAAATCGTACCATAGGCCGTTTCCAAAACCGACGCCTACACATTTATTTTTTAAATTTGGTTTACCTTTCAATATGTACATATTAATTATACTACTTAAGCAATACATTGATTTACTAGCGTTGTTTGATTGAAAAAAATTCACAAAAATACAATTACTTTTCAGATCGTCACAGTGTTTTCTCCCTTAACTCTGAGAAACACCACTATAATTGCTCAGTAGACTTATATGTAATTCTCTATTGTTTCTAAAGCGTTTAATTGCTTCTTCTTGGAGCCAAAGCTTCGAGTGTACCTTCGATGAAGAAAAATACGTCGAGCTGCGAAAGCTGCAGCCTATGGTCCCACGTAATAATCGATATCGCGGCCGCCACTACGGAAGCTGCCGCGACAGCAAATCGTACCTCGAAATTCTGCAAGGGACTGGAGTCAGCAGTCACGGGTCGAGGAGTCGCGACCACGTCCTTGATAGTTTCATCCCTTCTCGGCTCTCACCCAGCCTGAACTTAAATCGACTCTGCTGTTTATCAAGGGATCAGTTGTTTCATCCACATGGCGACATTTTCACGGAAATAATGAATACCTAGGTACCGTCAGTATTCTCGCTGACTCACTGATCTTGAAAACCTACACCTTTTGTTGCTGTTTTTGGGAAGCCGGCTTGTTCAATCCAATAATTTATATTTAAAATATGGCAAACGACCGCAACATTGTGTATATCAAATTTTATATAAAGTTTTATTCCACACGATCTTATAATATCCTTTCAACTGACAATAGGAACTTTTGTACCTCTTCTCATGAACTTTCAACCCCTAAATATGCAAACGGGCCAAAATAAAAAAACGCGTACTTGTTATTTTTCGGTCCTCTGAAACATATTCGAAAAACCAAAGTAATCGGTGGCGGACCCCAGAAAACGTCTCCTTGTTAGTATCTTTTACCAGCATACGAACCATATGGGATCTAATAAAACTGTAAGTTGTCCGTATCGAATTGAACACTTTTCCAAATACGAACTAATATGAATCTAGGACTAGAAGATCCAATGTTCCAAGTCACCCGCACTGTACGTATCAGTAAAGAATACCCCCTCTCCCTTTATTTAAAAATTGAAAGCAACATTTCCCGCATCCACAGCACCCGTGCTCAATCACTTCTCCAAAATTGCACCGAACCCATCACCGAGACACGGACCGTTTCTTACGTAACCCAACTCCCACATTCCATGATAGTTCGTTAACCCCGAACTCGGTCGCTCGGTACTCGTCCGAAAGTAAACGTCCCTCCTTTTATCCCGGGTCGAGCCAGCCTGTACGGGCTCCCAATTTATGTGTTTCCTTCTCTCCCATTGAATTTGGAAGAAAAATGGCCCGTGGTGCGCGGTCCGCGTGATTAATACGTCCTATCCAGCGATCCGGCCTCGGTATCCCTGCGCGAAGCAGTTTTCCGATACGTTCGAGTTAGCTCCAGCCCCGTCCCTCCCCTCCCGTTAAATAAGACAAACAACGCGAGCCATAATTATCGTCGCACAAAGGATGGCCCCTCTGTGCGTGCGACTGCAGCGACAGGCATGTAGGTGCCGCGAGTTATTTGCAATAATTCAGGCTGGCGATAAATAATTATAAATAACAGTGCGAAGAGGGGGGTACGCGTGTGTGTGCGCATCGATCGCCGGGGTACCTTTCGTTAACAACAGTCGTGCGACGGGGCACGGAGGGGGGGCTGGCATAAAATTTAACGAGCGGCGGCTCAATCGTGATAAATCAACCGGTAATCGGATTACATCGGCGAAAGAACCGTAAGAGCAGCGACCAGCAAATCGACTCCGATTATTCCCTCGCTTTCTTCTTCACTTCTCCCCCCACCCCAGCCCCCTATCTATTCTCCGAGCCGTTTTTTCCTCATACGACCTAATAAGTTCTACTTATCTCATAATTTTTCATGCGTCCAATTGCGTAATGGATTTTTCACGCTGGAGTCAACGGTAGCTGGCGCCGGGAGGGCAAAGTCCACCCCCTTCCGCCCTTATTCCCAGAAACTTCCACCTCATTCACTTGATACGGACAATTTCGCCCCCTCCAGCGTGGTCGACCGCTATAAATTTATCAGCCCGGATGATTTGTCGACCGGTATTCTTTTTCCTACATTTACTTGCACAGTTTCTACCCCCCTGCCCCCCCCCCCCCCCGGCCAAGCGAACGAGCGGGAATGACCCATTTTTTCTCCCACCGCGACTTCCTGCCGCGTAAATACGGGGAATTTTCGAGGGTGATCGATCGGGTTTGCTTCGGGTTTCGGTTTTTCGTTTGATTTGTCTTTTAGCGGCAGTGGTGAAGTGAGGAAGATGATGGGCGAAAAAGGCGAGCTTTGTTTCTGGGCGTCGATTTTTTTAATTGGGGAAGATGGGGTGGAATTTCGGTTTGAGTATTGGAATTAGGTCAGAAGGTAACCCAGGGGTATTTTTACTATTTATATTTGTAGGTGAAAAAGGGATCCTCGGGCGATGGGACTCGAACCCTAGATCCCGCCGGCCCTCTGCTTACTGGTCAGCCGCGTTACCGATTCCCCCAACGTCGAGTCTCCAAAATTACTCTTCTCTGAACTCTACAAGTACTGAAACTAACGGAGACCACCTATAGGCTACTCCCAAACACCAAAATGACCCACAATTTCACATTGTAGTAAAATATCTTTGAGGCATCTGTCAAAATGGTACTACTGTTTAAACATGATGTTACTTTGAATATTAATTTTCAACGATGAACATATAGTTTACAATGGAAGGCATAGGAAGAGTAAGAAAGAGCAAAAAGTTTCTTGAAACGCCATCTTTCGGAACTTATATGTGAGAAATGTAAACTAAACAAAAAATAAACCTAACCTAACCTATTCTACAATGTTCGAACTTTATCTCAGAATTTTTGTGACTTAATTAAACAGTTACTTTTTAAACAACAGCTGAATAAAAAGCGGCTTGAATCGATTCGACCTAGTGTGACCGAGTGTTCACGATACAGAGATTCGCTGCTTTTCACACCTGCTTTGCTTTTTATGTGAAACTTACTAGAGTGGAAGGAATTTATTTTCAAAGAGTGTACAGGTTAGGAGGAAGTTGGTATTGTGTTCCTTTAGACTGCTACGTAAGGTGTCCCACACGCGGATTTTATATATTTTTCTGAAGGGTGTTAACCTTTCAGAGGTAGGGTGCTGGATTTCTAGCTTAAACGTTATTGGTCGCGATGAACTCCCTACTTCTTTGCCAGAGAGGTGGAAACGCGCCTTGGAAATGTATATTTTCAAGGGCTTCCGCAGACCTGAGTTCCGCGGCTTCGCTGACTACGCGGCGGCCCTAACAACTTGCTTGCAAGCCGGGGTTCATAGCGGGGACACTTCTAAAATTACTTTATCTCATACGCGTTGCAAACTAATTAAACAATCATCCGGTTGTTAATTCGTAGAAGCTGTAGGAATGTTTTCACGCTTAATCCTCAATTACTTCAAGCTAATTCCTTTATGTCCGGTATGCTATAAACCGGGTTCCGCTGCAACACCTTTGTACTTTGAGGCAAGTCCTCTTGTTTGGTTTACAGGTTAAATTCTATTTCTCAATTACAGGGTGGCTTAAGCTCGTTCCTTCATCGGAAATAAACTACCGTTTTTTAGTGCCAAAAGTTTATTTTTGCAGATATTGACTTGGTTGTAGACCAAACGAAAATAAAATACTCCATAAACATGATCTCCCGATCTCAAGTGAATTGGTCCATGCGTTTTTTAGAAATCATGGTCGGCAGTTTTCAAAATACAGTTTTGAGAAAAATGCATTTAAAGTTTTAAATACCGTTTTTTTAAATGTTGTCTAAATATGTACAAGTTAATATTTTCTCTTAAAAATAATCCCAAATATCGCCTTCTTTTCAGGCGATCACACTAAGGAGACCCCGTAAAGAAATACTATTTGCAGGTGGTTCAGTAGGAGAAACAGAAGAATATCGGAGTGATCCAACACAAAAGATTCAGCTCCATGAAATCAAGCCGCAAACTGCAAAGTGCATTCCGAACAAGTGATGCCGTTCAGAAGGAAAATATCAGCTGGATATCTCCCACACATTAAATCCTCGCAAATCCCATCGCCTTACACGACGCAGTGGCGTTTTCCAGATAAATTCGTCACGCGCCCGGGGACTCGAAGGAGAAGCACTCGAAAAGACAGCTCGAGCTGCCAGCGGGAGCGGAAATAGGAGCCAGGAACACTTTGCTCCTCGAACGACTACTCATCGAGACATCCACCCACCCCGAGGATACCTTTCACGGCGGAGGATGCGTTCGATCTCTGACCCTGAGGAAATTACACTGCTCGTGGCTGGGATGGAACCGCCAACAAGCTTCTGCGCCTCCGTTCATCCCCTTTCAGCCGGGAATAGTGGAACGGTGAATATCGGTGGGGAACGAGGCGGGCAACTCTCCGTTCCGTCGAACAATGAAAAATCGACGCCGATAAATGCAGTTGGTCCCTTTTATTACCTCGATCCCCGAACTTCGCAATGGTAATGGCCGTTATTCGCGTTTCGAGTTTCCCGTTTCCCCCAACGACACGCCGGTATTACCGTCCACGGGCTGTATTCAAAGTGTTAAAAAACTTTCGAATTTTCCTATCCACCTGTCGAAAATTGAAGGAGGGGAGGGAGAGGGCCCAGCGAGCTCTCGTTTTATTAGGTATTACCAAAGCTGAAGGAGCTGTGCTCCCGACCCTCGACGTTTCGATCCCGCGCTTTAAACGGAGAATTCCCCTTGACCCAGAAGTAAAACATCGCCCGGGCCAGGGAAAGATTGTTGACTCGGTCCTATAACCGACTGGTTCCACGGAAAGGGAGCAGCTGGAACAGCAAGGGAGCAATCGTTTACGTGCACGCTTGCTTTCGCAGAATCCTGACTCCGGGTTTCACACAGAGTGCCGCCGTCGTTAAATTGAACCGCGAGAAGGAGTGATTCAGCTGGGGAATGAAAGTAACGAATCAGGTACCATGGAAAGGAACTTGTTTCGTTTTTATAATTGGGCAAACGCTTTGCAATTTTCTGGGGCACGACGGAGGTTTGGCGGATTCTAAATTGGAGGAGTCTTTGGGTGGAGCAAGGATTCTCGTTTCTAGTACAGAATTCGTTAAATTGCATCGACACCTGGACACTCAGGGCCGAGTTTATACTGTTGGAGGCCCCGGGCGCAACATTATTATGAGGCGTAAAAAGACCAAGTCTGTTCCAGTTAATCAAATTCATGCATATTTTTAAAATATTTTAGATATTTGCGCTTTGCGGTAAATGCGGCCCTGTGTGCACTCAGCACAAAGTGGCATTTCAACCGATCCTGCTCTGCCCCAATTTCTCACTCACCCACCGATTCCAATACACAGGATGCCTAAGCTAGTTCATACGGTCACCAGAAAAGAAATTTGCGTTTCTTGTTTCCGATAACTACGGCTGCCAGAATTATGTCCGCCAGCAAGAAACTTGTTTTTCAAACCCCTATTACTACTACCACTGTAACTTTGAACAAAATTAGTATTATTGCATATAAAAAATTGAGAACATTCTTCTAGTATCAATTAATAAACGTACAAAGTTTGGAATCATAATAATCGATACTTTTCTTTTAAAAAATTCCCGAAAATTTACTTTCAGAGCGTCAAAGTAGGGAGACCCTTAGCATTCCCACGTCTAACGCAGGGTCCACCTAAAGTCTTTCGTCAGGACCAATCGTACACTTTCTTCATTTTCTCCTTCTCCATCCTACCTCGTACCTCTCAACTCCTGCCTCCTCAAAACCAGGAACTAGAATCCCAGAAACTCAAGAAGGATGAGGTCCCATTGGATCCAATTATATACCAAACAAAAGGTCGCCTAGCCAACGATGAAGGACGCTATTCCTGGAGCTGGTCTGACTGTATAACAACTATCGTTAATAGAAATTGTCCATTCTTGCTGTACCCGGAACGGCGCTCGAGCACTTGTCCAGAAACACGAACAGTTGCCTCTCTGTGGCCGTCGCTGGATAACGTTCCCCTAATTGATTAGCGCGCCGACGATAACCGGATATGTCGTCGCGCCGCGTGCGCGGAACACGCGTCGTTTCGACGAATTAGACCAACATTTCACCTAACAACTTGCCATCCATTTGGGCGCGCTATGGAAATTCCACGATCAACCGGCATTGGCGACACGTTTCTAGACGATGCACAGGGTGATGCGTTTTCATGTCTGTGGAAGTCAGCTTTTGATATCATGTAGGTGTTTGACGATGGTGAATGTAGTGGGATGATAATGGTAATTGGTCTACTAATAACTTTAATGGTGGGTCTCTTCAGACCCAGGAATCAATTTTCCTTCATTCATGTCTTTCCTGAATTTTCTACCACACCGAGGCTCCTATATAGCCGTGTTTCTCAACCTTTTATGCTTCACGTATCCCCTGGAAATTTATATATCTATAACAGGCGTACCCCTTGTTTAGATAGATAAAACATAGTTATATATGTTTAAATATATATATATATATATGTTTTGTGTTTTTCCCATTATTATATTACAAGTATAGTTTTATCAATCTATACAAGGGGTACAGCAGTTATATATACATTTCCAAGAGGTACATGAAGCATAAAAGGTTGAGAAACACTGCTATGTATATAGGAACCTGGGTGTTGTAAAAAATTCTAGTTACTAGATCTAGCGATATCTGAGCTCTCACGGCGTACCCCCAAAAATGTCAGGTTGAGAATTACTGCTATATAAGTATGTAGTGTTCCTTTCTTATTCCATAGCCTTTCCCTTTTTTTCTCTAACAACCTCACTATCTCTATTGTTCTACCACTATTGTTCATTTTCATCATATTATCTTATTGCCCATTATGGTTCTCCTCTCCCTTCTCCATTTTTGTTTCTCCGCATCCCCTAGCTACTTTTCCTAAGCCTTGTAGCCTATGTTCTTCATCTTCATGTCCTCTTTCTTTGAACCTGCCCTTCGTTATAGCCCCTCCACTTATTTTCCCCTTATTCTATTCCTCATGTTTTCTTTACCCATTTCCCTCAACCTCGCCCCCATATTTACCTACCCTCCTAGGTATGTAATCACGCTTTAACCCATTCCCACCTCTCATTACCCTCTTCTTCTTTATTTGTATCCCCTACTTCCCTACCTAATTCCTCCCCTACACATGAGAAGCCACTGTTATATGTAAACGAGTTTAATTAATTAAATTTTCCAAAGAAGAGGCAATATTTCCTCCCAAATTGTACAGTTTGTCGAAGAGTTGGATCTTTAATAAAAAGCTAACGTTTTAATCTTTAAAGTGTCTTTCATCGTGCTCCCCCACTGGTAGATCCCGAAACTTTCGAGTCGGCAGACACATTCATCCGAATAACGTTTATTAATTTCAGTAATTTCGTTCATGTTTCCAAAAAGGGGAACGGCAGGCAGGACATCCGCCGTCCGGAAGCAATTAAACGAAACACGCTAAAGACGCAGCGAAACGCGTATTTAAAAACGGTCCCGAGCGATACGGCCGGGAAATTGCGTTCATAAATCACGCGCAATTATGCGCCCATCCATATTTCTTCGTATCGACGGTACGCGACTGGAAAACTAAGCGATGCATTAGAGCGAGCGTGCTGCTAAGTGGCTAGCGATGGGTTCGAGCGTGCAATAATACTTGATCAGAAAACATGCTTGAACAAATCGATCGTGTCGATTGAACCAGTGTTTCTCAATCGGGGGCTATGTTGTCCCAACGGGGTCACAGAACATTTTAAGAAAGCCACAGGCCAAAAATCAACTTTTGGGGAGCTAGGGGCCATTGTCAGAATGAAATATTAAAATTATAAGAAAACAGTTAAAGTTCAATTGAATTAAAATTTACGATTAAAATTCAAGTAAGTTATTACAGAAATATAAATTCATAAAAATATTATATTTAAATAAAATACAAAAGTAAATTTGATAAGGAAATGTTCACTTTAGTGACTAAATAAAGTAAACGTCGATTTATTACATATTTTGTTTTTAAAAACGAATATGTATATAAGTACGCATGTAGTCCGTAAGAAATATGTTATAATTATTTTTATTAATGATCCATTTTATAATTTTAAAAATTGCACTGTTTATTTTAAAATAATAAAATTGAAAATATAAAATAAAAATGAAATTATAAAATAACCATTAAAAATTGCACTATTTATTTTAATGTTTATTTTTGCATTTCTCTCCCCCGAACAACGATTACAGGTAGGGGGAACGCCACAAAAGAATATTAAACTGAAAAGGGTAAAGCCACAACTCAAGCCACAGGTAAAAAAAGCTTGAGAATCTTCGAATTATGTAAACAATCCTCGTAAGTTCTCTCTTCCCTGATGATTTCTATACCACCTCTGACTTTCTGCAAACGTTCCCAACATCTAAATCAGGCTCTCCCAGATATGCCTTATTGCCGAATCCACTAGCACACCCAGACCGAAACGCACTTCCCCTTTACCCCTCTAACTCCCCACCTTTAACCCCCTCCACCCCAAGCAACCATGAAACATTCCCGTTAACAAACCCCGAAAATTGAATTCCCTCCCAACCCCTTCCCAAAATCGATACACCCCCTGATCCCTCGTACAAATCGTCCACCGAAGCTGCCAAGCTACCCCTTCGAACCCATTCCTCCTTCGAAACTTCCGCGATGCCCTGGAACTCCGAGCGACCGTTTAGTCCTGCCACGATTTTTCCCCGAGCACTCCCGATCCGAATAATATTCTCGCCCGTGCCAGGGTTCGTGCCTTAAATCGCCGGAGAGCTGAGAGTCGCGTGCGAGCGAGATCCGGCGAGTGTGCAAGCGGAGAATAAGAAGAAAGAGGTGGGGAGGGGGGGGGTGAATGCCCGCCGTTACAAATAGCAGGGAATCCTGGTAAGAGGGCCGATAGGGGTGGGTCGCTGGGGAGGACCGTCCTCTCTGATGGAAGCTCGCGCGGGGCCAAGTTCAAGCGACCTCGAGGAAGAAACTGGTCCATTCTCAGCCACCTTCATCGCGGTTGCTGGCTCCAGGAAACCGTATCCCTTCTGCCGCGACCCCCGCGGGACGCGATCGGCTGGGGCCGCGCTTCCTGCGCGCCCGACAACCCCTGGGGGCCGGCGTTGCTCGGCTTATCTCAACAATGACGCCGGGACATCCGACGGGACACGCTGAAGTAACTCTTTCCGAGCCACCTCGTCGGGAATACTTCGCGGGGGAATTTACGTCCGCTTGTGAACGATCGCAGATAGCTTACACTCGTGGCTCCTTCTCGCTTCCCGACCACCTTCGATTTCCACCGCGCATTTAACCGCGGGTGGTACTGGGACACAGTGCCTCAGGGGAAGTATCCAGTCATGAGAGAAACGTTCTGGAGGAACGAGACACGGCTGGATCGGTAGCTGATTTTGGATTAGTTTCCGGGTTGATTGTAGCTTCTGGTTGTAAGGAATGGCGCGTTAGGAGTGCTGCGTATTGGTCGTGTTAGTGTGATTTACGGGGATGATTTTGAGGTAGGTTATGTAGCTTAAGTGGGCTGTTGAGTGGGGAGCGGTACCTCTGTATTCGCCGCAAGAGGGCTTTTCAAACGATAGCGCTCTCTCGCAAGTGCTCCCTCAACTACGATTTCTGTATATAGGTTACGGTAAAAGATCGAAGACCAGTAAATCCTATCTACCTCTACGAATAGATCGGAACGGAAAGTCAGTTGACATTTCTTGGAACATTTTTTTGGAATATTTCGGAATTTTACCGCCCCTAGCGGTAGAAGCTAAGATATAGGTACCCGTAAATTCCAAGATTCACCGGACTTCAATCTTTTACACTAATATATATGTATCTACTCCTCAACATCCCCCTGTCTAAGGCCGGGTCTGCTAGGTAAAGCCTTACTGACAAGGGGACCTTCAGGACTGGAAAATTCAGAAATTGTTTATACTTACAAGGAGAGGTTCCCAGGTGTCCGCCTCCGATTGCTTTGAATTTTGGATATGTTTTAGAGGACCGAAAAATAAGATATACGTGTTTTTTTTAGCGGCCCGTTTTCATATTTAGGGGGTGAAACCAACCCTCAAAGTTATACGATTTTCAGGTGTTCATCTCCGATTGCTTTGGTTTTTGAATATGTTTTAGAGGACCGAAAAATAAGAAATACGTATCTTTTTATTTTGGCCTGCTTGAAGGTTTAGGGGTTGAACCCACCCTCCAAAGTTCATAAGAATAGTTGGTGCCCGCCCCCGATTACTTTGATTTTTGGATATGTTTTAGAGGACCGAAAAATAAGAAATGCGCCTTTCTATTTGGGCCGATTTGCATGTTTAAGGGGTGAAACCACCCCTCATAGTTGCCCCCTAATAACAGTGACGGACGACAAGAACATCGTCCATACAGCAAGTTATGACGCAAATTAAATTTACATCAAGTTTTACTGAACACAATTTTTGTACCCCGTATGAACTTTGAGGGGGGGGGGGGGGGTGGTTTCACCCCTAAATGTGAAAATTATAAAAAACACGCATTTCTTATTTTTCGATCCTCTAAAACATATCCAAAATCCAAAGCAATCGGAGATGAACACCTGAAAATCTTATAACTTTGGGGGTTGGTTTCACCCCCTAAATATGAAAACGGGCCGCTATAAGAAAACACGTATATCTTATTTTTCGGTGCTCTAAAACATATCCAAAATTCAAAGCAATCGGAGGCGGACACCTGGGAACCTCTCCTTGTTAGTGTTCGTGAAGGTCTTCACTTGGACTTTAATTTCCCCAAGCAGTGAAGCGCGCTTACTATTCAAATTCGAGGAAATCGACTGTGAAAAATGCCGAGTTCACTTATATACATTTCATAGAAAGCAATTATCGAGGAACAGTGTGGCCCAGTGCGTAACGCTTCCGACTAGTATGCGTGAGGTGGCCAGTCCCCTTGTGAGTCCAGTAGCAGGTCTAAACCGAAACGCACACTTCTTCCGTTTTCTCCTTTTCCCCTCTTCAGTCTTACCTTCAATTCCACTTCTCCTACAACGTTTCCACCTCAAGTGCAATCTTCATGGGTTGGAAATGGCCCCTATCGCGAAGTAGTAGGTATATGTTTACAGTAAATAGCTGTTTCCATCTACAGGGAGGATGGATACGAGTGGAATGTTTCGAATCATATCCAAACCCTTGGTTGCAGAGGTATTGCCGTGATTGTCCGTGCCGAATAACGTTCCCGGAAACAACGTTACGAGCGTGTTTTGGGCAACGTGGATTACAACCGACAAGTTGAATAACGTCCTAGAGTCATCAACGGCAGGGGAATGATATTATATCAGTGGCTGGGCGCAGTTATCCTCGCGAATTCGATTAAAAAAATTGGTACGAAACATTTCGAGTCTGTTTACGGAGCTGTAAAGCCCCCGAATGATTAACCGGTTTATTTGATGAAAATCGAGAGAGAGAGAGGCAGAAGCGGGGAACGCAACTTTTCCCGATAATTACAACAATGGCGGGCCCATCTACAACGCCAAAGCAGAACTGCAAGTTTGCCGATAACGCTCCCCTAATATTTACGTAGGGATGAAAAACGCCCACTTTGATCGATAATTCCCTGTTTCGTCACTTTGCTAGCGATATTCCGCGCGGGGGCTAAGCGTCAAGTCGTTCGCAAATATTTGGCCTCCTACGATGGTTAGCGCTTCACAAACACAAAGAGATTTCCAATTTAAGAAGCTGCTAATGGTCCCCGGGAAGCAGAGGCGCGCGGGGCAACGTGCAGTTCAGGATTTCCCTGCGACTGAGTTCACTGACTCCGATGGGGAAAAGGAAAATGCGACGAATAGGGAAGGGAGGTTTCAATGTTGGAAATTAAGGGTAAAAGGTTGCTTGGAAGCTGGATATTGTGCAACGATTCATTACTTTAGATTCACTTTAATAGAGATTTACGACTTATAAAAGAAAATTGGCGACCTTGGCTATTCAAAAATTGTGGCTATAAGGAAAATGATCTATGTATTTGTGTATTCTGGGGCTGGAAGACCTTGAGTGAGTGAATTATTTAAAAGAAGGTTTCAGATGAGGATGACTCTGTTGCTCTTCTATTTATTTAGTTAATCTTTAGTTAGAGTTTAACTATTCCACAGCGAATTTTTAAAGATTCCTCTTATAGGAATAATAGACGCTTTCATTTTTACTATTATCACTTTGTATTCGATACAGATGATGTTAAAGAAATTTGTTACAGAGCTCACAAGGTAGATAACAATCCCTAAACCTAAACTGTATGAACGTAAGTCGACCTCCCTGAAAATTGATAGAAAAATTCAAGTTATCAGAATTGGAAGCTGTTTCTATTTCAAGAAACGTCGGTAACTTATATTTTTTTAACAATAGCAGAAATATTTGAATATTCTACACCAAATAAATATAATCACCAATCGTGTTTAATAATATTACACCGAATAATTCTCATGCACGAAATAAAAGTTTATCACTGCAACAAGGAGAATATGCCTATAAAACACAGACCAGAAGCTTCTGAAAGACTACGGAGTCCTGTGATACAAAGGTGTGAACCAACCGCGCATGGAAATTCAAGGGGAATACTTAGAATACTTTTTCCACACATCAAAGTAAGAATATCGGAAGGTATTCATTCGTTTACACGCTACATACGATAAAGAAGAGAAAGCAAAGTTCTGTGTCACCAAAACCTTCTGCAGCTGCAAACTTCGACGATGTTCGTCCCTCGACCTATATTCAGTGAATATTTTTCACTCAGCTTTACTCAGCTTTTACTGAATTCTGTCAAACTTTTAAAAACATGATTGTAACAGTAAAATTGAAAAATAAAACAATTATTTTATTTTTGTTTGTGTTGTAAAAATGATTTTCAGAACGACACAAAAATTCAGTGAGGAGGGGCTGTCCTTTCCAATTAAAACAAATGAAAAACGAAATGTGTATGATTAATAGTTACGGAGATAAAAATTCATTTGTGAAGGGAGTTTCCGTAGAAATCGTCAGAAACTGTAAACTTTGGGGGCTTATATCTTTTAAACAATTTCGAAAATAGAATAGTGATGACTTAAACCCCCCCTAATTTCATATGGATTACCATATATTGCAATATCATCAAAATCGTGAAAGGTTCTGTACATTAAATAAATTTTCTACAGATTCTTTTAAATAGAGCCATAACAAATATTACCATTCACTATATTTTCCCCTTTAAACCTTCGATTCTACCTCCTCCCTCCAAAATTCAAAAACCACAGAGACATTTGATTGCACACTGTCGCGTGCCCCTTACCTTCGCGCTTCTCTAGGTATTATTGTCACACCCACTTGGTTAAACATTTACAATTTTGTGCAGCGCCCAGCGATTGTCAATATTTGTTCAACGTCCTCCAATATTTGTACAGTGTGTTCCATCGAGAACAGCTCTTTTCCCCCGAGAACTAGCTACAACACTGTTAACAACCACGTAACTCATCCCCCGATAAAATTAATCATTTCCCCAGAATTACTCGCGAGGGGTGCGTTAACGGTCCCTTTACCGCGGCAAGTGACATATTTGGAAAAAAATTCGAGGAATTCTGAGAATCCTAGGAAAGAGCAGTGAATTCAGCTGCATTCCATCAGTCATAGTTGCGACTCCATTATTTCGACGCCGCAGTTCGAGCAAGGAAAGAACCGTCGAGCACCCGGGCGGGAGACTTGGAGGTATACTAGCTTGCCTGATAAGGATTCGTTTCGTTGCTCTGGAGAAGAATGGGAGTGGTTACAGTGGGCGAGCAGCCTTACTAGACGTTGAGCATTCCTCGCGGAAGAAAGGGAGTGTTAATAATCGATTCGTAAAGAAATTGTCGACGAAGGCGGTCGCTCGGCAAGTGGAGAAGATGAAGGAGATTGCGGGGGAACTGGTGACCCGCCGCGGACAGAACTTCACCGCCATTACTCATAATAAAAGTGGAAACTTGGTTCAGCCAGTAACACGTGTAGTAAGTTTGCTCATGCTCCTAATGTAACGAGACAGTCGAACATACATCGCACTTGCGAACTTGCGCTATTTGTAGCGCATCCTCGTTCTTTCGGCCCACTGTTCGCCGGGGTACACACTCGTTCATGAATGGGAACGCGACTGGGTGGGATATTAAATGTAATTCCGGCTGCTCCGCGAGTGGGAAACTTCTGCTGGGTACTGGGACCCAGAAACTTTCTATTTTTTTAGACACATGGAGTGGAGGTTCCATGGAGCAGGCAGGCGATAAGGAGGAGCAGGAGTATAGTCTGGAATTGTAGGTATGAGTATGCTGTTTATTGCTGTACTTTTTTATTTACACCTTCGGGGACTCTGAGACTTGATGAGGATAGATGATTAGAGATATCGGAGTCTAAACATGGAGGGTTTAGAAAACTAGGAGTGCAGGGGTTTGGAACTCCAGAAACCCGGAGATATAGCAGGTGTAGAGCCTAAAAATCTAGAGCGCTAGGAGCACAGAGGTAGAGAACTGTAGGTGCCCAGAAATCTGGGTTATAGGAACTCAGAGATAAGGGATCCTAAGAGCTCAGAAGTTTGGAGCCATAGGAGATCAGAAATATGTCACTATAGGCGTCCAGAAATCTACGTTTCTAAGAACTCAAAGATTTGGGATCCTAGGAGTTCACAAATATGGAACCCTAGAAGATCAGAAATATGTCGCTCTAGGCACCCAAAAATCTAGGCTCCCTACAACTCAAAGATATGGCACCCCAGGAGCTCAGGCACATGGGTCTCTAGGATCGCAGAGATCTAGGGCTCTAGAAGCCCAGAGATATGGAGCCATAGGATCCCAGAGATCTAGAACTGCAGTAACCCCGAGATAGAGCTCCATAAGCCCAAAGGTTTAGGAGTCCAAAGCCTCTGTAGTCTGGTACTCCATCTCCGAGGACTCCAGCAACCATCCCCAACAGCGCGATGGCATTCCTTTTCATTTCCCAAGAAAACTCCCACCTCGAAGCACAAAACCTCCGCCCTTTCAGGCCAACCGCCACACTGAATAGCGCTCCCCGAGCGTAAAGGATTGACGCTCACAGTTGCCAAAGCGCAAACGTCCCTAGACACCGGGGAACAACGTTGCGGCGAGCCAGTTCGATCGAACTCGATTGCACGGCGATATTGACGCAACACAGGGCCCGGGCAAGTAAATAAACCGAGACAATTAAATAGCACACAGCGGACGCGGATTATACGCGTCTATCGCATCCTATTCACGCGCGTCCTCCACTACCGTCTAAGGCCGTTATAGATGGTGCGAATAATCCGCTTTGCGGCCCATTCGGGGCTCCTTTAAGGAGCTCCTGTCAACCATTAGTTCTCGTATGGGAGCTCTATGACGTGCACTGTCCTGTGTTTAACCGAACACCAGCTTTCTTCCTCGTATCCTCAGGTGCAACGGTCACTATGTATCCCCAACTGAGGATGACCAATTTTGTCGGCGAAATCGTTGATTTATATCCCTTACATTAATTCTGAAGCTACTAATAAGGGTCGGAACTTTTTGTTTTTGCACAGTTTCGTCATAAGAAGAAGATTCCTGCTGAGTTGAACATAGTTCAGTAATATTTGTTTAAATTAACAATATCGATAGCGTATGCACTAACAAATAATAGTACCTACATACTTCTTTCTGACAGCTGTTTAATCTCAAATTCATTTTAATCTTTTTATTACCACTCTCGATCTTCATCGAACACCCCCGTCACAGATAAGCCCCACCCTTCAAACTAAAAACGATCAGCGTTTATCAGCGGTATTCGAGTTAATGATGCTTAAAGCTTCAATAAAGAAGACAGACGTCCCCGATTTGCTATCGATATTCCGTCGACGCAACGACCAACGCTATAGTCATCACTGACGTTGCAAATATAAAATTCATCCGAGCGGAGCGACCGTGAATGCTCCATCCCTTCGCTCCTGGACTCGGCTGCTCAATTACTGGTCAGATGCAGCAGTGATTAATCAATGTTTACTAGATGCCGTGTAAATATTGGTGGAACGTTGACACCCGATAGCCGATCAATAATAAATGCGAGCGTCTATGCAGTTGCAATCTCAATACGACGCGACACGCCGCGCGATCACTTTGGAACGCGTGCGTTACCATTGTTTGTAGTTACTCCGAAACAATCGCCCTCCCAACGATCGAAATTCACCGGCGATTTTAGTCGCTCTGACCCAACTGCCTTTATTTGCTCGGGACATAAATGCTCCGGTGCGTACCATTGGGAACAAGCCTTGCGCGGCTATTCCTCGCTGCATACACTGCTTTTTAATATTCATCACTAAAATGGCGAGCCTCGACTTGTTAATGGGAGATGGGCTAACAAATTGATATATTATGTGTCTGGGCGGGACGCATAGGTATCGCGACTGTTTTAAATAATTTTAATAAAAAAAGTTTATTCACTAATAACGGTTTAATAAAAATTGTGCTTTTGAAAGAACAAATGTTGTTATGGAGGAGTAATTGGAGAGTTTGGTGCAAAAGGGTGTAGTTCCATAATTTGCTGAAATTGAGTTGTAGGTAGGAAAGGATTTAAAAAAATTAATTGAATGTGAAAAGTGTTGTGTAGTTTTTGGTACAGATGACTGTGATTAAGTAAATGGACTTCGAGACTATTTCATGATTTACTAAGCATATTTCATGATATAATTTTTTTAATTCTCGGTTATCACACTAGGTCAAAATTCCTGGTGCCAGAATTTGACTTTGAGGTAAAATATCTTTGAGGGGTCATTGAAAATGGTACTACCAAGTAAGGGTATTTTTTTTTAAAGTAGCATATCTTAAAAGTATAACTATAAATTTTTAGCTAAAAATATTGAAAATTCAAAAAGTTATGATTTTGTAAGCAAAACACTTTTTCTGGATCGCTTTTTCTTTCATTCTTTTTTTAAACATGATGATATTTTAAATGTCAATTTTCAACGATGAACATATATTCTACAATATTCAAACATTATCTAAAAAATTTGCGACTTAATTTAACAGATAATTTTTTAATAGCAGCTGAGTGAAAGTTGGCTTGAGTCGAATTGACCTAGGGTCAGAAATAAGTTTACAAAAATAGGTGTGGCAACCAAGGTTTAAAGTAATTGTGTTAGTTGATTGTATTTTTATTTTACCGAGATAAGTGGATTTTTATACAATTTAGTGGAAAAAAGGGGGCAGTTTCAAATTTTAATAATTCATTCACCCTGCCACAGGGAAAAAATATTTTTCCTTAGTACTACTGCTAATTGTTGTGTTAATATGTAAATTCTAAGAGGGTAAAATGCTTTGAACATATGTCTAAAAATATTTTGATAACACTGTCATTAATTTTCCAAACGTTAATACTACCTTTCTTACTGCAAAATCCAATTTTTTTCAAAATCATCCGTCATTATTTTGACTATTTAAAACGCCTTTGTTAGCATATTATTATAGGTGACAAAAAAACAAATTCAATCAGTTGAATCATTTAAATTACAAATTCCTCTAAAAGAAAGCTTTATTTCACATTTAAAGGGTAACGAGGAAAAACAGGGAATGTCACAAAACAGAGAAAATCGAGAAAATTAAGTTTTAATACTTTAGTCCATCAGTAAAGAAACAAGGTTCAACGAATTTCTTATATAATTTTCTTCTTAAATAATTTCTTGTTTTACCTTGACGACAGAAGCCTATGCTTAAGCCGAGTGGGGACATTTGGTATTTTATTCCAGTGGAGAGTGGACATTTCCTGTTTTTAACCAGTTGGTATACCAAATCTTCAAAGTTATCTTACGGGGGTATTTGAACTTCATAACCCTTTGTGATTCGACAGTTCTGTAGTCCCAGTTGCCACCAACAGAATATACTATAAATCGCAAAGTTGCGAAAAGTGGACATTCCCGGTTTTTTCCCTTACCCTTCGTTTCCACTCATAGTTGAGCACCACCGCAAACACTAAACCCCTTACCCACCCCAAAATCCAAACTCATGTCAGTCCATTTTCTAATACCTTCTCAAAATCCAAAACTGCCCTCCTCGATCCACAAAGCAAATCAAATCACCCGTCAACAAACTCTCCAACTCCCCAAACTCCACCACACACCCTCTCCCATCATCCCCAACGAAGCAACCTCTATTTTTCATTCCCCGGACGCCCATCCGAAAATTAGTCAACAGCAGGATGGATCGCCGGATCGTTTGGGCAAAGTTAGATGAACATTCCTACCCAGCCAGGAGATCCGGGGTACCCCAATACAAAATTGCCTGGCCAACTGTTTCCGCGAGTTAGGAGAAACTATTCCGCGGTGCTCCCAGGTATTTAGTTCCTCGACAGGCAGCGACGCGACACGTGAAAGAAAACGGCCGAGGTGAAAGTCGAAGGATGCGTTAGGAAGCGTCCCAGCGATCGATCCTCAGCGAAGGTATCCGCGCGCGTTATGCCGCAGCGAGACAACGAACGGGTCAAGATATGTATATCGAATTGATAAACGGCCACGGAGTTCCGTTCGTCTATCGGATAGCCGGGCGGCCGTGTTCGCTTCGGTTCTCCGTTTCGCCCTTATCTCTGGGAAGAGGAGGGGACGCTCGACGCTCCCGACTATCTCGGCTGGTACACCAAATGGAATCTCCGATTGCATCATGCCAGGAGATGTTTCGATGTTCTTCCGCGTATCCGCGCACCCGCGGCCCCCCGGAGCGGTTTATTAGGAATCTGATTGAATAATTATTACCCTCGCGCCCTTCGGCGCAATTTATACAGAATCTGCAGAGGAATCCGACGGGAATCCCCGGCGCTGGCTATCGATCCAGCTGCGTCGGGCGCCACGGAATTCCGACCGAATGGCTTTTAATCGACGATCTCTGCTAGGGACGATTGCTTCGCTGCTCGAGTGCCCAGTGGAATCGGAGGTACCGCTGCTGAGGATGAATTCGGGAGTGTAACGTGATCGTTGGCTACCTTTGCACCGCCACTTCATTCCTAGGGATTCCTGAGTGTATTTATGAAAATGGTACTGCGGTGGGATCGTGTAGCGGTAGCTACGAGTTGGGGACATCTTTGTACACTTTGTAACGATTTTTTTGATAGGTTGATTAAAGGTGAACGATGGTTGTAGTTGATAGTGATGGCTTGCGTAAGAGATTCCAAGTCGAGTTAAGGTCTACGCACGGGTAGGTATCAGTTCCGTGAGGGTTTATAGGCGTCAGAGTCAGGGGTAAAAAATGGAGACTTAGATCAGACTTAGGAACCATTAACGATGACGAACACCTAGCCGTCACGGAACTGATATGTGTGTGTAAACCTTAACTCAGAACTGTCACCTGGTGGTTTGCTATAGAATTAGCTGAAGAGGGAATATGGACGCCCGAGATCACTGATGGGATAACCCCCACCATGTATTTTAGGCATCCCCACCACTAGCAGAAACTGCAACCTATCAGTACAAGGCTTGCGTTTGGCGAATAGAGGAACAGGTTGATCAGTGCAAATACACGATGCATAGTCAAAGAAGTGGTCAGAATGATGTCAATATTTGCAATAGTTATTTTGTATCGCTTGTACCTAGTAGTAAAACGATTTATTTTGGCTTTGCATAGTTGCCATTTTATCAAAACGCGATTTTTTTATTCATTTTATTACACATAATAACCATACTCATATATGTAGATAAAGATTATCTTTGACCTCTTTGTTTAAGTAGTAAGTGTTTTTTGTTTCTAGTGTAAGTAGTAAGTTCCTTGATGTAAAATAATCTGATAATTCATTATCCTAAAAATCGCCTAAAATCGTCGCCTCCAGAGGAGAATACCCCCTTAAAAAATATTATGACATTGTGTACCTATATCAAGTATTTATATAAAGTTTTATTCAACACAATGTTATAATATTCTTTTAACTACCAATAGGAATTTTTCTACCTCTTCGAATGAACTTTGAGGGGTGGTTTCACCTCCTAAATATGCAAACAGACCAAAATAAAAAGCACGTATTAGTTGTTTTTTTTGTTCCTCTGAAACATATCCGAAAACCAAAGTCACTGGAGGCGGAGAGCTGAGAACCTCTCCTTGATAGTTCAGCTAAGTTTGCCCTCCCCAACCATCCCCAATTTTCTTGCCACCGCCCCCAGCTGTCAATCCACGCAACAACATCGCCCCCTAAAAACCTCTGATCCCCCAGTACCTGCATAATCATCCACGAGACACGGATCGGCACTCATCGCACACGGAAGCAGAACGAAATTCGCGACCACGATAGTGCACGTTGCTAATGCAATTATTTTATTGATAACCGTCGGAATTGCTCGTCGGATATTCAAGAATATCCCGTGATTGGATCTCGCCTCGCAATTATCTCGGATTCCCCGTGCTAATTACTCCTCCCCCGCCCTCGTCGGATCCATCGCCTTTCTCTCTTATCTGTCGATATGGAATTCCCGCGCGCTGTAACGACTCGATGCCTAAACAGCTTGATCCCAATCCCTCCGACCGGCGCCACACACGAATCTGATTGGACAATTAGTGCCAGCGAGTTGCCAAAGAAAACGCATTACCCGTTTAGATCGAAATTACGCGATCCCCGCGGTATTACGTAATTAAAAGCCCCTTCCTGCAGCAACCCCGCCGCACCCCTCTTCCATCCCCTGGCAAGCCACCCTCGGTTTCGTTTAATTCGTAAACTAATCAGACCGCGTGATTCGATTTTGCTCCTCGATTATGCCAAGAATTTGCATCGTCGCTAAGTTTCGGGGCGAAAGTGGACGTTTTCGTTGCGCGAAACTCGATGGGAACGTAGGGGTGATCGTAAAGGCGCTCTCGCGCGAGAAACTTGTGCGGTGCCAGACTGGCACGTGGTCACTTGGCGGAGGTAATGCTATTTTAAGGGGACCTTCCGGTCTAAAAGTAGATTTTTTTTTATATCAGTTTTCGAATGTTCAACCTTTTAGGAATACGTGTTTAAAAGGATTTGTTGAAATTCGTAAAATTCCCGGAGTTATAGGCATTTGAGTAGCGGCAAATGCATGGGCAACAACCGGCCGCTCGGCGCACGCGTAAAACTTTAAACGCGTTTTTCTCGAAACAGTGTTCTCAAAACGGTGGGACCTGTATCTTCAAAACTTTTTTATTTTGAAGAATATACTTCTGGCTGGAGGGGGGGGGGGGATACCAGGAAAAATTACAAAAAATTGAAAATTTATAACTGAAAATTTATAATTTTCAAACGCGTTAAAGGGATGAAAAATATAGGGAAAAAGTGATTTCAAACTTCAACTGTCGTTATTTTCTAAAAAAATGTAATTTTTGTAATTTTTTCTAGTTTCCCCCCTAGCCAAAAGTATATTCTTCAAAATAAAAAAGTTTCAGTAGAATCGGATAATAAATTTTGGAGATACAGGTCCCACCGATTTGGATCAATTTTTTGACGCCTTGACTTTAACGACTCCCCAGTGCCGTCTGCAATGATTAATTACAAAACAAAAAATATATTTCTATAATTTGAGGCATATTTAATACAATGCAAAAGTCGCATTGAATTATATATAGTAG
Source organism: Andrena bucephala (assembly GCA_947577245.1). Classification (NCBI taxonomy): domain Eukaryota; kingdom Metazoa; phylum Arthropoda; class Insecta; order Hymenoptera; family Andrenidae; genus Andrena; species Andrena bucephala. The sequence continues at coordinate 2,007,631 of OX387717.1, read as the reverse complement.
TTTTCCTTTAATTAATTCCTAAAGATCGCTTATTTTTTTGGGCTCTAGACCGGAACCTCCCCTTAAGCCCTGTATATCGGGTCTATTTTGACCCGCAACGACTTTGCTTAACAACAGAATCCTCAGAATCAGCTTTACAGTAGATATTATTATTATTATCTTTATGTACGTATATTAGTTTTAGGCTCTTGTGTAGTTGTATGTTTTCAGTGGTTGAGAGAATGATAGGTACTATTGTTACCTTTTTTTTTGTTGCTTTCATTGTTTCTTTATTTCTTCTGATAGTGGGATATATTTCTGTATTTTTTCACTGCACTTCTTTTGTACGATTGTACTCTTTGATATGGATATATCTCGATGAATTGTGTGTATATTTGCCTCTGGTGTATAACTGTGATATCTGGGCCATTGTGTGGTATTATTGTTGTGTCGGTAATTATGTCTCGGCTCCAGTAAAGATTAGTATATTTGTATTAATATTATTATTATGGGAATAGGCTTAGAATTTCTATATGTTCGGGAATCACGGAAAAAAAGGACCTCAGGTGATGGGATTCGAACCCACTACCTTCGGGTTCTCCGCGCTACTGGCCAGGCGCCTTACCAATGTCGCCAAAGTCGAACCTCCGAGGTCTCTTATTCCGCGCGCCCTCTTATAAGGGTTCGTAATGCGACATTATTATTATTATTATTAAAATCAACGAGTGAAACTCTTTAATACACAGAATACATAATACATTGTGCTTAAAATTAAATTAAATAGCACACTACATTAATAAGTATAATAGTATTATATGCGGATATCGTCGCCTAATTGTCTGTGCAGAGAATTTTGGAATAAGTTAACCGGAATAGTTATACTGTAAAAATTCTATCTTTATAAAGTAGCTAGTATCAAGTGGATCCAAACTGACCCAGCGTCCGCGGGAAATAGGAGAGGAGGAATTTTTCATCCATAATAAACTTTGTGTTACAGAATTCTCGGAATCAGTTTTCACAGTAAATATTGAACTTATTATACTGTAAAAATTCTATTTTTATAAAGTAGGTAGTGTTAAGTGAGTCCAAATTGACCCAGGATCCGCGGGAAATAGCAGAGGAGGAAGTTTTCAACCATACTATACTTTGCTTCGCAGAATCCTCAGAATCAATTTTTACAGTAAATATTGAACTTATTATAATGTAAAAATTATATTTTTATAAAGTAGTTAGGATTGAGTGAGTCCAAATTGACCCAGGATCCGCGGGAAATAGGAGATGATGCACAGAGTTGTGAAACGTGTGAATTTGTTTCAAATACCAATCGAAATGAAGAATCCGTTATTTAATGCCATTTTGGCTATCAACGGAGTCTCGTTGCTCACGCTCCAAGGATGAACGCCAATTTGCCGGCAATTTTTCCGTCCCCAGCATATTTCAATATCCGTGCTAATTCACGATCTGATGCGCACCTTTTGACCGGAAATAAAGTCCACCTTCCGCCAATTATTAATCGCGAAGCGGGAGGGCGCGGGGGCGACCGAGCATCCCCCATCGAGCAGAAACAGAGCCTAGGGCTGAAAGCTGTTACCCCTTTTGTTTACATCAGTGATAGCTGCGCAGCCGCGCGAGATTAATTACCGGCGCCGGTGAAACAATCAGCGGATGCGAAAAAAACGCGGCAATTGCCGTAATCTGCGAGACGTAACGATAAAACAGAGATAACCTGGCGCGACGCGTTAATACTCGCCGCGGATTTCATTGGGTACCAATAAAAATCGGGCTACCGATTTTCCATAACCGTGCGCGCCGCTTTGCGAGTCCGGGCAGCCGATAAATGCTCCTGAAGCTCTTTTCGGATTAAAAAAACCTATTTCAAAGGGACATGCTTCTGAACCACATGTGCGGAGTATTTTTTTACAATAGGATCTCGGACGCACAGGGTACACTGTACACGCTAAATCGAGTAAAAAGAACGCGTAATCAACGTGGGTTCAAAAATCACCGCGGTCAGAGTTGAAAACAAATTTCGGTGTGAAAACGAATGAAAACAAAGGAGGGATGACGAACACTTTCGGGAACTCCTGGTCTGACTATTTTCTACTTAATGATGGGAACTTGTAGCACTGTGTATAATATAACATTTCAAAATTGTACACGAGAGAAAGTATTAGTTATGATGTGAATGAGATAGAATTGTTGGAGTAGTAATATGTTATTTTCCTTAATTTTCAGGTGCAATAAATATTAGTAGGATATTATCGCCTCTACATCTGACGGGGTTAATTTTTTAACACACCTGAATTAAGCATTTTTTACTTACAATCCGCATGTCAGTGAGTAGGGGAGAGATGGTATAAATGGGACAATTTTTTAAAACACAAGTCCATTTATGGTATTTATGGTATTTTAACACAAGTATGTTTATTGGCGTTGAATAAAAATATCTTGCAAACTCAATAATAACTGAAAATAACAAAATCTTCAATTTTCAAATAAGTGGAAAATGTCCCTTTCTCGACTAGGTAATCTTAAATGGGACATTAGACGTCATGAAGGGACACGTTAATGAAAATAAACAAAATGAGAACAAAAATAAGATCAATTATTAAAATATCATTAATAGCACATAGAACAAAAAAAAAAATTAATACCTCATTATTCCGCATGACTCATTGGCCCATTTTTGGGCCCACTACGCTAGGGCCCGCTACTATGTATCCTAAAAGTCTAGCAGCCTCTTTCAAAAATATTTTCTCCATAATCTTTTTATACGAAAAGGGTGCATCACACTCTCGACGCGCGATTACTTTCCGCTATAATAAAGCAGTCGTATATTCGACACAAACTTTCGTCTTGTTTACGACAGAGGGACGAAGTTTCTCATATTGTATATCGACAAGCGGGGACCAGTCAAAAGGGGCTCGTAACCGTATAAAAGAGCCGGGGAAATATGGTGTGCGGAACGAACAAACGCGCAGCTACAGTCCTGTCCTGCTCTCGTATTGGCGCTGGTCTATTTTACACGGGCCACCGATCCGATCGACTTATTGGCTGCGCTCGAGCCCGATAAGGATGTATCTGGTGTAATCAGGGAATTGATGGAATTCGAGTAAAGGTCAAACAGGGCTCCGAGCATATGTGAATAGTGTCGCGCAGCTTTTTCTCGTTTGCTATGCGTCATCGTGTGGCGTGGGATGGGGGTGATCGAATGTGGTTACTGCTGCTGGACAGGTTCTTGTAATTACACGTCGAGCATGCCTGTGGTAGATTCTTGTTGAAAATTTGAGAAGGACTTTTTGAGGACGGTAACTAATTAAGAATGTTACGGAGGTATTGCAAGGTTATTTCATGGGAATTTTTAGAATGGAGGTGCCTAACTTTAGGAGTATTTCAGATTGATTTGAAGAGCAGGTCGAGGTAATTGTGTGTTGAAATGAATGTAGTTTTTAGGTGAATTTGAGGTAATGCCAAGATAAATATAAGGTGAAACTAAGATAACTCAAGGTTGGTTCAAGGTAGATTCCAGGTAGCTTCGAGGTCGCTTCAAAATAGTTTCAAAATAGCTTGAAGGTAGCTTCATGGTAATTTAAAAGCAGCTTCCAAGGTAGCTTGAAGGTAGTTTCAGGGTAGCTTCTTGAGGTAACTACAAGGTAGCTTTAACCTCTTAGGCACGACGCGCCACTATAGGGCTTTCGCAGATGTCATCTTTCTGAACGACACGCCACTATAGTGGCTCACTCTAGTAGCTCACTCGCTCACCGTTTGAATTAAATGATTGTTTTCATATGTTTTGTCACTGCCAATATCGGTGCAGTCGAGAATAGGGATAAAGTAATATCAAGTGTGCAGTCAATCCGGAAAAGTGTCAAATGGTGCAAGAAATTTTTTTCTCCATCTGCTTGATGTGGCAATTTGGAATGCCTATTGTTTATATAAGTTTAAAAGAAAAGAGAAAGTAACAATGCGTGCATTTCACCTTAGATTACTCAAAGTAGTTTTTAAAAAATACGGGGACATGAATAATAATGTTAGCTGCAGTAAATATATCGTTGATCACCGATTTAGACTATCCGAAAAACATTTCCCATCGTATTGTAAGTCCAAAACATCTAAAACAGCGTTACGAAATTGTATCGTATGTTCTAAGAACGATAGAAGACGAAGATCGCGATATGAGTGTGAAGATTGTGACGTGGGTCTATGTGTCGTTCCCTGTTTCAAAATATATCATACCCAATTGTATTATTAGTTATTAAGTAAATTGTTAAAGTTAAAGTATGTGTATCATATCTTTAAGAATAATTATAATTTAATCATCAAAAACTCCATTCCAATGTACTCGCGTAGAGAACAGCATTGTTCGTCACACATTGTAGTGCTGTATCGTTTACACGTAATTCGCGTTGAACTCTGCCGTACAGAGAAACAGCTCCGCGTAAACTCAGCCGTGCCTAAAAGGTTGAGATAGCTTCAAGATCGCTCCAAGACAATTCCAAAGCAATTTCAAGATCACCTAAAGAAAGGAATCCAACAAAATTCCAAACCCCGTTATGCGGAATATCTGCACAACCCTTCCTGCGTCTACCTCGTACCAAAAGGTAGTGCGGAGTCATAAAATCGCGCACATGCGAGCCAAGAGCAAGCGCAAGAAAAATTAAGCTGCCTGATCGCAGAAAGTCAGTTCACCAGCAGGAGAGGCTTTCCAAAGCTCGGACGTTTGAAAAATACCCCGTCGTGCATCGAATCGAGTTTTCTAAACTACCAATCACGATCAGCGCGGGGGAGGGGGGGGGGGGGGTAGTAGGAGGGAAAAGCTCCAACGGTTGCCGCAGGGCGGAACAAAGCCGACCGCATCTACTTTTTGCCAGCGTCAATTCGGACAGTAGCCGATTATCGGCTTTCCAAAGAAGAATGAAATGGCCGCGGTTCGCCGCTCTCTCCGTGACGTTCGAAAGTCCGCCGCCGCCCCCCCCCCCCCATCCGCCCTGCTCTCCCCCTCCCCTCCTCCAGCCACCGTACCCCGAAATCCCGAAATCCCCGGCGATATTAATACACAGATCGGCTCACAGTCGATAAACGGCGGGAATTGGTTTCCCCTTCTCGAAAGGAAGTGACGAGTTCGACGAACGGACCCCGAGACCCGCAGGATTGGACAGTCCGCGGGGCTGCTACGTATGGAGCGATACTCGATCAGCATGAACGGCGAGTGAAATGTTCCCCATTACGGCGGAATTGAATATGGTCGACAAATATCAGGCGCAGTCATCGTTCTAGGCTTGTGGTACGAGAACTGATAAATGGACGTGTTTACCATAGCCGTGGTAGTGGTCGGCGAGTAAATCATTTATCAAGGGCACACTTTTTTTTAGAGTTCCACTGAAGAAGTTTTCGTTGAGTGTCTTAAAATGGTCACAAGGCAACGTTGCCAATTGAAAATTCTGATTTTTGGGAAACTTCGCGTGGATGTAGAACATACAGTTAATTCTCGTTATAAGCTCACTTCAACTATGCGTTGTAAGCTCGCCGCCAGCCCCGAGCGTGGAGCCTATAACGAGAATTTACTGTATTCGGAGTGAGATAAAAGAACCCTAAAGTTGTGACATTTTTTTTATTATAAATTTAGATGATGAAGGTGAAGGTGATCTTCACCTTTTTGCGAGACAAACCTGTGCTACCCATAAATCATCTGCGAATGCAAGTGCCATCTGTAAAAAATCCCTAAGCATTAATGAAACTCACAGAGATCCATAACCTAATATCCACCCTTTTTTTTTTTCCATTTCCATCCCCCCTAAGCAAGATTTCAACCAACCGCCTGAACGCCTGCACAATAAGAGGCACGCTACCCCTAACATCTACGCATCGATGAAACGCTCGGAACGACAGGAAACAAGTGGCAAATAAAATTCAATGGAACAAAACAGGAGGACAACACCGCGAGGAATAACTGGAGCGCGGTGCAGGTTCGTTAGGGGTCGGGCCACGCAGTCGTCGCCCTCGTGCTTCCGCGACCCCCCGTGGACGTCGCTGTCGCGAATTGACTCGAGCAAAGGTCAACGAATCGGTAAATAAATCGGGACGAGCGTAAACAAGCCGCCCGATGACGGTGTCCAATTATTTCGTCTCGCTCGAGGGGGAATTAGAGGTGCGATTCGAGTTCCCCCAGAGACACTAGCAGTAATTTTAGCCTCGTCGATAGACACGCTCGACCGCCATGCAATTAAGGACTAATACACCCTCACCCCTGAAAGTTATGCAGGGGGATCATATGCAGGTCAATTGCGGAGACGAAAGCATTTTGAGGTTGGATGGTCCAAGGAAGGCTTCTTGAGGTATAAAGAGAAGAATTCATCGAACAATGGGGATGACAGTTGTGTGGCGTGGCAGATTTGTGGGGGTAGGTGGAAAATATTTTTTATGTGTATAGATTAAAGGGGAAGCTTGTATCAGATTTGGGGAAGTTATTTGATATAGAGGCACAGTTGGGGGTTGCCCAGAGTGGGTTTCTACTATTTTGGGAGCGAATTTCTGTGTTTAGGTAGAACTGCAATTGGCTTCGTCGGTAATTTGGAACTGATACTGATATGGTATCGATTGGGAAGGGTGTAAAATACTCTGCCACAAGGGCACTGTGGAACCGAGAGTGGCAGTAATTGCGAAACCCTGGGTTCAGGAGTTCACACTCGTCAATATTTATTTAATTAATATTAAACTACTGTCTTCTCAAATAAACACTCTCAATAAATAGGGGTAGGAAGCATCGTCCTACAATTATATTATATGCCTAGGACATATACCTAGAGAATCTTAAAAACTGGCATTTTTTACGATTTTTTTTAAGGAAGTATTAACATTATTGTGCCCGTAATTGTTTTAATAATTATGTCACAATGTATATAATTTTAATAATAATGTTTATTTATTAACGGGAACTACCCTTTGGTACAGATATAGATGATGAACGGTGTAAAGTGTAGAAATAAGAAATACTTAATATAGAATTATATTAAGATTGGAAATTCATATGATAGATCTAACAAGGGAAGATCTCGAACTCGGAATTTCCAAAAATTCTGAAACTTTGTAAATATGTAGGAGATTTCCTCCTAATTACAATGCAATTTTTGTTTGCTGCCTAAATTCACTCTAAGGGACTGAAATTAACCCTAGAATATTTGGCCATTTTTCCATTTTATTTAAATTCATAAAACTAACAACGCGACGGTAAAACTTTTACCATTTTGATAGATCTAATTAAAAGAACTACAACTTCTGTCTTGAACCTTTTTTCTATCCCTTACAGATTGCGAGTTACAAAATAAAATGGAAAAATGGTCAATTTTTCAAGCGCTAATTTCACCCCCTTAGAGTGAATTTGGTTAGCAAACAAAAATTGCGTTGTAATCAGGAGGAATTTCCCAAAATATTCACAAAGTTTCATAATTTTTTTAATCCCCGAATTCGAGAACTTCCAATCTTAATATATAATTCTACATTAAGTATTTCTTATTTCGGAACTTTATTCCCGTCAACAAACATTATTATTAAAATTAGAAAAATTGTCCCAGATATGAAAAGGCGATTGGGTCAGAAATGACCCCAAGTCCCCCAATAGAAATTAAATCAGTGCGTTGTCCATTCAGTCTAAGAAACACTCAATATTCCCCAGCCAAACTCAAGGCACTGATTCCTCACACAAACCAAGATCCTTTTCCGCCGAAAGAATCTCAGCCAAAACAAAGCGGAAGATATACGGCGCCCGTAAGAATCAGACCAGCCTGGGCTGACGCGAGAACGAGTGTAAAAAGTCGCCAGACACTACGAGGGGGCGTTATCGCGGGGCAGCAAGTCCACTTTAGTTAACACCTACGGACAGAGGTGGCCCCGGGGGTTTTAGGCACCGCGACAATTTACTGTGACGGCCGTTTGCAGGGAACGACGGGCGAGAAAAGAGGATTGCTTTCGCCGCGGTGGCAGGACAAAATGCTGGAAATAATAAATAAAGGGAAATCCGCGGGGCAAGAGCGAAGGAACGAGGCGGAGGTTGCCAGGCGTCGAGGCTCGTTCGCGCATTGACGCGAAAGTGTACTCACGGATGCTTATTCCGCGAGAGAAAATCCGATATCGTATTTTCGCGAACCGACGGAAACGCGCTGACTATTAATTCCTGGATTGTCCAGCGTCTGTCTCTTATTTCTGTTGGCTATTTACGCCGCGAACCGCTTAATCCCCGTGTTTATCGCTCTAAGTATTATTAAAGGAAACGCGGTTAGAGCGGTAGCGCGCGGGCAACTGGGTGAAGTAGGATTTTATAAATATCATATTTTTCCCGCCTCCCCCTGTATACAGGGCGACCGAGCGGCCACGCTCCTCAGAGGGCCCACTTAATTTAATCCAACAGCTGCGCCGGAGTAAATTACGTTTCACGAAGCGATAGCTACCCTGCATAAAACGGACGCGCGTAAATAAGCGAGCGCCTACGCGGCAACTTCGAAACGAGAGGAACGTTCGCTGACACCGCTCCTGGCCGAAATTAATTCGGCCCTGCGCGAAATGGCCCGCTGCTCGAATTTTGTTCTGGTATTGGGATAGAATTTTGGGAAACGTGTCACTGTGTGCAGTTATATATTTGGAGTTTCGAGGGGAAACTGTGAACGCCTCGAGAGGCCTTAAAAAAGGGCAAAAAAATAAGTGGAAAGGTTCTGGAAGTAGGTACCATTTTTATATAAGCACTTAAGTAACTAGTATTAATTTTATTACGCGTCCACTTATTTCTGTCTCTCGACAAGTAGTTTACTATTTCGTTAACGCTTCGTGGTCACACGGTGTGCATCACACCCCAAGCACTTTTTTTTTCGAAATTCTGAACCACTACCTTTCCCCCACCCTCTAGAAATATTCCTCGAGTTAACTTCCACTTCCAATTAACGCGAATGACAAAGAAGTTAAGCCAAATACGGCTCTCCTCCCGACCGGTTTTACTTTGGCGAGTGTTTGCCGAAAACACTCAAGTGGAGGATCGACTTCGGGGATCGTGGATGAAAAATAATTTGCATATGCATATTCCGTACTCGACGACCCGTCCACCTTCCCCGCCCCCGCCCCCCCTCACTCCCCTGTCGTCGCGCAAGGGTGCAGCCACCCCTAACGCGAGCGTGTCTTTCTGAATCTTCGCCCTGGTCCTCTAAAGCCCTTTACCGGCCGTCCATCTCAAAGCATCTCGTCAAATGACTGCATGCAGCGGTATGAAAATCGCCACGCTCAAACCTCCTCTAAATTGCAAAGCAGGTCCGCGACGATGGACGACGCTCGAGCCGAAATCCTCTCAAAGAAACTCGCGCGCAGCAGCGGGGGCGCGGTGTCCTCGGTTGTTAAAGATACCGGCACGTCAGCATCGACGCTTCTCCCCGTCGAACTGCGAAACACCCCTTTCTTTGTCGAGGCGTCTTTTCACGGAAAATGAATCGCAGACCTGGGTCAGGCTCGCGTTTCTCATGCGAATCTACTGCTGAGAGAATTTAGAGATGGATCGCGATACGTGGTGACACGATTGCGAAGCTTAGTTCTCCTCCTTTGTTGGACACTCACAGGCTTTTTACTTTCTGGTGGTGGTAGGGGGAATCGAGGATACATTAGAAGGGTGGAAAACTTCTCCCCGAGCGTTGCAAGTTGGGAGAATTGCAATTAACGATATAAATGGCGCGTTTCAGAGATTTATGACTGCGCTCTTTTTGAAAATTCTGAACTGTTCAGTAGAGTTTCTAGATGCTTGTAACAGTTTCGTGTAAATAAAATTGTAGGAAAAAACCAGAACCTCGGGCGACGGGACTCGAACCCGAGATCTGTTGGACCTCTGCATTACTGGCTAGCCACGTTATCAATTCCCCCAACGCCGATATTTACTCCGATGTTACTTCGTTCTGAACTCTTACAAACAGGAGATTGGAGCAGATGAATTTTTTAATTTCTCCGCTCCTGCTCCGCTCCGAGGTGAAAATACTTGCTCCAGCTCCGCTTCACACTCCGAGCAAAACGTTTCACACGATGAAAAATTGGAAATTAGTATTTAAAAAAATTTCACGGATCTCCTTTTATAAAAAAAAAAGATAAAATTCAAATAATAAGAACAAAATCTGGTGCAGTTGAGCGGTAAACATTTTTCGTGCTCCCGCTGCGCTCCTTCTCCACTGCTCCGCGCTCTAGCTCCGAGCTCCGCTCCAACTCTCTGCCTACAAATATCCAAACTAACGTGGCGCCACCTATGTGCCAATCGCCGAATGCGTACAGAATACACTTTCTCTGTCCGCCTTCTTCCTTCTTCCTTGCATATTTACACACTTAGGGACATCAAGTTTTCTAGATTCCAAAGTGAGATATAGAGGGCGCGTAGGAGGGGCTATCGCATTCAATGTGTGAGTGAAGCTGGTGTTCGAAAATCAAGATAACTCGGTGTACATATCCCTCATCTTTTATACCCAACTTTCTCCACATCCATCCCAATATTTCTCAATTAAGCTTCCCCATTTATTATTATCAGAAATGGATAATATGCCCGAGCAACCACTAACGATTGCGTTTAAAAAATTAACTGCGACAGGATTAGTCCTCCCCTTAAAGCGGATAAATTTCCGCCTGCGAACGGAAAGCGATATACTCGTGGATTTTCCTGACAATATCGGTTGCCCGTTCCCTCGCCATTCCCATATTTATTGGCCATTGCGCCTCCATTTACGAGATACTAATTTTCGTTAATTATTTTCAGTGCGCCGCGAGAAAGAATCGCCAGGGTGCGTTGGCGTCGAAGCGGCGCGGGGACATCGTCCAAATCGAGGTTATGTGCGACGAGAGTGGTTCGAAAAGGGAAAGCGATTACTCCCTGGGGAAAAGCTTCCCCTTTTCCTCGACATTCAACCACCGCTAACCCTTTCGTGGCGTTCTTTTTGGATACCGTTGCCTATCAAAGCATCCGCGACGACGTGGAATCGCGAGGTGGCTCAGTGTTGGCGGCCATCGCCCATACGACGAGCAGAGAACGGTATTTATGAAATTAATCGGATCTCCCGGATGTCCCGTCGCGCCCCAATTTCCGGTGGGAAGCGAGGCGACGCGGGACATTGCCGTTTTATCGCGGACATTGCCATGCGTCAGTTATATCTTTTTCCGCGGCAAACGGACCGCTGCAAAATTTTGCCACCCGTTTTTCATCGTATTCGGGGCAATTGTAATATTAACACGAAACGTGTAACAGTGGCTATGGGTGAGGAAGCAGTGACTTTACACTTTTTTTTCTAAACAAAAGTGTAGATGAGAGGTACGCGAATGTAAATTCTTTGTAACTGCAGAATATGTATGTATAATATGAATTCTAGTCCCTGGTACCGAGTAGTGACTGCTGGGGTGGGGCAAGCCCAAGACTCCGCCCACTTTTCCATCTTAGCTTTGCGCATGCGCACTGGAGACTTAACCTCACTATTGCTCGATATTCTCGGTTGCTTTGTAAACCAGACTGTACTTCAGATGGCAGAAGCAGCCCATATTTCAGTGCCAAGCGATCTTAATTTCGGCCCAGCGATGGGAAGCAGAGAAAAATCGAGCAATCCACCGACGTGATTAAAGTCGAGCGTAGATGTATGCATATCCAAGGGATGGATGGAGAGTTGGGGGGCAGCCCGTTGCCAGCACTTCAGCGAAACTTTAAGCTCTACTTAGGCCGTCAATCACCCAATCAAGCGCCAGGATTTCGAAGTTAAATCCTACTTAAATTTTAAGTAAGAAGGCTCGGCGACGGCTTCTCGCGCGAATTTCAAGCGGCGAGTCGATAATCGCGCTACGAGAGTGCCATTCTTCTTCCAGGATCCTCACACGCCACCCTCTACCGCCCTCCCCTCTATCGACCCCTCGACCCTTCCGCCCGCGTTTAAAATGTATCCCCAGCGACGTGCGACACAGGCTACATATCGAGGATGGCGCGAAAGGAGATCCAGCGGTAAATTTGACCGTGACTTTTACGAACTTCGGCCCCGTCCGACAATGGATAAATCTGCGGCCACTTCGAAGGACCTGCTTAATTCGAGGTAGAAGCGTCTTAAGAACAAATGTTCGAATTTAACGGGTCTGAGATCGAATATTCCTGATATGTGTGACGTCTACTATCCTTGGGTTCCAATTCTGTTCCCCACGTTCCGTACACTCAGCGTTCTAACGTATGGGGACTCCACGGTTGGTTCAAGAATTTGTTATTGTGATGATAAGATTTTCTCTGAGAGGTTGTTAGAGATATTTTAGTATTTTAGTAGTCGTTAGGATTTTTATATTAGAGGGTAGCGATACTGTAACCTATGCAGGCACATGGGAGCCCCCCTTCCTTTTTTTAATGTATAATTGGTCCCACCATTGAGAAACTGATGAAATTTCTCTGAGGTATGTAACTCTTTTGCTCGGCTAAGAGAAATTTCATCAGTTTTTTAATGATTAAAAACAAACTGTGGGTTAAAAATAAACGGCATGATAAAGACTAGATATTGATGTGAGGAATAATCGTGTCAAGTTTCATTCAAATAGGTTCAGTAGTTTTTTAAATATCATTGGCACCGATTTGAAAAACATAGTTTCGAGAAAACAGCGTTTAAGGTACAGGTTAAAGTGGGATAATTATTTTTTTTTGAACTTACAGAAAATCGTCGCTTCCGGGGGCATAGAATTCACCTTCCTTTGATATAGCTTTTGCGAATTTTTTTATTGGAAAAATTGATTTTTTCGACCATTCTAGGTCTATGTAACCCCTCAAAGATGCCCCATGCATGACGAAACTGTCTATTAATTTACCCTATAGAGAGCATTAACAGAAACAAGAAAATCATTTAAATGAAGTGTAATTAACTTTGTATAACACAAACTTGCTTCACTCAATTATCAACATAACTCATTACAATCAATTATCTGTATGAAATATAATCTGGATACAGTGCAGAGTAATAAATATGATTAATAATAACCACATCCGCTTTACACAGAAATCACAATACGATCTTCCGCAAGCGAAATATTCGAAGCATCCAATAGAAGCCTCGCAATGTCTCAAATAAAACCCCCACCTAATCCCCCATCAACACATGTGCATCGTAAAACGATAAACCTCGCGCACGGTACAGGCTAACAACACCATAGAATCGTAGAATCGACGAAGGGGATCATGGGCGGGATCCCGATTGAATTCACGGTTCTTCGATCGCGTTCGTCAAGCCAGGTCGATAGCTGCTATCCCCGGCGATTATTGCGTTCCGATAGTCGCGCGAATAGTGGGGTTGGAGACGGATAATGCACCCGGCGATCCTTTCCCCATTACAGCCGGCCATTATCGGTGCACCTTGGTGCATCAGCGCGTCATAGACGAGGTGTCAGGTGGCGGAGCGTGTCGGTACATAAATCAAACGATATAGGGACCTTTCGCAGCGAGCATCCAGCGGGGCGATAACGGGGCGGGAATAAATGTGGATTTAACTCTTTCACGAGTAACCCGGCAAAATGAACCGACCTCGCCACGCTTTTGTTGCCCCCCCTCTCGATATTTGATACATCCGTCCGGCTATACAGTTCGATCAACCCCTCCGCTCCCTTCATCGGTGGGACTGGGCGCAATGGTAATGACTAATATCGAGGGTGTATCGAGTATCTGTCGACTCAGGGCGGTCGATACACTCTGGAAAGTCGAACGTCCTTTAGGCTGATTCATTGTCCCAGAAGTCGCGGGCGCCGACTTTCAGCGGAGCATGACTAGCAGCGCGGCGATATTTCAGCTGGGTTTCTAAGAGCAGGGCGGGTGGACACCTTCTCAAGCATATTCGCTGGAATTAGACGGAGTTTCGGGGTTATTCGATATATACACTTTGCATTTGTCAGGTGCTACTGTGTGCCTCTGCTGCAGCTTGCAAGTTAGTAGTGGAACGAAGGAAATGAAGTGGGAAGATTCCTTGGAAATAAACACTGATGTTTTATGTGTTGTGTCTGGGGGGCCAGTATAGAATTTTTTATTTCATAATATTTTCTAGTTATTTAGATGGTTCAAAATTGTTTGATTCATGATATTCATCTTATAATAATTATTTGAAGACATGTAGTAACGCTGGGTATGGATTATCACCATGGATTATCACCCCAGTAACCAGACAGTGGCTGTCAACGTGTTAAATTCGTTATGAAGGATTTCTTTGGTTAGGGATAAGCTTCTATAGAATTTTCGAGTCTCCATTCATCTACGTGTTGTTAGGAAACCCACCGCTATGTACCTGTAGACAGGAACCTCATTTGCGCCAACAAGGATGTGTCTTCTTCACTGGCGATACCTCAAAAAGGGTTGAGAACCCCCAACTGGTTCCTCCTTGACTAACAAGGGAACACCGCAAACACACACTCATTGATTGGAACGCGACTTCGTGGGTTTGTAGAGTGACTCAAGACAAGATCAACGGTATGTTTCATTCGTGCCTAATCGCCATTTAAGTGTGTGAAAACTAACCTCAAATTCGAATAGACACTCACACTTTTTCGCGTATAACTCCTAAAGTACGAGAGACAGAAAAAAAAGTTTCAAACAAAAGTTGAATGGTACAATAAACACTGCAAACTCGCATTAACAAAATTTTGAAAAAAGTTCTTTCTCATCAGGTTTTTTTTTTAAACTCTTTTCGTTTGCAGCGCATATTGTACCATTCAACTTTTGTTTGAAACATTTTTGTCTGTCTCTTGACGATCGGAGTCATACCCAAAAAGTGGAAGTGCCTATATCATTTTGAGGTTAGTTTTCACAATCTTAAAGGGCGATTGGGCATGAATGAAATATACCGTTGTTCTCGTCTAGAGTCAACGCAGAAGAATTCTAATAATATTAAGAATAACCACTTCTCGAACCGGCAGATGCAACACTTCTAGAAATTTACAGTGCACACAAAAGTATTACTTATATAAATTTATAGTGCACACGGAGACACCATTCGAGCAAATAAATAAGGCCCCTATGTACCCCATGGGACACTTAAGGCGCGTTCCCACTTCGGCGAGCTTCGGCGACTATACTGGCAATTTATAATATTTATTTAGTTGAAATAAACTATATACCTTTCAATGACTATATATCAAAGTAACTTTATATATTAAATAAACATGCGACACGAAACCGTCTACAAACTGAATTAAATTTCTTTATAATAAACTCTTTTTTGACAACTTACTGTTAATTTATAAAAAGACGTTGCTTAACAACTATATCATCTAGGGGAAAAACTGTAGAAACTATTAAGATTCAACACTACAGAGCCACGCGCCGTGGAAACACGCCTTTAATTCTATTACACGCAGAGCCATCTCGTGTCCTCCCCACCCAACTGTAAAAGCCTGTTGTGTATTTAAAATAAAGTTCATCACTCAGTTAAGACACACGTGTTTTCCTACATCGTAACAACGTGGATACATCAGTATGCATCGGCAGTGATACCGCGTAACAGGAGTGAAGAAGGTCGTTTGTCGTGCTATCTGGTTCGCGCAGGCACAACGATCCGTGCCAGGTAGGAATGTAATAAGAGGTAGGCGCCGGTGCAGTCGATATTTACCGTCGTAAAACCTAACCCTCCGCGGGGAATCGATAATGACGAACGCTGCACGTGCCGCGAGCACCGGGGCCGGCTCTTTCACGGGCTCGGGACCCGTGTTTCCACGGTGCAGCACGGCTCTCGCTGTTCTCGCCGCGCCGGATACCTCATTACTCCGGTTAATTTTGAGGGAATTAAGTCGTTGAAAGGGGAGAATCCGTTCCCCGGGACTCGCTTTTCCATTACCCCGAAAACTTCCCTTCGCGCGTTCTCGCCCCAGACGCCTCTGAATAAGGCTGGATGCGTCGTTTACGCGACAGCCTTCTGATATCTCGTTACACGGAAATCCTGCTGTCTCCGCGCTCGATGCGCCCCGAGTGTCTACGTTCAATCTGGCATTTCGAGTGCCAAGGACCTCGCGGATGGACGGTGGAAATAATTTCAGGTTCGCAGAACGCAATTCCGCGATGGAGTAATAACCAACGGCGGAGTGGACGCTGATATGGAGCGCTGATGGAGACAAGGACGTTAATGGATTTGCATTAAAGTTAGACGAACGCGATTCATGGGCAGAGGGGAAATATTCCTTGGGGAAGTATCAGAAATATGAAATTAGCCAGCGCTAGGTGCAGTTCTATTATACGAACTGTGACGGAGAAGTATTGTTCTTTCATTAGTTAGACACATTCCTTCTCCTTCATCAAGTTTAAGGCGATTCTCAGTCAGATCCACGCTGTGGTCCAGTTTAGTTTTCAGTTTCTTCGTTTCTCTTCTTTTTGTCAGCTTTTCAGTTTATTATTTATTCAGTTTTCATTTTAAAGGAGGGGGCAAGGGGCCCTGGCACCCCCAAAGAAAAAGGAAAAATCAGATGATTGTACCACGACTTAACCAATTAAAGAATTTTGTAAAAAGAAATGCAAAGTGGATTTTATTCTTTAAATAAATTTTTATAATCACCTAATGAATTTTATTGAATTTGGGTTAAAAATATTTTTCTTCATTCAACTCGGCGCCTCTCCAGATTAAATCCTGAGTGCGGCACTGGTCTGTAGAACCTCGCCTTTGCGCTATTTTTTTCCCCTGCTTTATTCCTAATTTTTGTATCTTTGTAAAATAAAGACAGTTAATAATAATAACATTAAACATAAGAAAAACGCGTTAAGAAACTGTGTTGACGGATTGATTGTTTAGAATAAGATAGAAAACATGCGAATGGCAAGCGGCCCAACGCCGTATTGCTAAAAAACAGGGACTCTGTTCCTGGAACATCTGGCCATGGAGTGGGAAAGGCAACGCTTTTTGGTAAGAGGACTGTGATGAACCACACGGCACTTACCCAGGAACTATCCTGGAGCGACCTTCTTTTACTACACTTAGTCGTTTCTAACATATCTATGTGATATCATGACTTTTCCGCGCGTAGGGAATTGCCTGGCAACTCTGGTAGCATCCTAGAGTCGGCGTTGGGGGAATCGATAACGCGGCTGGCCAATAACGCGGAGGATCCCCGTAGATCTTGGGTTCGAATCCCAACGCCCGAGGTTCTCTTTTTCTCCTACAATACAGGAAGGGATGTAAAATATCACATAATCCCAAACGCCGATACATCCACAGTATTCCACCTGCGATCGATCTCACCACCGACTCTCCGCGTTATCAGCGAGGGAAAAAAGGCCACCATCGAGCCGTGCTTGTTGACGCAGCCTCGCCAGGAAGTTCGTCGCGCGCACGAGCCGCCCTCGTCGAGGGAGCGTGCATTTCGAGTCGACCGAGCACGGACAACGACGGGGCCCCAGGTTCCTGGCCCGTTCGTTAGCATTCGTTAGCGCGCGCGGAAACGAGCCGGCGCGGCGGCGGGAGGGCGACGACTAGACGGAGAATCGCGAGCGTAACCCCGCCGACTGATTCCACCGATCATGAGCATCGAGACAAGGGCCCTTCTACCCACGATACGGGAAAGGAAATGGAAGCGTGCGCTCGCGGTCGCGCGAGCACGCTTTGTCACGTCCCAGGCTACGCGGCGCATCCTGCGCGGGGACAGCTCTAAATGCACGGCAGTATCCGTGGCCCGAGCGCGCGCGCCGCGCCGCTCACAATGCATCAAATTGCATCTGCCTTTGTAGCAGTCGTCACGCGCGTTGCGCGTCGCTTCGATTGTTCGATACAGGAAACAAACTGCGTTACCCCGTCACCTGCCGTTCCCTGCCACTGCCCTAACCCTCCTTCTCGTCCGCTAGTCCCCCCGATCAGCTCCCTTCAACGTCAGCCGCCTTTCCGGCCAATTTTCTGACCTTTTTTACGCATCGCGTGATCACACGTACTGGAACCCGTCAAACAACCGGCGCATGTTCGTTGGGGAAACACTCGAACCGCGCGAGGGACCTGGGGGAAGTTGAAACGACGAATTGAAGGAAATAATTACAGATATGGACGATTTGGGGGAGGGGGTCTTCTTGGGCTTCGGGGGGTTCTGGAATTTATCGAGCTGTTTGGGTTGGGGATGATGGAAATGACATGTGGAAGAAAGTAATAAGTGTTTTTGTCTACTTCGAGGGTTAAATAAAACGAAGTCTACGGTGTTCTGAACCCAAAATTGCAACTTTCTGGGGGAACATGAAAACCCACTGGAATGTTCTATTCGAGTTCTATCTCCGTTGGATGTCAATTCGGCTCCAATTGTAAATTCTGTTAGAGCTAGTCGACCACTGGAATTTTTTAAATATATTAAGAAAGTTACTAATATCAACTTGCAAGTAAACTGCCAATGAAATCGCTCATGTACAAATACTTATTTGAGTACGAAATTTATTTTTCTGTTTATATTTTTTTTAGATTTATGTTAACACACATTGTTTTGTTCGTAATAAGCTATCAAAGAAAATATTTGTTAACAATATTCTTCTTTTCTATAAACAGTTATTACGAAAAAACGAGGTGTGTAGATCCTTCTTTTACCCACTGTAAGTCTTGTCGTGTTCCTATCATTTTTGTATATTTCCATTAAAAACGCAATTAAGGGGTAACACCACTCTAGAGACAGAAAAAGAAGACCTAAATTTGACAATTTATTTTGTGAGTATGACAAACGGAATAGAATTTCTTTTCAGAGGGTTTATTTAACACATATTGAAGTAGGAAAAACAATTTTTTTTTATTGCCATTTTCATGCAAAATGGCGGCAACAGAGCCCGTCTTCGAAAAAAGCTTTTTTGAAAACGCCGCCACGGGAGGACGGATTTCTCGGCATGTATGAGTCCTGGAACCAAAAATATAAAAAAAATTATAATCTATGTACAATTGGCTTTGGAAGTACGTAGGGTTATTTTTTTTAATCAATTTTGGTGGAAGTGGTGCACTTTTTAAGAAATGAATCGATTCTTTGCCCTAAAAATGAGCATTAAATTGTTTATAAAAAAAAAAGTTTACATTCAATCAAAAAACGGCTACGGACTTCCAAAGCCAATTGTATATAGATTATAAATTTTTTTTATTTTTGGTTCCAGGACTCATACATGTCGAGAAATCCGTCCTCCCGTGGCGGCGTTTTCAAAAAAGCTTTTTTCGACGACGGGCTCTGTTGCCGCCATTTTGCATGAAAATGGCAATAAAAAAAAATTGTTTTTCGTACTTCAATATGTGTTAAATAAACCGTCTGAAAAGAAATTCTATTCCGTTTGTCATACTCACAAAATAAATTATCAAATTTAGGTCTTCTTTCTCTGCCTCTAGAGTGGTGTTACCCCTTAAGCAATCTCTATAAACCCACTTTCAGCCTACATGTAAATTCATCACATCGCTCACCGTCATTAAATATATCATGAAAATCTTTCCCATAGTACAAAGTACCTCTTCACACCTTTCACTTTAAAGAAATCACCAAGAAATATAAAAAATCATCACGTGCACCTTCTCCATCGAAATTCACCCTACTCCCCACAGTTCCGGAAATAATTATCGTCCCAGTCAGACCACTCTGTGCATTGCATCGTTCCAGTATAATCGCTCCACATCGAAACCACGAAACTCCCGCACTACCCTTGCCGCCATTTCACCTTGCTTTGGAAGGAACAGCAGAAAGACTGTTCACGTAAATAAACTTTACAGCGAGAGGCGAGTTTACAACGAACGATACGATCTCCAGGTGTAACGTCACGCTTTGTGCCAGTGACTTGCCCTTTATCGCCGCGGAAATATTTCCCCAGAACGGGCAATAACGACACCAACAAAGGTCGCGCGGGAAAGAATTCTTTCTTTGCGCCGAAAGTGCAGTGGGGGATTGCTCTGGCCGAAGGTAATCCGGGCACGCGCTTAGCAACTCAATTTATATGCGGCCTAGCGCATTTACATGAAAAGGGGCACGGGCGTCGCTGTCTGACGACAATAGATATTTACACCGAAACGCGTCGCGCTTTTTTGCCGCACTGTGGATGAAATATCGCGTCCACCGTTCCAGATTAATGTCCCCGAGACGACTTCATTCGGAGAGGCGGGGGTTATTTTCCAATATTCCGCCTGGGTGAAATATTTATCTAATAAGGAGTTGAAGGCTACGCTGTGGAGTACAAACTGGAGGCGTGTGTGTTAGACTCGGTGGACGTAATTAACAGGAAGCTGTATTTTGGGTACAGCATGCGGAAGCACTCGTGGGATATGGACTTGGAGTGGAATATGCCTAATATTAATTGGAACCGACTGCTGGATAGTAGCTCGATATAAATTCCTAATTTACTACTCGCACAAGGAACCACCTTTTTTTGACTTGTACCAGAATTATTCGACCTTCTTACATAAAATCACTCGTGCTTTTTATTCTTTTAATTCAAAATCGCTTGCGTTGGATTCGTTAAGGTTACCTTCTTTCTACAGATTGCTGCTGAAAGAACAAAGAACAAAGTATCACCCAAAACAGTGACAACACCTGTTACGCACACTTTCACGTCTTGAAAATGTAAAATTTTTTTTAGATCAACCAGGTCGAAGCTAGAGTAGTCACCGCAAGGTGTATAAAAAAAAGCGCTGCCAGGAGGTCGCTCATAATTCCTTTATTTATTTACATATTGCATTGCAAAAACTACTCCAAGAATTTTAAAATATATCCCACCTACGAATACACAACCGTTTATTTAAAAAAGTCCTCAAGTTTTTCCAAAAAAAATCCCGAAAGTACATGTGTTCTCAGACCTCACAGGTATGACCCCTTAAGATGTGACCCCACGGAGCAGTGATTCCCAACCTGTGGGTCGCGTGTGTTTTCTTGGGGGTCGCCACAATTTTAGTGTTTTCTTTAATATTACTAAGTTAGAATTATATTCTGAAATATCTATTTTTAATCTGTTTTCTTTACCTTATTAAATTTATTTAGACGAAAAAAAAGGTTGAGAAATACTGCCTTGTGGTAAATGCGGCCCTGCCTTCTACCAACGCTTCTCATTTTGTTATTCGCAACTCAGCAACCGTTCCTACCATGTGTCTGGAATGCAACAGACGAAGTTCCTTCGCAAGTTATCAAGGGTCTACTGTAGCGCAGCCGGCAATAAACATAGAGGGCGCTGCAAGTGGCAGACTACACAAAGAAGGTCAACGAGCCGATCGGCCTTACGTCCCGCAGGTGTGCCAACCCCGCGATAAAAGTTCCCAAATGATCGTTACTTTAAAGACACCCCTCGTACATTACACAATTTTCCTGCCCATTCTTCTCCAGAGCGAAATCAAGGGTAGGCAAGCGTTATTAGAAGGCAGGAATCGATGGGATCACGACGAGTCGTCGAGGTATCGAGTTATCGACGAGGCACGCGTTCCCCGTTCGATTCTCACCCCGTTTTCGCCACTCCTCTTGAGCGCGACGCCAGAATCCGCGCGTTCCGCTAGAGATACCCGCCAACGACTCGACAAAGCGGAAACACGCGATACGGCCTCCCTCCTTTTTTACTCCTCTCGTTTCCACTTTTCTTCCTTCTTTTTTTTTTTGGTTACTGTGTTGCTCCCAGCGTCGCGGGTAATCGGTGGTATGTACCGCTTCAACGCGAGTGGAACGTATCGTAAAAATATATGGGCCGATAAAAGCGCGACGACGCTCGCGTTAAGCGCGACTTTACACGGAATTAAATCGGCAACGAGCCTCTTCGACACGCCGCGCTATCGCGTCGATCGCTGGCGTCCCGTGGCGCGGCGACGTGCAAACGGAGAAACGAAGGGGAAAGCTGGAAGGGTTAGTTTGGGAGGAGCGTAAGGTGGTTGCGCCGGTTAAGTTTATCGTCTCGAGTTTTTCCTTTACAAGTAAGCCAGTTATTGCGCCGCGCGGGGATACAGTAACCTGAGATCCACTCGAGTGCTGTGCAAAGTGATATACTTGACGCTGGAAGCCAGCAAATGTGTTCTTCGTCATCTTAATAAGGTGAAATTAGTGCTGCAGCTATTTGGTCGGACTTGTACAAAGAGCCTTAAACTCGAGATGAATATGGCTGGGTCCATTTTGACCCACGCTCTTAGGAGGCTCACCGAACTTTTCAGGTTATGTTCACTGACTTAAGTCGGCTGTTGCTCGTATTAAAGGTCTGTTTCCACGTGACAGTAAATTGCAGCGTCTCGTGTTAATAGTTACTAGAGTATCCTAGAGTTTTTCCCCTATACTGTATGTTCCTAAACAGCGTTACTCTTTTTATAAAATAGTAATTGGTAGGCAAGGAAGGATTAATTAAAAAGGAAGTGTATTTATTAGTTTGTACACGGTTTCATATCAATTCTTTATTTAATAAATTATGTTAATGTGAAGTATGATAATTGAACTTACTCTAACTAAATAAATATTAAGAATTTACACTATGGTGACACTTGACTTGAAATATTCATTCATGTTTCTTTCAAATTTCAAGCGAAGTAAAGTCTTTCAACTTTTACTTGCCCTGAAATACGGCTTGAATAGCGAGGTTGAAGTCACTTCAAGTAAGCTGACTGCCTATTGTTTTAGATAAGTGAGGTTATAATCACAAAACAATGACTAAGAATAGCTGGAGTAATGAGAAAGATTTCTAAATTCTTAGAAATCTATGAGAAATGTGATATTTTATGAAAAAAGGAAGGAAACCACCTCTCCTGATCCCACTTTAGATATCTACTCGCTTCAAGTAATCTTAAAAGTAACTTGAAGGCAACTGACACTTCTGAACACAAACTTGGCTAATGAGAACGAGGCTTTAGAGCCGATAAGCGATCGGCTTGCCTCGAAGCAATGTTTTTTCTGTTTTGCACTGACCTAATACATTTAGTTTTACAAAACAATCTCTGAAATTCGAAGTACCGATCATTATGGGAAAGGAATCACGTTTCTAAACGATTGAAGAAGAAATAAAGGTGACCACTGGATCTAAAATAACCGAGACATGCCTGACGCTCAGTCGCCAAGAGTTTTCCGAGAAACGAAAACACAATTAGGCCAAGAATGACACGAGGGCCACCGCGCGGTTAAAGAAATGGAAACTCGATTGGGTCAAAGATGACCCGAGGGACGTATTAATGCGAAAGTACTAATGTCCACATAGTATACCGAATAAATTCTCTGGGGTACATACTCGAGGGAAGACACTCAGGGCGGACAGGCTTTGCTTCCTGCTGCTTTTACGACATCGCTATATCTTTGCAAGGCGTAGCACTTCCCCTACTTTCAACATACGAAAAGGATGAAATATTTTCTGTGAGAGTTGCGTGGTTTCCAGATGGACATTCTAGGGAGACGATATTTCTCCTATTCCTCCGCGAAATGGTCAAGCTCGCTCTGGTAGCTTAATTTTTCAATCAACCTGTATTCCTTCCGCCAAACACAATAACTGCATACAGGACGTACAAGAAGAAATGGTCACTCTCATTTTTTAATAAACTTTAACCACTTCTTGCCTCGAAACGTTGCGTTTGCGGCACATGGTTCCTTTTGAACTTTTTTTCTTCAATTTGAACAGAGCACATTATTATAAAAAAATTTAACACTAATTTGCAATTTATTATGCGGCAAGTTTTTTCACCCCTCAAAGCAGGGGCCATTACTTTTTATACCCCGTTATAGTAAACATTACAATATTCCATGGTTGTCAGTAGTGAAATAATTAATACAACGAGTTCCATTTACGGTGTCCAGCGTGAACATTATCAGAGGACTAATTCCTCCCTAACACCCCCACCTAGAATTACTCTTTTCGTAGCAATTTCCCTCGCGAAACCGCACTACTTTCGCGCAGAAGCTTTTCTGAAACCACCAATAGCTCAGGAAATATGTCAAGTGACAAAGTTATGTGAAAGAGCCTGTACGCGCGCGCGCGTGTACCCATAAGCATCGTCCCCGAAAAGTCAGAGCCATAGGACGCGGTCGATAACCCGTTTCGACTTTTATGACAAATCCGCCCGTTGTCGTTCTCGTTTATTTGCCCATCCCCCGGCGTCGTCTTGCCATCCCTCTTTTTTTCAAACTTTCGAGACGCCGAAACTTCGCAGACGCGGAACGGATACGTTTCGAAAGGCACGCAAACAGAGTTGGACGGTTTATCCGATTCCCGATTATCGATGTTCATCAGACAGATGGGGTGGGGGGAGCATTCTCCTCTGGGTAACCTTTTCATTTTATTCGAGCAAGGAGCCCTCGCCCATTACCAACTCAAACCGAAGTCCTTTTAAACGGTTTTCAGAGCAAGAACCTTGGAGAATGTGGACTATAAGAAAAAGAAGATTCCACGATGAATCGAAGATGAAAAGAAGAATCTTACGGACTTGGTAGGTTGGAGATTTGAATTTCGCGGTATGGTGTTGTGAAGCAAACGACATTTAGGGTTTTTGTCGTGTGATTACGAGAGTAAGGCGTAGCTTTACAGGGTGTTTCACTTAAAATTTCGTAAAAATGTTTTGTATCAAAGTTGCGAAGTTTTGTGGAGACTGACTTATAGTAGTAATAGATTTATTCTGTTGGGAGGGTTTTATGAAATGAAACTCTGGGTTTTTTTTAAACTTTTTAGAGGACCCTTAGTGATGATGAAGGACTTATTATTGTTGGTCATTGAAATCGTCTTTAAAGTGGCTATTAGGTGATAAATAAAATATAGCATTTAATTAAAAAAAAAAAAAAAGTTGACCTTCGTATCTCGTTCATCCTTTTTAATCTTATTAATCCCAAAATTTGTATGCAATTTTAAATGTACCAGAAATATTTCAGGCGATAAAGGTAGGCGAAACACCCTGTATATTTGATTGTCAGAAATGGCACAAGCTCAACTCCTTAACTAATAACAGCTTAGTCGCAGTTATAGTGGGCTAGTGACACATGTGGCGCCAATTATAATAAATTCCCTACACTGGGACGGACGTCGATACGTTCTTCAATTAAAAAAATAAAAAACATTAAAAAACAACACTCTCGAGCAATCGTTATTTATTTATATATATCATTTCATTCAAGTTCATTCCAAAGGTTGCAATCTTTAGAAAAATCGTAAGAAAATCGTTTAGAAAAAGGAGTTTACACTTTGTCTTCAGAGTAGATAATACTTTGCATTCACAATTTTAATGAGAATCCACTGATCGCGCAATATTTCCTGTAGTTTCCCACTAATAATTATCACAGACGTTCACTGACACTGCTTGGTTCAAAAATATAGTTTCATTGCGTGATCTGTAAATCCCCTTCAGCTAGCGATGTTGAAATATTAAAAAAGATCAGAAGTTTAGGAAATTCGTTGGGAATATCAATTACGCACCATGTGAAACGACCTTTAATTGCACGTTACTGTAATAGAAGAAGCAGTATCTCACAGCATGTGTGCATTAGGTTTCGAGAATGATTCTCAGTTTGTTCAGGATATTCCGCGTAAATGGGGTAGTCGAGGAAATCTCACCCGAAACGCAGTAGGAGATACTTTTATGAAGTGAATTGTTCCAAGATGGAGAATCTTTAAAAACAGTTGAGAAGTGCTTGGTCTGTTGAACTAACAGCAGATCAGAGAAAGACCAAGAAAAAAGCAAAGTTCAGAGATGAACCAGGTATAAAATCATCACACGACACTTCATTATACAATGTATTAAATATATATATATAATTAAACCACGAAAAAAATCCTCATTTTTATTAAAAAATATTCTCATTTTTAATAGCACCATGCTTAACTAAACGCTAGTGTGCGAAAAGCGTTCACGTTCTTCAAAACTCCCACGCCCGTCAGATTCAATTGTGTTGGCGATTATAAAAGTGGTCTATGTCATTTTTTTCATTTTACGGTATTTAGATTTCAAAATAAGAGATCAATTTTAACTTTTTCAGATTTTTGACTTACAGTCTTTGAAGATTTGCAGAAAAGAGAAAAATATTTGGCACTTATTTTTTGTTATCGACAATCGTCCACGTTGAAGGGTAGAAAAAAGCCCCTAAAGTTGGGGATCGAAAACATATTATCTGAAAGATTCGTTATTAAAAAACTCACACTTTAAAAAACAGCCCTACGCCTAATAGATCTTGAGATATTCCAGAAAATATGTTTTCGTCCCCCAACTTTAGTGGCTCTTTTCACCCCTTCAACATTGATGATTGCCGATAACAGAAAATACGTGTCAAATATTTTTCACTATTTTGCAAATCTGTAGAGTCTCATCAAAATCGGCATGTGCGGGTTCGATATGTTCCCTTGTAAGTTACTTTTTTCATTTCGCGATATTTAGACAACATTGTTTATATAATCGATGTAATACAGAGAAAGACATAAATTTAATTTTTTTAGATTTTTCACTTACAATTAAACCACTTTCACAATCACCAGCATAATATTAACAACAATATCCCACCATTTCGCCTTATTTTCTCAAGGAACCCCCTTCCCTATCACATCACAAACCTGCCCACTCCTTTGATCCAAACGTCACTCCAACGTCATTCCCACCCAAGTGTCTCCAAGCACCACGACTTTTCTCAACAATCAAAAAAGAAATTCGAGTCACAACCGAGCTTAACCACATTTCCCCACGAAACCCTTCAGCAACACGCGACTAGTGCCTTGGATACCAGCACTGCTTTAAAAGAAGGCAAAAGCAGTCCGAAATCGTGTGAACACAAAGTGTGTGTACGGACAAAGGTGTCCCCCGCCAAGGGGCCCTAAATTGAACGTTCAATCTAGTTTCGGAGGGACGCCTTCTTCCACGAATCGTGGAAAAAAAGGGAGAAAGAAGAACAGACACGACCCCGAGGTAAATGTCACGTTCCTGGGGAGAGTGGAGACTCCCGTGCGTGGACAGGGCCGGGGGAAAAAAGAGGACGTCGCCTGGAGAACGTGTGTTTGGCCGAGTGGAGCGGGCGTAATCGAGAGCGTCGGTGGCGAGGCCAGGGTTCGCCACGTTTACGTGCCCGACCATCGGGATTCTCTTCCCCTTCGCCTGATCGCTCGGTAAGGATCCAGCCGTCAACGTAGCTGGGCCATTAATTTCGTTTAATCGACTAACCTTCTGGTTCTGCGCCGGGGGATTCGAGCCCTTCGTTCGCGACTCGTCGATGATTCCCGCACCAACGAAATACCCTAGAGTCCACAGAGGCAGATTCCACGAAAATCTACTTACAGTTCACGTTTCGCAACTCTTTTCGTATTTGTGCGAAGTGGAACTAGTGGCAAGCCACTATTCAAAAGTAGAGGAATACTAATTTATATACCTATATAAAATCTAAATTCCGCTGACTGACTGATTCACTCACTCACTGACTCATCACAATTTCTCTGGAACCACTGATCCAAGGACCATGACATTTGGTAGGTAGGGTCCTCTTAGCCCCTAAGTGCTCGCTAAAAAATCTTTGTAAAAATTCCGTCTCAACCGAAAAAAGATATATGACCCGGGAAACGCCGGGAACTTTAAGCTAGTAAATAATAGGTTTCCTCGTGAATTTGGATTCAGTTTGATGTGGAGGATCATTTGAGAGAAGTCTAGAATCTCTACGCTGGGAATTGGTCTAGCTTGAGATCTAACGCTAGAGAAGTCAAATGGAATGTAGTCTAGTTCCTTGATTCTATTTTAATTAGGCGGAAGAAGAATCTTCGAGCACCCGACGCCAGGACTGAAGGGTGAAATGAGGGTCGCGATTTGGCTGAGGTCAAGCTTGGGTTAAGTTCGATGATCCCATGTGAAATCGTGCAAAAATGGTCGTAGGGAATCTTGGCAGGAAATGTGCGATTGTAATGCGAGGAATTAATCGAACTTTCCATTTGCTGTTCGCTGAAGTTGCGATGCAAAAGTTAAATGCAGAATTGGAGTATTTTCCAATTGAAAAGCTGTCGAGTTGTTGACAATTCGTCTCACTTGGCAGTTCGCGTAAAATCAGTGAAATGGAATTGTTTCTGTTATTTGGTAAAGCAGAAATCACGAGTAATGCAAATAACGAAATTTTACTGATATAATTAATCAGTAAAATAGATTGGGGGTTTGCGAAACAGGAAGTTTCTTTTTAAAACCCGCTACTGTAATCAACACCTTTCAATATCAAAACATATTCCCTACATTCAGTCCCACTAGTTATCCATCATTCACAGTGCCAAACTTTTCCCTTCCCTAGCGCAAGCTTCCCCCGCGAGTAATGCCTGGTACACGTAAACCCACCCCAGAACAACCAACAAAACCTACAAATCATCCTCCACGTACCCCAGAATTGATTAAAATTACTCACCAAAAGCGCTCGGCGATTAACCATCACACAGGGACCGTTTCTCCTAGTTCCCCTATCATCCGAACACTCCTATCCACGTTCCGCCTCACTTACATCGCTAAAGCGACGTCCGAAGTCCTTCGGAGTACAATTCACCACTGGAGTATCTACCCCCAAGTCACTTCCCAACCCCACGTAACTCGCGCGAAGACTGGAGAACGATCCGACGCGAGAGTCGGACTACATAATACCTAGCGTCGCGTAGAAGGAAGCAATAGGGTCCACGGTGAGGATCCAGCGGGCCAGCGACCCCTAAGTTGATCCACTTACCTCGGTGATCGCCGCGGCTCCCTCATGGCTAGGTCCAGATCGGGGTGCAGCGGTATCCTTGCGAGGGTGTCCCCTTTTCAGGGTGCACGCAGTGACGTAAGCATCCGTCCCGGTAAGGGAAGCACACAGGAGCGGTGGTCACGAAGGAAACTCTGGATCCTCGGTGTTTCACGTAACGACACTAGTTTCAACCGTCACAGGGAGGCGCGAGCCTCGGGCACACGAACGCGGGGCGATCCAAGGGCGGGCGAGTTCGTCGCTGGATCTCGCGCGGGCTCTTCGATCGGAGACCAGGATCAAGAGGGGCGAAGAATTAAAATAGGGTGGTGAGGAAGCGTAGGCGAGAAAAACCGCACGGGTCACGGGAACAGAAGCGCGGCGATGGTACGCGAGGTAAAAGAGCTCGCGGCGGCGAAAAGAAGTCCACGATCGGACGACGGGAATCCCGAGCTCAACGTCCGCGTAGCGACTGGCGCCCGACACCTCCACCCTTCCGACAACACCCCGACCACCAGCGAGAGCGCGCGACAGAGAGAGACGGACTGACCGCGCCGCGCGGAGCGATTGAGAGAGCTGCCACTGGCGGCGCTAGCGGCAGAGGGTGGGGATTGGCTGGCTGGTTGGCAGGAGAGCCACCCTACTGTGACTAGGCTGTAGGAGAGATCTAGGGGGCGAAGGGAGGGAAACCGCCACAGTCTCACCCCCTAGCATACTCACCCCCGTGTGCGCTCCCCGACCCCCCCCCCTCTCCCTCTCTCTCTCTACATTCTGTTTCAGACGCGCGAGCTCGCTGGCGACCGCTTTGTTTCTTACCTTTTTCTCTGGTTTTCTTTATTAGCGTAAGAGAATCGATAGAAATTGAATTTAACAGGAACCGGTAGGGCGGTGACAATGGCATTACATAATTAGGAGCGCATCGATTTAACGAAACGCGTACCCCTCGTCGGGTTTTTTGTTTTCTTTTATTCTCCGCGGCTAATTGATGTTTGACGTGTTTTTGTTGGCAACGGGATCGGCGTTATGTATAGTAACCACGATGGAAAAATAATAACGGTGCGGGTAACTGTAACGAGAGAGCAACGCGATGGAAATCGAAGGCTTTTTATTTTTCACGTGTACGATCCAATAGTGGAATAAAAATTACAGTGTTTTCGATTTGACGAAATCTTCAGTGTCTGTTGTACTTTCTGTTGTTTTTTTTTCTATCCTGTTGCGTGGAACTGTAGCCTCGGTATGAAACAACGTCACGCCTCTTATTTGTACCACAGTAGAAACTCAGAACTGATAAAGAGGTGTGCTGTTGCCAGCCTATCGCAGACGCCTGAGTCTATTGTATACTGAATCTGAAAGGTAACTGATATTCTGTATCATTTACGCAGAATTTTATATAATGCAGCAAATTGACGGTGGATGCGTAACCGACGCAGTTACACAGTTACTTTCATGTCGATTTAACGAAATTCCGCCTTTCAGACCGTGGTAAATGCGTTCTCCCATCCCAGACTCCCCTGCGCTCGCGTGGGACTCGCTCCCCCTTCGTGAGCACGTCGCACGGTGGCCAGCGTCTTCGCGGAGTGGGCGCGCGCCTGCGCGCGGTCCTAGATTTCGTCTCGCCTCCTGATTTTTCGTAATAAAAACGTTTGTCTTGGCGTGTCGCTGAGCTCACACATCCTCTCAGCGCGCATCGCGAGCTGCACATGCTCTTTCTTTCCTCCTGCACCCCTTCGATCTGTTTTTGTTACTATTGTCCACGCTGGTGCTCCGACGCTGGTCTGTGATCGTGAAGTGATTGTCAAATGGTAAAACCATAAAATTATAAAATTATAAAATTGTGAAATTGTACAATTGTAAAATTGTGAAATTGTGAAATTGTGAAATTGTGAAATTGTGAAATTGTGAAATTGTGAAATTGTGAAATTGTGAAATTGTGAAATTGTGAAATTGTGAAATTGTGAAATTGTGAAATTGTGAAATTGTGAAATTGTGAAATTGTGAAATTGTGAAATTGTGAAATTGTAAAATTGTAAAATTGTAAAATTTGTAAAATTGTAAAATTGTAAAATTGTGAAATTGTGAATTTGTGAATTTGTGAAATTGTGAATTTGTGAATTTGTGAATTTGTGAATTTGTGAATTTTGAATTTGTAAAATGTCCGCATAAATGCGTTGCACCGCATGACGAATCGAATTGCTAACGATTAAGTTTTTAAACCGTGAAACATTTTTTAATTTTGATGCATTTCATCGAAGTAACTTTCATCTGTATTTTTATTTTTTACTATTCGATGCATACCCAAATGGAAATCGTAGAAATAAAGTATCGTGAAATGAGATATACTGAATATGGCACAGATATTTATGGAAACTTGATTACTGCTGTATCAGACTCCTGCTCCCTAAAGCGATCGTCTTTAAAATTTCAACCCGCTCATATGGGTTCTACCAACCCTTTCCTTTCAAAGCTTAAAATACTTAAAACAATGCGCACTATATTAACGTTCATACGACGAAAGATCTACCCCCTTTTCACTTATACAGCAAAACACTGCGAAGGCTAGAGTGAACTGAACTCGCTACAGGATGTAGCAGAATGTTTTAAGGATCTTTGGAGCCAGTGGCGCGCTGGTGACAGGGCAGAGAAAGCTCGAAGAAAATCTAACAACGCGCCGAGTTCGAATGGCCCAGGGAAAGTTTTGAATCTGATTAGAGATGTTTCCGTTCAGCCAGCAGAAGCCAAGGGACACGGTGCTTCGTGATGCATTATAGAGCGCCCCGCGCCAGAACTATTAATTAAGACGAAACTGTAACATAAATTACATCGCGTTAGGAAGAAGGAACAACTTGATCGCGATAAAGTTCGTTAAGGGCGGCTGGTAAGGCTTTAATGGCAACTTCTATCTGCCCTGAAAGTCCCGATAAGATTCCTCGCCGGCGGAAGACGCGCCACGTGGCGAGCCTTTGCCGACCATATTTCAACCCCATCGCACGGACTGGCTTCGACCCCTGTCTCTCCCTTGACCCCCGGCCCTTCTCTTCCCTCTCTATCGTCATTGTGGTATAAAGCACGAAAAAAAGGGTGGAGAGACTTCTCTCTGAAGCAGTCCTCAAGAAAACGGTGTTTGGAGCGGAATGCTAAACGCCAATGGCACCTGCGAGACCGCGTTTCATAAAAGATTGCCGCGTTACATAGCCCTCCCTCGATGCCAGAAGAAAACGCGCGT
Organism: Andrena bucephala; assembly: GCA_947577245.1. Lineage (NCBI taxonomy): Eukaryota > Metazoa > Arthropoda > Insecta > Hymenoptera > Andrenidae > Andrena > Andrena bucephala. The sequence goes on along the minus strand of OX387717.1, from coordinate 1,975,860 downwards.
TTCCTTGTGCTTGCAAGACTAAACAGGGCCATTTGGAGAATTGGCACTTTGATCTCCGTGCTTTGGTCACTTTCAGCCACCCTTGAGAGATGCTTCTACCTCGCCACGTGCGAATTACCTTTTCAGACTTTATTTATTAATTTATAGACTGTGAGATTTAGCAAGCTTACGTCGAGGTATACCATTTTGGATAGTTTAAGAATTCTGATTAAGGGTTTCAAATGGCCATGACTACAATGGGAATAATAAAGGGCCTTTGCGCTATTTTTTCCTTGCTCTATCTTTATTCCCTCTTTTTGTATTTCTGTGCAATAAAGAGGCTTAATAATAATAATAATAATCCGATAGCAGGAATTAGGAGAAACGTATAACTGATTCGTTCATTTACTGTAGTTCCTTCCACCCTCCTGATAATATTACCCAAGGGGATTTACGCGCCCCATTAAACCAAAAGTTTCCAAACTTTTCCCCGAAACGATCGGAGAAGAATCCAGTCGGTGTTCACCGGATGAAAAAGGGTTTAAGCGAGACCGAAGCGGTGATAAGTCGCTTAATTAACCTCCCCGCTCGCGTGTTTGTTGTGCTCGGTCGCGTGATCTTCCAAAGAGGGGAAAACAAGCCCCCTTCTTACATCCTCCCGCATATTTTGCCACGGAGGAAGTGCAGCTCGCCCCGCAAACGTAATTAAATTCTTAACGAGGCAGAAAAATTGCTCGCGAAAATTCTGACTGATCACGTGGGCAATTCGGGATCTCATTATGGCTTGCTACGTGAAAAGGAGCAGGGCACACCGGCGGAAGGGTATTTACGTGTTCGACCTCGGGGAGAAAGGAAAACTCAAGGCACACGGTCTTATTGGCCCTTTGCGTTCAAATGAATTATTGCGCGCATGCACGTGAAATTGCATTTCAGTAGTAGGAACGGGTCGAGATTGAAAAGCTGAGCCGAAGAACTTCGAACTTTCGGTCGAACGTAATATCGACCCTGAGGCGGTCGACCTCGAACTTCGAAATGAGGGGAAAAAGTGAAGCGATAAACTTCCGTGCTCTATTTGTATTAGAATGCGTGATGCCTTCTCTGGGGAGCAATGAGAGATTGAAATTGGACACATTGTTTTAGTTGATTTAAAAGGGTGCGCCATCTTGTCAAGGGGCGCAGGATGACGGACGGAAAAGCAGGGGAAAGTTTTCGACTGAAGAAAACACATTTGCTGTGAGGGTCCATTCTATTTTGCCGGTCGAACAAGGGGGCCATTTTCATGACTTTTTTCAGGAACTACTGTAGGGATTTTCATGTTTTTTTTTTAATATTTAGTATTCCTTGCTGTATAGGATTGTATTTTTCATATTTCCAAAATATAATTACAAATGTGTGGATTTAAGTCGCAAGGTTTGTGCCTCACTAGAAACACTATTCGGTTGATGATGGAATCGCGCAGATTTTTTTATTTAGATCGAAAGTATATGTCACCACGGTCACAAAAATGTAAATTAAAGATGCTCCCAAAAGCTGGTCTGACCTTGAAAAATCAACAAACGTGGAACAGGGGAAAGAAGAAAAATGAGGGAATGCGAATAACAACACCGTTTGATGAAATTTAATTATCTCTATTATATGAAAATACATTATATTAAATGAATGATAATAGATTAATGATAAATAACAATTAGAACAAAATTAATGATAATACTATTGAAACCATAACAGTGGGTAATTAACCATTACATTTATGATAATCTTGTAGACAAGAAGGTTTAAAATAGTGATTGAAGCAATAATAATTTTCACAATGACTGCAACGAGCGAACACTGTTTCTGACAGATCACACATATACTGCGCGTCACGTTTTTTTGTCGAATATATGATTATGTATACATTAATTGAAAAATAAATGCCCAGAAAATTTTCTTAAAAATCATGTAAGAAGTAAATAAGACGAAGAAAACAATTTGAATATGTGGAATTTACATACAACTTTAGAAAACATAACGAGGGCTAATTTATTGCGACACATTTTTTTGACGAGAAAGTTTGTCGCTTTGAATAGTCACTTGTTTAGTCAAATTCTTAAATTTGAAACAATACGCTACTTCTTCTTCTTAATAATAACTGGCTCGTTGCAGTCATTGTGAAAATTATTATTGCTTCAATCACTTTGTTAAACCTTCTTGTCGACAACATAATCATAAATGTAATGGTTAATTACCCACTGTTTATTATCATTAATTTTTTTCTAATTGTTATCTATCATTAATCTATTATCATTCATTTAATATAATGTATTTTCATATAATAGAGATAATTAAATTTCAACAGATGGTGTTGTCATTCTCTTTCCCTCATTTTTCTTCTTTCCTCTGTTCCACCTTTATTGATTTTTCAAGGTCAGACCAGCTTTTGGGAGCATCTTTAATTTACATTTTTGTGACCGTGGTGACATATACTTTTAATCTATATAAAAAAATCTGCACGATTCCATCATCAACCGAATAGTGTCCCTAGTCAGTGAGAACACTGTGGACGTCCTCTTCGGCGTCAAAGTGGATCTAAAATGATAAGAATAGAATGATTGTGTTCTATAGGGGTGTACGTATAAAGTGGAGTAGAATTATTGATTTATCAACAGCGATTACAAAATGTAAAGCGACCTTGTAAGGAAAAAATTCTGGATTTTCTACCTAAAAAAATTGCTTCCAGGAGAGTGGCTGCTATTCCTTCATTTCTTAATATTTTTCTATAACAAAATTACCGAGAGTTGTTGAATATATGTACTTTTAAAATATGGAAACAATTGTAAAAAAATATACGTTAGATCTTCCACAAAAATTCCCGAAAATTACGTTCTTCTTCGTCTGCCAATTAGGCATGACCCCTTAAGCGAGCAACCCCAATTAACTAACACAAACTCGTATGAAAATTTGTGAGTGTTTTTTCGGAAATTAAGCAGAGGAGCTACTTCAAATTTTGAAGGTATCTTTTTATACTCACGAACAAAAGAAAAAACCGTTAGTTAGCAAGAAGAAATATTAATTCTAAGAATTATTTATAGAATTTTCAGGGTCTCCGTTTCGAAAGTTGCTGTGCAAAATCAAAAATGATTTGTTTTTTGGGAAATTGCGCAGGTAATGAACCCCGAATCAAATTTCAAATTATTGAAAAAAATACAGCTTAATTTATACACAAAAAGGTGTATAAATTAAGGTCCTTCTTTTTAAATATAAGATTTTTTCTGTGAAAAAAATTCACAAAAATAATGTAACCCCTCAAAGAAAAATATTCTTCTACGTAAGATTGTTTATTTTCGAAAACCAAGTGTCATTAAAGACTCTTTCCTCAAATTTTTAAGGAACCCCTGTCATACACAGTAGTTCACCATTTGTTGGCACATAAATCGTTTCGAATGGTGGCAGGATTAAAGGGGGATCCGAAATGTTTCTCAAGTTTACAAAAACCCATTAACCGCGTCTTTAACGTCTAGCGTTACGCGGGTAGGAATTGTGTTCGATAATCGTTTCGCATGCACATAGAAAAGAAGCTCGTTTCATTAGAGTTAATGAGGCCCGCTTCCGTTGCAGCTGGGTCAGGAGAACTCTTGGAGCATTACAGAAGTTCCGGAGCCGTTTTCGCCAGTCTAATTTTCGAACTTGTTTATCCCATGACTCTCAACGTTGATACGTCTCTCGGAGTGCCCTCTGTCGCCTTTATTTCCATTGAAAATTACAGCGAAGGTGCGCATGAGGCAGCGGTGCTTAGAATTAAATAGAACTCGATTCCCTTGCAAGCCAAACTCACCAGCAGCTCCGATCGATTATCGCTTCTCCAAACGCGTGGAATCATTCCGTGGCTGCAAGTGCTTTGGAACTCAAATAAAGTCTCGCTCGCCAAGAAGTTTCTCCCAGCCCCCAAAAAAAGAGCAATAGAAACGGATAAGAAAAGGACAAAAAATGGCACAGGTGCAATCGTAATTCGTAGGCGAAAGCCAAGATTGAAACGGTGGGGGGCTAATTCCGTATAAAAAATATTGCTCGCCAAGAAATATGCAGGCTCGCTACGGTCCCCGATCTAGGAGAACTTTTCTAACGACCCAATAAAAAGCGTGATCACGGGCGCGGAACGGCTTCAACAATGGGGATCCGTTTAAAATAAAAAAATATTAATTCCACGGGGGTGTGGCCAACACGCGAGTGGATTACAAATAAGCAGGGGACCAGGACAACGAAGCAAGGGTACGGTTTAGGTGAATATGCTGTGGATACAGACTTTCTCGATCCTTTTTATATTTATCCTCCGCTCGTGCCGGCCGCTACGAGCACGCTGGATCATCCTCCTCCTCGTCGAACGCTAGTTTCACGCGGATTAAAACGAAAGACGAGGCTCGAGGTTCAATTTTGCACGCTTAATAAGGTGAATGTCGCTGCTCGATATCGACGTCCCTTTTAGGTACCATTTGCCTTCATCTTTCCATTAAAAATGAATGGATGGTGAATAAGGGAAAGAATTAAACCGAAAGAGTACCTAGTGAGTTGGAATTAAGAGTTGGAATGCTGAGGTACAGTGTAGATACGCTGAGGAATGTTGAGGTCCCTAATGCGCATGCGCAAGCAGAAGACTGAAAAGGAGGCGGAGCCTTCGAACCCTTCCACTACGCAGCGCCAATTCTGTGGTGGTGACTGTGACCAGAGTTGGGTACTACTCGAGTAAAATTTAATTCGAATAATCTTCAAATAAAAATTTCGCGTAGAATGAAGTTACTCGAGAATAACGAAACAAATTTTAGTTCTCCGAATAACAAATAAAAATTTATTGGAATTAAAAATTTTTTGGTAATCTCAAATAACTGTTTTGGGGAACCCGGCCCCGCATATTAAAGGCCCCGCGGTCCATAAAAAACTATGCGTAAATTTTGAGAGGCCCTCTGCATATGTATTTATCACTATAAAATTTAAAAGTACATATAAATGCGTTTTTGTAACCCGTTCCGCAAACATTCACGCCGGGCCTGCCCCTTATTAATTTTTGCTACCACTACTGCTTGATATATCTATAGGAACTTAACTTATTAAATACTTACGAAGCCACATAATTTTGAAGACTGAAGATGTCAATATTCTCAGGTAATACATATTTCATATAAATTCTGTTTTTTTGATGGATTGTTTTCTGACACTTTCGACTGAACTTTTCTAAATAAGTGTTGGCGTGTTGATTTTTAAAGAGCATTAAATCGAGCTGACAACGAAATATTCCGTTTAAATCCGTTTCGCAGGTGACGTTCGCTGTTCGTTGCGAAAACGAAGCAAATTGGTGAAACTGTTTGCTTCGTTTGTAACGTCGGCAGGAGCTTGAGCACACCTCGTCAGAGTTAACGTGTCACGTCAAACGAATAATAATAATAAAACGCCTTTATCACGAGTATATACAGTCTGAGTCAACACACATGCAGTCCTACCTTCTCTATTTTTTTTAATTTCAAATTAGGTAGATGCAGTAAGATATTAGGATGTCCACTTGTCATAGGATGTTGAGCATCACTAGGGAACCGCATCCTGTCCACCTGTCAATACGGTAACCCAGATTTTATTCACATCCACTGCCACGCACCCAATTATATAATAATTCCGTATACTCGGCGTATAATGCGTAAATAATGTGTTTTAAACGACATCACTCATAAACCCGCAGCGCCGGACTATGTGGCCTAAGCCAATATCTCGCATGGCTTCCCAGCAGGAAACAATGCAACGTTGTTCCACCACTTCCCTCATCAAAACACGATCAGGTACAAACAAAATATCAATTAAATTAATATCAATCATAATACCATTCCCCGATGCATCAGCAATAATTCCCACCCAAAGTAGACCTATTAAACAACACTCATCACTCCTCGATGTTCCATCTACTTCCGGTTTAGCAAAGTATTTAGAAGAGGTAGGTGGAAGATTGAGGAGTGGTCAGTATTGTTAGTTTCGATTTGAGTGGGAATTATTTCAGTAAGCAGAAGATTAATCACTGCAGTCAACTACAACTCAACAATATTGTATAGTTTACGTCTAATTCTATCATCTTAATATATAAAGCAGCAAGCTTTTATATGTGTGTGTGTGTTTGTCTGTCGCCTAAAAACTTTCAAACGATAAACTCTGGGATCACGAAATGTGCCTCAGCTCATTATGTCTGGGCAACCCAGATGAATGTGACTACCCCCCCCCCCCCAATAAAATAAAAGAGAAGTTTTTTGTAAAATCTGAATCTAAATTCCGGGCGAAGCCGGATAATAAAGCTAGAAGCTTATAACTTCGCTTTTTCTTCGTGTGCTCTATTATATGTAACCAAAAGGACCACCTGTTTAATAATAATAATAATAATAATAATAATAATAATAATAGTCATTCTCAAAACTATTAGACCTACACAACACACACATGCCATTACAAAAATCAGTGATCATAGACACTTTCTCACTAATAAGAAAATTTCTCAGCGACCACCAACGGTGGATAATATCCCAAGATTACAACTTGGTCAATAAGTCTGCTGTATATCTTCAAGACACCAAGCTGAAACTTGTGAAAAACCTCATAATAATAATATATCACCCCACCATGGGATCGACGTCTGTTAGTGCTCGCCAGCCCTACCAGAGGTCTAATTTTTCCGATGGCTGGAGTCCTACTGATGAGCCTCGCTGACGGGCCCAAGATGACAAGCACCTGTTCCTTTCCTCCTCGATCCTTAAAAGGCTAATCCAAACGCCAACCCTACATAGTACTCCATTGCGCGCAACCGTCTTTAGGGATTACGGTTACGCCCCAGAGGCGACGGGGCAAGAAAGCAGAAAAGATCCCTTTCTGGTCTAGAAATGGCGGATCCGGGCGTTCCAAGTAACAAATAGCAAATAATAAATAATATCCCCAACTAAACATCAACAATTCCAACCAAACGTGTACCACCAAACACTACTTCTTCGACCACAAGCTTCCCCAAACCTGTCTTCACTCGCAGATCTGGTAGTCGCCCTAGCTGGCCGCGTATCAAGAAACAGCCTGTACTGCATTTTAAGAGGGGACACGAGGCGCTCCCTGGGCTCGGGAAGGTTGGCTCGCGAATTACCAAGTCAAATATATACGAAGTGCATTCGTAGGATCGCGGTGGATTAAAGTGTCAAGCCGGATTGTATTGGCCGAAAACGACGGGGTGGCTTCATTCGACGCGTGAATTATGTAGAGACGTCGGTGCAGAGGCGCTGTTATCGGGGGGGTGGGTGGGGGGTGGGGGGTGAAATCAGGTCAGAGCCGGGCGGCAGCGTCGATGGGGTTGGACCAGGAGCTAAGGCACGTCGAAATGTGCCTTTAATATTAATCCCTTCGGGCGCGCACCACTTACATGCCCCAACCCTAACCCCATACGCTAAGTACGTACGCAGGATATTCAGGCTGATGCCGCGAGCTGGAAATTCTGGTCGCGTCTGAACGAAATATTCCGGGAAGATGAGCAGGGTCCTGGGATAATTTCCCCTGTATAGCGTTGGTCGGTACCTTTCTTCCCGTTTCACGTCCGCGGTACGAGGATTCGGTTTCTAATTCACCGCTGACACTCGTCGCCTGCTTCCTCGCTACCGTCTCGACCCAACCTGCCGCTTCTGCTCCGCCTTGTGGAAGGGCGTTTCTGAAGCGACCCAGTGCTGTGGCTGGTTTAACAAAAATTGTGTTTTGAAGGTATCGTTGCTTGGGAAACACAGTTGGATTGGATGTGTTTAGAAATGAGATTTGTGAACTGTGGTGGGATACGAAGCGCTTCATTAACTTTCATGTGTGTGTCACCACTGAGGCTTCCTTGCTTGATAGGCAACCCCTCCTTCTAGGAGGGATTCTTTTGTGTATTGTGGAGATGACACCTTTTTTGTTGTCGTGAAGAGTAGATAGGGTTTGTCTATAAGATTTTGGATACTGTGCGATTCCTTCCCATTTTTGCTGTTTTCCCAGTACTTAAGAAAAAATGATAAGCTTATAGCGATACCTCTGACTCCACCACTAGATGGCACTTCAATGGCAAGTTCTCCCTCAACTACCGATTCCTAGATATGCACCTGTTTCTTCTACCCCCTAACATTCCCGCGTCTACAAATCTTTCTAGGTACCTCTGCTATCTCAACTCTAAACTCATGCATGGCAACTGCCATCGGGTACGGAGTATTTGCAAGTTTTATCTCCGAACAGTAAACTTCGAGACTTTACATAACGCTACCTCCTAAAGTGACACCAATAAAACACGCAGATTCCTAGGGAGTGTGCCTTCGTGCACAGAAGAAATATGAAGCTGAAGAAATTTAAAAAAAAAAAAAACTTCTAACATCCCCGCGAACACTTACTACTCACCGATTGGAACGCAACTTTGTGGGCTTATAGAGTATCTCAAGACAAGAACAACGGTATAATTCATTCGTACCCAATCGCCCCTTTAAGGGTGTGAAAATTAACCTCAAAATCAAAACTGGCACTCCCACTTTGTCGTATATAACTCCTAAAGTACAAGAGTCAGAAAAAAAATTTCAAACAAAAGTTTAATGGTACAATAAGCTCTGCGAACTTGTATTGACAAAATTTTGAAGAGAGTTAAAAAAAAATCTGACGAAAAAAAATGTTTTCAAAATTTTGTCAACGCAAGTTTGCAGCGCTTAGTGCGCCATTAGACTTTTGCTTGAAACCTTTTTTCTGTCTCTTGTACTTTAGGAGTTATATGCGAAAAAGTGGGAGTGCCTATTTGACTTTGAGGTTAGTTTTCATTTGCTACTGGGTAAAGTCTTATTAGTGATTCCACTAGTAAGTCCAGGACGAAACGCACACTTATTTCCTTTGCTTCTTTTCTCCTTTTCACTCTTATTTTCAACTCACGCCTCCTATTCCCTGCCTCCTCAACCTCAATAGCCAACAACAAAGCCAAAATCTGAAGTTTATCGTTCTCTCGGTGCCATCCGTCGAAAGCGGCGCAGATAATTATTCACACACTGATCTGTTTATAATTGCAATTGATGCCAGCAATAATATTAATGAGGTTGCAATTCTAATTAAAAGCAGATAATTACTCCAGCCAACAGTTTGCGCATCGACAAAATGAAGTTCCATGTTTGTGACACGTCAACATACGGTCTTTCTCCGCGAATGCGCTCCAGCAACGATGTCGCGCCGCTCCGTGGTATCCGGATGAAAAAACATGCACAATTTCTGCCGTAGAAATTTCCATTCGAAGCGCGATGCAAAATGGCCCCCCTCCGCGCGCCGCAAAAAGAATTCATACTCGAAAAAAATAGCTCGCGGATTTTTACGAAAATATACTCGCGAACAACGTGCATGCACATACACATACTAGTGCCCGCGAAACGCGGCGAACCTGACAAATATCGCGCACGTTGACGTGGACATGAAAGGCTCTCGTCCTGAAAAGGAGGTCCAATGGCAAGAGTTGACGAGGGTCGAAGGATGCTCAGGCACGATGGACTGCGGGGAAAAACCTCATAGGCGGCCCACCTAATTCGCATTTACCGAACCGCCCGGGCTCGGCATAAATTGCGAAAAAAAGGAGAAGTGCAACAAACGTGCAGAATTATCGATGACCAGCTCCGGAACATTGTCCAGAGGTAACGGGAAGCTATTTACCCCCTCGTCTATCCTTAATTACACGAGTCCACGGGTGCATTTGGGCCGCCTTTCATCGATCAACGACGAACCACAAGTCACCCACTACCACGCGCGCACGGTCAGGACGTCAATTACCGAGAGTGCTTTTCTCAAATTTCGTTATTCCTTTCCCTGGTAGGGTGCCTTTCCTCGACTGTCCCGAAACACCGTCTCCCCGCACAGTGATTCACAGTATCAACGGGAAGAAACCGAGAAACTGACTACTAGCCCAGCTACGCTGACAATATTTACGGTAGACAGTTGAAAAACGAGTACACACTATATAATCGAGGATGCAAATTAACGGGCAGTAGGGTCCAGGCGTCCGAATAATAAAAATGGCTCGCTGCAGCTCGATTACTTGAGCCCATAAGCATATAGAGGGTTCAGAAGCAAATCAGCGTAAGTCCATTAGTATTAAAACCGAGATAAAGCATGTTTTTACGAATATGTAGCAGCTAATAAGTTGCAAAGAAATGGCAATGCTAGTGAAGATGCAAAAAACGATTTTTATTGTAACATAACCTACAAATGGACTTAACTGCAAGAGAAACAAAAGAATATCGCCATGGTTTTTTAAAAGAAGTCAGATTCAATAAAAAAAATTGTGATTTTTGTCAAATGCCCATTGCAAAATTAGAATAAGTCTTCGTTATTCTCTAATTAGCTCTTGTAAGCTGCCAATTTAGGCGAGGGGACTGTAGGATTGGAGGGGGAAAGGCACAGGTTCAGTAGGGGCACGTCGGGTAGCTTCGGACGCATTCGGCTTGTCATTAATGGCTGTGTTCAGACATAACCACTGTTGCCGTTTTGTGAATAGTCAAACATGATATCTACAAGTACGATTTTATTTAAAATAAAAGCTTTATATTTTTACTAATTTTGTTACATATATGCAGGGTGTTTCTAAAAATGTGGGACGTTTTTCCAGGATCGATTCTACTCACTTTTGTTGTTATAAGCATTTTTATATTTCATAAAACACCGGTCCGGAATGCCTATTAAGGGTACCGTTAATAGAATCCCTCCAGAAATAGGCAATTTTTAGGATTTTATTTTTAAAAAAATGAACGCCGCAGGGTCAAAACACTTTTTGAGCTGTATATGTTAAATGCCACTTTAGTAGGCGTTTCGGGCCCGTGTTTTACGAAATATAGAAATGTTCATACCTGAAAAACTAAGCACTATTTGACATATGGGTATACCAAGATTTTTTATTATTTTGACGAGCAGAACCGATCCTGAAGAAATGTCCCATATTTTTATAAACACCCTGTATAAACTACATGATATACGGAAATTTTAATGTGTATCTCTCATAGACATATAACCTAATCCGCCGAATAGCACTGACGAACAACGGAGCTACCCGATTTACCCGTACTCCCCCTTACCACGAATCTTAACCCCCCCCCCCCCCTGCCGAGCTAATGCTCCGATATTACTGTCTACGCTTCAGCCTCGTGGCGACGATACGCGTGTTTTGGGCAGCGTTTTCATGCGCGTCGCGATTTACTTTTGGTGGGACCAGTGCACGCGAACGTCGCCCCTCTTGCGGGCGATGCGATTATAAAGGAAAAGTCCGCGCGACAGCGGCGGGTTACGGAGCCGGAACGAAACTCGACTTCATCCCCTTCCGCGTGTTCTCTCGCACGCGGAGATATTCGCGGCGAGACAGCGAACTTTCATTGTCGTTAAATTAAGCAACCGCGCCACACTCGTCACCAACCCCCGCCACTCCCTAGCGAACGTCGACCCTTTTTTTAACCCTTCCTCCTCTCCATCGTCTTTGTCCCTTCCGAAAAGCCGTCTCGCGCCGCGGGATATCATATTTTCCTGCGTGTTTTCCATGCAGTTTCCCTCTGCTCGAAATTTTTAAAGCAAACGTTGCTCGCTTTTTTGCGCCACCCTTGACGATTGTTCGGCAAGTGGACCTTGAAGCGAGAAATGTGTTCTGCTTGAGGAGAGGAGAAAAAGTTTAAAGAGAACTGCGCGTCGCAAACGAACCGTTCTCTCGTAAAAGACTGGCAATGCTTTGACCAATAACGAGCGTGCGTTCGCCCCCCACCACGAGTAATAGCTTCTTGCGTAATGAGAGGCGGGTGGGGGGATCGCTCCGCCCATAGAGGGAGCCTTAGGTCTTGCTCGATACATTTTGGCTGAAGCTTTGGGTTTCTTTTAAAGTATTTCAACTTGATTTGGAAGACTTATTATAAATTTCCGCTAAATCATTTCCGAAAGCCAGAACTATTGTTCTATACGTCCTGTTTATCGCAACTAAGAAAATTCCTTGATATCTATGCTACGACTGTTTCTATCCTTTAAATTGTAGACCTGTTTGGACCCGTGAATCACGTCGCCCCCGCGCTATACGTCGTCCATAAACATTACAGTATCGCGCGTACACCAAGGAGCTCGGCCCCGATCCGCAAGAATTGTTTCCATAAGCTCGCGAGATCGCTTAATTTATTTATAGTCGCCTCCACTGGATATACCCTGGCTGGACTAGGATTTCCGTTTGCACATACACTGTCGCGTTCCATGCCCCACTGCCAAAGAAAAGTCTCCCACTCCCTGTTGCTCTCTTCTTTCTTCTTCTATTTACCGCCACTTGGTTGCGCGCGTTCACCGAGGAAATGAATCACAAAATTATTTAGCGTGGCGTCGACTCGAGCAGTCAAGTTAATTCGTCGACTAGGAGGGGGGGGGGGGGGGGGGTGGCGTCAAGAGGTTGTCGACCTTGGATTTATTTAACTCCGTTGATAGCTACTGTGGCTATACTTATGTACTCGTCACAAGAGGGCGTTCTCACAAGTTCTCACTCAAGTACCGATTCCTGCATATAGGTTATGGTTAAAGTACAAAGATGAATCTTAGAATTTACCGGTAAATCCTAATACTTACCGCTACGGGACGATGAAAGTTCGAAATACCTTATAAAATAATTTAACTCTTCGCGCTTAAATCTAGGTTAGGTTGACATTTTAGGTTAAAGTCGACGCATGGGATATTTCGGTCCCTAGTGACCGCCGCGCCAGTCACCAATGAGATACTTTGAAGCTAAAGAAGACTAGCTCAGTGAGAGACTGTGGCGCCCCAGAGACGTTCCCAACGCTAGTACCACACTCGAAGTTAGGATTAGAAATGGGTCCACGCCTCCATGCGGCTGCCGGGCCCAAAAAAGTTTGGAAGCTTTCCGAAAGCAGGGATGATTCCAAACGGGTAATGTGGATAACTTTGTGTCAAGCTGGACCCGATAGACCCTGTCTCCGCCTTTGTGGTCCCTGACACCGGCCACACCAGCTCATCCGCTCGCATAATAATAATAATACCTAATAATAGGTTGATCCTTCTTGGCACACTCCTCGTCTCATGTTGAACAATGTTTCCTGGGACATTTCCTAGGATTTATCTTCGCACTTTCACGATAACATGTACATATCTGTTTCATCCTGCCTCCTGACATTCCCGCGTCTAAGGCAACCCTACTTGCATTGTCCATAAAGCTTTACTTGATAAGTTCACTTGCAGACCCCCGGGCGAAATGCACACTTCCTTCCCTTTCCCTTTTTCTCTCCCACCTACTCCCTCTCCTCCTTCAAAATTTCCAGCTCCCGTCCAGGTGATCGCGGCCTCCTCATAGGCGTCCGTCCATTCGAGACCGGGGAAGGCAAATAAAGCGAGGAAACTTGAATCGAGCAGAAGTCGAATTGCAATCCAGCTTCCTTCCTCCAATCCACCACCTTTCCTCCCATTCTATCCCTCTACTTTCGCCAAGGTTTGCGCGGAGCGTCTCCAGAGGATGGGGCCAGGCACGAAGGAGTGAACCGGCGATTCCGTTCGTCCGTTTGTTCATAGAAAATGGATTACTCCTGGACCCCATCCCTCAGGAGTCTTTAGCAGTGCGTCCTGCGATTATTTAGCCCGCTCGTTTTCAACAGGTTGCGAGTTCGTCGGCGCGGCTGTCTTCTACTGCAGGCGGTCCTTTGACGACGCCACGACGACGAACGTAAACGAATACGCGGGAGGATCGCGGGCGTTGCTAGAGGCGCGTCGATTCCAGAGGGTGGTGCTGGAGGAATGGTACGAGGTCCTTCTCAGTAACGAGGAGCTACGGCCAGTCAGCTTTAAGAGCTCCCTAACGAAATTAGTGAGTGGATTTCGCGACTCGAACCAGACCGAATTCTCCTATCTAATTCGGATTTAAGCGACCCCTTCAACGGCGGCCTTTAAAACGACCAACGGGGAATGGGGACCGGGACCGTAATGGCGGATAACAGGTGCGCGCTTTAACGTCCTGCGATTGGAGGAAGACGTTTCTGTGATACCCGGTCCGTGTGACGCGATTATTCGATTGGAATATGAGGAGACTTGGTGATTAAACGTTATTTGTATTATACTTTAGGGCTCCGGAGTTGGGGTTGGTGGCTGTAGAGATTTGGCGTTTGGGAACGGTCTATGATGCTATTGGCAGTAGGGTTGCCAAGCATACTATAATATATAGTATTGTACTGTATTTTTGTCTAGTGTACTATATATTTTTAGAAGAAGACATAGGGGAGGGTTGCCTAACGCTTAAGGGGTCATGCCTAGTTGGCAGGCGTGATTTTCGAGAATTTTTTGTAAAAAATCTAATGTATATTTTTTACAACTATTTGCTTATTTTAAAAGTACATGTATTCAGCAGCTCTCAGTAATTTTTTTATAGAAAAATATTAAAAAATGAACGAATAACAGCTGCTCTCCCGAAAGCTATTTTTTTGCGGTGAGCACGATTTCTCAGAGCCGGGTCATCTGAAATCGACAAGTGAAGAAGATTCTGTTAGAATATAAGTTTATCTAGTTCGTGAACGAAAGATTTTTGTTTCTGATGAAAACTCTATTTTTAATTCACGAAAAACGAACAATTCAGACATCGAAAAATCATGATTTTGCGTTAAACGGCCGCCATTTTGTCCGAAATCGTTTTTTTTTAATCCTTCGTGCTCACCACAAAAAAAATAGCTTCCGGGAGACTGGCGGTTATTCGTTCATTTTTTAATATTTTTCTATAACAAAATTACTCAGAGTTGCTGAATATATACTTTTAAAATAAGCGAACAGTTGTAAAAAATATACAAATTATTTTTTCCACAAAAAATTCCCGAAAATCACGCCTGCCTATTTGGTACTAATTTGAACACAAGTGAATATTGGATATTGTAGCTTGATATTTTAGGCACCTACTATTAGGTATTTAAACTTTTGTTCAGAACTAATTAATTTGTTATTAATATTTTTGTGACATGCTGTGAAAGGTAAGTAGGATTTAGACAACCGGTCTCCTAAATCGTACCCTCGGTTTCCGAAATCGTACCTTTTCTAAAAATAGTATTAATACCAAATAAAGAAGAAAATGTTCTACATAAAGTAATGATTATTATATAGTTACATATACATATGTATCAATATCACCCACAGGTCGCGATATGACGTATGTACATAACCTATATAACATATGAGTTGTAAAATCCTACTGGTACGATTGTAGTGGTTGAAAACATGATCAATTTATTTATAAATATTGATATTAAATTGTATAATAAATGTAAGAGGTGCATAAAATGAATGTATTAAAATGTTTGGTTATTATCAGCTAAAATAACGTTACGGGAGTTACGTCAATCATACCTGATTTTTTTAAATGTTTATGGTGTTGTTTCTATTTCTCATTTCTCATTTGCTTGATATTTTTACCATCAGATGTCGTTTATATTCATTAATTACTAAGGAATTGATGAGGTACGATTTAAGTGACCAGTACGATATTGGCAACTCGCCCCTAGGAGATGAGATTCTGCAATTTTTACTAATTTTTGTATTCTATTCTAACATCAAAACGTTAACAGAGAGGATTTCTCTTATGTATAATAAATATGAAGTGACGGGAAAAGAGAAACAGATATGTTAATTTGGACTTTTAGTGCAATCTTTGACATATTTGTTAAAAACAATGAAGTAATTATTAATGCAAACACAAAAAATATACATTTAAAAAATAAGATGACGTTGTTTTAATGTATTTTTATTTTGGACCTACTTTCCTCTGTAAAGTACTATTTTTTCACAATGTAGTATATTTTTTAAAAAAGTTGGCAAACCTAATTGCCACGTAGGTGGCGCCCCGCTTCGGCATTTGTAGATTTCGGAAAACCTCGGAGTTGAGGGAATCGGTAACGCGGCTGATCAGTAACGCAGAGGATCCGAAGATCGTTGATAAAACGAAGATCGACAATAAAAAATATCATCTCATGGAAGACTTTCAATAATATTCAATAAAAGATTCACCAACAACATTCCAAGCGATCGAAACAGAGAAAAATGATCGATCGGATTAAAAGCATTACAAGCGCGCCAATCGATCAGCCACCCTTAACTAACACACAATCACAGACCCCGAGCAGTGGAGCGGAGCGGCGGGGGAAGGCAGTTAATCTTCTATCATAGCGCACAAAGAGCAGCGATGAATCCATCTCGATAGCCCCGATGCGGTGATAGAGGAGATCGAAGAATTTCACCGAATAAGTCCCCTTCGCCGTACACTTTCGTGTCTGATCCATTTCCTTCCCTTCGATCGGCCTGAACTCGGTGTTCTCCCTCCAGCCCCGTCTCGTTCGTTCACCCCTCGTTCCTCCCGGCTCCCGTCGGCCACGTTTCCATTCCTCTCTGCGTAGCTATGCATTTCCCTCGCTATAACACAGCCCCGGTATGCGTGTGCACGGCCAACAGTCCAACACAGGGGAAGTCGAAGCGAAGTGGTGTCGCGAGAGGGAAGCTGTTCCTCCGCCAGCCAAACCGTACGAGGCGGGCTTAACTCGCGTCAAAGCTGGCGGCCAGCGCTTCCCAAGGATTTCTATTAAGCCGCCGGCTGGGCCATCGATACCGTTTCAATAAATCTATGATGCCTCGTCGATAATGTGTAGGAAATTGGGAGAGCGGAGAGGCGGCGTGTCTCTTCGAGGAAGATTTATGGTCCCTAAACGAGGGCAAGGTTTACGGGCACGTCTACGGGCTGTTGACGGATGCGCGGTTCGCGTGTCGAGCACAGAACTACTCCGCGAAAATTACGGTATTGTCTTTCCTACGTTTTAACGCGCGGAAAGAACAAAAACCACGGGCTGCGAGAGGCGGGCTGTGTAGCTACGGGGTTGGCGCTGCGAGAGGCGAGACGCTTGGAATTACCAACTCGAATTACGTCGACATGATTGTGCTTTTGGAAAAAGGGGGTGGAGGAGGTGTGTAGAGTTACAGGGATGCAGGTTGGATTGACTGTGGAGGGCTTCTATTTTGCTGCGATCGAAATCACAAATGAATTATTGTACTGTGGGGTATCCTATAACGAACGACCTTATAACGAACAGTTTTTCTCATTAGATCGAAATTTCTACAACTAACTCAATTTCGCAAAAAATGTGGGTTAAGGGGTCTCCCTAGTGTGACGGTTTAAAAAAATCGATTGTTTGTTTTTTTGCATTTTCTGAAAGTTCAACATCTGTTTTGAAGAAAATGAAGGTGTTCTCTATGGGCCAGGCATTGGAGACTAATTGTAAGTATGATTTATTATTTAATAAATGGTATTTGAATATTTAAACGCATTTTGATCGAAACGACATTTTTTGGCGCGGCGATCACGATATCTCAAAAACTACTCAACCAAACGACTTAAAACTTAATATATATATTCCCTGCGTGTTCTGTTAGAACCTGAACTAGAATGAAGTCATTATATGTAAAATTCGAATTTCGCAGCTGAAAAAACTGACCACATTTTTGCCGCGAAATGAAAACTTTTCTTTAAAGTGCTGCCATTTTTGTATTTTGTGATTTTTTATTTTCGTTCTAGTTCAAACCCTAGCTACGTTCGTATAGATTAAGAAAATAACTGTGTTTTTTGTTTCAGATGACCCTGACAGCCGGAATCGTGATCGCCAGCAGCAGGCGTTTATTTGCGAGCTCCTCATTGTAATCCTTCAAACATAAAATATAATTATCACTAATGCTTCAAAAAATTCGAGTACATTGCCCAAATGTAACTGAGTAAATACTCCAAAGTTTGAAACTGCAATATCAAGTACATTTCCTTAAAAAAATTCCCAAATGTTGCCCTATTTTCCAGGCGTCACACTAGGGAGACCCCTTAATCTCATTTGTATGTTCTTCTTTTACATATATCGTAGACTGATGTTCGTTGAGCTGTATAAGACAATATCTTGAAGTGCCATCTTTTAGATTTACGATAAAGTGTATATTAAGAGAACATGTGGTCGCTGGCAAAAACGAGTGGGGGAGCACGCGTTTTTTATTTATAGCTGTGAACCGTTTGCGTGCTGCGTCGATGTTATTTCGTGTGATAAAAGGATTTGAAATAAATATATATTTAAGAACGGTAAGTCTATTATTTTTCTTTTATGATAATCTCCATTTCATCTATTTTAATGTGACATATTCAAAATTTCAGTATTTCTTTATTTGTTGTATAAATATATTAATCTTTGGAAAACGATGCTTTGAGACAAGATGGGGTCCTTGATACCTAACCCCATTAGGGATTAGGTCGGGGTACCCCATCATTCCCCGTATCATGGTTGTTCATGTGAGATTAAGCAACGTCATCGTTCTCTATTATAATTTAATTCAAATAAATCTCGTTATTTTTAGTTCGAATTTATAAAATACTTAGGCAAATCATTTCGGTACCCCATTTTACCCCGCGGTAGGAACAAAACGGTTTTTTTCCATCTGTTTTGTAAAGTTTAATAACTTAGACGCCTGACCTCAGATAGTCCGAAGTGTGTAACAAATGTTAAATCATTAACTTATAGTTGTATTTGGAGTAATAAAGACATAATTAATAGGTACAATCATCACTTTATTTGCATTTTTCCTTAGCTTCCCCATCATGCCCCTACTTCCCCTATGTATCCTATAACGAACAAGGTTATGTGTTGAAATGTGAGGAGCTCACTTGCTAGTGCAAGACAGCAAATTCTAATAATTATTTACACTATTTAGAATTCCCTCCCGTGTCCCTATAACAATTTACGCGTCACGATCCTATATCCATCTGACCCGGAGTTTACTCGCGTGATAAATAAAATTCGAGTTCCCGTCCCCCGGTGCTCCTCACTTTCAAAAGCTTACGTGACTTTATTACACCGGCTGTACGCCGCCACATCTATTCCGCCAGTCGTACCTGTATATGCATGCGTAAGTACGTAGGTACACAGAGGCGGCGGACTAACGCGTTTGCTCGCACGTGTCCTGACGTGTCCTCGTTACGGACGCATAGCTGAGTACTTAGAGGAACGCTCCTCGCGGGCACGATCACCGACACCCTAATTTCGCTAATTGGATATTTAACGTCGCGCATCGAGCCGATTGATTCCAGCCGTCCTCGTTCCAGCGGCAAGCCACGCGGAGATTTAAGGCGGGTTCCCACGTGACGCGAGTTAAATCGGAGTGCCGAGTGAAACAAAGAAACCATTGACAGAAACAAAAATAATTTTTCAAGTTGAAAAAAAAAATATATTCGGGAAGACCGCTTCTTCGGCATTGAAATAAAAAAAGAATCATGTAAATAGGATAAATAGTTTCCGAGATAAAAATTCATGAGTACAACCCATTTTAGGGAAAATCGCAAACTTCAATGACCTGTAGTATTTCTTAAACAAGTTCGCGTGGACTACATCATATTCAATCTTGAACAAAATCGCAGATACCAACCCTGACGCCACGGAACTGATACGTGTGGGTCCGCCCTTAGCGCGCTTGTTCTTGCAGAAACGCCGTTCCCCAGGCGTCATCGATACTTGGCCTTGGAAGAGAGCCCCGGATCCCGCGGAAACAAGCGCCGCGGCTATTTCCTTCAGATTCGACGCCGCCGGTGCGTGAAGCTCCACCCCGTGCAGACCTGGTTAGAGGAAAGAAAGCTACTTGGAGTGGAAATTGGGAAGATGCTGATCTCCTTTAGCTAGGTACGTATGTAAATTTCAAGCTTATGCAGGAAGTGTAAAAACAGGGTAACTTGATTATCGAACAGTCACTGGATAAGTGGCACCTGTTAAATGGAAATGCAAAGCGAGTTGGCGCCCCCTGCGCCGGATATCTGTGTCACAGCACGCTGTCACAAAGCCAGGCGAGCGACAGCGCGTCAGGGGTATCTTTCATAGTCATGGAGTATTCACCCCGGGGACCACAGCAAACAAATACACATCGCCACGCACCCCTCTGCGTCAGAATCGCTATATAGGCATTTATGCTGAGTACAACGAAGGTGGGCACTCGAAACACCATGTCTTACAAAAAAACGATTAATCAGCAGCACACAGTTCTGGGATGGCAGACGGGAGGGTGATAACGGAAGTGATTTAAAGTGAACTCAACAAAAACGTTTAATTCACACTGTATTACGCGACTTAGTCTGCAGCTTAAGCTAGGTTTTCCTATGCGCGACCGGACGCAACGTGAAGAATTTCAAAGTCGTTTTTCTCGAAAATGAAGCGCTATATCAAAAAATTGTATTCCTATTTCTCGACTCATTTACTTGTTATAAGTCGAAAGGAAAGAGTAACTTTTTGAAAGCGGAGCAGATGGTGAGCAGTATGCAGCGCTTAGAACTTTGGAAAACGCACGTCACAGTTCCATCTCAATTTTTCTTGCCCTCATCGCCTTCAGCGCAACACCGCTCTAGAAGCTCAAACCAAGATCGAAGCCACAGAAACGATAGTTGACCAAACAAGAAAGTTGACCAAATTCCCCAACTTTCCCCCAAACGTTTACCCCGTCCAAGCTCCCCGAACGCCACCGAACATATCCTTGGAATGCAGCGATACGGATCGTGAGAATGGCAAACAGTTGGCCGGGCCAGGATCGCGGGATCCCTTTCATCAGCAATAACGATGGAAAGTGTCCGAGCTGGTCGCGTGGAATCGATGAAGCTGGATCCTCCATGCGCCGATGTCCCTGGGAGCTGAGCGTCGGATCGCCTATGGCCAGCTCGCTAGATTGAAGGCTTATCGTTAGTCGCGTCGCCTGGCGGGGGATCCTCTCTGGAAATTAGACATCAGGACAGTCGACTGTCTCGTCTGATTCCTTCTGCTGTCACCGTCGCGAAATCCTCTTGCTCCCCTTCTCTCCGGAGCTCGAAGCCAAGGTATGACCTGGATACCGATTCCTCGAGGTTTGTCGATGGACACGTCCTTGGACGGTCCCTTCCTCTGTTCGTCCCGTGCGCTTGTCCGCGGAAGCAGGACGATCGAGGAGGCAACGTTGGAGGGCGATGACGACCGCGGCGGGGCTCTTTTTGTCCCGGCGAGAACAGAGCGACTCTCCGCAGAGAGGGAGTATCGGAAATGGTTCTGGAACGACTGGCGTAGACGGGTTTACCAGGGGCGGGAGAAGTAAATCCCGGAAAATTAGTGTCCCCGCGGTTCTTTGTCGTCTGTTGCTCCTCCACCATCGGGAAATGATGTTTCTTCGTTACGGGCGGGGGGCCTTTTGTTTCTCCGTTTGCGGCTCCACTGCAGTCTCCCTGGATGGCGGAGCGCGAGCTACCAATACTCTTCTTCTGGCTAAATATTTCCAATCCACGCGGGCTTCTCTGATTTTTTTAAATGGGCGTGGGGAGGAGCACTATGTTGACCTAGCTGTTTGGTTACTTTTCAATTTATCGCTGGATTTAGGCGCCGGAGAACAATTCCTTGTTCTGCCCTGTCACTCTTTATGTTTGTACGTAACAGGGTTAGTTTTAAGGATTTATGGCCCTTGGACATTTGCTCTTTTTAAGAGCTGAACTGGACGTCTGGTACTTGTCTATTTCCCCGTGAACAGGGTCGAGTTTAACCAATTGCCGATGCGTGCTTTATGCACGTGTCTTTTGAGGACACACCCGTTTTTGGGTAGGACAAAGGGACCTTTTTTTTCAGAACATTCTGTGTGTCCCAGAGCGTCACATTAGAAGCACCTGTTTATTAACCCTCCGTTGCTTACTGTTGTAAATGTCCAACATATATTTTCTTTTTAATTTTTTTGTTCTAACTAGCATGAAGTGTGATGTACACACTTTATCATGAATGGTACATATCCCAGTCTCTAAACATTTACATAGATCTCGTTGAATGATGTAATTCCGCAGTTTTTAAGTAAGCATAATCGTAACGGCAGAAAAAGTGAGAAAATAAAAAATTACAATTTTTATTGTTTTCCCCTTATTATTGTCACATGTACGCAGGGCCGGCGGAACCCATTATGCAAGTAATGCGTTGCATAAGGGCGCCAGCCGAAGAGGGCGCTAAAAAATATATCGCAGGCTTAATAATAAAGGAATCCAACTCCCATATAAACAAAATGTAAATGTAATTCTTTTTTTTTTATTGTACCTCGTAAAGGCAAAATATATTAAATAGAAAACAGGTGCAAAAATTTGGGGGCGCCAAAAATTTTTTTGCATAAGGGCGCCAACCATCCTCGCGCCGGCCCTGCATGTACGAGTCCAAAAATTAATTTTTTTTCCAAAATCAAAGAAGTTATTCAACGAAGAGTTAAATATACTCTGTACACCGATCAATGATTAGTTATTACTTAATCTCAAGCCCAATTTATGTCTCACGCCACCTGCGAGCCGTCCTGCATGTTCTTTCTATTTTATAGAAGGTGGGTCAGGATGGGAGACAAAATCGGGCATGTGGTAATCCCTTGGACGAAAATAAATCGAAATGTAAATTTCTGTTTTCGAGAAAATCGAGTTTGTGAATTCGTGAGGTTTCGGTGCCCGGCCAAAAATCAGCAGAATTTATCAGTTATTGTGGTACCACTGTGAGCGAAATGAATTTCCGAGAGAAATGGCGTAATAACTTTCATCGCATGAGGCTTTGTTCCCGAGAAAATTGATTCCATAGCGAAGCTTCATTTTTAACCAAGTGTATGCACTTTTTCTCGAAAATTTTAGCGAAAATTGTTCCATAATTTCGACTATATTTCTGCACGAGGATTTATTTCTAGTGAATATAAATTCTAGTGATTTCTCGAGTACCTCACACATTTAAATAATCCATTTTCGAAAAAATGGAAGTTCATACAAAAAAAATTTATTCTACATTTCCGATTTATTATTGACTAAGGAATTACCATATGCCCGGTTGTAGCACTCGGTTGCCCTGTATGCTCGTATAGCTACCTAGGAACTCACTGTACTAAAAAGTAATCTTCATCTCTTTTTTCCACTATTGGCAACCTTCAAAGGCCAAATCAATCCAAGGCAAATTATACCCA
Source organism: Andrena bucephala (assembly GCA_947577245.1). Classification (NCBI taxonomy): domain Eukaryota; kingdom Metazoa; phylum Arthropoda; class Insecta; order Hymenoptera; family Andrenidae; genus Andrena; species Andrena bucephala. Next base: position 1,952,874 of record OX387717.1, on the reverse strand, counting down.
CTAATGCAATCGAAACAAATCAAATTTCGTAAATAATTCAAAATCAGGGAAGCTTTTCCTCTCTCCCAAAAAATTTCATTTTTGGCGCTTACAGTGTTTTCTACGAGGATTCTTCAATTATTTCTTATGCTTTCCCATGTACACGAAAATTATGTTATGCCTCTTTTATAAAATTTTCAGATTTCTCATTAAAAATAAATTTATCATATTCGTGGCCTCGAAATTATTATTAGTGAAATTTTCTCTTTTGAACTATTCTATAGTGATCGAAAAAGGTGAAAATCTGTTGGTGCCGCATTCAGGGAATATGGTAAATAAGGAATACATTCCCATAGCCCTTTTGATATTCCTCTTTTTGCGTTGCTGTCGCCACGTGTGGTCTCGCGTTATCGTGGAGGTACACCCTCTCGATTCACAACGGGTGGCCTTTTAATTCGCAGTCCTCGCTGCATCCTTTCAAATAGTCGACAATATAAATTAGCATTGATAGTTGCAATTGTATTGAGTAACTCATAATATAAACGAAATGGCAGACAGAAGTGAATCATTTCACGCGAGGAACGCGCCAATTACTCGCAACGCAAGTAACAAACGCGTGCATAGACTCAACCAGGCTATTCATAAGCGTCTAGCCCCTTTCACGGCTAATTTCGACAATAAACAGTCCGCTCAGCCAAACACCGGTCGATGTCCGCCTACATAAAGGTGAAGCGAGCTCGACGTCTGACTTGAACCGCACTTGTTCCACTTGCAGCCCCTTTCACAGTCAAATTCGTTTAATGGATGTCGTTCGAGCTTCAAACACCATTCCCAGCCACCTGCTTACTTATCACTCTGTTACCAGCTCTTTCCTCGACCCTCAACTTGTGCTCGATCTTTTTGGACCCACGCGATAACGCTACCGGGTGTAATAATAGTAGGAAAGACTTTAGTGATCGAAAAATATTCGCCTTCGAAATCTTAAATAATTTCATTCACTTCCCTAACATATTAGAACTTTTTAAGCTCAATGCTCCAACAAGATTTTTTTTTACTTTTTATTTATTTATTTATTTAATCCTCGGTTGTCACACTTTTCACGAAGTCAATTTTTAATCAGCTGCTGTTTAAAAACTATTTGTTAAATTAAGCAGCGAAAATTGTGAAATAAAGTTTGAACATTGTAGAATATATGCTAAACGATGGAAGTTAAGATTTAAAGCATCATCATGTTTAAAAAAAATTTGACCGAAAAAAGTTCAAGAGAACATTGTTTTTGCTTAAAAAATCATAACTTTTTTAATTTTTAATAGTTTTAGTTAAAAATGGATGGTTATACTGTGGAGATATGCTGCTTTAATATTAAAAAAGCTCTATATTGGAGCTTCCAAAATAGGTATTTATTTTGCACCTTGAATGATGGCATCTTTTGGGTTAAAAAATCACGCATTTGTATAAAAAAAGACATTTATCCTTATCCTAAGCATACCATGTTTAATTTTATCAATAAAAAAGTACGTTGAATGAAAAACAAGCCATACAAAGTATTTTAATTGTTAATTCAATTTTTGTCTATAAAAATTAAAAATATAATTAAATATATTCAATATCAATATCAATTTATTCAATATCATTAAATGTACCTACTATAGTTTTTGTTTTAGGTGAGTTCATGAACGGTAGACTGCACGCCCATTCACTGCTTCGACGCCGAATTCCACAGTTCACAATAAACGAATTATTTTGCAGAAAACAAAATTTTGTCGACTTCCTTAGATGTCCAATTAAATATCCCAAACATTTCAAAAAGATCCATTGAACCGTCTCTTCGCAAAAATTTTGAAAACTAATCAGAAATAAAAACCGAAATCAATTCAATGCTATTAGATGAGAGCAGTGTGCGACAGGTCAAACAGGATCCCATGTTACACCGAAAAACTGCGAGAAATCCCGAAATCGAGCAATTTTCGAGTTTTCCGCTACAGCGGTCCACGCGTTTCGCTTCTTTGAAGGGGCCCGTAAACGAGTGATAGGAAAAATTCCAGTCAGTGGGCGGCCTTTAAAGCGGAAATGCCGCCAGTGTTCGCCCGAACACGAGCACAAAAAAGTGCTCGTTGGAACTCCAACTTTTTTGGGCGGGAAAAAAGAACGCGAGAATAACGAAAAACGCAGTTCTTTGGCCGATACCCCGGAACAGAAACAGCGGGGAAAGCGAATTACAATAAAGCGGGACCCGGCAGTCGGTCGAATTGAAAAGTTTTAATATCGCGCGTATATACATATATTGAGGGGGCAGTGGCTGGAAGGTATAAAGCACGAAGGAAGGAGCGGAAACGGGCTAGCGGAAGAGGAAGCCGCGTCTATGCACGAGAAGTCGGTGGTTCGTTATTTTGTTTATTCGAATAGCGGGCGAAAGCAATTCGAACAAGGATTTCAGTTGCCGAAGCACGGTCGTTTCTCGTAATCGAATAAGCGAGTCAAAGCGCGTCGGGGGAATTAGTTTCAAAACTTTCGCGGATTAACGAAGTTTGTAAAACAACTAGTTATACGCGGTAATTGCTACTTCATTTTCGCGTGGAACTTGAATCGGAGGGGGTGGTTTCTCGAACGAGAGGGTGAGCTGCGCCTCTCTGCGTGGTACCTGTCTTTTCGTTTACCCGAGTTACGCTAACTTCCGCGAGACACCTGTATTATCTGCGTGAATTAGTGGCCGATCCGAAGCCGATTAGACGCACCGCGGGCATAATTTTCTTGGGTTGCGAGGAGAATTCAAGGGGTCGTATGGAAGACGATTCGAGCAGTTGCTCTTCCTTCGTCTGTGAGGGGCTGGGGGGGGGGGGGTGATTATTGGTAAGGAGAGGTTGTTATTGTGAGGGCTGGGCTGAGTGTGGGATCGCGATGTGGGAGATGGAGGGAGGGTTACTTTTGGTGTGGGATTTCCGGCAAATCGGGAGGCTCTTTTAGACGTGAGCTATATATGTCCTGATGGAAAATAAATCCGACGGTTTGCGAGAATTGCAGCTGGGTTAGTTACGTGGTGTATTTGCGCAGTGAAATTCATTATTGGTGGAGTGAAAAGTATATAAAAAAGTATGAGGGGGAAGATTACAACACCCATCTCTTCCACTTTGTAGCGGTACCTCTCCCTACTCGCCGCGAGATGGCGCTGTAAATGATACCGATTCTGTCCCGCAAAGTGCTCCTTCAACTACCGGATTTCCTATTAATATTATACACCTGTTTCGACTTGCCTTCTTATATTCCCGTGTCTAGGGCAGAGTCTGCTAGGTGAAGGTCTTCTCCTCCACTGATGAATATTATATTATCCACTAGCACCCTTAGTTCTCTCCTTTTCTGTAGATTCATCAGTAGGGCTGTAACCGACGGGCTCTGCCGTAGACGCATGGGGACTGAGAAGTTGAAACTTGTAGGTATATATACGAACGAGACTGAGACCTGATACTTGCGAGAAAGAGTTTAAAAGATTAGACCTCTGGTGGCGCTGTCCGGCACTAATAGTCGCGATCCGAAGGTGGGGCTGGGACGTGACACTAGATTTGAGGTTAGCTTACCACGAGGAGGTGGCTTGCTTTGGAATGTGGATTAATGTTTCTTTAAAGGTAGTATAGACCGTAAAGAACAAGCAACTGAAAATGTTAAACATACAAAAATCTAACTAATGTGATCGAAAGTTTTAGAAGAAGAAAGCTGGACTAAATCAAGAAATTGATTAAATGTCGACCATAATATTAAGTTCTTTGCTTCCACCTCGAGCATTTCTCAAAGAAGCCCCATTGCTTGTGCAGCGATTTTCTGTAGCAACAGCTATAAATAAATAATAGATAATGTCAGCAATAAATTGCAGCTGCAAAATGTGGGAAAGGTAAGATTCGAGCGACTACAATTCGCAGTGTATGATTTCTTCGCTCCCCAGATACAACAAGATGGCCGTACGGCCACGGAGGAACAATAGGGGAATCCCTGCACGCGGTGATAGAAGTTTGCCAGCGATGAAGTATAAGTACCATTATAAAGTACTGAACGGAGGGGAAACTTGCTCGTGACTATGCGATATTTAATAATTCTCCCCGAGTTCATCAGCGATAAGGCGTTTCAGAGCGGGACGTTCCTCGTCCCCGTAAGTTCCAGTCGAATTCCGTTATTAACGTGCAAGCGAAGAGTGCTCACGCGGAGACGGTTAGTTAATCGCTCTCCTGTGGAACGTCTCGCTCGATTGACGTTACAGGAACATAAAGTGGAGGATACTAATTCAGCCCCAACTCTGCATAAGATCCAACTCTGTCAACTTATGTTGGTTATATAGGTGTAGGTATCCAGCGATGGTGAGGTTTGTAGAATACGAAGGAATAGTAATGCCTCGACACTATACCACTAGACCACTAGAGTGGTAGAGGGGGAACAGCTACCCACAGCTATTGGAAGCTGGAACTCAGTGACATAGTAGGTAGTAGCGGAGAGGGAACACACCATAGCAGCATAGCATGGTGTGTATAAGTCGCATTAGTGTCGCATAGCTGTATATGACGTATGTGACGTCACATGGCGTTTACTTTGAAGCCTCCGCCTGGCAACCCTGCCACCTACCTAGCCTCTAATCTACACTCCCTTCATCCTAAGAGTAACCTCATTCCGCGTAGGGATGACTCTGAGGAGGCGTTGCAACGTCCGACTCCCCACTTAACTGCCTACGGCTATACTGTTGATTGGTAGATTCGGCAGAGACATAGGGTGACGCCTAGGGTTACTCCTAATCGCTATTCCTCCCAAAATGCCTAAGCTCCGCCCACCTGTCCATCTCTTGCTTGCGCATGCGCAATGGCCACCTCACCATTGCCCTGCACACTCACCCTAGGACCTTAAAGTCTTCTCCGCAAACCCATCTTTGTTGGCAGCATTCTAATAACACCCATCCACCACGCATCAACTAACGGAAACCCCATTTGGCGACCTACATCCCCAAGTGCCCCGATCGCCTTAGTCCTTGTATGAGTGGGCGCGTTGCGGCGTTTACACCGCAATCGGAGTTCTCGTTGTTTTACCTCTTAATTTAGACAATTTTAGGTCTCACAGAAGAAAATCGAAATTACATTAGTTGCTTAATAATATTTTATTCAATGAACATAGAACATAGCCGACGGCAACTTCATGTCGACTCTTTCGTTTCCTCTCATTCGTTCTCGGGTTCTCTCACTGGCGACCGAATGATTCCAAGAAATGGTGGGGATAGTCGGCGGGCGTACAACGCATGGTAGAAACGGGGCTATAACGAGTGCGCACTGTACCCAATTCTGCCCCGCAGTCGAAGAAAATTAATTGATTCTCGGTATTTCAATGGCTCGAAGACGAAGGGGAAAACGGGGAGACACGGGAAAGCATAGACAAAGATAACTAAAAGCGTGGAAAGTAACATTATTCTCAAACACATAAGGGCCTAGTTGCCTAATGCGACGGCGACAAAAGTAATGAAAAGCAATCGGAGACGAACACCTGGAAACCTTATATCTTTGAGGGATGGTTTCGCCCCTAAATATGAAACCGGGCCGCTATAAAAAAAAACACGTATATCTTAGTTTTTGGTCCCATAAAACATATCCAAAAATCAAAGCAATCGGAGGCGGACACCTGGGAAACTCTTTGTGAGTACACAGGCGCTCGCCGGCAGGATACGCGGTATACTTTCGTTTTCATTCAATTAGAGACACTTCCCAAGTGAATTTGAACCTGACAAGTACGTAGCACGATGCAAAAATGTCCGCTGGAAGAATCCTTAACTGGACGTGAATCCAGTTTGAACACTACATATGGTACAATACAAAATGTAAATTTGCGGCTAACTGCCCGCGGACACGCCCACCGAAGTGTTAAAAACTCTATCCCACGCTGCACTTCTTCCAGCCATTATACTCCTAATCCTCGAAAAACGTTCCAACTCACGAGCAACTTTATCCGGTTTCCTCAAAATGATTCGAAGCATCCCTTGGATCCCCATGCAAACGGGTCGCCATGGCCAGGCGCGACAGAGAGGAGAAAAAGGGGAGTAGATGATACGGGGAGAAAGTAGGGAACGCGACAGAGGTAGGATGGTAGAAGGGTAGAAGGAAAGAAACTATGAAATGTGAGGAGAGGGGCGGGGACAGATGGACAAGGGGGCGAAGTATGGGAAGAGCGCAAGGGACGGGCGCGTAAGAGGGAGGGAGATATGGAGGCGTGCAGAAAAGGAGAGAGTGGTTAATTTATCACGAAACTCCCAAAGTTTCGGCGGACTAACAAAGGCGGCCGCAAGTAAAGTTTGCCTCTTGGAGCGATGTTTCACCGCGGAGGGATAAGAAAATTCGAGCGGGTCCGCGGCCAAAATAAAAGTCGTGTCCCTCCCCCGGTTGGACAAGACGGAGAGGTAAGTCTATTTACAGGATTTATTCGCGCCGTAATAGTCGGAGGCCGCCCCGACACGGGAATCCCATTCCCGTGGCCGTCAAACATTTTATCTTCCGGCTATTACCCTGCGTTAACTCGCGACAATACGCCCCGGGAATCGATCGCCGTGCCACGGCCCTCCCCACCATATCGGAACGCCCGCTATATTTAGACGTTAACGTGCCGGTGTTTGTCATAAACAACGAGCCCACCCGTCTAAACAGTCACTCCAACAATTGGTTGGAACGCCTGGCTAGCAGCTTGTGACACAGTCTCGGTCTGTGACGTCGGTGTTTGAATTCGAAAACGCGACGTCGGGTTTTTTCACGTGGAATGGTGTCCTTCTACAGTCTACACCTACTTCTTACCACTGGCACGCCGGCACTGAACCGTCACGAAACTGATAACTGTGCTCAGACCTTAATTCTCGAGGTAGAAAAGGAACTGACTTGGATTATGCTTCTCTGCCCTCTACCATTTTTCAACTGTTTCTGACGCTTCGTGCGTAGTATTATTTATTAGTGCTATCACTTTTCTTGACGTAATTGGCATTAGTATCTATTACTACTGACAATTCGTACTGTCCCTTGTGTTTGTCTGCTGTGGGGTAGCAGGGCTTCGTGACGGGGGCTTCTGTCACGGGAAGGCTCGAGAAGTACTAGTGGTGCCATCTGGCAAGGGTCGCGTGGTGTGAGGATAATAGGGGCGTTGGACTCACGGTGAGGGTTGGCGAGGGTGTACATCGAGTTCCCTTGATTCTCGGACACTAGTGTGAAAGAAATAGCTCCCTCCTTCGCGTGGTACGCGTGGGGGATGTAGAGAGCGCGTTGGTGTTCGGGAATCAAGTTCCCTTGGTGTTCGAGAATCAGAGGAACTTGGTGTTCAAAGGTCGTCGGTAACTGCTGGGCGCTCAGCTGTTTCGGCTTTAAACTGCGTGCCTCGGAACTTGAACCGCTAATATTCAACTGTTAATATCTCGAGAACGAAGCATCGTATCCCAAAACGGTAAAGGACTTTTCGATGTCTTTTTGCATCAGGATATCGCATGTCCCGCGATGTCCCTCAATTTTGGAACACCCTGCATACCTTTGGATTTTACATCGATTTTAAAAACAAGGTCGACCTTTTCGGAGTGTTGGAATTAGATAACCTAAGGGATATTCAGAATAACACTTTGACCAATGTAGCACGTTCTTTTGTATACCTAATTGAAAATACACTGTACCCTGCAGGGATCTAGTGATGTAGAAGCAGCAGGAGGCAAAGTCAACCGCGTCCTTGAACGCCTCCCCCATAATCAAGACCCCAGGGAAGTACAATTAGGCATACTAGTTGAACATTAGTACCTTAAGACGCTGTGCAAAGATAGTACAGCCCTAATTACAGCTTGTTGAGTTCACAAACAGTCCGGTGTTTTGTACCCTTAAGGGGTTATACCTAGTCAGGCGGCCGAAAAGGGGCGAATGTTTGTGAATTTTTGTTGAAAAAGTGGGAGCTTATAATTTTACAAAACTTCTTGCACTTAAAAGAGCAACATTTAAAAGACATTTGGTCATTTTTTCGTAGAAAAATATTTACGTTTATAACAAAGTAACACCGACATCCAAGAAGTCTTTTTAAAAATTTGGTTTTATGGTGAGCACTGCCATTCGGAAACAAATTATCTAAAATCAAAAAACAAATAAGATTTCGTTAGTATATTAATGTATCCTCTGATTAACGGAGGGAATTTCCGAAATATTTTATTTAAAACCAAATGGTGGATATTTAAAGTTGAAATCCTGATTTTTTCGCGTGAATTTTACACGAAAAAATCAGGATTTCAACTTTAAATAGCCACCATTTGGTTTTAAATTAATACTCCGGAAATTCCCTCCGTTAATCAGAGGATACATTAATATACTAACGAAATCTTTTTTGTTTTTTGGTTTTAGATAACCTGGTTCCGAATGGAAGTGCTCACCGCAAGAACAAATTTTTAAAAAGGCTTCTTCGGTGTGGGTTATTACTTTATTATAAACTTAAATATTTTTCTACGAAAAAATTACCACATGTTCTTTAAATGTTGCTCTATTAAGTGCAACAGGTTTTGTAAGAATATATCCATCCGCTTTTTCAAAAAAAAATCACAAACATTCGGCTCTTTTAGGCCGCCTGACTAGGTATAACCCCTTAAGAATATCGCTTTACATACCACGTAAGTAGGTCTCACGTTAGAAAATTAATAATGTAGGCATTCGGCGTTTGAGAACGGCCTATACATAGTGCGATTGACACATATGTAGGTGGCGCCCCGTTGGTGTTTTGGTATTTGTACTAGAGCTGTTTCGGGAAAGCGTAACATCGGAGAGTCGACGTTGGGGGAATTAGTAACGCGGCTGGCCAGTACGCGGAGGACCCGTAAATCTTGGGTTCGAGTCCCATCGCCCGAGGTTCTCTTTTTCACGTGCAATAACGACTGATAATAGAGAAATTCAGTACATTGCGCTTGAAATATATCATAATAAATCAGCGACAAAATTATTTCTAATACTTTGACAGAATCTTGAAGAAGCACCCCTCTCAAATTAAACCTGTACACTGTATATACGTTCTACCACCTTTCCCCAACAGCAAAGCAGACAATCGGGCATTTAATTCCCCCCGAGCTCTCCGTGGAAACTCCGCGTTAGCGGAAATTAAGGAGCAACAGGGCAAAACTTTCTTCCCCCGCCACCGGCCACTTAGAAAGAACGTTCGACCAGCTTGATAGTCATAAACCTCGCCCGTCCCTCTGCTTCTGGAATTGAGTTACCCGGAAAGACAGAGGTCCCGCTATCCAGCTCAATTTTTCCCCAAGTTGGCGTAAGTGCTCCGGCTACTTAGCGAAGTAGTCGGAGCCGGTCGATCCGGGGGACTTGGGGGCTGATCGGATCGGTCCGCGACACGGCGCCCGGTGAATATTTAAAGAAAAGCGCGTGGGTCGCCAAGGGGATTGTTCGCGGACGGCGCGCACGCGCGTATATGCCCGGGCGACGTTTGTACGACAGTCACGGCGGGCAATAATTTATTTGTAGCCGCAGCCCGCCGAACGGGACGGGGCGGTTGGATACTTGGCGAGTGATAAATCCGTATGGAGCGTCGGGGAAAAGTTGAACGGACCAAGTTCGAAGTCGGAACGCCGCCCTTGAGACCGTTCGCTTAATTTCCTCGCGCTGTCTATCCGCGAATATATGCGCGGGCCCATAATTCTTGCGGGACTTCAAAAACAATTTCCCGCTCGCAACAAGCCCTCTCCCTCGGCATTCTTCCCCCGTTGTTTCAAAGAATTCGCGTCCCAACCCCCAGCCGGAGGCACTGAATTTTTTACGAGCGTCGTTTGATAAATCGCGCGTGCAGGAATTATTGCCCGAGCGTCCCTCGCGATTACTCGTACCAGCAGTCTTTGTTTCTCCTCCGCTCCCGCTGGATATCAGCTGGAATTCCGTTAAACATTCATCCCCGCTGCTCCGTTGAAGGATTACCATCCCTTTTACTGGAGTGGTCACGTGTCCTCGCTCTGACGGCCTTCCCGCCGCCAACTCCGGACCGATGCGCGATTTTCAATGGGCGACGGCGTTGGGATGCCCACCACTACCTACGGGCGGGATCCCCGGTTGTGGCGACACGTCCTTGTCGCCTTCGCTGGGCTTAGCTTGTAGACTAAGCTTATCTGCTGCTCCGTGTAGGAGAATTTTAATAGCATTAACCACTTCTTAGTAATATTAAGAATAATCACACGCTTCTAAATAATATTGAGAATAACCACGTACTTCTTAATAATATTAAAAGAACTAACTTTCGGTTTTCAGGGATCAATTTCACCCCCTTAGAGTGAATTTGAGCAGCAAAAAGAATTACGCAATACATACCTATCTAACCTCTACGTATCCCTAATGTTTCATAATTTTTCGAATTTGCGGGTTGGGGATTTTCCGTTGTCAATTTAGTCACAATACCTATCTCGGTAAGGCACAGCAAACTGTATCGAATACAACTACCATTATGCTTAAAATGCAGCATGTTCTACGGTGGCACAGTATGTTTGGCGGTTTTCCAAGATGGTCGCAAACTTGTCAAACATTCGAATTTCAACAGACAACGCAACACAAGGAAACGCGGCGCTCGACAAGTGGTTAATTAAAATTAAAACGAAGGTACCCAGGAACAAGCAGAAGCGTCCCTTAAACACACAGCGGTAATCAAATAACGAAATATATAGACCGACCCGGGTGGGGGTGTGAGTTCAAAGGAAACGTTCGATCCCGAAACGGAACGAGATGCTAATAAATAAAGTATTATTCCCTTTGAAGCCTTGAGGGGGAACAAAAACAGCGAATATTATAATTATCCACCTCCATCAGCCTGGAACAATCTCAGCGCGGAGCTCGATAGCTCGATAAAACCCTGTCCACCGATTCCTTCTGTCCGACTGCGCTCCGTGGTTGCGATGTGAGGAAAACACTCGTGCTTTAATTAAATAAAAAAAATTATTTCAAATATGAAACGAGCTTTCGGACTTGGAAGGAGAAAACGCGATATTGTCGGTGATAGTGCCAAATCGCGTATGTGCAGTTTGTAAATACCGCGGATTTGCATTTTACCGATTTTACAGGAGGAAGAAAAAACTTAATATTTTAGCCATTTTTAGGGATTTCTTTGACTGAACTTTTTTGGGACAGTTTTAGCACTCCTTGTAATAAATACTAATATCAATGGTGTGAGTTTTAAAAAAAGCGAAACAGCGCTTGGCAACCGTGAGCGCGAAATCTCAATTTTGCTACTTTTGCAGATCCGCGGTATTTACAAACTGCTCATACGCGGTTTTGCACTATCACCGACGATATGGCTCCGCGAATAACACAGTTTTGACGTAGGAACGCCAGAAGTCAGAATTTACTTTGAGAACACTTTGAACACGTTTTTCTCGTAACACGATATTTCGAATTTCAGAAGAATTAATGGACCGATTCAAAAAATCCTTGAGGCATTTGATTCGCAGATGGACTCGCTATCGTTGCAGCGTATAACATAATTGTTTGAAAGATGGGTTTTTTATCTGCAGATTTGTGCGGAAAATTACCCGTTTTTTTTTTCATTACTTCGTTCAGATATTCACCAACATCGTAGTTTTTGTCTTTTTTGCCCCAACAAGGGATGCTGCGATAGCCATTGAAATAAATTATAAGAAATTATTTGAATTTTTTATTTTTGACGATTCTGTGAGTAAATTTCGTGGTTACCGTTTTGGCATAATTTTTTCGCAGCGCCTGCACTAAGCGCCACCTAGAAAATGCATCAAGACCGAAAACATGAAACAAAAATTTTTTTTGCACCCTAACGAATATATCAATAAATGCCAAAAATATTTTTCAGAATACGTTATAATCTCTTCTTATAAAAAAATTCATAAACATTAACTATTTTTTAAGGAGTTTGACCGGAGGGTCGCCTTAAGCTACGAATAAAAATTCAGAGTACGGGCATCAAAACCTCTAAATTTGGCAAGTTCGCCTAGGACTCAAAAAAAGCTCGAGTCCGGCCTGAACTCATTGAACAGTTGATTATAAGAAAAAGGAGTTGGAGACTTTAAAAATTGTGGAATAAAGTGCAGCTAATCAATATTATTAAAAGTCATCCACTGAAACCTACCTTCTCGCTCAGCTGGTAACCATTTGCCGCCTGGCACCTTGTCCAGAAGGCACCCAGAGGGCCCCATTTTCCAAAAAAATATATTATAACTTTACCCAAACTCTATATTTCTTTTGTTTCCCACAATTTTCATCCCACACGCGTGTAAGTTGATTTATAATTCTGTTATATATTCAGGCTGCTCAAGCGCCACCTGGGCCTTTTTTCTTAACTCCGCCACTAAGCCTAACCTCAATAAAATCACTCCACCAGAAACGTTTCCAACGCAACAGCAACGAGACTGTAGCAATGCAGCAGCGCCTCTCACCCTCGTCCCACGTACACCATGCTTCAAATTCGACTATCAAGCCCGGAGTGCCCCATATTTTGCGTACCCGACATCGTCTCATCGACTTACAGCCAGCCGCGAAGATTTCTCCCGTTCATGACCGAAGGCAATACCGATCGCGGCACTGCAGAGGTTCGCGAACAATGACGCGGTAACAAGACGACCACGCGGCGACAGTCCGCCTTAAATTTTCTCCATCCCGGGAAGAGGAAAAGGTAGAGCCGCCCAGAGCGCATACAAATCCCCAGATTCGCTCGGTGCCGGGATTTTTCCAATTTCATATTAAATCTACCCAGGGTCGAGGGCTTCGCTCCACCGTCGACCGTGAAAACGGCCCTCGATTACTTCGAAAGCGAAACAATCGCCGGTAATAGAACTACCGGGACAAAAGGGGGCGGGGCGGAGCCAAAGGAGTACTACGTGATGTAACGCGACTGCTGGATTCCCCTTTGTTTCCCAGACGGTCGTCCTCCCAGCGCGACGAAACGAACGAACCGTCGGAGGATTCCCCTCCGCCTCACCTCGCCCCAACTTCGTCCGCCGGCGAAAGCGGGGAATTATATAGACCCCCTCAGTTATTTTCTCGCGACGAAGGAAATCGGTTTCTTACGCTCCGCTTTCTAGGGTCTACAGGACTCAACGTTTATTTCCAGATATCTCGAGTGTGTACAAAATTTTAAGAAGTGGACTGCTTCGTCGATTAAGGCCGGCTCGGCGCGGCGACTCGGGCGCCACCGGCGAGACACCTCGGCTCGCTTCGCCTGTTTAGATGTGGATGCCGCGCGCCTTCGCCTCAGCCTGGAACTTGGTGGTGTACTCCCCGGTCGGGTCGTATTTCTTGGACAGCCTCTCCCAGACTTGCGGCCGCTGAAACGTAAATGGGAACATCATTTCGCCTGCAAATTAAATTCCGCGCTCTTGGCCCGCCTTTGAAACTTCAAATGGAGACGTTTAACAGGAAAAACTGATTTCCCTCGGCAAAGGTCTCGGTGACGGCTCCGTTTCAACCGTGACGATGTTTGGGTTAGAAGGGAAACATCGCACAACTTGGCGCGCCTTTCGTTAGGGATTTATATAGACCGTGTATTAATGTTCCTTAGATATCAGAACCTCTGGATTTTAAATTTTCAACCGTGTTGGCTTTGAAAACAAGTGGGTAATCGTGGTAATAAAGAAGTGTGGTTAAGTCTGTGAACTTTGAGATTTGAAACTGCCATGAATTTTCGCCAAAATGCTCTGTGCACTTTGTGAATATACCTACGGGCCGTGATGGGAGGGGGGCTCTACCTCTCTACAGTATTAGTTGAAAAAAATATTCATTCAAATTGAAGCATTTTGGTTCGTGCATACTTTCCCGAAGTCAGGGTGAAAATAGGACTGTAACGAATATTCGAATAATCTAAGTATTCAAATATTTGAATTTTCGAATACCAGAGAATTCAAATTTGAGATTCGAATTTGAATACTCCTAATTAATCGAATATTCGAATACTGCTAATAATTCGAATATTCGAATACTCCTAATTATTCGAGTATTCGAATTATTCAAAATTATTCGAATTATTCAAAATTATTCGAATTATTCAAAATTATTCGAATTATTCCAAATTATTCGTTTTGACTGTGATGTATACATAATTGTTAGGTTGTTCGGAAAATTCGCAGCGTTTGCGACAGATGAGGGATTGCAACCGAATAAGATTCTACTCTGCATTCGCTGGGATTTGAACAGGATTGTTTGTTATAAACTTCTGCCAAACGTTCTGTAAGCTTTCCATAAACTTCTGTCGACACGAATTTTCCTGCAATTTCGCTGCAAACTTTCCAAGCAACCCAATATTATGAGCAAGGCTTCATTTTTTCGAGACGCAGCCACTTCGGAAAGTCGAAAATTGGGAAATTTTAAGAGCAGGTTTATGGTTAAGGCTATCATAATCGATTCCCGCGCGAAATCTTCTGGATCAGCGAGCGCGTAATTGTAAATCAACCTTCTCAATGTTGCAGCCCATTGGCGCGTATAGGACCAGTAATGGGGGCCGTTTTGAGTAGCTACCATGAACTAGTACCGGGCCAGCGGTAGTTACAGCGCCACTTCATAACAGCTGTTGAAAATTACTACGGTAACCACGGTGCTGCAAAGTGGCAATGCCTCGAGAGTGTTTGGGCACTGGGCAGGTTTGTTGGAACACTTTTCTCGATTTTCGCGTGTAGAATGCACCTGTGAACTTCGTCACGTCGAAGCTGCATTACCCTGTGAAAATGGCGACCAACAGGTAATCGAATTATTTTCACACTTTGATGGATACTTTGCCACAGTTCTTTCCACTTCTGCCACGAATTCATTATGGTATTTCTATGTCTCTATTTTTATGTCACTAGATAAAACTTCTTTGGTCAGCGAAAGTGAGTCAGTCTAAAACAGGGGTGAGTGTTTACTTCGAATTTTTCAATACCACTGGAATGGCTTACTAAAAGAATTATTACTATTATAACTTTGAAAATTGCTTTCACAAATTATTATTTGCCCTCCATTTTAAATTTAACCCTTATACGGAATTTTTAAAGTTACAGGGATAAGCAAATTTGGTTCAAATTGACCCAATATTATATTTATACAAGATATTAGCATAGCAAAATAAAACTCGGTTCATTTAATTATTACGGTTTAATATTTGAAGAACTTATTAAATTTCTACAATGAAAAAAAAATTTAAAAATGATTATTTATTATTGACGGTTATTAGTTATTTAAAGATATGAAGGAGTTTCAGTCCAAATAATACATTATTAAAGAAGGAATGCGGACTTGCGGCTCGATTTTGGGTAAAAATGGGCCAATTTCCTTACCATTCCGTACAAATCAACTAAATACCACCAAGAAAAGTAAACAAAGACAATCGATCAACTACCACACTGCATGGCTTCCAAATTCACAAGCATCTAAAACACCCTGACATCGATCCCAAACACCCCAAAACGACCCCCGTTCGCACAGACAACTTGGACGCAGCGTAGAGCCGAAGTAGTTAGAAAAGAACGAAGGAAGGACCAAAAAACAGCGGCAGATAACGCCGGAGAAGTTTGCTGAACGGGAGGCGTGCGAGTTGGCCGCTAGAGGGACTAAGCAGCCCTCCCAGGGCATAGGTTAACGATTATTAAGCGAGAAGGAACTCGGGGATGCCCGTAGAGAGGAGCGAGGCCGCTACAACGTGGGAGAGAAATTACTCGGCAAGAGTGATCCGTGTGGAATTATTTGGAGGAAAGTTTCCCGTGCACGAGGGTCAAATTCACGCTCGTGGGAGTCTGAAACTGGTCACGTCCAATGATATTCGAGACGGTCCCGCGACGTGTACGCAGGGTTGCCAGACGTAGGGACGCAAACAGGGACGCGTTACGTCATGAGCCATCCTTGTTGGTGTCTATTTTTGGCAACCATGGATATATATATAGGTATACCCGTACTATATTATATATTATTGTACTATATTTCGGCAAATTCTAGTATACACTGTTGAAACAAAATATAGTTCTCAAAATACTATATTTTCACTTCAGAGTTCATTAAAAAAAATTAATTATCAATCTACGTAAACTAACCTAATTGCAGAGAGTCTCAGTACTCAGAACGCACCCCTAGCCATTAACATCAGGCGACAGTATGCATTATTTATTGATAAAGGTATAACTTATATGAAGAACTGGTTCATAACTGATTTGACTTTGACTCAAAAAATTTTCTTCTTCAAATTGAGTTCCTCAATTTGAACACAAAATGTGAATTTGAACAATTTGAAAACATTCTGGAATCTTTGAATCGAATAGATAAATTAAAAATTAATGTTTACAACTTATTTTCTGAACTTATTTTGTTGAACGAAATTCTTGAAAAAATAAGAGAAAACAAAGATTTTGCATATCACATCCTTAAAATTGTTTCTTTTTTCCTATCAATATCAGCTACCTCAGCCGTTACTGAAAGAATCATTTCAATTATGAATATTAAATTGCGAGAAAAAAGAAATAAAGCTACAATTAAATTAATAAATAATGAGCTATTAATTTATATTAATATGAATACAGAATACCGGAGCTTTTATAGTTGTTCTGTAAAAAATAATTCCTTCTTACCAAAAGCTCAAAATCTCAACAAATATACTTGGAAAAGTAACATAAAAAAAAATCTGTACTTTTTATTTTCCTAAATTTCTCTGCAAACACGATACTTTTTCAAGATTCCACAAAAATACTATATTTCCCTTCAAAAACAACCCTACTTGTGTACACCATGCAAGGATCGCTGCACCCCCTCTACCACTCCCTACTACGTCACCGAGTTCCAACACTTCCAACAATAATTGTTCCCACACTACTACTCCTTATTACGTCATACCTCAACCCTGTTGCCCCTACATCTGGCAACCCAGCGCATAGCGACTCGTGGCTACTCGCGTCTAATCACCCGAAAAAGTAACGGTGACCGTCAGTGAACGTACCTCGTCGATCAGATACCGGATCACCTTCTCGCTGCCCGCCTTCTGCTTCTCGCTGCATTTGCCGCATTTGTTCTCCAGCGCGTCTGGCAGGGATTCTGGAATCAGATCGATCGTATAGGTCACACACTGTATACTGGGGGCACATGATCGCGGCAACAGAGGCGCAAGGAGAGGGTTCAGCGCGAAAAGTGGCTCTGAATGCGGGGTGGTTTAGAACTCCGTGTTGCGAGCTCGAGGGTTCGTAGAGGGCGATAAAACAAACACTTTTTGTTTAGCGCTATTTTGTCGCCCGACGTCCAGTAATGGATTTATTGGTGTCTGAAGATTAGGTTAGGCGAGCGCCTGGTGATGGGCAACCCGCGCTGTACGGCTGTCTCTAACTAACCTTACTTCTTCAATTATTGTATGTATCACTGTTAGAGGGAAACTGTAAGTACGTTTTATTTAATTTTTATAGAGGTCTCTATTCCACGTGTATCCAAGGACACAATTACACCTAGAATAAATGTAAATATGTTCCAAAAAGTTACAAAATTAGGCAGATGGCACGACTTTAAAGAAAATTTCGCCGTTATAAAGCCACAGAAGTAATTCAAATTAAAATTATCGTTATATATATTGAGTGACCTGACGCACGCGTAGTTTCATAAATAATAGGAAATGTAGTGGATTTTTTATTTTAAGGGGTTCACACCGCTTGGATGAAACAAAGTTACAGTCATTTTCGGCGATTTTTTTTTAGGGAGAAAATGAAATAAATGGACAATTCAATATAAAGCCTGCTATTGTGCAACTCTCGACGAAAAATGTTGTATTTTTTTTCGTACAAAATGGCGGCGGTATAACCATGATACGCAACATTTTGCCGGACAAAACGTCCGGATTACGCGCCGTGAATCCGTAACGACTTCGTCCCGGCACGCAATTATGTACGTATTTGTTTAATGCTACGTAAAATTCACGATTGGAAAATGTTTCGCTGACCGTACCGATACATCGTCGCTCTTTTAATGATTTATCGTCGCGCAATTACGTATTTACTCGACGTGGAGAATCACGTTCCGATCGCTGTACGGGCAAACAGCAGGTCCACGGCTCGCTCTGGGGCTGTCCATTCATTTCACGTGAAATTCAATTTCTCGCTAATAGGCGCAACGAGCAAGACTAGGGAGACTCGCAAAGCTTTGCAGAATTATGAGATCTTTTTGTTAGCTTATCCCGGGGAAGCGTGCGCAGCCGCGTCCAGCGCAGGAGGGTCAGAAATGGGGAGTTTAAAGGGGATGGCTTTGTTGGGATTTTTTGGATGTTTTTTGAGGGAATTTTTTATTTAATTTGTTGCTATAGTTTCGCGTGAGGCGTTGAGGGAGATCGTATTCGATAAGCTGAGAGGCAAAGGGATGTAGAAAATATATAGAAAATTTCGAGGGCCTGTGGAGATTTGGAATTGAGTATTGAAGAGAAGCGGTGGTAGAAACGTGAAATTTTGGAGAATCTATTTAATGCACGGTTTTAGTTTTATTCAAAAGGGGATGGAGACAATGACTAATGGCCATTCTTGTTTCTGAGGGAATTACAGAATTGAATTCAGCAATTGGCAGTAACAGAAATGTGAAACTGAAAAGAGGTCTTGGTGTTTCAAAATTTTGAAGAATTCGCTGGATTTACCAGTTTAATTTCACCTGTGAAGTTAAGGGTGGCATTTCTCTGTGACACCTTGAAAAAATATATAGGTATATTTGAGGAACCAAAATTAGATTTTTATGTCGAGTTCATCATACTTTTTTTATTAAACAATGACCGAAACACGAATGAAATTCTTCATTTCGTCATTTTGGCAATTTTCAACAGGAATTGTGTATTTTAGTTCAGACGATAACGATGAACACACTGATTACGAATCTTCTTGATTTTTTGTTTCTGCCCACCCTGAGAGCTCCAATCATCTCCGCCAGCGAGACACGATTTTTAAACACGCATCGATTGCGGCGCAATAAAATCAAGAAACAATTAATTAAAACGGTAAAAAAATCTCACGTATGACGAACAAGTAACAAAATAAACTACAAGAAGGACCACCACGTTACACGTACGTATCACTAAAAAAAATGTATAAAAATGTATGAATTTGGCAGCGTTCGCTGAGAGCCAGAAGAGCTCAAAAACAGTAGCATAGATATAATTTCCGGGAGGATTAAAAAATTGACTCTGAAAGCAAGCAGCGCCAGAAACGTGGCATCTGCATAGAAGTTTCACTCTCTGAAAATTTTGAAGCATCCCTTAAGTTGCCCGCCCGGAACACTTTAAAACAGTCGTCGCCGCTTCGTCGTTAATCATCGCAGCGAGAAGACACGGAAATATGACGAAGCGCTTTTAAATAGGTTACTCGAGCGGTCGTAAGTCTTCTTGTTTATTCCAGCTGGAGCTGCCCTCTCCAGCGAGCCCTCTCCTCCGCGTAATCAACAGTACCTCAGGGACTCGACGCTCTGAGATAGGTGGGGGGTGGGCGAAGAAAGCGCCTTGAAAACGAGATAAAGAATTTTCCAAAGTGACTACGGCCGCGATGCGAACTTTGAGTGAATTACGGGGGAACTGTGCTAATTACGAGGGGGCGCTTTAATCGCGTCCAAACAGTCGGCGTAATGGGATCAAGAGTAACACGACTCCTTTTAAAACTTACTCAACCGGCAACTCTCTCGAATCGAAAGACGGGACAGCGGAGAAATTTCTAAATAAATTAGCGACCCTCCGGAACACTGCGTTTGTGAATAAAATCCGCTGCTGATCACCCCGGATTGGGTTACCTTTAAATCACCGACAATCAGTTCATCGACATTGACACCGACTTCTACTGTGTACAAGGCTTATTGTTCATTAATGTAAGTGGAAATGTAAATGTAAATGTAGGGTGAATGTACCTAATACCACCCATGTACCTAATATCGCCACTCGTTATATCTCGCAAAGCAAGCACTAAAATTTATCGGTCCTGAACTGAATTAGTACCTAAACATATGTGGGAAGGCATACTGTAATTGCAGTGTGATGTGATCAATTGAAGAGTCCTTGTAGAAAACAGTGTAGGGCCAAAATTGAAAATTTGGTTTTTTTATCCGAAAATGTTCTACTTGCCAATGGTAATACTATAGTATCATTCAATTAACAGCGATTTAACTTTTACTACGCGATATTAGGTATCGTTACCTTAAGTGTGTGTAGATGTAAGTGAAAATTTAACCGGGAACCATCCAAAGCCGAAGACAAGGAAAATAAATAAATGATAATAATCCTTTCTTGAAAAGAATACAGAAAATACGTAATTCGAGATGGGACCATGCCTCGACATTTCTTGCTGGCAGGTGTCCCCGCGACGGTTACAAGATCAGTGACGAGCATATTTCACGGGACTCCCCCATTGGACTTTCGTATCGACTGCGATCCTCTCGTAAACGTCACCCCACGGGGAGGGGGCAGATTTCCTTGGCTGCTTCTCTTTCGCCTTTCCTTCTGTTGACCGTGGCGAAACGTGCGACGGACGGCGGATACTTTATCAGGGAAATACAGTTCTTGCCACGGTGGATCCGTGGACGATGTGCTCTGGCTACGCTGGCCAGAACAGCTGGTGCAAATGACGCGGGCCAAAAAACGTCCGGCAGACATGGGGACATGAAAAGACTTGGGGGGCTCTCGTCTCCTCCCTCCCAGCTCTATATTCGCAGGCATAACTGTACGTTATGAAGCTGGCCCTCCCGTGGGAGATCTGGCACGATCCGCGTACCCATCGAGGACGCCATATGGAAAAAATTATAATGGCCCCCAGCCCCCTTTTCTTTGCGTTCCACTTCATTCTCCAACGTTCTGTTCAGTCCATCGACGGGCTGCCCCGCGAATGCGACTCTTCCCTCCTCTGTCGCTAGCTGAACCCTCGATGGCGAATTTAACGAGTGTCAATAGTGACATTTGTTGGGGATGAAGAATTGGAGGCGAAGGCAGTGGAAGTAGAGGCAACGTTTCTAGGGTTCGTATGCAGGTGGTGTAGACATTTATTAGAGTTTTAGAGATAATTCTAGGTCCGTTATCGTGAGATTGGAGGTTGATGTTATTTTGAGTTTCTATGTACCTATTCTATCTTATGAGAGGATAAAATAGTCAAGAGGAATCACACCCCGCAAACGAATACTTTCTTTATAAAAGACTGTTGAAGTTTTGGCCAATAGCCGCGCGGCTTAGTGCCCCTCTGCGTGACGGGCGGCGGAGTGGGGGCAGACTCCGCCTCCAGGGACGTCTCTGCGCGATCCGATTGGTCGAAACATTGGTTGTCTTTTATAGCAAACCGATTCGTTCGCCGTAGATGGTTCTTTTCAAATATTTTCAATGTTCAACTGTGAAATCTGTGATCACTACTTCCGCTACACTTATTTACAAAATATATAGACAGTTTCAATCCGGTTTTAACATTTCTACAGTTTTAACCTGGTTCGTAGAGGTCCTCTTGAGGTTTTGTTTTACACACCTTACGTTATAACGTCACATGAACAAGCGACTCACACGTTGGCCATTAAGCAAGGGGGCTCACAGACTTTTTTCCTGGGGGCAGGCAACTTTGAGAAACAGTCCAGTTGACTGGCGATAATAATGTCACTAATAACTGCAGTATATATTAAAAATAAATTTAGGCTTGACTCCACGTCACCATTTTTTGTCACAAACTGGGACGTCACCGGTTAAGGGTTAATAATAATAAAAAAAAACCGCACCCAGTTTCTCACACCTCTGCACCCTTACGTGCCTCCACGAGAAAGCAGCCCTTAACCCTTCACTGTCACCCTTTCAACCCACCCACGTGAACCCTTCAACGCTGACCCGTTAAGAAGATGGCCAGCGGTTTCGCTTTCCTTAGGTGTGGCGATTATCGCGGAAGCTCGTCCGCTGGGTATCTTAATCGAATCGAGAATTATTTCACCGTTGGTGAACGCTAACGAATCGCCGCGGGAACGGCTCGCGTGTCTATACGGAATATTTATCGCGGCCGCGATTATTCTTTCGGATTATCCGACGGAGCGTTCCCGCGGTGGAGCGCGACGACGCCTCTCGCCGCCCCGCGGGGGATTAAGCTCTCGAGGAGGGCTTTAAACTCGATTCGCGATGGAAATTTTCAACGAGCGATCACGGCGACCGAGTCCGACGCCCGGGCAACGGATGTTATTTCGAGGGAGAGGCGACGGGTGAACGTCGAACCGCGGTCGAATTTAATCCCCCGTAGCGAAATTTCGCCCGGGGGATGACCGCGGGACCATTCGATTCCCCGACTCTGTAATACGGGACTAATTCGAATATAATTTTCGAGCCGCATCCGCCGGGCTCCCCCAGTCGATCGAGATCGGATTAAGACGCGGGATTAAAGACGCGCACGGCGATTCGTAAAATTGATTCCATGGAGGGGGTAAGCTCTTCCCCTCGATTTCACCAATCCCGTCCGCGGGGATGCTCGCGGTATCGATCACTTTAGTGTTTATCTTGCAAATTGACGAGGAGGATGTGAACGGCGGTATATTCCGCGAGGAACGCGAATTCAGGTGGCAATTTGATTGCTGTTAACTCGCTGATTGAGTACAGCAAGGTTTTAGAAAATGCTACTTGAAGTCGCTGCAGTAGCGGAGTTAACGGACAGTTGCCGCCTGGGCCCTTGCCCGGAAGGCCCCCTAAGGCCCCAACTTTAAAAAGAAAAATGATGATTTTATCCAAACTATATTTATTTTCTGTACTGAGTCCGTTTTTAGTAAACTACCTCTTCATTTTCCCGAAAAAGGGGCCCCTGCACAAAAGGCCCCCTAGGGCCCCAACTTTAAAAAGAAAAATTATGATTTTATCCAAACTATATTTATTTTCTGTACTGAGTCCGTTTTTAGTAAACTATCTCTTCATTTTGCCGAAAAAGGGGCCCCTGCACAAAAGGCCCTCCAGGGCCCCATCTTTAAATAGAAGAATTATGATTTTATCCAAACTATATTTCTTTTCTGTACTGCTACACTGAGCCCGTTTTTATTAAACTACCTCTTCATTTTCCCGAAAAATGGGCCCGTGCCTAAAAGATCCCCTAGGGCCCCATCCTTAAAAAGAAAAATTACGATTTTATCCAAATTACATTTTTTTCTGTACTACTACACTGAGCCCGTTTTTATTAAACTACCTCCTCATTTTCCCGAAAAAAATGGGCCTTTCAGAACGTTTGCCACCTGGGCCTTTCTCCTTAAATCCGCCACTGAGTCACTGTATCATTTCTTGAGATAAAAAAATATTTTTGTAATTTGTCCAAATTGTTTCAATACTCGTTAATTCGTAGACAAATAAACTGTGGCGTTATGCATAAAAAACAGTGAAGGTAACCTTGACAATTTCGAGAAAAAGACAACTGATAAAAAGTATTATGCGGCAGATGAAAAATTTCCATCGGTCCGCTAAGAACAGAATAATTTGAGATGGCGATATGCGGTTCACCCTGCATAAATAAATAAATGAAACGCGCGAAGACGCGAGGCGCAGAGATCCCAAGCGGATGAAGGTCGAACGAGGTCGGACAAGGGTGGCGCGGATGTTCTAGTCGGGGGAAGGGAAGCTTGCGGTCTCGCGATCCGCCTCTTTCTTCGGCCCACTTCCTCGACTTTGACCGCGACCCTCGTCCAATATTTGACAGCGTTACACCGCGACCCGAACCCGCAAACTTTTCATCAATGACGCTCAACGTTCCTCCAAGGAAGCCTGCGAAGAGGGGAGCATGTGCTCCAGCCACTTATCCATGCAGTATACTGAATAAACTAAGCGGATCTTTGAAAATAATCCGCGTTCGCCATCGGGATGGGATCAACGCTATTAACAAGGTCTTTCGATTCACATGTATGCTTATTCATGAATTTAAAAAAATCGATATTTTCCATTTCAAAATAACAAAATACAGCATATATATCAGTCTCTCAATTTTGAAATACGGGTTCAAGGGTCTGGGCGTTAAAGGGTTAAGCCCATACCGTATCCAGGATACATATAGATAAGTGTTTCCAAACACCACCTGTGCCCTTCCTCTGCGCGTCCACGAGGAAACAGGGAAACAGAGGAGAAGGAGAAAGTCGGAATAGGAAAGAGAGAGAGCCATTGCTTATTGGATCTGGAGGTCCCTCAAGACCGAGCAACTGAGAGCGTTAGGAGTCTGCACGATAAAGCGCCCCCCTCGGCCCGGGGAAAGGGTGGGCAGATTAAAGCCGAGATCTGCGGAATAGAAAAATACAAGCGAGCAAATTTGCCTGCTAGTTCCGGCTGCGATTTACGCGCAGCTGATGCCCCGGCAATCCTCCATTCCGCTCGTACACCGATCGTTCCCGTCGTTCGAACGGAACTCTGAGTTATAGCTCCTTTGCGCGCTGCCTTTTTCCACCGTGACTTTGATAAGGGATTGCCCTTCTTAGTTTTTATTTTCGGGCACGGTGAACGGCTGGATAATTTGATTAATGCGCCGCGCCATTGTGGTGCGTGGAAATCCTGCACGAATTTTATGGAGAAATAGTAGACGTACGTATAATTAAATTGGAAACGAAGCGTAATTAAAACGGCAGAACTTTTGTATCCCGCTTTTCATTGCAACTCAACACCAGTTTCGAAACTCTAGCTCCCTTCCTCCTTTTTTTTTTTTGTATATTCTGCCATGTTAAATTCGACACACGCTTGTTCGCGCTGCTTCCGAGCGCGAATAATAACGACAAAGGGGGAAACTGTTATGTCCGTAGGTGCTCCCATGCAGGGGATAGTGGCGACCACAATGCTCGTCAATCTCTTTGGCAGGGATTTTTGAAAAAGTTCCTTTCGAAATGATTGGGAGTTTTTTCTCAACGCACTGCGTGAAAAATTGCAGCAGTTGTTTAAATTAGTAGTGGTGGTTAAGGTTGAATTGAGTCTGGGTTGGGTACAATTCTTCATCATTGCCACGTCCCAGTCCCACCATGGGATCGCGACTAGTTAGTACTCGCCAGCGCCACCAGAGGTCTAATCTTTCAACACCTTTCTCGCAAGTGGCAGGTATCGGTCTCGTTCCTACATATACAAGTTCCAAGTTTATTCCTATCGGTCCCCATGCGTCTATGACAGGGATCATCAGCTGTAAGCCCCTACTGAGATGAGGTTCTGCCTTACTTCCCAAGATTGACATAAGCACAGCAGCAACCTCCTTCCTCCTTTCCTCCTCAATCTCTTAAACGGCAATCCACCTCTGTGCCCTTGTTCAATAGAGTAAGCACAGGAATCGGCGGTTCTCGTTCAAGAACAAAATCTACCCACACTGCACACAACTCAACGCCCAGCCCTAAGCGCATCACCGACCAGAACCGGATCGAGAAGAGTCTTCCAGCAGCTGACATGACACGTCGTCCGCCAGACGGGCAAATCAGCAGCCCAGTAGTGTAGCATGGTGTGGAAAACCTTCGCTGCCGCGAACTTTGCTCATAACCAGTATCCCCCGTTCGAGAAAGAAAAATGGTGGCTGCCCACAGCGAGGCGTGCCCCGGTGGTTTACAGGGAAAGTTTTCATCCCACGGAAAAGGACCAACAGGACCGGGGAACGACACCGAGAACCCAGAGAAGTACGCTGCGAGCGGTGTTCCCCCGTGATCTGTCGGGTAATTGGCGGGAAAAAGGGACGGGGAGATACGTGTTCGCATTAACCTGGCAGTGGAGGAGAGGGTCGACTTACTTTTAAGCTCCTTGCCGTCGGGGGTGCAGCTACCCTTCTCCAGCAGGCAGTTTACGTAGTTGTTGAGCAGACGTTCGCTCCTGAGAATCTGATCCAGGTCGATGTTGTCGTACCTGGTCGTGTACTTCTCGTTTGCCAGGGCGCAGACCACCACGGTGAGGAAAACAACCGCGACCTAGGTTCGTCGAGGGTAGAAAAACGGAAGTCCTTTATAAAGTGTAACCCATCGAGATAAAGCGGCGCGACGCGGTAATACCGAACAATCTTCTCCCTCCCACGATGGGGGGAGGCTAATAACGAGGACCGAGGGTCTTTGGGAAAACGTTATCGTGATGTGGTGTTAGAGGAGGTGGGGTGGCAAGGAACGACGGAGGGATTACGTTGTTCTTGCCCTGTGTGCTAAAGGCAGTAGCATTTTCTCGTGAATTACCTAGCGGTAGTTTGATATCGTGAGAAGTAGAGGTACTGGAAGCTTTGATTGCTGAACGACAGTGGGCGGGGCTATCCCCACCACTACGTTTCTTGAAGTATTAGGGCATTGGTGCACAAAGAGAGCCACTCGGAGATGGAGCCCTCTGTATTTGTGGCATACTGTTACTAAAGGTTTGCGATATTTCCCTAAAGGTGGGATTCCACTGAGGCAACACAAGTCAACATGTCGCATGCGATGAGTGCGATAGTGATTGCATGTGTTGCATGGGAAAAAAAGATGCGGCGATGTTGCCGGTTGCCGGTTGCCAAAAAGTTGCCTCAGTGGAATCCCAGCTTTACATCGGAGCTAAATACATTGCGGGCCACACTATACAGTAGCGGACAAAAATTTACCATTTTTTCGATTTGTTTTACTTCTGTTATTTTTTGGCGTCAACTTGGAACTGTGGTGTGTGTTTAATATACATATTCTGATGGAGAATTTAAAGCTGTACTTTTAAAGTTAACTTTCCCCTACTATTACTGAGCGAGTGAACTTGTAAAAACTGAGTAAAAAGAACATGATACTATCATTTCATACAGAAGGAAGGGGTCAAATATGAGGGGCCCAATGGAAAACAAGCGCATGCCATAATACTAAAAAAGCAAAATTTAGGGAAAATAATTTTCTCAGAAGGCTTGCTGTTATAAAAAACAAAAAATCTATATATATATGTAGCATGTGCCCTTTTTCCATTGAGCCTCTGATATCCTTAGGACCTATGGAACAAATTTCAAAGTCCCCGCA
This sequence comes from Andrena bucephala, assembly GCA_947577245.1. NCBI lineage: Eukaryota > Metazoa > Arthropoda > Insecta > Hymenoptera > Andrenidae > Andrena > Andrena bucephala. The sequence goes on along the minus strand of OX387717.1, from coordinate 1,926,016 downwards.
AATGTGGCATACAGATGTTCAAAAATCCCAGTCTTACACCCCCACTGTGTAAGAAGCGATAACCAAGGTACTGAAACACAACAGCAAGGAAGGAACAACGGCAGGTGCGACGGTTGAAAGTTTGCTCGACGCAAAGCAACACTTTTCCACGCCGCTCGCGTGACTGTTGTACGCGGTGTGCAACAGGATATCCGAAAAGTCACGCGACCCGAGAGCCACAGCGTTATCTTTACCCCAGAGATCAAATGGCTTCTGCATAATAAAGCTCCAAGCTTCCCGCTTGGGAGGTAATTCCCCGATACTCCTAAAAATTTCGAGCTGAAAGGCTTCGCGACTGTTTCGCGATCGCTATCCGAATGCTACACACACGAGATCTTAAATCGATGGCGTTTACGGAATTTGCATTTACTCTCGGTAATAATGTACTGCGTGCTTCAAAAGTGCAGATTTAAGGGGTTGATTAGAGCCATTGAAAGGAAAAGGAATTGTAAGAAGTTGTAAACTGGTGACAGAAGTTTGCAAACTGATGGATGATTTAGGGATCTATGCTTTCTTATGAATTTTGAAATTCTAGGGATCTATGCTTTCTTATGAATTTTGAAATTCCAGAGATCTATGCTTTCTGAGGTATTTGGAAATTTTTGAGATTTATGCTTTCTGAGGTATTTTAAGATTCTAGAGATCTATGCTTCCTGAGGAATATTGAAATTCTAGAGATCTATGATTTCTGACGTATTTTTAAATTCTAGGGATCTATGAATTCTGTTACAGTGTCTCGAAATTTTGTGATGGATAGGCAAGGTGTGATATTTCCCTTAGATTTTCTTATACTTCTCGAGTTTTGCATCGTCCAAACACTGTAGTCATGCCCAGCAAAAGAGAAGCGTCCACTGCGCATGCTCGTGAAAGTGGGTGGAGTCTGCGACCCCCTCCACTTCACAGCGACGATTCTATGTGGATGGCGATGACTAGTTTCAAGGATTAAGTGTACATTCTACTTTTTTGTCGGTCGAACAAGACACCTACTTTCATGATTTTTTTTTCAGGAACTATTGAACGGATTTTAATGTTTTTTGTTGTTAAATATTATTCAAATAATAATACAAACAATAATATTTATTATTAAAAAAAAAAGTTTACATTCTCAAAACACATTAATAAATCGAAAAAAACTTCACTTTAGTAAACACATTCTTTTTGTGACGAAAAAACGTTCCACACAATGGTAATTTTATAGGGCGTTAGAGAGGAAAGACCCCTTAATAAATTTACATACATATCGCGCAGCTATTAAGCAACCGGGCCTTAAATCGGCTTCCAAGCTCGATCGTATCTTCAGATCCACACATCCACCGCTATGAAAATTGTAAAACAAGGGTTTGCTCGTAGCGAGTCTACAGTCCGTGTATCGATCCCTCCGTTTGTGTTAGCACTAAGAAATACGAATGCCGATGAATCGCCGGTAACCCAGAAAGAATAATTTAGCGAGCTTGTCACCTGCAGAGCAGAAACGTCCTTTATTCCGCGGAGAAATTATTCGAGCGGTGGGGAGCGGGCGCGGGAAAGATACGAGCAATGGATTCGCGTTTATTGAAACAGGGTCGAGCGGGTACCTGGCGCGGAGTTTCGAAAATATGCTGCACGCGCGACCGAGCGATGACGGGCGAAAAAAATGGGAAAAAATGGAAAGTCACTGGCTCGTAGAAAGAGGAAATCAATCGTATGGGATCGCAATCTCCTCGAACGGTGGAATCGATTACACCATCGTTCGTTGGATAAGTCGAGCAGTTTATAGTGCAACAGAACTGATAGTAGACAGTTAATAGCACGCAATTAGCAACGCGATCGGAGTTAAGTGGCCTTCGGAACTGATAAACCCGACCCAGAGTCTGCTGCCACTTCTCGGGTCCCCGAATTGATATCGAAATTTAATATCCCACCGATTCAACCAGGACCTGGTTTAGATTTGACCCCAATTTAATGTAAATTTCAACAATGTCCGCGGTGCGCGCGCGTAAGGAGGAAGACGAAGCTAGACTTAGGTGGTAGCCCCTGTTTAACTGATCCTGTTCGACACACTTAATCGACGCGAAAACGGATTAAACGTCGGCGACTCGATGTTAAATCGTACTCGTGCGAGCAAGCTGGTCGCTTTCTGCGGTCTCAGAGAGGGGATAATGAGGTACAGATGGGGGACGCCAGGGATTGGTGGGGGAAGATGTTGTCCTTCGTTTCGAACATGCTTCGACTCGTAATTTGCGAAAGATGTAGGGAAGTGTCGTGTGCCACAGACGCAACAGTAGTTATCGTGTTTTGCTTAGAATGGTTCTATTATTTGGAGAAACTAATTGGAATTACTATTATTATTACCGCGCAGGAACACGGGCGGCGTAGGGACTCCGTACGCCACTGCGTCGAAAAGCTCTGATATTTTCCATTTTGATGATCTTTTTTTACATAATGGTCATTTACCTTATGTCCGGATCTCTGGCAATTGATACTGGCAGAATAGAATTTTATTTGTTGGGGTACTTTTATTTTTAAAAACTAATCTTTATTAACCCTTTAGCGCCGGAAACTATATCCCGTTGAGGGAAAAATATCCCGTTTTTTTCATCGTTAAAAATGGTCAGAATTTTGATATTTTGATATTTTTTTTACTTTTTATTTTTTTATTTTGCAGATGTTAAAATGCAAGAAACAAATGAATACGGGATTCAGTTAGGTCCATTTTTCTTTCAATCTAGTGCAAACGGCGAATTTGTGTCAAAACTTGTTTTGAATTTGTGGCGAAACTTTCAAACAGTTTCAAAGGGTATCATATAGGATAATGTATCATATAGGATACGTCCGACGCTAAGGGGTTAAGTTTATACTAAAAAAAGTGCCTATTTTCAAATTTTAATTTTAAAGTTTTAATTAAATTGGCGCTAAAATATGGGCTCAAACAAGAAAGCAATCGACGATTTTCTTTACTGCCACTGTTCCTCAAAATCGCCCCCCACCCTGGAAAAAAGTCTGTGGACGACCAAATGTATTCATTTTTGGAAAACTACTGGAAATCGTGTTAACAAAATATATGTGGACATATGTACAGTGGCGTGCAAAAGTATTTGGCCACACTTTAAAATCGCATAACTTTTTTTAAAATTAATCCAATCGACCTGAGTTTTTTTTGAGAAGCTAAAGGGATTAGTTTGCTAAATGATGATGTTCGTCGTTTTGAAAAAAATGCACTTGGTCGGAATAGCAAAAACAATAGTATAGGTCGTTCTTTAAACTTTTTTTGTGAGCCCTTAATAAAAATTCAAAAAACGCGTTTGTAGATTTAAGTAAGTTATATACGTGCCTAAAATTTCATCAAAATCGGTTAACGTTGCTTTGAGCTATGAACGCTTAAAGATCGCAAAATAAGGTCGAAAATCACTGATTTCGGGAATTTTTAAGCATTCATAGCTCAGAGCAACGTTAACCGATTTTGATGAAATTTTAGACACGTATATAACTTACTTAATTTTATAAACGCTTTTTTTGAATTTTCATTACAGGCTCACAAAAAAAGGTTTAAAAAACGACCTTTACTATTTTTTTTTGCTATTCCGAGTAGGTGCATTTTTTTCAAAACGACGAATCACATCATTTAGCAAACTAATCCCTCTAGGTTCTCAAAAAAACTCAAGTCGTTTGGATTAATTTTAAAAAAGTTATGTGATTTTAAAGGGTGAAAGAATACTTTTGCACGCCACGTGCCACACGCACGTTCAATATATTTTACCCACAAATATATATATATGTTAATACGGCATTCAGGATTATGGCTATGTTATTACTAATTTTCAAAATTTGGAGCTGTCTCCATTTTGCAACAAAGTTTTCAACTGTGACTGGGTCGTTTTGGACCCAAGCATAATATTACTGAGAGCAACAGTAATCGAGAAATTACAACAACAAAAAACATAATCTAAAGTAAGTAAAGTGGGGACATCTACTATTGGTCTAAATTGACACAGTAATAGTTACTAGAAATATTTAAGTTACAGCATCTTTCTTTTCCCTACAAAATCTCCGCTCTTCAATTAGAAAAAAAATGCACAAAAAATTATTGACATGCTTCCCACTTTTAGTTTCAATTAGGCTAAGTATTTTGCCCCTCCCGGAGTTGCAAAGTTGCCGCGGAGCAGCGGGGAAGTTCGTTGCAACCAGAATCCCAACAAGAGAAGATGAAAGTCCCATCGGCGCTGGAGAAACTGGTTCCCCACGAAACGCCCATCTTTCACACTTTCGCCTATCCCATAAAAGTGACTACACGCGACGCGATTGCATCGATTTGACCGGTTTACCGACTTCCCACCGGTAAATGGCCCCCCGTCTTCTTTGAAGTGGCCCAAGGCCAAAGGGATGAGAGAGCGCTTTAATCGCGCAGGAGCGATTATGTGTACCCGAACACTCGAGCGTCCATTGTAATTCGTCCCCGGCCCGGGGATTTGCAAACTGCACGACCTTGAAGCGCGACAATGCCACGTTTTCAATGACACGGAGATGATAAACGACCCCTAGTGACTTTTATCCTCTCTGTTAGTTCTGAACTTATCTCGCCTTGGGCAATTCCTTATTCATTGCAACAAAGGCGACATTTATTTTTCTGCTACTTTGCAGTCATATACGAGATTCTCAAATTTCGAAAATTGAAGGTGCGTTGGATGACTCCCCTAATGCTTGATTTATGAAAGTTTCTCAGAAGATATGGGACCTTCTTAAGCTACACTGAAGAAAATTCGTTTTTCTCTAAATTGACATAAGAATTTCTTATTTTTTTATGTTCCAGTCGCTTTGGGTGCTGGGTACTAGCAACGTCCTGCCAAACACGAGATAAACAATTATGTATAACTCCGCTATTTTAAAACTTTAAGCAATAAATAATGTATGAAAATAAAGTTAAAATGTCACCTAACATCTCCTAAAAAAATACCGATATTCCACTGAAAAGTTACCTGAGAAATCAAATTTTAAATTTACCCATTCTTTTAGGCCTACTCTGATTACTAGACAGCAAAATGGCACTTCCTATAGTCACCCTGATAAATGATCCAGTCACACACAAGGTGTCCCAGAATTACAAATACGAAGTTATAACAATCTAGCACAGAATCATTACCCCACATTCTCGACTTTTTACATTTTACATTGCCTTGATTAAGGAAAGGTGACCACGATGTTACAAACTCTTATTGAGGACTTTGCAGCAAGAGGGGACAGCTCCATCCTTACCAACTTCATTAAAAAGAGAACACTAATTGAAAAATATATTTTTTCACACAATAAGTAGTAGTTATTGGGTTGACAAATTTTTATTTCTATTTTTGGCGAAAAAATATTTCAATACTAATATTTTTATTGTAAAATATTTGTATTAATAAAAATATTAATACTAATATATTTATTTATTTATTTATTTGCAATAAATCGGTTATTTGTTATCAGATTTTAACAAACATGCAGCAACCGATGTATAATTCGTTTTACGTATATTACGCGTCATAACTCGAACACTGTAAAAAATGGAGCTGCAATTATTATTTAAATCTTCCCCTTCCAGTTTCATCGACCGGTTTACGATTCCATGAATTTTGGAACCGCTATCGTGGAAGGCAAGAGGTAATGAGTCATCGAACTGCCAGCCCTTTCCACGATAATTCCCGCGCGATTAATAGTCGTCTGATTGCGAATGCTCATCGACTGCGCGCGCGTGAGCCTCTTTTAAAGACCGTAACACGTCGATAATTACAGAATCGGTGTCAACGCCGGCGTATGCGGTGTACACGTACGTAAATCTTGTGACGCAATCGCGACCGTTGCCATCGGGGAATGCTCCCCGACGCCTTTCACTCTCGCAAACAAATTTCACCTCGGCTTTTTTCCTCATTTTTCGCAAGCGGCGGACAATGTCCCGTTGCGGGAACGTTCCGGCGTCACAGACGCGTTCTGTAATTGGGTGACTCAAATGGAGGTGGGGGAATGAGGCTGTTGCGATTGTTATCGATACATTTGAAGAAACTGAAAAATTAATTTGATGCATGGACAACTGCAAATGTACTATATACAGTGGCGTGCAAAAGTTTTCGGCCGGATAGTTTTTCCAATTTTTCCTTCAAAAGCAAAATCTTTAGACGAAAAGCTTTTTGAAGAAAAATTGAAAAAATCATCTTGCCGGAAACTTTTGCACGCCGCGATAGTGTTGAATAGGATTGATTCGCTATTCAAACCTGAGAAAATAGAGGATATCCCAGAATATATAAATAAATAAATAAATATGTATGTACATTGTAAGGGGTGATTTTGTTAGAAAAATTCAATCGAAAATGTGGGATAAAGTTGTTTCCTACAAGTGTTCTTTTATGATAAAATAGATTTTGAAAATATGATTTAAGCTTTTACGATTTTGAAAATCCGAGTGCCTACTAGTTCCTACAATTAGTCAATTACCTTTTTCATTTTTACTCTGTTCCATTTGATCGATAACTCAGAAATACCTACTCTAATTTTCCTAACCTATCTTCTATTAATTAGTCCTTTCCTTCATTAAAACGTCAACACAGACGCCATCTTGTCGAAAAACAGCCAATGCCGCAAGCACATACTTATCGAGATGATCGATACTAATTCCCAGCGATTAACGAGTCACGTGTAAAGCCTCTAATTGCGCGCAGCAGCTATCAGAGTCCGAACGAACGGTATGTGATGAAAATGCCGCGTGAACCCGCCTATTCGGCTCGAATTCAGTTCCTTATCCGCGTTGATCGTGTCGTCGACTCCCGTCCAGCAAAACTTTCGGCTCGAAACATACAGCGTTGCCACGTCCTTGCATACGAAGCCGAACTTTAGTATTCGTGACAGCGCCGCTTGGAAAAACATCGACGGACGCGCGTGAAATTCAATGAACGCTATATTCGCGTGACGTTTCTTGGTAATTATTTAAAGTCCATCAGACAGATATAAAACCACCGATACATACAATCTAGAAAAAACGATTTTGATACGCTTTATATGAGTATTCAAAATTGCCAAGGGCTCTTAAGCGGATAGCACTACAAGTGCCTAAAATGTTTTACCAATAACCTCTGTGGAAGGTATTTTTCAAAAGATTCACTTCTGCTTCGATTCGTGCCATGCCCCGGTATTAACTTCAAAATGAAGCTCCACTATCGATCACGAAACGTAAGTGGAACAGGGCCAATTTTACATCAGACGAAAAAAATTTAAATGGCACGATAACCCGACCTCGATGAACGTCAACAGAGAACTTTTTTCACTATGCAAATTAGAGCTATGGGATCGAGAGCCTGATGTGTTAACGCCTAGACAAACTTCACGGAGAACAAAGTAAAGAGAGGGGAGTCCGAGACGAAAGGTAGGGCGCACTTGTTAACGTAAATTAAATCTTACCCGGTAGATAGCTAACTGTGACCCCGGTTAATTCCCCTCAAACACAACACAGGTATACCTGAAAGGTAGCGAGCAACGAAAGACAATCTTTACTAAAAGTACACTTTTTAAACCCCAACTACTTCGACATTCCTGCACATTGACGAACCAGTACACGAACTGTGTGCATTGGATTTTAAACGACGCCAGCTTGCGATGAATTTATAAATTCTGACGTCGGATTACATACTGGGAATATTTATTGCATCACTCGAGTAAACACACTGCCAGTTACACCTCTCTTATTATTAGTAATAGGGAAATATTATTGCAAAAATGTGTAGCTCACTTGGCCAAACTAAGTTGAACAGGAGTCATTTTAAAAATCGCATTGCTATGAAAATTTGTGGGTAATACGTAAATTTTAGAGTAATGCAATAAATATTTCCAGTACCTACTGTATTTCGTGATCGCATGGATAAGTAAAGTCCATGTTTCCATGTCGCGACGTTTCAAAGAATAAGTACTGAAATTCTATTTAACAAACAATTTCCCACGAGAATTTACGTACTGGGGGCCGTTCTTCGCTTTAATCTTGCTTTTACTCGAGTCCCTTGAATTCGAATTCGCGAATCTTCCTGCGAAGGGGCTGTTAGCAAGTGTACCTCGAAGTGCGCCTCAAAGCTGCCTCATAAGCGAACAAGTTTGGTAATGTCAGTTTAAAGGCGGCTTCGCACACACCCGTTCCGTGGGGGTTCAGTAGCGTGAGTGGTAAAAAATATCGTTCCCTGCTTTGGAATGAAGCAGTTCACACTTGCTCGTGCGACACTGACACAAAAAGACCCTGACACGAAACCGTCAAAAAACTGATATGTGTGAATCCGGCTTAAACGTTTCACTGTCTGGGCGTTTCTATTTAGTGTGACACTCGCACGTCCCGCTTCAAGCATTAAAAATTCTAAATAATAATTCTCCGCCAACGAAAAATTAATGTCACTGCCGCATTATTAAAGATACATGTTACTCTGTAAGTTAACTATAACCTTAAAAACCATTTGCTACATACAGTGGTGGTCAAAAGAATCTACGGGATGAAAATTTTAAGATACAATTCCTTCTAATAAAACTATCTTCTCCCCATCACCGGTCACAGTTGGAACTTTCTTGTAAACACTACACTAATATATATTATTAATTTCACGCCACCAAAATGGCCAAAGGGGAGGTGGAGAGCCAGAAGACATTAATGTCGCAAATGGCAAAATACTAATTTCTCTTGAAGGTATCAGAGGTCGGTATTCTCAGTCGCTACTTATTCTTAAGCAAATGCTTAAGCATGCGGCATCCTCTACTAACCTAGTATCTAGTAAAGGATGCCGAATGCTTAAGCATTTGCTTAAGAATAAGTAGCGACTGAGAATACCGGCCACAGAGTGTACCACATGTGGCCATTTAAGCGTGTCGCGTGACTCGAGCGTGACTCACAGATGGCGCACGGACAGTGAGACGGTTAAAAAGGTTCCCCCTGACTTCAACGATAATTCCAGTGGTCTGGGACGCAAGAAGGGGGCTACCACCCGGCTCGCCTTCTCTTTACGTGTCGCGGGACACGTCGGTGAATTTCGGCGCGGGACGAAACGGAGGAAAGGTTCGCCGGATGCTGAGACGTGTCCCGAATGTAAGCGAGCATGTTTTCTCGAATTAGATGTACCTGTGGCGTATTTTACGGAAGAACGTTCGACGGTGGCGCACGCAGCATGCACGGCTAATCTTCCCTACCGGGCGCGATAACTCGGGTAGACGCACGCGTGGAAATTTAATGAGCCGCGAAAGACGTTCCAGCCTCCTTCCAGTTATGGTGTTAAACGGCGTTGCGCGGCGTTAATCGGTTCCGACCGTCCCCGACGACGCTCGAATTACAATATCGCGCGTCCCCGGATATCCCATTAAATTTTTGCACGCGCCTAACGAACCGGGCGGAACAGAAGTGACTCGAAATCGCTCGCAACCAGAAGGTATATCCAAGAACAGTGACGTAAGTTGTAAGGGACTCTAATCAGTCTAAACGATCCTAAAGAGAGGTATTCCTCACTGTGCACCCACACCACACACGAAACAGAAACTTCCTCGCTTGCCTTGCTCTGTTTACTAAAGAACCTTATATCCGAAAGACCAATTATTGTCAAAACCCCCTTGTCCCTTCTTCTCACGACTCTCACCGACCACCCAGATTTGAAACGCCCTGTACATTGAAGTCGGAAACAAAGCAGTAAATATCGTAGCAAAAGTCGGTCCACGGGGCAGAAAAGGTGTAGAAGGTAGTTGACGACGGCGGGTAAAAAATGGTCGAGGAAAAAAAGAGGGGTGGGGAAGAGATATCGGATCGGCGGAGTGGGGACGGAAGGGGAAGAGAAAGGATGAGGAAAAAGTGGCGCTTACCTTCATGTTGGCAGCTTGTGTCGAGCAGGAAAGCGAAGTTAAGCGTGACTGATGCTGGCTTCGGCACCGATCAACTGTTTTATACCCGACCGTTTGCCCAGCCTCCGAATTCGTCGGCTCCCGGCTCCGTTCCTCTTTCTCGCGCCTGCCCCCGTCCTCCGACGTCGGGGCACCATGGTGGTGGAGAATGAGAGGGGGTTACCACGAAAGGTAAACGCAGTGCACACCTTCTAAGAATTACGATGACACGTGCCCGTTAAGAGACAATCCGGGTGCGTCGAGTGCCTTTTTTTCTAGGGAAATTAATGCTCTCGGCGATCGAGCGCGTGTGCGCTCGCGCGCCCCATTCAGCGGGCGCTCGTAAAGTTGGCCGCCGTGATAGAAGGATATGGGGAAATGCAGTGGTTTGGTTTATGCTTCGATTCGTCCATCACCCCTTGTCTTTCTATTTTTCCTCCTGATATTTAGTACGCGCGTGCATTGTGATAACTCCGTGGTCAATGGAATGGTATTCCATTTTGAGTTGTTAAGGGTTTGGACGTGGAGTGTCGATAAATTTTGGTACGCTTTATTGTGTTGGAAAGGGTTTTAGGTTAGTCACGACGAATTGAATGTGCGTATGTAGTTACTGTGGGTAAGAAAACGTGCGAGGGAACAATTGAGTTGATAGGATATTCCGTATGACAGGCTACCCTTTCTCTCTTACATGATGCAACGGATGAGTGGCAGCACTGGACAAGTAAATATTGTGCCGGTGCTAATAATCGCCGCGGAAGATTGACGAATGTCGTCAAACGTTTGTACATATGTATACAGGTAGGTCGGCATTTCTTTGAAGAGGGAATTATGGATTTCTCCGGAGGTTTTGTTACGAAACGGACGGAACTTATGACGAAAACAGGCGACTGAGGGGTTATAGGAATGGTAGAATAAATTAATTCTTTAATATTCCGCGATTGGAGACATCGAGCTGTCGATGCTTCTTCAAATCAAAACAGAGAGTGTTATAGGTATTGCCTATTGCAACATGTTAAAACATAGACACATCCGTGTTCGCAATTACAATATCGACGTTACCATAATAAACACGTACTTTCAGTCAATAACAATTACTATTATATGGTATCACACGCAATAGTTCCTAATGGAAGCATTAGCGATACAAAAGAGATCCGCCACGTCGGGTTCGCTAATTAATCGACCGAGATAATTATGTGGGTAGGCTGTACAGTGATTCCAATGTTATATTCTTGTTCGCATAATAGTGGCATTAATATTTTAAGCTAAAAAGAAATGGCACACACGGCACTTTGCTTTGAAAAGGGGCATTAAAACAGAAATATGTAATGTTTTTTCTAAACAGTCGCGCGGCAAAGAGGGGGAACACGAAAATATAAAGTTTGTCGCTGAGCAGGACTCCTTGTTTTATTAAGCGTTCAAAAACAGACGTACGAAGGCCTTTCGTGAGTGGAATATTTATAAGATGTCTGCACCCATGAAACGCGCACGCGAAACGCATACATTTTAAAGATCCCCAGAAAAAAAGGCACTCCCAAACGTGTCATTATGCTGTATCAACAAAAAAAAACAATGCTTCGCGTACACACGAAGGATAACAAGGTACCGGTAAGTGGAACGGAAGATTACTACGATTTCGAACGAGTTTTTGAAGAGGCCTGGCAAGGTGGACACACAAAGAGACCTGAATTTGCATTGGATTAGAATTTTGGGAACACGAAGGTAATATATAAAAGATACGAACTTGGTTGTTCGCTGTCTCCTCCCGGGGAATCACCACCGTGAAGCTTGATACTATCGCGTTAATGGCTAACAGGTCGAAGATATCACAATTGCGATGCAAAGCTGTACAGGACGTTTCAAAAAATTGAAAATGCATAATAAAATATATTCCTACCAACACTTCATAGGTAAAAAACTGCACACGCATAAGGAACCCAATGAAACTCTTCGTATCTTTGAAATTTGAAAGTTAAATTTTGAAATCACACGTTTTTAAATTATAAATATTTTCTCCAAAACAAATATAGCGGAGTCCAAAATCGCATACCTAAGTAAATATAGTCCGGCACTTTCGAAGTACTTTTTCTGAAAGAATTACTCCCCTAGTTACATCGCGTTTATATTTTGAAACGACCTGTACTTCAGAGTCGGTAGATTCAGGGAAGAACGACATTCTCCGACGAAAGATTATTCATTTATTAACGACTGGATATTCCTTCCGTTTTACAATAGTATACAGGTAGTAAGGTAAAGAAAAAAATGAAGTCTCTTTTATTCTTATTCTTTTATTCAGAATAAAAGAGCAAGGCGAGTGGAATTAAATACTAATTCATTACACAACGGTTTTAAGGACCGCTTTAAAGCTGACGTTGCGCTGCCAAAAAAGTTTAAACGATTCTCATAAGCATCAGCTTCGAGGTACATTCTCTCAATACATACAGTTCTAAGAAGCGATAGTTGTTTTGCGGTGTTAGAGGAGAGATGGAGCTCTTAGATTTGCAGCAGGCGATTATTTGTCAGCGGATTATTTGCCGATGCAATTCGTTGGCTTTAGCGCACGATTAGAAGCAAGTCGCCCGATCAAAGTCCACATTCTGCGCGTTTCGGTGCGCGAGCTGCATAACTCGAGCGTATTACAGGAAACACTGAATAATTTTCATACGCCCGATCTCCCGGGGCAATTAAGTTTCCAAGACCCGTCGCGATTCCAACAACACTGTCGGAGTGGAAGCTGCTTACCATTAACAGGGCAGACTTTTTGACACACGAGCAATCTAATTAAGCTAATTAGTTGTCGTTAATGCACACTGACCCGGAGCCGCGGCGTCTGAATCAATAGCGATTCGTGCACATGTTTTTGTAACGGGAATGACGAGTAAACTAATCTTCCCTAGGGTTGTGAAAAATTTCCAATATATCGATATATCGTATAATCGACATATCGCATGATCGATATATCGATTATACGATATATCGATTATGCGATATATCGATTATACGATATATTGATTATACGATATGTCGATTATACGATATATCGATTATGAGATATGTTGATTATACGATATATCGATTATGCGATATTTTGCATTTAACTAAAAAAAATGATAATATTAATTCTTTAATATCGTGTATTAACTTGTATAATAAAAAATTAGATTGTTTACTGTCTGGATTTGTTGGTTTTCATATATCTCCACTTTTTTGGCACTTATTTTAAATAAATTAATTGAAATTTCCACAAAAAAGTAAGCAAATTTTATAAAAAAAAAGAATTCCTTCAACACAACGAATACGAAGACAGCGCGTTAAATATGAGGTTATGTTTTGAACGATGTTTGATTGCCAGATTAAGAAACTATGTTTATAAGGTTGGTATACAAAAGCAAATTTTATCGATATTTTTAGAATATTCCGATGTATCTATTCGATATGCTTTACGAAACTATCGATACAGAAATTTCGATATATTTCTTCATTTTATCGATAAATTTAATATACCGATATATCGTTGACATCCCTATTCTTCCCCAGCTGGCGGAGAAGTGTTAGTGGATCGTGCATAACTCTTATATTTATCATTAAAACTTAAGAAAATAAAAACTGCAATATCTTCAAAAATGCATAAAACCATGGTCCAAATTTCAGATGAATCGAATCGCTAGTTTCTTATAAAAAAAATCGCAAATTTCGCTATGTTTTTAGACCAAAAAATAGGATTCCACCCGCAAAGATCGCAGTAAATTAAAATCGACCCTTTAAATCCTTAAATATTCTTGACGCCCCGGGGCGTAATTAATTATCCCCGCGAAGATAGCGATCCATCTTCTTACTTTTCCAGCAATTACTTTGGAAAATTATCTCCGCCGTTTCGCGGATAATTAATCGCGGATTCTGCCTCGCGAGCGGCCAAATATCGTCGCTGGAAATATGCTTTATCTTCTGAACGTTTGCCACCTGTACCCGTCCGGCCTCTTTATTTACTGTCGCGCGGTTCCCAAGATGGACGGCCCCGTCTTAGACGTAAGACGCACGGTTTCGGCAAAGAGCGCCTCGTGAATATGCAAATTTACTATCACTCGTCCAAAGGTCGAAAATATAGTGTGCGGAACGAAACACAGTCGATTCCAATTCGCGAGGTGACGATGAAGAGAAGGTCGTTCTCCGGACGACCAACGTGTGGTACCTTAAGAACACTGCTCCTCTACGTAGGTACATACCCTGGTGCGAAGAAAAAAAACAATTTTGCAGAACAATCGCCTTCGTTTAGGGGGGAGTATTTTCAGGGGTTGCAGTATTATGGTAGTACGCCTGCGTGGTTTGAGTTGTGCGGGGTTATTTGAATTACGGAATGTGTGCATTTGGTTGTGAGAGTAATTGAGGCATTGAGAGCAAAATCGGACCAACCCACATTGAAAAAAAAATTAATTTTTCCTATTTTATATGATTAGTACAGACTATTGGAGTACATTATTGGTACTAACTCAATTTCGCGAAAAATGTGGGTTAGTCCGATTTTGCTCTCAATGCCTCAATTTCATTTGAATATTCTTTTATTAAGTATAAATATTTATACATATGTTACCATAGTTTTATGTTTATTAATTGGAGGGCTCAGTGTCAGTCCATCACTCCCTGAAAATGAGTTACCTAGTTGAAAAACCTCTTTATTGTTAAAACTTTCAGTTGACAAATCAATTAAGTAATATAAATCATATGTAAGTAATAAATGGCAGTACTAATAGTCGCCATGGAATTACTAAGTAGGCAAAATTATTTAGAGCACAAACAGTGGAAATCTCGGTTTTAATGCTAATGGACTCACACTGATTTGCTTCTGAGCCCTTCAATTATAAGTATCCACATTGATTTTTGTTATTAAAAATACTGACTCTAATCAAACAAGACGTGTCTTCCTTGTGTACTTATTAACACGATCTATCCAGGAATTGGAATACCCCACATCATTTTTAGTTAGGTATATGTAGTAGCTCGATGAGAAAGAGTAATGAAACTGAGACCCACTCAAATGGTGGGCAATGTATACCAGTGAGAGTGCAACCCACCAAATGTGTCCTTTGCTATATGTGTACTTGTACAGGGCTGTGCTTATTTAGTCACATGCATTTTCTTTTATACTCTTCATATGTATTTGAATTTTTTTTACATATACATATATTATATAAAATAAAAATATTTAAGAAGATAAGAAGTGTCTGCTTTGCTTTCTTCGCAACCTCAAGCAAGTAATACCCAAAAGGTATGGTCGACGGAGTCGTAAAGCTGGAAGGGCCATAAACGAAAGCAGTGTTCTATTATTGAGGTAAGTGGTTGAAACTGAGAATCTGGGAAGAAGTGACGGAAACCTTGTTCAGGGATGTATACATATATGAAGTATCTCCTTCCAAAAGTTCCTGTTGATCAGTTTTTGAAAACTTTTTGTTACATATGGTTTTAGAACTGTAGACCCCTTCGGGGCCGATTCCTTAAGAGCTAATTCTGTTTATAGTATTGTAGATAAAAGGGATATAGCCAGATGATAAAAGCTGCGAGGGTCCCAAAATTTATAACTTTGTGTTTTGGAACAGGAGGTCTGGAAACCTTACCTCTCTCCAAAATATGAAACCTTTTATCTCGAAACTTATAAGCTGTCAACTTTGGAATATTGGGATACTTTACCTCCCACAAAAAATGCCAAACCTCTTATTTCAAAACCTCAACCCTGTAAAGTGTAAACTTTGGAACTCTCACAACATTTACGACCTGGCTATGTCTCTTCCAGGTACACCACTTGCGAGAGTCCCAAAGTTTACAGCTATGAGGTTTCGGGATAAATGTTTTGATATTTTGGGTGGGCAAGGTTTCCAGACCTCTTGATCCAAAACCTTAAAGTTATAAATTTTGGGACTCCCGCAGCGTTTACCACCTCACTATACCACTTCTAGGTACTATTCCACCTCAGCTAACTTACGATCCCAAATTTTCTCTACCATCGACTATACAGTGTCTAAACAAATTTATGGTCATAGCTCTTATTAGGAACACTCAGTTGATGATAGAATCGCGCAGATTTTTTTACATAGATCGAAAGTATATGTCACAACGGTCACAAAAATATAAATTAAAGATGCTGCCAAAAGTTGTTCTGACCTCGAAAAAAATCAACAAATGTGAAACAGGGGAAAGAAGAAAAATGAGGGAAAGAGAATGACAAAACCGTGTGTTGAAATTTAATTTATCTCTATTATATGAAAATACATTATATTAAATGAATGATAATAGATTAATGATAGATAACAATTAGAAAAAAATAATCATAATAAATAAAAATTGTAATTTTCACAATGACTGCAACGAGCGAGTTATTAGTTAGAAGAAGATGGCGTATTGTTTCAAATTTAAGAATTAGTAAACAAGTAGCTATTCAAAGCGACAATCTTTCTCGTCAAAAAAATGTGTCGCAATAAATTAGCCCTCGTTATAAGTTTTCTAAAGTTGTATGTAAATTGCGTATATTCAAATTGTTTTCTTTGTCTTATTTACTTCTTACATGATTTTAAGGAAAATTGCATATGCCTTTTCTGGGCATTTATTTTTCAATTAATGTATACATAATCATATAATCGACAAAAAATAGTGTCGCGCAGTATATGTGTGATCTGTCGATCAGTCAACGCAAAAGCACCGCAAGTTAAAAAATCGGATGTGTGCAGCGGGCCTTAGACTGTCTCGTTGGTCAAGGTGTGCAAGAAACAGTGTTCACTCGTTGCAGTCATTGTGAAAATTATTATTGCTTCAATCACTTTTTTAAACCTTCTTGTCGACAAGATTATCATAAATGTAATGGTTAATTACCCACTGCTGTGATTTCAATAGTATTATCATTAATTTTATTTATTATCATTATTTTTTTCTAACTTTTATCTATCATTAATCTATTATCATTCATTTAATATAATGTATTTTTATATGAGGCAGTCAGAGCAACAACGGACTAACCCATTTTTTTTTCGAAATTAAATTAGTAGCAATAACGTATTCCAATAGGTTTTACGAACCTTATAAAATAGGAAAAGAAATTTTTTTTTTACTGTGGGTTAGTCCGTTGTTGCTCTGACCGCCTCATATAATAGAGATAATTAAATTTCAACACACGGTTTTGTCATTCTCTTTCCCTCATTTTTCTTCTTTCCCCTGTTCCACATTTGTTGTTTTTTCGAGGTCAGACCAGCTTTTGGGAGCATCTTTAATTTACATTTTTGCCACCGCTGTGACATATACTTTCGATCTGCATAAAAAAAGCTGTGCGAGTCCATCATCAACTGAATAGTGTTCCTAATTAGGGGTGACTCTACACCTCTGAATCGGTGGACATTTGTAAAAAATTGTCTATGATAAAAATAAATTTTTTGTAGATTCACCCCTAAGAGCCATGACCATACATTTTTTTACTCTATTAAAACATGGAACACGTCCCTGGACGTTTGACTTGCCACCGAAACACTCGCAACCAGAGGCATTTTAAGAACCCGAACAACCCCTCCTGCCTTTACAAAGTCACTATAGGTATCTCAGAGAGGGACTATAGCAATCACATATAGCAGCACGAATAAATCCGTCTCGTAACGGTTGGTTTTTACATTTCGCCCCGTACACGCGTATTAAGGCTCGCTGAATGCACTGCCCTGAATTTGTACGTGGAATATTCCATGCAAAATCGCGGGGTTGCTCGGCGTCCCGTGTCCTCGTTCGCTTTGAATTTATTATAAGTTCGCCCGCAAGGATGCCTGTCCGAATGGCACGGCGACGTCTACCCGCCTCCAACTAACAGAAATCCAATTCGTCATCCTCTTACGAATGCAAAAGTACCCGGGCGATAAGGCCCAGCCGTTCGATTCGACCCTATTGTCTGCCCCAGCCCGCGATCCATCAAACTCCTCGGTTAAACAGCAATTCCCCTTTAATCACGGTGTTTGGGCATCCAGCGACATTTACGCGAGCTGTGAACGAACAATGCTGGCTATTGACGAATGCTAAAACGGTTAATTGTCGATTCCAATCGCCCTGTATTCATCCGGGGTAATAATTGAAGGCTCTGCTGCAAAAATCAGGCAGCGCCGTAATTTGCTGCAATTCAGTTATAGCTGGCGTTGAATGTAAAAGGAAGGGCTGTATTACGGTATGAACCAACCATCATAGTGAACCGAAATTTTGAGGGGTTGGGTGAGAGGGGGGGAGGACTTCTAATATAAAATTTTAGCTTCGGGTATTTGTTAGTTTCTGAGATATTGATAAACAAACTTTTAGCATAGTACCTAAATTGAAATCTGCCTATTCAGGCGTTGCTATTTAAAAAAAGAGGGTTCCCTTCCCCTCCCTCCCGCCCCTCAAAATTTCGGTTCGTTATGATGGTTGGGTCGTACCGTAGTACAGTGATTCCCAACCAGTGGGTCGCGAGGTGTTTTCTGGAACACCGCCACGGTCTTTTTTTTAATATTATTCTTTACCTTGTTAAATTTACCTTATATGGGGGAGGGGATCGCAGGTTATTTGAATATTATAAAGGGGGTCGGGACTCAAAAAAGGTTGGCAAACACTACCGTAGTATGTCCAAAAGAAATAACTGGGAATTAAATAAAGGTGAAAATCGTGATATCGTTTTTGGTACAAGTAAATTGGCATTGAGACTATTTCATGATTTAGTAAGCAGATTTCAAGATAATTTTTCTAAAATTGTGTAGATTGTGTTTTTTATGATATGATAATGATGTTTAATGTAATTATTTACCCGAGATGAGTGGATTTTTATACAATTTGGTGGAAAAAGAGGGCAGCTGCGGGGTTTGAAAATTCACCCTGATATAGAGAAAATATATTTTCGCTTGGTAATAGTGCCAAGTGCTATTATGTAGTGTTATTATGTAGATTTGAAGTGGGTAAAATACTTTGAACAGGTGTCTAAAAATATTTTAGTTAACACAAATTAGTGTTCCAAAAGTTGATATATTTGGAACTGCTGCCTTCTTGCTGCAATTTACTAAAATGTTCTAATTTCTAAGTACCTTCGAAAATTCAGATCTGGACCTATATATACATATAGTAATCAATTGTAACTTAAATTGGGAGTGTAAATTACACTTGATAGATTAGAGGACCAAATTTACTTACTTTTCTAAGATCACATTTTAATGGTTAAATTTGGAAATTTCAGAGCTCTCGTGAAACGTGTTCAATTCCACGTTCCCCTATTCAGAGAGTGTTTTTAACGCATTATTAGCGATACCCGAACAAGGGCACTTTTTTTTAATTAAAATTACTGACAAGGGAAGATCCCGAAACCGGAAATTCAAACAATTCTGAAATTCTTCTTGATTGCAACGCGATTTTTGTTTGCTGCGCAAATTCAATCTGAGCGGGTGAAATTAACCCCGAAAATTCGGCCATTTTCCGATTTTGTGTTATAACTCGCGAACTGTAAGACAAAAGTTACTTCTTTTAATTAGCACTACCATTTGGCAACACACAGTTCTTCCAGTTCACGAGTTATAACACAAAATTGGAAAATAACCAAATTTTCAGAGGTTAATTTCACCCCCTTAGGGCAGCAAACAAAAAATCCGTTGTAATCAAAAGGAAATCCCCTACATATTCAGAGTTTCAAAATTTTTTGAATTTCCGGATTCGAGATATTCCCTTGTGAGTGGAGGGGTGTCTAATTTGCGCCCTCTGTGAGCCGCCCCTATGAACTTTGGTCCATTTACCGACTAATTACATAAATGGAGAGACCAAACTGTGCAATATTACAAGAGCCTTGATGTAAATTTACCGGAAAATTTTTTAAAATTCCTCTTACCTGAAATTAGCGATGCGCCAACAACGGCGCAAGATATGTAACCCGAGTATTTAAATATCGCTTATTCTTCTTACCCCAGTAGCGTTATTTACACAACAACGGTACGCCAATCAAATAATTGGGAAATCCCAAAATTGATTTCTATCCGTGCTCGAGACATTCGACGCCGCTCGCCACATCGAGATTTCAGCGAAATTACTCTGCAAACTTTTAATTCCGTCGCGGCGGACACATCGCGTCAAAAGGGCGGGAATAATGCAGATTTAAATTGTCAGGGTCGCCCGGTGCACAATATTTTCATAAAAATTGGAAAACTTGACTGTGTAGCCGGCAGCCACGCGATTTCTCCATGCTGCGAACGTCGAACCGGAAGCGGAACTCGGTGGCCGATGGAGCAATTTAAATTTCAAGCAGCAGCCAGTCTACCGACGATGTTTTCTAAACTTCGATGGTAAAACGATGTAACGTTAAATGCTAACGCGACAACGTGCGACCCTCGGCGCAGAGTGGAAATTCGCGTTTCGCAAATTTCCAGAACCCTTGTCCGAGGTAAACTATCGTATTAAATCACCGTGGAGCAAGTTGGGTGATAAGAATTCTACTTGAAGCCTGCAACGGGGGTGGCCAGGTTGTAACTGGTAATACTCTTTCCCTTGACTCGCGGGCGTTACATCTCGGGCTGTATGAGAATCCCACTTAAAACGAGGACCTTATAGATTCCTTTCTCGTAAAATCGTGGAGTGGCAACGGTGCTAGAAATCGAGAATTCCGGCGTCGTAGATTCCCGCTCAAGGGCTGAACGAGAATTACCCCTTCGATCTTCGAGAGTTTCTGAGATGCGATTTTTTTCGTCCTTGGAATATCTGACTCTTTTCTCAGCGGAATTATGATCTGGTTTTATTTCAATTTGGAAGAGGGGCATTTGTGATTTTTGAGAAAAGAGAAGTCGATTTGTAAGAATTGATTAAGTAGACGTTGATAATGTGATGGCAAATTGTTGCGGATTTTATAGTGATTGGTAGTGCGTTCGCGACTATTAGTGCTCCAAAGCGCCACCAGAGGTCTAATCTTGTAAACTCTTTCTCGCATGTGGCAGGTGCCACGCTCGTTCATATATATACAAGTTCCAGGTTTATTCCTCTCGGTCACCACGCGTCTAAGGTAGGGTCCGTCCAGACAATCCAACTACAAAATACATTACAGATACGAAATAATCATAAATACAGCAAACATCTCTAGAATAGAAGTCCCAAATAAATAAAACTATGCAAGGGGGAACCAACTTCGCATACGCATAAAAAAAAACACCAGCAAAAAAAATAGGCGGCCAATCTTCTTCCCAGCCCTTTCTACCCACAACCAAATTATACTTTGATAGAGCCAAAATGTGTCTGGAAACACCCCCACCTGAAATATTATTTACATATACCATACCTAGCAGTTAAAAGGATACCTAACCAAACAACAACACACACACACATCCACACATAATATTACCACATCGACCGAGGGAGGACCCAAGACCAAAAATTATAATATTATCCTCCACACTACACCGATATATATAACACCCACACCACTCTCCTTAAATATTATTGCACCAAGCTATCGAACAAAAAATTATAGAAACAGAATATTCTAATCCCGATCAAATTCAAATTATATACATAGAAGTTTCGAATAAAAGTCGCCACAACGTCTTTCAAAATCCCCTCCCCCCCCCCCCCCCCCCAAGGTAGAAAGTGTTACTTTACTGTTGGTAAACAGGGTGAAATTGTCCCTAGTAATTTGCTAACGCGTTTAAACACTTGAATAATGCGAAATTCTATTCGAATTGATTATTCGACTGGCAATTGATTAATAATTGTTTCAGACGGTCCAGAAGCGCGAATTTTATGGAATACCAGCGGTAAGTTAGTGCAAAACAAACTGCTAAAATATTTTTAGAGTGCCGGGTTCGTTACGCTTACGATTTAGTACACTGTCACGTTTAAATTGACAATGTACCAGCGGACATTGCCCGCTCTTGGTGCTCTTATTTTACGGTAACAACACGGTGCGTCGAGCGTGCAACGTTCCGGGTGTATCTGAACCGGAAGTGCGGCAGAGAATCACGCGAAATAAAGGGATTGGAGCAAATACAATTATTCTTTTAAATTTAATAATAACGACAACGGAAGCGCCATTCAACCCCATAATTTCCCGTGGATTTCTGCCATACTTTCACTTCAAAACCAGGAAGCGGATATTCCATGCTTTTACCGTAAAATATAACATTTCAATGTATATGGTGGATTTCTAATAATACCACATTACAAATAAATAATTTATTAAGCAATCGCAATAAATTGAACTCTGTCATTGTTCATTTTCAGTGACATATGTACATTTTAGAGGAACTTAAGGCGGATTCACGCATATCAGATCCATGTAGCGTCTCACATTAACTAGAGTTCGTTGGGCAATATAAGAAGGTTCTTGAAACGCCATCTTTTGGAACTTATATGTGAGAAATATAAACCAAAAAAAAAAATAAACTCGTTTTCAAGTGTTAATATTTTCCAGAATTTTCCCCTAGACTTTATTGTTGTTAAGCAACGTTACTCTTTTTATAAATTAGTAATTAGTTGTCAAGTAGGAGTTGATTCAATAAAGCATAATTTCAGTTTGTACACGATTTCATGTTGAGTCTTTATTTAAAAAATAATGTTAATTTAAAATATAGTAATTGAGTTTATTTTAACGAAATAAATATTCTAAATTGCCACTACAATCGCCAAATCCATTAGGGTTCTGTGACGTCAATGTGAGTGATAAAAAATATCAAAAAGGCTACTGACATTGACATGTGTGAATCCGCCTTTACTCTCACTGCCAATTTCACTAAAATTCCAAGACTATTAATTTTTTTAAATTTTACACCTTCATCTAGTAAATAATACTGTTATCCGAAAATGCCTTTATCCGAGCACTTATGTATCTCTATTAGTTTGAACACTGTACCTACTTTAGACAGCGCGAAATTCAAAATATCATCGAAGCCCATTAGCGTAGCATGTAAATTATTCAAATGAACGAGGACCGGAACATATGGAAGCGGGGCTCGTGATTCCTGGCTGCGCGAAATTCAGGACGAAACGGGACGATATGGAGCGGCTGCCTTATTCGAAACGATTAAACGGCCCGTAACAGCGGCAACGGTGCCGGAAACGTTTCATTGTCCGCGATCAGATCCGGTGGATACGGCATAAGGGAATTGCTCTCTAGTTACATATGCGCGACGCATCCGAAGTTTGCCCGAGCGCTGTCATTATCGCCGCGATTATGCATATTCAGATAAGCAATCAACACCATTGAGGCAGCCGGCCAAGGGTCATAGACTGGAACAGAGATTTAGCGATGCGCTTTAGCGTGCCCGTCCACGCAAATGCACGGAATCCACGCGCGGACGCGCCCAGCCTAGCGGCTTAAAAACCAACTTCGATCCACTCGCGCGGGATTAACCCTCGAGTGAGCTCTAACACCGGTGCCATTTTTACCCATCTTAATTATTAAGCTACAAGCGTCACTCATTAATAAAATTATTTCTCGAAGATAAAAGATTTTAAACCACAATCTGTAGTGGAAAATTATTTCGAGGTGTGGATGAATTATATTTTAGAGTAAAACTTGTTAAACCGATTTTTTATTAATTCGAGGTGGTATTCTGATGAAGAATAGATCTGTAGGTTTTTGTTCTTTGATGTGATATCTCATCTGAGTTCGTGTGACGCGAGTTCTGCTTAATACAAATTCTAGGTTTTAGGTTATGTTCAGGCTACTACCGATTATCGAGACGTGTTTATGTTCTATCGATTTACAGCTACAACGTAGAGTGTCCTATGATTACTAACACATTTAAACATCATTTTGAGAGAAAATGGTGGAACGAGAATGGTTGGAAACAGTTCTTCGAGAGAATGGAAATTACCATTTCGTCGCACTCCCCATTTGCACAGTGTTTACATTTGATTTCAGTTGCCAGGAGTAAAGTAATTAGGTTAGGCGAGACTTTAAGCCTGAGTTTCACTGAAGCCAGTCGAAATGCCCGGACCAAAATTGTCCTCGCAAACCTGCTCATAGAGGAGCCGATAAATTACCATAAACACGATGAGCAAAGGGACCGCCGGAATGGAGTGCAAAATAACCACCGGCATCGATTGTTTATCAACAAGATATCTTACCGAACCTACACAAGACCGCCGCACGCAAACCATTATAAAACAGATATACGACGGATTTATTACCATAATATCCGCCCCGTTAGCAAATCGCGATGCCGATTGTAGCTGCCCGCACAGTGCATTAATAATCGGCGTAATGCTCGATTACAGGGATTAGTCAACCGCCCCATTAATTATAAACAATCGATCAGCATTTGCGCCAGTATGGCCTAGTGGTTGTATCTCCAGTATCGGATGGCAGAACCGAATTCTGCAGCTTGGCGACACGATCGAACCTGTCGCATGAAGCGACTTATGAGCGTTGGAGTTTTCGTCCAAAAGTCAGAGTGTAGGTTAGGTACACTGTGAAGCGTTTCCGAATTAAATTTTGCCACGGAACCCTTCCGAATCACTACAATTTGGCGGAGCCCTTCAAAAATCACACAAATTTGGCCAAACCCCTAAACTCAACAGCTTTTTTGTACACAGTGCGCCGACGAAGCCGCGCCGTTTCAAAATTTGCAGTCAGCTGTATGTCTCTCGTTGAATAATTTACAAATTTTTTCAATGTTTAAATTTATCTCTAATTCATATCTCAGACCATCAATTAGAAAACGCCTGCCCGAAAATCTTCACGTTTTCAAATACACGTTCGAACATTTACGCATTTAAGGTCAATCCACACGTATCAGTTCCGTAACGGTTCGGTGCCGTCAGTGTGAATGGTCCCTTAGTTTCAGTGCGAGTAACTGACACGGACGAGTGTGATCTGCTCCATTCGAAAACTGAGAAACCGTTACGGAACTGATATGTGTGGGTGGACCTTAAAAGCCCGAAAATCGGGTGCCTCGAAATTCATGGGAACTGCTAACGAGATTATCGGCATTGTTAGCGGGATTTTTGAATGGATAACTGCCCGATGAGAGTGACTCCGTTCGAAACGTGGATCCCTGCCACTCTTTTGAAAAGCACTAGGATCGACGAAAGGAAAACACTGGGGATCGGCGAGCCGCTAGATTTATAGAGATTCCGCGCGAAGGTTTTTTCCCTTCCTACCATCGAAATCGCGAGGATGGATGGAATCCTGGGCACTCGATGGGTCGACGTCGTAAATTTCTCCCGTTTATTCGAGGACCCGCGGTGTCCGGACTGAAATAAACGCGACGGAGTGTGAAGGGAATTTAAGCACCCAAGAGATCGAAATGTTTAAAGTGTAACAGAATCCTTGCATTGGAATTATGATTTAACGTTGCAGGGCTCTAATCTTTGAATGGAAATGTCAACGTGAAGACTGCTTTACTATTTCTTTCTGCTTATCTTTTTTTAAGGAGAAATTCTATTTGGAGATATTCATTTTATTCAGTGAAATCTTGGATTTTACGTGGCGCCTCTTGACTTACAAGGGAATATATTTCGAATGTATGTACACACCGATTTTGATACAACTTTGCAGGTTTGTAGAGTAGCAAAAAATATTCCACACATATTTTTCTTTATCCGCAATCGTACATGTTGAAGGGGTGAAAACAGCCCCCAAAGTTGGGGCACGGAAATATATTTTCTGGTATATCTCGGGAACTATGAGGCCTAGGAAGAAATTTTTTGTTTTGAATTGTGTGTTTTTGGAAGAGGAATTTATCCCCCTGCATAGCTTTCAGAAAAATTCATTTGTTTAAACAATATACTAAAAATTAACCTTCCAGAAAATATTTTTTCGAATAACCATCTCTCTAAATCCTTTACCAATTTCTGTTCGGTCCTTCACAAACATTTTCTACTTACTGAAAATAAGTTTTCGTCATTACGCCTTCCAAAACAAAAAAAATTAATTGCAACACCTAATCATAATTATGATATAAATTAAATAATTGTTGATATAGTCAACTTACGATGTCGTTACTAATATTAATATAGTCGCAAGCAAATCACTTGCATTACCAAAACCAAGAATCAAGCTCTGACAGGGGTTGATTTTTCAACCGATCTCGTTTAAGCATTTTTGATTGACTCTTTCATTCCGCACTATCTACCCTCTAAACCCTGAATCCTTTCTTAAAAGCACTCTGTATAGTAAGGACTATTTGAGATTTTTAATTTCCAGAAGCGAATACCGAGATTAGCGCGCGAAAACTTGCTAACAGCCTAGCGAAGATGCTGACTTCCGCAGGCAGTCGGGGCTCGCTTAATATTTGTGAAAAGTTTGCCGAGTTGCGGAAACGCTCCACCGCGGAGTGCGAAGATCTGGAATAATATTAGTTGAAGGGAAATTCTTATCTTTAAGTTACTTAGGATTCTTTGCTAAATTGCGTTCTGAGACACCCCCCCCCCCCCTCCCTGCGTCTGAGAGCGCGGGATCTCCGGTTCGAGTGGAAGTCTTCTTTGCAATCTGCTGGACAGATATTCGCGAGCTTCGATTCTGACGGGAACTGTCGTTCATTTATTGGAAAACTCATGAAACAGGAGGTGGTACGAATACCGACATTCTTATTAGAAACCACATCCCCTTTACTGGACAAACATCTTAATAAATAAATAAATAAATAAATAAACACTGTGGTTAAAAGACACTTCCTCCAATACTGTGTCTACCAAATATTTTAATTTAACCCTCTAGTGCATAGATTTATAATTCAGATGGAAAAATTAGACTAGTCTAATTTGGGGATGAAAATACCGAATCCGATGTCTGTTTTGAATTTGAAGGTCGTCTGAGCTCTCAAGGGCAGCCTTCTGGGTCACCGCCTTAAGGCGGGATCATGTAGCAAGTACAATAAATGTAGTGCTTTTTTTATAAAATAAATTCTTTATTTGTAATGAAAAACTATGAACAAATGTTTGAAAAAATATAAAATGATATAATACAGAATTATTCATTATTGTGCATTGTGAAATTTAACAAAGCACAGAAGAAGTGCGAGAAGCGCTTGGCCCGGTTGCCGCCTGGCGGTGGTGTCGCGTACTATGCATCGTGAGCCGCCCGAAAAATGTTTTTAGGGTTTTTAAGGCTAACTAGAAAAAAAAGTAGTGGGGATAGATATCGAGACTACGATAACGCAAGGTTCATACGGATGGCAATATTCGAATAAATTTTTATTCGTAAATTATTTGAATAAAAATTTAGTTATTCGTAGATTATTCGAAAAAAAATTATTTATTCGAATAATGTTCAACTCTGAGCCTCCGTGACGTAGTCTTCGCAAGCAACAGTGATGCAGGGTTGCGAAAGTAGAAAGCAAAAAGTATTTGTAAGCAGAATAAATTAATTTCAGAAGCGAATAATTATGTACATACATTACACGCCACTGACTGCTGATACCTTACAATTAGACGATTCCGCTAAAGAAATAAATTGTTCCCAAACTACTGCCCCTACTTTTCCCTCAGACCTCGTAAAACGTGGACGATACCCCGCGGGGCCAATACAATTATCCGATAACCCGATACAATTACCCGACGCTGTAGGCGTCCCTGTAAGTACCGAGTGGACTGTCGCAACTGTATTTGGAAACTCGGCCGATCGAACTTTATTTTCCCTGCAGAAATGCGTGCCGGGCGATTTCTATTATCCCCCGGATCCTGTAATAGGCAGATTCAGCTGCGCGATCACGTAGACTGCACGGGCTCGAAGGAGAAGCGTATCGCGTCCCTCCTTATTCCCTTACCCCCAACCTTTTTTCCTCGTTTTTTCCGCCCAGCTGAGGAGAGTTTAACGAGACACCACTTTTCATAATTCGAGGAAAGAACTCCATCGTTTTTCCGGCGGAGGCTGGCGCGAGCGAGCGAGCCTCGATCGATTTTCTTAACCGTCTTTTCTCCCGTGCCTTGAAGCTGCTCTCGGCCGCAAAAGAAGGAAAATAAGGCTGCAATGACAGAAGGTTTCACGGTGGGGCAGACACTGCTGCCTGCCTGCCACGAGCACTTCCAACGCTCCACGTACTGGGTGATCCTCGAGTACGCGCGGAAGATCTCTGGCGATAGGTTGCGCTTGGCCTGGGGATGGGAGAGGGTAGACAACCATGCGGATGGTCCTGCAGTAGATCAGTAGATCAGTCTAACTGGGTGTTGGGATTTTGTTCCTTTTGGGAATCGTTTCTCTAATGAGGAACAGAAGACAAAGAAAGAGCCAGGACTATTTCTAAAACACACATATACTAACAAAATATTTTAATAAAAGTACGGAATGAATTAAAATTGAAATATAAAATGAAAAAAGAACAGAAAAACCGGGAAAAAGTGAAATTTTAGTGTTTTCGCATAATTGTCACTAGCTTCGGTATTTATACATAGATTTCCTTCAATAGCACCTTGTTTTCTTCGTAAAAGTGCAAACTCGACGTACGAAATGAGACACTGGGCCCATTTTTGCGATTTAGATTTTTCCCAGATGATTAAATAAATTGTCGATTTCAATTTCGGTCGAAAAAATGACCTTTTTCACATATTTCCATCGATTTCACCCGAACTACTGAACCGGTTTGAAAAATTTGTCAGGTACAATTGTTGGTGATTAAATTATCTCTAATTTGATATAATTTTTGACCGTATCGGTCATTCGCAACACGAGGTATTCGCAATTAAGTGGGACCACCTTTTTGACAGACAGGTAAAAAGTTCACCTGTCGATATCTGGAAAACGTATGCATAGAATTTTTTTTAGACATTATTTTCCAAATCAGCGGGCCATTTAAAAAAAAAAAAAATGATAATGGCATCTGCTGCGCATTTTTTTTTATTTTGAAAACTGATGTTATTTATTTATCACGTGGCGGAACGAAATCGTTTAGTAAATACGATTATTTTTTTATCATTTTATTTATTACGTGGTTGAATGAATTCGTTTAGTAAATAGTAGGTTTATCGTTTTTATTTATTTATCAATTACGGGGTGGAACGAAATGGTTCAGTTAATAAGTTTATTATTTTTATTTATTTATCTATTACGTGGTGGAACGAAATGGTTTAGTAAATAGGTTTATTTTTTATATTTATTTATCTATTACATGGTGGAACGAAATGTAAATAATACGTTTATTTTTTTATTTATTTGTTACGGGATAACAACCCTTTGGCTCCTTATAATAAAATGAAACGACATGAACAGAGAAGGGATAAATAAGATAGAATTAAAAATAAAATTAAAATTAAAATTAAAATAACAAATACCAAAGAAAACAACATGAAGAGATGAAATAAGATGAACAGATATTACAATACAAGTATCAATATTGCAAATTAATCATCCAGTACCTATACACGAAACTGAATTTCTGATTGCAGATAAGGAACTAGCGAAAAATTCAATATTATAGCAGTACCTATCTATTTTCGAGCATACACATTCTGTCAATTAATGGCGCACCTAGAGGATGGGTTAAGGAGCCCTGCCCTCCCCCCCCCCCCCAAATAAGGGGCTTTGTGAAAAAAAGAAAACTAGATTTTATTCTTGAAATAAATTTTTATAATCACCTAATGAATTTTATTGAATTTGCAATAAAAATATTTTTAGCCGTTCAGATCGGCTCCCCCCCAAGATTAAATCCTCCATGCGCCACTGCCGGCAATGCCATTGTATTTACCGTACAGAGGGTGATGCCTCATATTTCTACTAGGGAAATAGAATTTAAATGTTGGTCTAACTATACCAAATGAACCAGTGAAGTAGTGCAGTCTTCTTTTCATATAGTTGATGGGTGGAGAAGTTCTTGTTGGGAGAGTGTAGAACTCTTTTTGTTCTGCCGATGGAATGTTAATTGCCTGATAAAGGTTTCTTGCTTGGAGGTGATATGCATATATGTGGATAAAGTGTATTGAAGAATAATGGGGGTTTGTTGGAGTTAAGAGAGTAGAGAGAGTGACACAATAAGACGAAAATGAAGAGTAACAAAATCGCAGTGGATACTTCGTTTTTTAGTTATTAATGTTGAAAAATTAGAGTCAGGAAGGCCTTGTACAGTCATCATAAAAAAGCAGAGGAAGATCTCTGATTTTTTGGCACCCAATAGTAATACCTCGATACTAGATCGCCTGTTAAACCTCCAATCTAGTTCATTGCCATCCCCAGTAGAGGGTTGCCGACTGATGGCTCCACTCATTTGCGCATGCGCATTGGAGACCTCAAATATGTACCGTGAGTACTCCATAGTTGCACGATAATGGGCATAAGCAAAAGTTTTGAATGGATACAGGAAATAAGGAAACCACACGGGAAATAACTTCATGTAAAAAAAAATCATAAGAAGTATAGAGACATAGTTGTTTATAAAAACCGCAGTGCGTGTAGTTCTGAATCAGACTGTATAACATAGGTCCGGCTCTAACCTTTTTTGCGCCCTAGGCGAACTTGCCAAATTGGTAAATATTTTGAACTTGTTGATGACCTTACTCTGAATGTTTATTTATTTTAAAAAATGCCAACAATGAAAATTCTATTTTGTGCCCTTTAACAAGTTTAGGTCCCAGGTACCTGCCTAATTTCGCTTATAGGGACGAGGCGAAAATTCTATTTTGTGCCCTTTAACAACTTTAGGTCCTAGGTACCTGCCTAATTTCGCTTATAGGGACGAGCCGAGCCTGTTAATAAACATTATACTTTTTAGACATCCTTCGGTTGCGACGAAGTGCTGTAGCAACTCTCCGCTGGTCCATGACAAGGTCACAGAGGCCTATTGGGTAAGAAAGGAGCAGCCTCTCTGGGCCGAGATATGACGCAGGCTGAGATACAGTCGTGACAGGTTAAACTAATGAGTGCTGGTGGAAAAAAATAACGATGGAGAAACTTTCGTGTTACAAACCATCTCACACTCGAGGATGAAGGAGACTATCATTCTTTCGGGCAATTCGATTGCACGATGCTAACAGCACCTTCGAGACAGGTTTAAGAGACCGGGCTAACAATCCTTTTTCTCGTCGTGCTCCACAGACTATCGTGCAATTTGGAGTGTTAAATCTGAGTTAGGTTAGTCTTGTAATACCCCAAGCTGTGATATCAAGATCAACTCGGCGTTCAAGGCCACTTGGCGCAGAGTTTAAAACATCAATGTTGTAAATTAAAATAAGATATAAAATTCTTACAGGTAAAATTAAAAAAAGTATTGTTGGTACCCAATATTAATGTGTTAAATTAAACTATTTTTACACAAATATAACAAATTTTAGAGAACTAGAAAATGTGTAGTAGGAGTTTTGCAATTTTTGTCTCTCGAATAAATGGGCGGAGCGTAAGGTGAAAGGTGGCGTGGTAGGGGAAGCTGGAACAGAATAATAGGAATAACCTTGCAGCGACCTCTAGCGGGGAACTGATTATCTTCCCGACTCAGTGGCTGATTTAAAGGGCTCCTGCGCAGAAGGTCCTCATCTTCTAAAAAAATTATAATGTTCTTCAAATACTACATCTTTTCCTTTCCCATAATTTTCACACCACACAAACGTAACTTAATTTGCAATTCTATTATGTACACAGGGTGTCCCAGAACGTTTCCCACCTGGGCCCTTTTCCTCAAATCCGCCGCTGCCTCGACTACAAGCGTGCTTTTAGAATATCTCCAGAAAAAGTTTCTCAACGGAAACGTCAAGCTTTTCCACATGTCAGACGCTGAAGTAACATATTCCCGCCATAATCACGAGATTACCCCTCGAATCCTTACCAAAAGACATCTGCATCTACGAACTGTTGCGAAGGAAGCTCACATAAACCCTGTAGCAAACGCGTGGCGTTTCCAGGCCGATACTTTCTACATCCTTCCCCCATCCTCGAGTCTCGCCATCTATTAAAGAATCACCCTGTACAGCAAGGAGTAACCACACCGCGAGTGCTGGGAAGAGGGACTGGGGTGGGGAGCGCTGGGATAACGGAAAGAAGCGAGGAGAGAGAATGATAAAGACGCGGACAGAGCGAGGGGCAAGCCTGAAAGAAGAAGAAAAGACGATGAGCAGAGTTATGAGGGGGCGGATTGAGAGGGGGGAGCAGAAACAAAGATAGAGGACGCAGGGGGGGGGGGATAGAGTCAGAGGCAGGAAGGAAGAATAAAAGGGAAAAAAGGAGGGAAGGAAGGAGCGGGCGGTGGGTGGGGGGAGGGGGAAGTTAGGCGGTCCTCTCGTAGACGAGGAAAAAAGGAAAAGATTCATGAATAATGCAGGAGTGAAAGCCGGCTGAAACAATTGCTGGGCGTCGCCCTACTCCTGAAATTACATCATCAGATTTTCCGCGAAATTAAAACATTATATATTCCACGCTCGGTTCCCTGGGTACCGGCCACTCGTCTTCTTCCCTTGGACATTATGTTCCCGCGCGACCACCCCTCCTCCCTCCCTCCCTCCTATGCCCGCGCGACGAACGAAAATCGCCGATTACGCGTCCACGCGGCGAGACTGCAGAGCATTACCCACCAGTTCGGCTGAAATAAGCCTTTTAAAAAGGGTCAATCTTCTCCCGGGTCCAATCCCGTTGGATGCACCTACAGGGTGTAAGGAAAACACGGTTTCTCACGGGGGAATAACTCGTGTTAACCTCGAAAGTCAAAGGGTCTAACTGGGTAAGCGCAGGGGAAATGGCCCCAGGACCAATTATAGTATTTATGTATAGCAAATAATGCTCTTTGCCTAAAAAAACACTGAGAGAAATTTAGAGATCTCTAACTCATCTCGTTAGGGTGATATGGGGATAACAACCCTAAACATTACCATTTTTTTTTCTCAGCAATTACTTAAGATGTTTGGTTTTAGACAATTTGTTATCACTGATATGAAATGAAGAAGAAGAATTACCTTGGGAACGTGGTATAACCGTTGGATTGTAAAAGAGTGTTACAGTTCTGGCCAATTGCGTCGCGCAGTGCTGCGATAGGGGGCGGAGCGTCGCCCCCACTTCGTTTTCTGCTGAAAGGCTCCGCCCCCAGGTAATTCTGCACGAGCTAGTTGGTCGAAACTTTGAGAGTCTTTTGCGAAGAATCTTTCACGAAGTCTTTTCTGAATTTCGCAAGCTATGTTCATTCTACATTAATTCATTTTTAAGCTACATTTTTCATATTTTGCCTGTCAAGTTTCGATATTAAGTGCAACATATAAATCGAATCTGTTTATTCCCGTGTAGATAAATAACCCCGTGACTTTATATTCAATAGCCTACCAATAACGATCCTACATCGGACGGCGAATAAATTAATACTTCGGAATTTCAATTTCCACCGGTTCCGTTCACAAAGTTCCCTTCTTTATCGCTTTTCACGGAAAAATACCCCGCGACAGGTCAATAAAGAGGACGCCGATCGCTAATGAGTACATTTCCATTACTCCGGACAAAGAGCGAAGGAAACAAAATGGCATCGTTATTCGAAATTGCTGTCGCTTTAAGCAAGCCCGCATTCTCTCCACTTCCAATTAAAATTATCATACATAAGAGAGCTGAGAGCGTTGCTTCCGAGCCTTTGCTCCACGTTTTAACGTCCACTGAAATTCATCTGACTCCGGTTTCACAAACAGTGGGCCTGAACCTCCGTGTCCTCGGGACCCTTACGCGTGAGTTAATAATTTCGTTGCAACGTTGCGACACCGCTTATCGGAACATCTCGGCGTAAACAAATTTCTCCGCCCCTACACCTTCCTCTCCCCGCCACGAATCAGACACAACAGGAAGAAAGACACGGTCGAGGGCGCCGCGGACCAAGAACGGCAAATGATTCAATTAACGGACAAGAAACTATAAAGGTCTATCCACGCGTATCAGTCCCGTGACGTTTCAGTGCAGTGCCAGTGCCTCAGGTCCCCTTCTTTCACTGCACTCCATCCCAATATTTTTTCCCACTCACACTAACGCCACTGAACCACCTCACCTCACGGAAATGATATGTCCGCGTCGACCATAACCGGGCTGGATTTTTCAATAAAACATGAAAGGTAATGCGTACAACTGGGGAAACTATCTTCTACCGGGAGGTCCACCGGTCGAACAAAGGCGCGCCACTGTTCCGCGGCCGACATCAATAAAATGCTAATGCCCACGATGTAATATTAAGCCGATATTGAATAAGTATTAAAAATGCAAGCACCGCGGCCCGACGGCGATTGAAATTCCTCGCCCGGCTAGCATTCCGACCTTTTGTAAAAATTATACGAGGGGGAAGCACCGAGGAACGGTCCCCCCCCCCTCTCTCTCCCGAAAGCTCGCGGATTCTTCCGCGCCTGCTGAAAACACAATGGCGCGCTCTGCATTTTACGAATGTAAATACGCGCGGAAAGGATCTCCGCGGCGGGGTGGCTGAGTCGGGATTGAAACGGGGGATAATTAAAGGAGAGGAGAGGAAAGGAGAGGATTTAAGTGGTTTAATGTATTTAAAATTACGCGGGGCGTTTCCCGGCGGTATCGACAAAGGGGGCCGCGCATCAGAATCACTGCGAAATGTTAGAAAATATGATACGGCTTTTAAACCGTCATTAACGCGGAGCGACGGGGAATTTCGTTGGAAACGTTCTAGCCTCCCCCCTCCCTCCCACCCCCCCCCCCCTCCAGTTCGGGGAGGGGAGAGGGGCGAGAGGGTAAAAAGCAATTAGAGAAGTCGATGAACGCCCCGAAAAACTGAAGTTTCCGGCATAACCGTAAAAGATGGTGAATTTCAGTGGCTGGAACGTTCTAACCAGGCGAATCGCTTCTAAAGGAATTTTAATCCGAGTATAATTGGATTTTAATTCGAACGTTCTCTACGGAAATTTTTGGAATAAACGGGGATTATTTACACGCGTAGTGATTCCCCGTGTAATTTGCAATTAATTTCGCGTCCCTGATTGAAATCATCGCGCGGGTTCGACGAACGGGAGCTGTTATTAATAATCACGATGGGATTGTTCAAGGTTCCAGTTACGAGTCGCCAAACTCTGTGTCAGCTCGAAAGTGAATTAAATTCTGGGTGCTAGAGGTACTTGTCTTTCTTCGGTTGGTACCGAGTATGCGGAGAACGCTCATAGGCGTTCGTTGAGCATGGTTAATAAATGGGACTGCGTGGTTTCCGCGCGGCGAGTGTGAAGATGCAATTCCGCTGAGATAACCTAAGGCGAACCGTTCCACGCGAAAGATGCGACGATGTCCCATGTTGCCCGTTGCCAAAAAATTGCCTCAGTGGAAATTTGACTCGTGTTAACAGTGGTGATAAAGAAAATTCGATAAGTAATTCCGGTTTCGTGTAAGTGAAGGCAATGCGACGGTGAATGGATAGAATGCGGTGTTTCCACGGAACAGAGGATTCCCAGAGAGAAATTATGATAGTTAATACATATATGTGCAGAATGGTCGAGCAGCTAATTTGAATTTGCGAGTATAAATGCGCTCCCAGTAAAACGGCGTAATCGATACAGCTGGAATTGCCGTAAGGTAATGTCCCAATACCTGGACACGTCCCAGTACTAGTGCAAATAATACTGATTATTACATTAAATATGCACTTTATTCATAAAAGAACTATTTTATTCAATTACTCAAATATTTAATAAAATATATTCATATACATATTTTTCTTAGTAAACTTGGAACACGTAATAAAATAAATTTTCTTAAACTCTCCAGTTTACACCATTTTAGTATTGCTCTTATCTGATTTGCTAAACAGTCTCTACTTTTTCTTAAGCGAATATTATTAATAATGTTTAGTATATTGGTACAACTAATACAGTTTTAGAAAAATGGTACCTTGTAGCATTATTTTTTGATTGGAAGATTACAATTAAAGTTAGTTTTTTATTCGCATGTCTATCTACTGTTACAGTAAAATCCCGGAACGACCCTAAACCTGACCATGTGTGCAAACTGTGAAATAAGTACGCGTTATTGTTGACACAATAATAAAATAATTATTTAACACCTTAACAATTATTACTTTGCATTCTTGTTATCTTGTTTTAATGATAATATTTAATTCAAGTGTCAAATTCGTGTGTTACACACGAACACACGTAACCTTAAAATTAGTCATTCAATAATAGATTCTTTTTACTCAAGTTTGTTTACTGACTTGAATAAATTACTTATACAGAAGAAATATGCCAAAAGAAAAAACTATTGTGTTGTTTTTTTTTATTTAATTCCGCTAGAAAACATCAAATTTTCATCATGGGTCCAGGTAATGGGACAGTAAAATCGGGACACCGGGACATACTAGTTAATCTGTCCTGGTATTGGGCCATTGTAAGGACTATGAATTTTCAATATTTTACAAAATTATTTAATCCTACAATGTTGTTTTTTTAATAATAAAGTACACACGATGCCCCATATAATTACAAAATCGTTTTTATATAAATCGATTTGTATAACTGAAAAATTCTCAAACGTGTTTCCGCCGTACCTTAAATGTCCAGGTACTGGGACATTTACCTTATTCCTATCGACGAAAATATAAGACCTTGACGCGGTGGATGGGAGAATCTGTGATCCGAGATGAAATCGTCTTTGGCGTCATACTTGGGACGACTGTGTGTGTTCACTTTACTCTACAGAGTGAGTCACCTAACTCTGCCACCTTGAATTACTCGTGAAAGAATGTTTGGAATAAAAGTTGGAGGTTATCAAGGAGCAGTTTTTTCTCTGCCCCCGCAATTTAAAAGATTATTGAACGCTGTAAGTTAATTTTACAAGTAATTCAAGGTGGTGGAGTTAAGTGACATCCTGTATGGAACGATTGCACGAGAAAAGAACCGCGTTCGATTATTAATTTAGCATAAATTGAATTAAGAATCGGCATGGTTGAACGAACCTGTACTTAAAAAAAAAAACGAAATGCGCTTAAGACCATAGTTGTTTCAGTCTCAATCGTCATTTCGAAATAATTTTGAACATCCACTTCAAAGCCATTTCTCTTAAAAAGGATATTTTTCCATTAAACCCAAATTGCATATACATATTGCAAATTTAATACATCCCCTTCGAAATGACATGAAATACACTTAATTAACTAAGTTTAATTCTAACTGCAGCCGCTATTCAAGTTGCGTAATTCCAATGTTGGATTTGACACACTGAAGAAAGGATTAATAAAACCACGTTTAACCTATACGATTTTTACTTCACAGTCCCAAGAAGCCCTAACAAAACATTTCTTTTCCTAACCTCCATCTATTTATTCGCGACACTTTAAGAAACTCGAGAAACAATTAAGGTTAGTCTGGCTATAGGAAGCTATCCTCATATTTCTCATCCTTCTCTTGTTTTCCAGAGCCCTCTGGAACGTAGTACCTACCCATTTCTGTTCCTCCAATATTACGCGCGGGTACTCCCCTATGAATGCAGAATTACGCGAAACCACGATACCTTTTCGGGCGTAATCTTCAAACAACAACAGGAAACGAGTGTATAGCCGAAACTACGAGAGGGCTGTTAACCTAATGCAGTGTACCATAATCTCGTTAATGCCCGTCGTATCGTATCTCTGCTCGCCCGGTATACCGAAATCTGTGAGCGTGCAATTCCATAGAGGGCCAGGCACCGCACCGCCTTGAACGCAACCCGTCATACTTATGGGCGAGGATCTCGTGACAAAGAATTGCGCTAGCACCTCGAGCTTACATGCATATTAATTGATATATTAGTACATAGAAGGGAGCGTTTCGAAGAAGATAGCATTTCCGCTTTGTAAAAGCTCCGGGAGTCCCAAAGTTTGCAACTTTGAGATTTCGAAGAGGTTTAGCATTTTTGGGGAGGTAAGGCTTTCCGAGCTCTTGTTCCGTAACCTCAAAGCAGTAAACTTTGGGACCATCAGGGCTTATCAGGAAATGTTTTACGCTGTTACTAAGGGGTGGTCTGATAGTTTTGACCGCTAGTATACGTATACAGATCTATACAGTATACGAATACCTATCGCGCGGCGGATAGAAAGGGCGTAAAAGTTTGTTTTCTTGTACACGTCTGGACGCAGAGCCAAGAAATTCAAAGTCGGTTTTCTCAAAACTGAAGCGATATAAAAAAAGTTACCCTTTCTTTTCGACTTATAACAAATAAATAAGTCGAGGAAAAGGAATACAAATTTTTGATCACGCGGTTCATTTTCGAGGAAATCGACTTTGAATTTCTTGACGTTGTGTCCAGTCGCGTACAGGAGAACCTACCTTAAGTAACGAAATATTGGGGACTCACTGTGTATAAGTAAGGGATATCTTTCGAGCAGTAATTAGAGACAACACTTGCCGAAGGATCGCGTCTGAAACCAAGAACTTCTCCTCGTTACTTGTGTAAACGAGCATTAACGCTGGTTTCGCTGTTCAGCGAGCATGCGAGCGATATCTGGAAACGCGGTATGTAGGTACGTTTACACAAGAGGGATGTTTCTGTAAGTACAGAATCAGAGCAATGTAATGAAATACGGAGAGCGTCATGATTTGAGGCGTTAGGTATCCAAGGAAAATTCCTATGCATTCCTGAAAGAAAATTAGGTATCTAGCGAATAAATGGTGAGCCTTATTGGGATTGTATGTATCGATACACAATTCACAGGGATTCTTGCGTAAACGTATGTACTATGACTGAAAAAGTGGTCGATGTTTGTAGAGGTCTTCAGTTGTTCGTTACGACATATTTGAATTGTTGACCTCTCGAGGCAGGCATAAGAGTATGAATAGAGATGGCGTGAGCGATGGCGTTGCGAATTGGTAAATATGTTTCTCCGGGTTTTGAATCTTTATTAAATTAAATCTGTATTAAATTAAGAATAAACTACGTTGCTCGGTCGATTCAATTTTGCAGGTTTATTTAAAATTATCTAGTTGGAGATAGAGGAAGGTAAATCATCGTCAGACATTGTCATGTAATTGTTAACTAATTACCTTCTTTTATTTGTAACCGACGAATTATGTTTGAAAAATGGCCCTAGGGCTACGTGAACAATTCGTATTTCTTTGTATAAGAATTCTTTTCTTATAAATTATTACATGAATCGGAGGTCACAGAACTCGAATGAGTCAGAAACAAGTTTCAGTTCAATGGTTATAGTCCGAAATCCTTGGAAGATTAGAAACCTGTAAAAAAATCACGTATTTTTAATACTGTTCTTTTTTAAACTGAATTATTAAAGGAACAGATGATTCTCAGAAGTAGCAAATTTATGATCACGGCATTCATAGATCTTGGTGAATGAATCATCATAGACAAGAAATTAAGTATTTCCGTTTGAAGTGAGGTAAATAATTAGATTATTACTATTACCTTTTCTTGGAGAAACGCCAGTTGAATTCTCGTGCAAGGACAGTCACCTACAAAAAGAAGCAATATCATTAATTTTAGCTCTCAAGCTTCTCAAATAATATCTTTTGCAATAATTAATCAGTTAGCAAATACTATGACTAATCATGGCATTCATAGATCTTGATGGTTAAAGGTTTCATCATGAAGGAATTATAAATACACAAATCGAACTCAATTGCATTTATACTTACTTTTTATTAACGTTCCTCCCCCAGTCTCTAGTACGTGGATCCGTAAACCTGAAACGATTTTTCTTCATTAATAATCGTACTTTGTACATTCCAAATAATTTATTTTAAAGAAATCGCTTCAGTTAGCAAATACTATGACTAATCACGGCATTCATAGATCTTGATGGTTAAAGGTTTCATCATGAAGGAATTACAAATACACAAATCGAACTTAATTACATTTATACTCACTTTTTGTTAAAATTCCTTCCTTTGTATATGGAACGCTAGTGGTGGAAAATTATCGATGATCATCGCTATCGAAAACTATCGATAATCATCACTATCGAAAACTATCGATAATCATCACTATCGAAAACTATCGACAATCATCGATGATCAGCACTATCAAAAATTCATTTTCGCTGTCGACAGTTATCGGCATCGCAAATCGTGGGTTTGTATCCGTGCAATTCCGATCGCTTTGCTCGAACCTGAAACGATTTTTCCTCATTAATACTCGTACTTTGTTCATTCTAAATAATTTCTTTTAAATAAATCACTTCAGTTAGCAAATACTATGACTAATCACGGCATTCATAGATCTTGGTGGTAAAGGTTTCATCATGAAATGTTAGAAGCTAATAAAAATATTATCTAAAAACCGTACTCACCGTTTGCAAAATGAAGAAATACGCTGGTGTATTCAGATCTTAGAGCATAAAGATTCAAACGCATGCTCGAACCTGAAAGAATTTTTACGTTTAATAATCTTTTAGCTCCATTTCCATCTAAATAATAATATCACAGTGTGTATCAGATAGCAAATACAAAATCTAATCATGGCATTCATAGATCTTGGTGGTTGAAAGTATCATCACGTGTAGATACAGTGTGTTCCACTACAACAGCTGGTCAATACACCAAGGATTGATTCTGCAGGCCAAAATAAGATGAAAATATAGGATGCGAGATTGACTTTGAATTTCGGATAAATACCGTGCACCGAAGTAGTGTTCGATGCCTAAAGGGCACGCGGAGGTAAGCGGAACATCCTACGGTCGGTTCGGCGCGTTCCTCTCGGGCACCGAAAACTGTACTTCGGTGCACTCGTATTTAGCTGAAATTCAAAGTCAATTTTCTCGAAAACGAAACGCGATATTAAAAAATTATATTCTATATTTTCGTCTTATTTTGGGCTGTAGAATCATCTCCTAGAGTATTGACCACCTGTATTGAAACACCCTTGTATAAGTAACGACTTCCACTTACACCCAAATCACCCGGGATATGTAATGAAAATCACGGGCGATTTGGGCGTAAGTGGAACGCGTTTTGAACCACAATTTACATAAATTATTTAACGTAACTAACCTGCAACAAAGGGGAACTCCACGCGGCATTCATCGAACCTGTAACTAAAAGTTCAATAATTATTTGGATGTATTGTTAAACAGAGGCAAGAATATATCAAATAACTCACCTGTATACACGCACATGCCTATACTTTATAATTTGGAACTGTTAAAATAACTACACTGGACATATCTACAAAGAAGACTCGTCACAGCTTACACCTTTTCCATCGACAATAATAAACATGATTAAAAAAACCTAAAAAAAAGCCTGAACAAATCTTCTTTGCAGTACACGCCACTCTCACAAGCTTACATTAAACCATACGTTTATTAATGTACACGAATTAATCGGCCTTTTTAGCCGTATGTGTCTTTTTAGCAGGTAAAGGCTTTTGGGAACGCAGTACAGCACTGGCGCGACGCAGGGCAGCCTGGAAACAATACATTTCACATTAACAAATTTGAAAACCTCACCGCAAGCAAACCACAACTTATTCCTAAATCAATGTACCTTCGTCAGGTCCACGCGGTACTTGTTCTTCGTAAGCAATCGCTTCAGTTTGTACAGAGAACGACGAGCTCCGGCTTTCATCGTGCACCGGACAGTTGCTTTCGCAGGCTTGTTCGCGGCCTTCGCTTTTTTGTAAACGACCGTGAATCCTTTTTTGTCTGCGGTATCGACAACACCCACGCTCTTCTTGTGAATTAAACCAGAGTAACGGTAGCTACTGAGGTTGGTCAGATTGTTGGGCTCCTAAAATTATTTGCAATACGCGTAAAGATATAAGATAGCGCTGGGTCTACTGTGCGTCGCCGAGACGTTGGTCCGCAGAATGGCACAGGGGCGAGAGGGGTTCTTCGCTCGCGTTGACTCGCATTGCCTGTTTATATTCGTCGATGTTATAATAGGTTGTAATAGCGACAATACATATGTCCTATCACTACGATTGGCTTAGAGAACATGGGCCTATGATAAAGCGACCAGACGTCCCGCATTTAAGCTCTTTGTCCCGCATTGAAAAATGTCCCGCAAAGTGTCCCGCATTGGACATGTAACCTTTTACATTTTCGCAGTGGCATAAAGTTACTGTTTCCTGTATACCGGGCTCAAAAATATCGTTCCAACTACCACTAATGCAAGTGAGCCGCAGCCAACCAGCGTCGACAACCAATTCCCCGGCGCGAATATTTATATAAATTATATAAATTGATATAGTTACTTGTGATATTCAACTGTGACGATCGCAGTCGAATTGCTCTTTCTCTTTTCAATGACCAAGTTTAATTAAGTTCATTTTTTGTTTCGGGAAATTTTTTTTTTTTTAATTTCGTTTCACAAGTATGTACCTTTAAACATATTGTATATAAATGTTCTAATAAAGTACGGAAACGATCTCCTCACGGATCTGTTAACGTTTTTTTTTTTGCTTGTCCCGCATTGGCCCACAAAATATCTAGTCACTTTAGCTTATGAGGACCCTAGATCTGGCGATAACATCTCGGCGATGCATAGTACTAACTCTGAATAAAACCAGGGATCGAAAAAATTCTCTGAACCCTCGTTTTTGAAAAAATTCTGTTAGAACTTATGTGTTTCGTTTAAGAAAATATCTGTTCTCGTGGAATTTTTATTGAAAAAAATGTTACCTTTAGGAACTTCTTTAAAAAGTGTTCTCATGGAACAGATATTTTAGAACCTATATAATAAAAGTTCCATGGAAACAAGTTACATTCGAACATTTATTAAAAATGTTTTCATAAGATAAAGAAAAGTACTAAACCATTAGGTGCTACTTTTATTTAACAATATAATATCATATTCTTCATATGTTTATTTAGTAATAGGTGTGAAAATCATAACATAAGTAATTAATGGTTTCATAAGAAGTATTGAACAGAAAAGAGAACTTGTCAAGAATAATACCTAAATAATATTGTTTTATAACTTACATGAACCGAGATACATAGAAATTCTATAATATAATATATAATATTTATATTTCAATAATAGAATATATAGTGTTCCTGATTTCTCGATATTTTTTGCATCTCGAGAAATGAGAAATCAGATTATATTTCTCGAGAATTCTCAAGAAATTAAAAAAAATATTGCAAAATTTATAATTCTGGTATAATGTTGATAATATTGATCTAAATTTTTATTAGTGTCCAACTTAGACAAAACTTGTGTAAATGGAAAAAACAGATATTAAATATAATTGATAAATTTATTTATTTAATATAAAATGTGAGCAAGGCGAATCATTACTTTTTTGTTTTAAAATAGTTTTTTCAAAAGCACAATGCGTCTAATGTTGCGTCAGCCAATCTATTTCTTTTTTTTTGTGACAAAATCTGCGGCTGTAGAAAAATTTCGAGAAACACTAATTTTTCGAGAAATGAGAAATAAGAAATTATAAAATTTCTCGAGAAAGATTTCTCGAGATGGAATACTAAGAATATATGAATATACATCTATGTATTATTATACCATTTATGTTTTGCAATTGTTGTAGTACTATCCATTGAATAGTATTCAGTATTTGTTACAACGATTGAGAACTTTTTTAATATTGGTGAACAAAATATCCATTCCTGTTGTAGGAAATGTTTTATTTTTATTTTTATATTTTATAAGTTCCATTCTAACTAGAACTTTTATTTTCAAGAACTTTTATTTTATCGGTTCTCCTGGGAACTTATAATGCGAGAACATTTTTAAAAAAGTTCAGCGGTCCATGTTTTAAATGGAACCTATTGAAAAGTTCCAGAACTTTTTCGAACCCTGAATAAAACATGTAAGATCTGCGGAGACTGTTAACTATGATACGAACCGTGGAGAATGGCTTGTTAATGTTGCGTTTCTTGAGAAGAAAGGCATTGTTA
Source organism: Andrena bucephala (assembly GCA_947577245.1). NCBI lineage: Eukaryota > Metazoa > Arthropoda > Insecta > Hymenoptera > Andrenidae > Andrena > Andrena bucephala. Next base: position 1,882,448 of record OX387717.1, on the reverse strand, counting down.
TTGCGAATGATCATCCAGTTCAAATGGGACATCTTGAATGGCCTAAAAACAATTATATATTCATATACACCTTTGTTTATACCAAAAAAAATGTGTCCACGAGCAGCCCTGGACCAATTTTATTTGAAATTAAAATGAGAAATAGCTATTTGAAATAATATTTCGGTCCGTTATTTGAAAATATAAAAAATATCGATTTATTTGAAATTATAGCAATTTCAGATAATTAACTATTTTATTTTTTATTTCAAATTTGGTAGAAGAAATAATCGTCAATATAATACTAATAAAAGACTTTGTTGCAAGAAATTTTTACGACAGTTCGCTTTGAGCGAAGCTTTCTGCTCGAAAAATTCGTGAGCAAGAGATTTTTGTTCGAGGCCATCTAACACAGTTGCGAAAGAAAATAATTGCTCTACTGGTGCGGGAGGTGGAAAGGACCTGTTATTTAAAATAATATTTCAAATAATATAATTTCAAAAGTGCCCAGGTCTGTCTGCGAGTATGCCAGTTTGGCCATTGGGAAACTAACCTACAAACTCTTTTATTAAAATACTACTTTTTCTACTGAAATTACTAAACCGCCTTATCAATTTTAATTAAGTAATTTATTAGTCAACACGATTAAAAGACACAATAAAAGAAGATCACAACATACGAACATATAATATGTTAAAAACAGACTTACCACGTGCACTATCAAGGGACGAAGTAAGGAAAGAGCTTCAAGATGGTTGACAAAGTGTAGCCAACCACAAATCACAGAAAATGTCTCTAGGAAATGTATAGTAACAAAATTCGTTAAGTTACCGACACTTTACCCGCGAAATTTGAAATAATACAATTTAGCGATGCGAAATCACGAACTGCTACAAAAATAGAGTAAAGATATGGACTCGATATGGACTCGCGTGCCGAGGATACCGAGCCGTTGATAACACGAGAAACAGACCGAGTTAAAAACAATTCACTTTTTATCATGTAGCGAATTAGTAATAACTCATATCTGAATTTCAATATTGAATTAATTTTGAAATTGTCTCGACTCTTTTAAATTAAAATATTGGATGATATTTCGCGGAAGGGCCAGGAAAGACGCTTATTAGCCTAGGGGCTATTAAGGTGCAATTTCATGCTGACGCATGACGCTCGTTTTGAGCGTCAAAACCAGTCACGTGATCGCTCCACGAGACTTTCAGCGTCGACGCTCGTTTTGAGCCGGGTTCACAACGATTAAGCGCAGTGAATGGAGGGGGAAACACCTACAAGAGTGGTGGTTATGTGTGCATGAACAGCGCCTGCGCCAGTCATGCACCATTGCCATTTCTCCTGTAGGTGTTTCCCCCTCCATTCACTGCGCTTAATCGCTGTGAAACCTGGTTTTAAGCGTCAGAACCAATCACATGACCGACGCTCGACCAACTAGTGATGTGCGATATCGGTCCGAACTATGGATAATGCTTATCGATATATATTTCTTTCGTTCAATATCGATACATGATATATATTATTCAAAAAGTATATTAATAATATCGATACTATTTCGTATGAATTTACCAATTAAAAAATAAGCTACATATATGCAAGAGAATATCATTTTGGATTAAAAAGAATTTTCTACGATAAAATTTTTTATATATTACCATTCAAAAATTATTTTATTTAAATTAAGATTTAAAAGTATTAAACTGAAAACAAGTAACTTTCTTTTCAGATCATATTTATAAAGGAAACTAGAATTTATATTTTAATAAGAAACGTCATGGGCATCATTCAATATAGGAGTATGAAAAAGAAAGTAATTTGAAAATTATTAGCTTGAATTGGCTTGAACGAAAGAACGTGCAGTAAAAATTATCGATATTTCGAACAAAATTATCGATACCTGTAATTATTAGTGTTCGAAATATCGATTAAAAATATCAAAATATCGACAGGAAAATATCGATATGTACAGTTATCGATAAATATCGCGCATCACTACGACCAACGAACGGGCGAGTCGAAGTGAATGAGCGTCAAGCGAAAACACACGGAAAAGCTAAACCGAGTTTAAATAGCTTTTCTGCTTGACGCTGAAAGTCACATGGATCGATCACGTGACTGGTTTTGACGCTCAAAACGAGCGTCAAGCGTCAGCATGAAATCGCACCTTTATGCAGAATTATGCTTTCTCTCTTTCGCAGCCGTCTCGCTCGTTCTCGGGTTCTCTCACTCTCGACCGTAGGATTTCAAGAAGTGGAGGTCCACCACTGGTGGGGATAGCGACGTTAGGGGCGAACGCTTAACGCGTAGTTAAGATGAACTCATAGTGAGAGCTTACTATATTTACAAAATTCACACGTTGCTTCTATCGAATCCATTCATTTCATGTTACAAACTGTACAAAATTTACAGTGTTTTTATTTTGACACAACTCGTCATGTATCGTCAAAAGGTAATTCACTAAACATAGAAGACATTTCATTCGTATCGTACTCCTCATATTCTCGTTCAATATCAATAGATACATTACGGAAATCCTGCGGAATGTAAATTGCAGTGGTATCTTGATACAGAGGATCATCCTCGGGGAACGTTTGCAAACCCGCCCACCTTACTGCAACCTGTTTGCACACACTCTTCCTGAATATCATACAATGTACATGCCGCAGTTTCTCATACTTTATCCTCATAAATCCTACTGTGCTCAACACGAATCTCCACGACTTCACGAGCTTAGCGTTCGCATTGACGTGCTTAGAGTCAGGAGTTACAATAAGCAGTATGCCGCGAGGCCGTAACAAATCATACGCCTTCCTGCAGCAAGCGTATCTCTGTTTCGGGCATGGCAGATACTCCAAGAACAGAGAAAACACAACTACATCAAACGAGCTTTCTGGTAGCTGCAAAATTTCTTGCTTGTCCTCGGAAACTATCATCTCTGCTCCAACGTGAACGTTTAAGAAATCGCAACATGCGACTTTCTCTGGAATTCCATTTAAATCTATCGCGGTAACTTCGAACATGCTCAAAGCGCCGAAAGGATTGTAACAGCTCCCAACATCTAGCAACTTTAATTTCTGCATCGATCCCTGGTGAGTGGGACCGAAAGGCATCGACGTTGCCACATTCTCGGTATTTGAATTTACAGAACGTTCAGTTCCTGAGGAATCTTTGTCCATTTTCATTTTGATATTCTCCTCCTTCTCGTCGTATCTTTCAATTCCACCGTGCAGAAAGTACTCTTCGCATTGAGACTTGGCCCACTCCACTCTGCACAGAGTCGCGTTTTCTGCGTTCAAGTTATTCTCCCTCCAATACGTAGTCGCCAATCTTTCCATAGAGACGGCATATTTCTGCAACACGAATAAGTAAGATTAATACACTGCTAAACCCTTTGAACCTACTCAATATCTATCTACAATTCTTGTTCAAAGTCAGTCCAAGAGAATTGTTGCTTCAAAGTCAGAAATTTTCATAGCACGAAGCACGGTAAGAAAATGGGTACTTTTAAGACACCCCGTGTATTCGACTTTCCGCGAAAAATCTGAATTCAAGAAACCGCGGAATCGTCACAATGACCGAAGCTATTTTCAGGTGATTAATTATGACAAGCAGGAAAGAAGCGAAAGGGACGGCGCGAGCCAGCTAGAATGGAACGAATAATGGAGCCGAAGTTCAGCTCGTAGTGGAACCGAGACCTGCAAAACATCCTTGCGCGATACGTGACGTTTCCACGCAATCTCGGGGCCGTGATTCCTCGCATCTTCCCGCAACGTGGCATGAGTGGTTTTCACGATACCCGCTAAATATTTATGTTCCTCCGTCGCCATTTGAAAACGTGAATCGGCATCGCTCTAGTCGATCCGCAGTGGAGATCGTGAGAGCAGGCCGCTCACCTTCTCACCTTTTGCCGAGGCAGGCGGGGGATATGCCGTGCCTCCTCGCCGCTTTAACCTAACGCCCGTCGCTTCACGTCTCGATAAATTCTGGTCTTTAACCCCCCATGACCAAAATAATGGCGGGTTCTGCGCTGCGACGATTAATGGCGGAGTACAAACGTGAGAATTAGATTTTAGTAGCCATGCACCTCCGCGCTAGAAGCCTAGCATCAGAAATCTCTCGCTTGCTTCCTTCCGCCCCCGCTCGATCTCGCACGATAATGTAACACAGCTCGCGTAACTTGCAGAGTTAACCTTAAACCCACCCGAGGGCATTATCGCTGGCCCGATAAACGAGGAGAACTTCTTCGAATGGGAGGCTTTAATCACGTAAGTCTGCGAACTTTTGCTGCTCGTATGAATACGGACAGTTTTATAATAATAATAATAATAATAATAATAATACGTCTTTATTATACCAACAAATTGCGTTAGATTAGCACATATTTGTTTTCTTTTTCCCTTTTGTTTTCCTTTCAGCTACGCAGAGGCATTTCAAATAGACTGTGCATGGGTTACCCACTTAACTCGGAACCCGCGCACACGAGAACAGATAAATGGCAACCCTGTGCCAAAGGAGGAATTAGATTTCGGATGTACCAACGCCTTCCTCAAGGTTTCTGCGCCTTTCCTCTGAGTCCGAGCACAAGTATCGAGGCGATCGTATGAAAAAGGCCACGCAAGGCTTCTGTTCTCCAGTGCGAGGGTTCTGAGTTAAGTGGGTGACCCTGTATAGTCGCGTTCATTACCTGCTGAGTATCGTTGGTGTACGTTCGCAGGGGACCAGAAGGCACGTGCTTCGAAGGTGGCGTGTTCCCAGCAAAATTGATATTCCCACCAGACTATCCGCTGAGTCCACCGAAGATGCAGTTCACCTGCGAGATGTTTCATCCTAATAGTAAGATTCTCTGGATCTGGCGATATGCAAGTCGATGCCGCGCTGGTTATTTGGAACTACTAATTTGTTTTTTTTTCTTTTTCTTTTTTAGTTTATACGGACGGAAGAGTTTGTATAAGCATATTACACGCGCCTGGCGACGATCCCATGGGCTATGAGAGCAGCGCGGAGAGATGGAGCCCGGTTCAAAGCGTGGAGAAAATATTACTAAGCGTAGTGAGTATGTTAGCGGAGCCGAACGACGAAAGCGGGGCGAACGTCGACGCTGCTAAGATGTGGAGGGAGGATCGCTCCGAGTTCGAGAGAATCGCTCAGAAACTAGTTAGAAAAACACTTGGTATCCCACCTTAAATTAAGAAGTCTTGACCGCAGATATGTAATTAAGTGGAAAATATATGTTGCGTTTGACATAATAAAATTTTATTTAAATTCAATATCACGGCGTTTCTGGGTTGAATATTCCACACTCGTGCGACGAATGTGTCGCATTGAAAGCCACGGGGTGGCTGAGTGTGTTAATCTCAAAAAATGTATTTTATTTTCAACATTGCAGTACAAACATGAGTAATCAAATACATATGCATTTGTTTACGCTTAGAGTATTCCTCACTGTAATGAACTCGTCGGGAACAGAAGCTTCTTGTGCTCACGAGCATAAAACGATTTAAATTGCAATTACGGAGACTCTCCTATTGAACCCTTCCTTTCCGTAGAACCGTTTCGTTCTACCTGGGAATGTTATGTTTGCGAAGAATCACAATTACTTTCGAGCAGTGAGAAATGAAACTGGAGTAACGGTTTAGACGAGCGTGTTATAAATGTTTCTAGGATATGACGAAGTCTACGCATTTGAGAGTCGAGACAAAATGAAGTTCGGTGTTACAGATTGTGCGAAGCTGGATTGTGAACGGAAACAGATTTCATGAATACGGAATGTAACCTTCGCTATTCTGAGAATAAATCGTGCCTGTATTTCTTACTTAGGTTTCATTTTCGTGGCAATATTGTGCGGCTGTACTGGTTAAATTTTTAATGAGAACATCGTCCACACCCCTGTTACGGATATTTAAAAGCGTGTCCTATATTACTTTAAGTATTTATAAAATTAAAGGTTTTTATTATAGGTTTCTGATTATCATGCACCCCTCGCTCTAATGACCATCGAACTTGGTGATAAACTATATTAGACTACGATTAAATAAATTCTAGGGCTGTGCGGGTACCCGATATTTCGGGCTCGGATCGGGAATTTTTTTCGGGTTCCAGTTGGGATCCCGAAAGTCTGCCGACACATGAAGATATTCAGGGACCCGATTTTCAATTGGGGGCCCGATTTGCGATTCGGAACCCGATTTTCGATTCGGAACCCGATTTTTGATTCGGAACCCGATTTCCAATTCGGGACACGATTTTCGATTCGAAATATAATTATTCTGTCTGGTTTTGTACTAAAACTTTTAAGTTGTGATTTTACAGTGTAATCAGATGTTAAGTACAAGACCAAGCGAAAAAATTATACTCTAAATCGAGCGTGGGATCCCGAAATAACGGGTATCCGAATATTCCACGTAAATTCCCCCGAGTAGTACCCCGTAATTTCGTGTACCCGCACACCCCTAACAAATTATGAAACACGAAAGTGTCTTTAGAGACAATAATTGGCTACCGTTAAAGTGAAAGTAACAATAACAAGAGCTCGCGTATGTTTAGAATAAACTTCTCTTATAATCTAATGAAATTACGTCTGGATCGTGTTTTCGAAAAAAAGATAAGAAATAAGTGCGAGTGTTCTGAAGTAAATTGATATTTATTAGTAAACAATACTGAAGTCCAACTTAAAATGCAATGTTTATGACTAGCACTTGTCAATTATATATAACAAACAATAATAAAGGTCTATGTACCAATGTATTATAGACAAAGTACCATACTGCGTGTATCTCGAAGACATATTCTTTAGATGTTTATCATAAAGCAACGAAATAACTGTCTAATATTATGTATCGTACGTTCGAGTCGAAAAGAGAGTACAGGCCACTATCGTACTTTGAATATAAGTCTAAACTTTGGTATACAATAAATAAATTATTACCCTATGCCAAGCGCATCTTTCGTGAGACACCAATTGCAATAACGTTCCAATGAATCATTCGATTGGACTGTACATTTTCCCGATCACATTCAAAGGTGCTCTATTTAGAAGAATACTCACATTTTTTTTTTTTAAATTTTATACCCCCGATCATTGCTAGACGTTTTTCCTCCTCATAGAAAATGTACAGTTTAATTACGAGCTTTAATGCATTAACAATAATATCACATTTCGGTATAAGAAGTGCGCATTGAATTCAATGCATTCGGTATGCCTTCGCTCGGAAAGCATTATAAAAGTACAAAACTATTCGATGGCACACTTCCCTGTACACAATTGCGCAAAAGAAACATTCGCTTTTAGAAACACGTTTGGCTTTTTTTCTTCTTCTAAAGATACTTGGCATAGAATCTTCGCGTTTTGCTTTTCCTTGCTTCTCCATTTCGTCGAAGTTAGCATTAATAATAGTAAAATATAATTAAACAAAGCAACGATGCTTCTCGGTAATGCTAATTCTTTCGCAAGAATACGTATGTGCAACTTATACATAATGTAAATTACATTTGTTATAAAATGGTACTAATCCTGCTTTATATACCCCCCTTTTTGCGGCTGAGGTATCATGGTGCCTTTAACCATTAATTATACGCACATGCTTCACATATGTTTAGATTCATCCTTAGCCTTTCCAGGCAATCCGGTAATAGTAATTGGTATTGCAAAACCTACCGCGTGAGTATTGTGTATAAAATTTGTTCCGCGTAGTACCCGCGGGCTTTCACAAAAACTGCGAACGAAAGATCTCTGAGCAATGTGTGTGCACGTGGCCCTCGCTGTTCCATGATTCACGAAGCTGCGCAGGATAAGCAACTGAAGGTGTGTCGTTAAATCAGAAAATATGTTAATCAACGGCGTCTAATGTAACAGTCGGTACACATTTCGTATAAAAACTTTCCTCTTTGAAAAATCTATCCTTATATCGGCGCCCCTTAGCGAGCCCCGTTATAACATTAAAGAATACAAATTTATCAAAGTAATGTCTCTATTTCTGAAGATGAGATCGCGCGCTTCTTCAGGAATGGGACAGAAATAAAAATATATATCGTTACGGTGTCACTAAATTTTATCCAAAGCTCCTCTCTACTTTTCTCACTTGGTTACCCGAAATCGCAATCGTCTCGAAAACCTTTCGATCCGATTAATATTAGTTTCTTAGACGTTAAGTTACAAGCTAGAATTTATATTGGTGATCGCAAATAAAACAGAAACGCGAGAATTCAAGTTCCCTTTCGGGGAGGGGGGATCTTATCTATATAGATACAGTAGAACTAATTACATAAAATTAGTTATAATACAACTAAATTCGATTAAGTGCATTGCACGACGTTAGTATGTTAAATTTATCTGAGCACAAGAATAAACAGTGACTTCGATTACCTTGATTCAACTGCATAATTTGAGGAATCAGAATCCCATGATTTATAATTTTTATATAGCACCAGTCGCTAACCAGTTTCAACAAAGGAGCTCCTTTACCTCGCCCAGGTGTACGTTATTCGACCTTACTTTAGAATTGGCTATTAAGAACGAAACGAGTGCGATACGTTTAAGAGAATTGCACGTTACAATATCGATTGCTCCTCGTAGATCGAACGAAACAAACGAAATCACAAAATATACAGTACACCAGGAGGTTCGTAACCCCTTGGCAGTTTAGTATTACTCTATGAAATTAAGTTATATATATATACATATACACAAAAACGTCTACCATTACGAAGCGATGTAAATTTTAAAGTAACGGAGCCGAGCTTTACTCGCAGATTAATTTCGAAAGGAAATCCTCCGCGACAATTCATTACGAAAATACGATTGATGCTCGAACGAAGATACTTTTTACCGTATTATGATTCCATTAGTTCGTTGAATATTCCCTCTAAGTTAATCAGTCTGTGGCAGCTATATCTAAACTTAAAAATGCGATACAACAACTCGTTAAACTGATTAATCGTTTAAAACTTCCTACAGTTGACAGACACAATAACTGATTTTTATATATGCCAGAATATACCTTAAATGTAACTGTTAGCCTACGTTGCCGTTTTTTTTTCCCCCCATAATTGCTTGTAGGTGCATCATGTTCAGAAATGATTCATTGACTTGGAACGTCCGATGTAAGATATAGATTGACTATATTTATATCCTTCTTTAGCTATATTAAAACGCGTACGCAGAGTCTTATAGCGATCAATGTAATATGTAATTGAATACCCTCCGGCGAAAAGATGATTCGTCATTAATCGGAAACCGAGCGAATGCGGAAGTACCAACGAATTCAACGTCCGATTGAAAATAGCGGCGCGAAGTGTATGGCACCCGAGGAGAAGTTAAGGTCGTCGCTTAATTTTGGCGAAGCGAGTCGAATCGAAGAAATGAATAATTAATTAATTGATTAATTGCTTATAAACTTCTCTCTTCGCTTCGCGGCGCTTCGCCAAAATGCGCGACGACCTTTATTCGATCACCGCCTCGCGTCGTTGTACTGCGTCGCAACAACATCGATTCAAAATAACAAACAGGAACTCAAGTTAAACGTAACGCGCAGAGTTAATTCTACGTTAAAAATATCATACGTCTGAGAATCGAACAGCAATTTATCTGCGCAGTTTTGCAATGGATTTACGCGAACTCCGATTGAAAATGAATATCACTTTTCGTCGTGTATATCTTTCAGCATTTTTACGCAAGTAGCTACGTCGTTTACAATCCTACATACGAGCTGCGTGGAACGGATTACCCTTCATTTCGATAAGATGTCGAATATTACAGTTATAATTGAATGTGTAACGCATGCAAAAGTCGGTTAGCCTGTATATCCCATTACGACGCTGTTTAATAGAATCATATGAAACGAAACCGCGCGAAATCTTACATGTTAAATCATACCTAATACGATACTAAACAATTTGGCAAGTATATTACAAAGACGAGAGAACGAAAGGTTGTGTGTTTGTACCTCACGATAGGCCTTGCGGTGTGAAACAAATCTTCTCTAATTCACCAGTCGACGAACTAACGGGGGACTCGGCTCTGTCGTCCTGCTCGGCTAACTGCTCGCTGTAGTAATGCGGTGTGCTCAGGTAATCGATGAGCCGTCGCGGCAGAGGTAGAGTTGGAATCAGATCCCTGCGCACCATTTTCAAAATAACGAACCTGCAGGTGTGCTGCAGGCTTTGAACCTGCTTGAATCTCGACACCGGATGTAGAAGCTGCACGCGCATCGGGCCCAAAACTGGCCGTCGATGAAGAAAGAACAGATACCGCCCGCTGCGCGAATGCTCCACCGCGTTCTCGATGAAATCGACAATCGTATGGGACTTGAACTTCGTGCAACTTCCAAAGCTGAAATTACCTGTATCCACGGCAGATAAAATCCATATTAAAATCTGCACGCCTTACAAAGGCCGTCGCGCATTCTGGCGAATCGAAGAGATTAATAATAATTGATTGATTCTCCCTTCGTACCGCTGCGCTTCGCCAAAATGCGCGCGGGCCTCTAACATTTATTCTTCTCGGTTGAAACGCAACGCTTACCCTGATCGTGTTCTATTCTCACGTGCCGCACGCAACTGTTAAGTCTAAACGATAAGGAGAAAATGTAATGGTCGTCGCTGCTGTCTCGCACGATGAATGAACCGTCCGGTTCGTTGGACAGTATCTTCTCCGCAGCTTCGCCGGATATTGGGCCCCAATACCATCCGTACTGTTTCAAAGAAAGTTGATTAATAGAGACGAGGTTCTAAGCCCGGATAAGTATCGAATCGCTCGTACATACATCTTTCACTTTCTCGATACTGGCAGCAAAGTCCATGCTAGTGTCCTCCGCCGGCTCGTCCTCGACTTTCGGCGCAGGTGCGGGCATCTGTTGAACAGAAGTGGGGCTCTCGCATTTAGACACCATCGCTGTAAGCGCGTCCTCCGCCTGCTCCACCCCCACGTGCCCGTTACTCTTCGGCAACGGTGGCAACGCGCGCTTAAAAAAGGGTAGCTTTTGTACAGAGGAGTCTACCTCCGAGGTAGTAGTATTATTATTATTAGCGTGTTGGTCAGAATCCGCACCCTCCTCCTCCTCTACAATTTCGCCCTGTACAATGCTGTTTCGCTTCTCGACGAAGTGGTCCGGGGAGCCCAGACGCCTGAATCTGAAGATATTGCAGAGCGTCTGCTTGAGATTCAGCGAGAAGTTACGCTGGCTCTTCTTCATCTTCTCCCTCTCGGAGTCCACCTTCTCCTTGTGCGGCTCCTCTTTCGCCTTTTTGTGTTTAATGCTAACGAACGTATTCTTTTTATGCTTCTTAACATTACCGTTATTATTATTATTGTTGTTGTTATTATTATTATTGTTATTGTGAATCAGTCCATTGCTATTTTTGTTCGAGATTGGAATGTCCGTGGACGAGTCCGTGTGCGGATTGCTGTACCTATTGTTATTATTTACACTGATGCCCTTCGGCATCGCAAGGTTTATAGGCGTGTGACTTATCGGAGGCTTGTTATCGCGTTTCAGTTTATTTTCACTAGAATCACTGGAGCTCGAGTACAGCGTTTGTAAGTATTGGCGCACTTCGTGTAGGGTCATGTGAATCGGCTCGCCGATGTTGTGCATGTGGCCGTTGGACGTTCTCGACCCGTGCCGGCCGGATGTTCCCGGGACGCTGTGACGCTTACCGTTCCCGGACTCGTTGCAGCACACGTCGGACAGCAGTCTCTGGGATTTAATGACGTGGGTGATGGCGCGGGGCTTCCCGCAGTAATGCCTCGCCTGCTGAATGTGCGCCTCCAATTCGCTCTGGGAACTGGCCGACACGTTTCTTCTTCTCTTGCGATGGTGCCTGTGACGCTTCGGCCTCTGCGGCGTTCTGAGATCGTGCAACGGCCTGACCACGTCTATCGGCACGGTGTAAATGTCGGAGTCGAACGGCACGTTGTACATGTCACTGATCTCGCTGGTCGTCAGAACGTCGTGCGACATCGCTGAAGTTATGAAGCTGCTGTCGTCCACCTTGTGACTCAGGCCCGAGGTGTTTATCGAGTTGTGAGAACTGGAGAGGCGGGAGGAGGCTAGAGAGCATCGGGAGTTCGGACGATTCAGCGTGTTGTACGGCGTGATCAGCGTGGTGGCCCCTTGGCAAGACGACGGTGTCAGCAGGTCCGTCGCCCAGAAACGCTTAGGATTGTGGACGCTGCGAGTTATCACCGGCACGTTGCTGGTAGCTGGCGCTATTCTCCCCTCCGGCCACGATATCCTGCAGGATATTATCAACGCCTCCTCGATCACCGACTGTACTACGTTCTCCGCGTAATCGTCCAGCAATGGCGGAACCTTCTGTCTCATTAATCGTGCGTAGCTAAGGATCGGCGCAGACGATGATTCCGAATTAGGAGGGGAAGGGCTGTCTTGAAATTCCGGCGGTGGCTTAATGGCTACGTCTACCACTTCCACTTCTAGCTTCCCGTCGGCGTCCGGCCAACCTGGTCCTTTCTTTAACGTATTGAAATTTTCCCCGCACATACCGTCCGAATAGTCGAAAGAGTCCTGCGATAATGACTTGCTCTCTATATCGCTTTCTTGCATCTGAAAGGAACAGAGGATTCGCCCGAGTCAGCGAGCGTCACCGAGACCTTATCCGAACGCTGGTAATGTGTTAAGGCGATGTTATACCTCGATCGCGAGATGCGCTCGTACGGAGTCACTGGAAATGGACCCTCCGATTCCACTGCTACCGAGATCACTGAGGGGTCCGGTGGCGCTCAACGAACATGACGGTGGAGAGTCCATCTCAACGCTCGTGATTTATATGCTCGCTAGAAGGTTTATAACAGCCAAAACTTTTGGAAGTTCCACATTATCCCCTACAAAGCCACGACAAAATTTCTCCATTAGACACGTCGCTCGACCGACGATCCACGTCGATCCCTCCGTCGCTCGGAGTCTCTTACCTGGAAATAGCAATTACCAGCGATACGCAAGTGTCTCGCGATCTTCATGTTTGCATTCGTGCTTATACTTTCCGCACGGCCCATTACTACTAAGGAACTGCAAGCATATTCAAACAACGCTTATGTGAAATTAATGCGAAAATTGGAATCGACTAAAGCTACATCCTCGAGTGGCTACCGAACTCGTAAAATTATTGTCCGAAGTGTCAGCTTGAACGGAGCATCGAGGGAGGCTTTATTTTCGATGAAGAGTATTGCGTTTAACGAATGCTGAATAATTTAACCTCCGACGGCGAACTGTGCAGCGTTACTTTCGCACAGACTACGCCAATGAATCGCGAGACGGGGCAGATACGGAGAGAAGGATATTCTTAGGAATAAGCATTTGGCATTGTTAAAGGATACGCGACACGGCAAGACGGGCACGGTCTCGGGGCCGTTTTACGGAATACTCTCGAGCAATGCTGGCGTGGTACGGACAGAGGTGAAGACGTCCCACGGCGTGATTCATCTCGCAGCTATCTACGGTGCGAAATGTACGAGATATCCTGATCGGAGTGCACGCCGTTGGACGGGCACTTTATCATATCCCGGCGAGGTTGATGTTTGCGTCGTAGGTAGTAGGCGGGCTACGTTTGACGTTTCCTACGCGGAGAAATTTCCGATTTACGTGCCCGTGCTAGGTTACTAGCGGCGCGAACGCGCTCGCACAACTCGCGCCGACGACGGGCCGCGTGAAAAAACCGTTCATCGTTGTCACATAACGTACGCGCGACCAGACAAATCGATATTTAAAAGACAGAACGCGAATCCTTCACGTTACGGTTTACTCCATGTCGGTTCCGTTCCCACATTCCGGCTGTCATGCCCGTGGAAGAGTTCCCATTCGAGTACTTTCCGGGGCCGACGATACATTTCACAAAAGGAGAAACTGCGGGCGACCAATGTGCTTGCACAATTCGAAACGGCGTTACGTGCCCCCTCGGCACCACCGTTTTCGAATCCGCGAGGACGGACGATGAAATTCCGAGCTGTTGCAATGGAAAGTAGAAATTCGGAATGCAAATTCGCGGATGATGAGAGCTTACGAATTCTGGGATCTGTGGGATTGGAGAAAAAATTGAAATGGGTGCTGTTTTAGGGCACTGCTTTTGATACTAAATTCTTAAGCTTGTTTAATATTTAACGTGGCTTGTTTTTGAAACGTTTATTTAATAAGTTATTGCCGCGTTGAGAATGGGGTGGTTTTAATGGAATTTTAAAAGTAAGGAAGATTGTGAATTGAAGTGGAGGGAGATTTTGAAGTCTCAGAAACTCGGCACTGGGGATGTATTGAAGTGTATTGATTCATCTTCTGTATTTATACTCGTTTTTTATTACTTTAAGTGACATTTAAAATTCAAATCACATCAATCCATTTCCCTCTTATTCTTATGGCGATGTTTCCGGAGATCGCCACTAGAGGGCTACGAACAGCACTTAATTCTCGCTAGTCGTTGGTCACAATCTAATCCTTTGAATTCAAATATAAATGTGAATCTAACAAATTCTAAGGAATTTTTTTGATATTGCAAGTCAATTTACTTATATCATCGTAAATAAAAAGCAAGGATAGAATGAATTAATAACACTAATAGTGTTGTAATGAAACTCCGAACAGAATCACCAACTTTTCTTTCATAATATGTTTAGAAATTGAACGTAGCTTTTGTCATTGTTTTCCACGGCGAGAGGTGATTGTTGGAGGGTGCAAACAAGTAGCAGATATACCAAAGAAAAGTATAAAAAATGCCCTTAAACTATTACGTTCACAAAATTTTAATTCGTCGTTCAGTCAGGGCCGGCGTTCTCTATAAAGGGGCCCGAATGCAAGAAATATTTTGAAGATCCAAACAATTTCTCAACGGCAAAAAACCATCTTTTCACGAAAAGGAGTATAATAATAAAGAAAATAAAAGAAAAAATTTAAATATATGACTTTTTATTGCCATATGATTAATAATATTATTATATTAGAAATTATATTCCAATTTCGTTTTTGACAGTCCTCGTTGCATACTGTGGTGCCATCGCCAGTTCTGCGTGTGGAGCATGAAATTCACGTCGGTTTATAAAATTAGATTAATTTTAATCAAATACAAATTTTTCGTTCTCAGTTCTCCTTTTCTTTATTTTTCCTTTTTCTGGGGGCCCGGGTGCATTGCACCCCTCTTCCGCTGTGGCCGGCCCTGTGCTCAGTGCATTCTTCCATGGGTGTCCGCAGGGAGGGGAGAGGCAGTTGCTCCCCTGGCTTTTGAGAAAAAATCGCTTATTTTTCAAAACTGATCTTTATTAAGTTTATACTAAAAATGGGGATATTTTTAAATTTCGGTTTTAAGTTTTCAATTAAATTGGCACTATAAAATGGGTTAAAAAAGCAAGAAGGGTATATTTTTCTTTACCATCATCAAGTTGCCCCCCCCCCCCCCTGGAAAAAAGTCTCCGGACGCCCCTGCATTCTTCCGTAAATTGTTCAAAAGTTGTCGCGTATATCACACCCCACCGAAATTCCCTAGATGAAAGAAAGTTACTAGACGCAGAGAAACACGGTGTTCGATGACGTTTTGAGGAGCATTGACGCTTCTTTCTCCACAGTTGCGGATTCCAATTATATTATTTATGTATGCATATCTTCCACAAACACGATTACGCAAGTGTGAACCATTTCCGGCACCACCTACGTGTGCGTGAGAAATTGCCAGCTTAGTTGCCAGATTTACACATCCAGGATGCCGTATGCATGCATGTCAGCATTAGTGGAGGTGACATATCTGGCAGCCAAGTAAAGCCTCGGGAGATTAATATCGAAAGGAGGTTCAGAGCGCCGGGTTAAACGAAACAAAAGAATATGATCTCGTAGTCGTAATGTGGTGCACGCTCCCGAGCTCGGCAGAACGTTTAAATACAATGTGGCCTGGATTTGTTTAAAGTAACGGGGAAGAATGCGAGGATTTTGTGGAAACATTGGAGCCAGTCAAATTGAATGTAATCATCGCGTTCCTTCGAATTTCTGTATACTGTTGATATGTAAGTGTCGTTGAAATGGAAAATAAATAAATTATTAATGGGAATTTATTGTTTATTCAATTCGTGAATGTGTAAAATAAAAGGAGAAGCTCGAAGTAACAATTGTGATTATTCCACATAACGTGTGGCAGATAATTAGGTAGATATATAAATAATTATAGCAGTATGTTGCTCCAACTGTTCGCCGATTTTTTGAGCCTCGTAACAATAGGCTTGTGCTTCGTATTAAAAATTCCGCAAATTTTGAATTTGCTTTCTGCTAAGTCGGCAGATCAAATATCGATACTGGGCCTTTTATTGGAATTAACAAGGTAACGAGTTTAACTTATGTCGTACATGTGATAAATTATTATAAAAGTTAATTATTATTTACGATCCTTGCAGCTACACAGTGATGACTAGTTACAATTACACAAATGGCTATTCAGTGCTGTCCTATTTGGAGTACCCTGTTATTCTTTTGCAGGAATACATATTAATCTTTCTAGTCCTGAAGTACTTAAAGAAAATCAATACATTTTCGGTGTTAGCCGCAGTATTCTACTTTGCCATAAGCACTTGTTTCGCACTGCAGATCATCCCAAAGGTCGTGCTCACCTTTTTGGCGGTTAGTTGATCACTGGCGAGCGATAAAAGCGCCCAATGGCGGCTACGAAATAAGCCGTGTATTTGTTTTTCTGATTTATAGCCGATGTGTACCCCGATTTCGGTCTCGAGCAAGATCGTTCAGTTGCTGGCGATCGTCCGAGCGAAAAACGCAGATACAGTGTCGCCAATCACTTGGTTTATCTCTGCCTTCACGAACCTGAGTGAGTCGCGTCGATGTCAAACGAAATATCGATCGTCGACGCTGGAAGACACTTTAATAACAAGATCTGCGTATATATTTTCTGGTTTACAGCGAGGGTGTTCACGATATGGATGGATTCGGCGGACATTCTGCTGCTAGGAAACTTTACCATCTCGGTAATCTTGAGCTCGAGCATCATGTTTACCGCTATTCATTACAGATGGCACCGGGTCAAACAGGATTAAGGGATTCGATAGAAATCGATACTGCTGGAATAATCTAATCGAAATTACGAATATGTAGCTGAAGTTTTCGCGCTCAAATAAAAGAAGATAAAAGTGCCATTATACATGCAATGCCTACTTAACATGTATAAGAATACTTGTATAAGAATTGTTGCGTTAAGGCAACAGGAAACTGTACATAAATGCTATTATGTTAAATAGAAATTCGATTGCTCAATAAACACAGTATGTAAATTGTTGCGATCGATTTACCTTTAGAGGCGTCCTTTCCCCACTCTCGATATTTTGAAGAAACTGAAAATAAATGAAGACAATTGTATTTCCTTTACGTTTCAATAATACACTGGTTACGTGAAGTAAATTTTTCAAGGTCATTATCAGAAAGTCCCTTTAATTCACAGAAGTCCATAATTCCTCATTTCTACTCTACACCCATTTTCATCATGTTCCATTTAACCCTTTGCAAAAGGGAAACTTTTCCTGGATTCAATAAAAATATACAGGACGTATATATACGTCACCAGGATTCAATCAAAATATACAGGACGTATATACACGTCGCCTGGATTAAATCGAAATATACAGGACATATATATGCGTCACATGGATTCAATCAAAATATAGAGGACGTATACATACGTCGCTTGGATTGAATCGAAATATACAGGACGTATATATACGCCACCTGGATTCAATCAAAATATACAGGACGTATATATATACATCGCCTGGATTACATCGAAATATACAGGACGAATATATACGTCACCTAGATTCAATCAAAATATACAGGACGTATATATACGTCGCCTGAATTACATCGAAATATACAGGACGAATATATACGTCACGTGGATTCAATCAAAATATACAGGACGTATATATACGTCGCCTGGATTAAATCGAAATATACAGGACGTATATATACGTCACCTGGATTGAATCGAAATATACAGGACGTATATATACGTCGCCTGGATTAAATCGAAATATACAGGACGTATATATACGTCGCCTGGATTAAATCGAAATATACAGGACGTATATATACGTCGCCTGGATTAAATCGAAATATACAGGACGTATATATACGTCGCCTGGATTAAATCGAAATATACAGGACGTATATATACGTCGCCTGGATTCAATCAAAATATACAGGACGTATATGTACCTCGCCTGGATTCACTCAAAATATACAGCACGTATATATACGTCGCCGGATTTGAAATGTTAAAGAAGTGCTATGTGACCATGAAGTGGCCTTGAAAAATATCTCTAATCCTCAAATCTACACAAAGAAAAAAGGAAGCACAGTGATAAGCGT
The DNA here is from genome assembly GCA_947577245.1 of Andrena bucephala. Lineage (NCBI taxonomy): Eukaryota > Metazoa > Arthropoda > Insecta > Hymenoptera > Andrenidae > Andrena > Andrena bucephala. The sequence continues at coordinate 1,864,107 of OX387717.1, read as the reverse complement.
AACTTTTCTGTAACTTCCCCCACCTTCCCAATATTCTAATGACAACATTCGCCCACACAACTCGTACATGATAAACGATATTAGTACTTCTTTAGTATTTAGTGTGTAGATTACAAAACTTTCTGTCTTTTTGTTCTAACATAAGTGCTGCTATTGTGACGTTGTTGTTTATTCACAAAAATTGCAAAAAAATTCTATTCTTATTTATACATATCATAAGAACCTTGTGATAAGTTTTGAATAAAGTTCATAAATTTCTTTAAAATCACCTCGAAAGTTATCCCACCATTTCTGGCCCATCATCGTGGCGTTACCCCTTAACACAACAGCCTAGTCCCATCGGGGCAGAAAGCCGTGTGCACAAGCACGTGTGCCTGTTCCAGGGGTACGGGACCGCATAGAGTGCGTGCACGGTGCCCAAAGCAGCTCGCGAGGACCCCGCTGGGGCACAGTCCACCCCCACCACCCCTCCGCCAGCGCGGTCCGCCAGTCCTCGATGACCTCCGGCCTGTCAGTCTACGCCGAGGAGCCGCTCGGGTACCAGCATCGTTCGCGTATCTCTCGCCGCATACTCCCGCCGAGAGGAAGACAGCGGGGGAGGGAGTGAAGAAGAGGGACTACGGTGACCAGGCAAGAGGGATAAAGGGAGGAGGGATAAAGGGATCACGGGGAGAGCCGTCGCATCCAACATCCGGAAGGGAGCAGAAGGGACGCAGGGGAGGAGTTCTGGTGGTGCCTACGGTGGCGGGCCCCTGATCTCTGTCCGCTGTCAGGATGCCGAGATGGCTGCTGATCGTTTCTCTGGCGGCCGGGCTGCTGGTCCGCCAGGCGAGCAACGAGATCCTAACGCCGCCGTACTTCAACCTGGCCGAGGGCAAGGAGATCGTCGCGTCGGCCACGTGTGGCGTCGACACCCCCGGCCCGGAGCTATACTGCCATCTCGTCGGCGCCAACGCCGAACACGACGAGGATATCATACAGGGCCAGGTCGGTATGGCTGCGCTGTGCTTCGTTACTTAAATAGTGGAGGAGTTCGGGGAGAGAGGGAGGGGGTGCTTTGACCATTTTTTGGAAAAATACATCGCAGCATGGTTGTTTCTCAGATTTTTGTTGGTTGGGGCAAGTTAAAGCGATGCCCAAGTGATTTAGCGTAGACATAAATTATACTTTGCGGCAAATTAAAATCTGTATGGCCATTTTGAAATAAAAACATTGACATTGCAATGGGCGGCCTACCCCGGTGGTCCAACTATCCCGGAGTTAACCTAGATTGTTTGGCGAGATGTAAGGAAATTGTTGTACGCACTACGTGGCTCTGCATGCTGGCAGATGAATGGGGAGAAGTGGTTTTATGGGCTTTGTCGGTTTTCACCCGCAGAGGTATCGAATTAACCACTCGAGCACGCCTCGGAGATCGCTCTGTCCCTTCCACGAAATCTGTGACCTGAGGATTTCGTTCTTTCTTTGCTCTACGCCTGTATTATCGGTATTAGTATCCCAATGCGAGAATCGTTTAGAATATTGTGGAGCAAAGTTTTTGTGAGAGGACAACAGGGTAATGGCCCCAAAACTAAAGGTATCTTTGGAAATTTATTAAAAGCAAACTACTTAATGAATCTTTTTGAGACTTTCAGGACTTTTTATTGGATATTTAAGTTATACGATTTTTTATAAGCTGTACAGGATCAGTAACTTAGCGCTGCAAAAAATCTGTTTGACAGTTTCCTGACGAAATGGTTCTTCTAAAATCAAAAAACCAAAACAATTTTAAAACTATACGCGCATGGCTATGTCACGATGATTGGTTGTTTCCTCCTATTTCTTTTTCAACGAAAGAAGTTAATTTTATAACGAAATTTCTCAATTTTCTTCAGAGGTTCAACATTTCTAAAACTTTTTGGTTTATAGATTTTAGAAGAACCGTTTCGCCGGAAAACTGTCAACTAGATTTTTGGCAACGCTAAATTACTAGACCCGTACAGCTTATAAATCTGCTTTAAATAAATTTAAAAACAAAATCATATAACTCAAATATCCAATAAAAATTTCTGAAACTTTTGGGGCTATTACACAGCGGTCCCTCCTTAATATGTACTGCATTGCTGACTCACCTTATACTTTGAAATCTGGGATAAGCTGGTTCTTGGAAATATTTAGAACAGCATTTCATAAATGGAAAATTGGGATGGCGGTTGCGTTTAGGTATATATATACGTAATTCAAATACGAAGTTCAAGTAACTATGTATCTGCATACGATTTTGTATATAAAAGTTATAAAATGAGCGAAAAAGTACATTTTCTTGAGGATTCGCTCGAGGAGGATATCAAATTAGCTTACAAGGGAAGACCCCGAACCCGGGAATTAAAAAAATTCTGAAACTTTGTGAATATGTAGAGGATTTCCTCCTGACTACAACGCAATTTTTGTTTGCTTCCCAAACTCACTCAAAGAGGGTGAAATTAACCCCTGAAAATTCGGTTATTTTCCGATTTTGTGTTATAACTCGCGAACAGCAAGAGATAGAAAAAAAGTTTCAAGACAAAAGTTACTTCTTTTAATTAGATCTATTATTTGGTAAAAAAAATATTGTACAGTTCAGGCGTTATAACACAAAATCAGAAAATAACCGGATTTTCAGGGGTCAAGTACACCACCTTAGAATGAATTTTGGCAGCAAACAAAAATTTCGTTATAATCAGGAGAAAATTCCCTACATATTCACAAAGTTCTACAATTTTTTTAATTTCCGGGTTCGAGATCTTCCCTTGTTAGCACTTGAGTGTACCGCAGTAATGTTACTTTTACCAAGCTTACTTACTTGTATTACTTGTCCTTTCATTCTCTCTCCTCTCAATTCTTTGCTTGCCATTCTTACAGTACATACACTTTATCTGAACATCACTAGCCCATTTTGGGGAATCCCCATCTTTGCTACCATTCATCCTGATCGAAAAATACCATTTTCGTTACACTTCACATTTTAATCTCCCTCTTCGTCGCCACTGTCCACGACTTCGATCAAACTCAACCTCATTTCCCGTTTACTAGACGTAATAAATTCGCTCCAAACAGCTGGCCAAGTATTAAAACTCAAAACTCACGTAAGGGCATTTAAACTTGAAACACCAGTTCCACACAGGTGAGACATAGTTGTAAACCAGCCCACTGCAGTCGCGTAGGAAGTTAATCTACTCGCCTGTCCTCTTACCAAAATTCTGATTAATAATAATTTCCACAGACCATTTTTGAAATGGCCCTCAAACTTTCTCCAATTTCCCCTCAAACCCGTCCCTGTTTCATTGGTCCAGTTGTTAAAGATTTATCTCGAAACCCACGATCGCTGCTTTCCAATCTCTCCGCCTAGCTCCGCACTCTCAAGCTCGAATTTTATCTGTATTTGGTCCTTTGAGTCCAAGAGTTTATCAACTCGAAGACAGCCGACCGCTTGCCCAACCAATTTCCTTTTCTGCTTTTTTACCACATCGGAGGCGTAATCAACCGAGGAGGAATAAATTTAGAGATTCGCTGTTAACGTATACGAGCACCTGCTGGAAACCAGAGAAAGATGAATGTGACGTATTTCAATACCGTTTATCGTCTCTCGAAGCTCTCTTCTCGCCGCGCATTTGCTTCGGTGAACTGTTGGCATGCGTGTACCATTATCTCGCTCTTAGAATTACGATAAGGGAAGATGATGCTGATCGTTTTGTATATGGGCGAGCATGAATGAAGTCATACGTGAAAGAACGCCTTTCATTAGATCGACACGCGTGAATGGTAATGACCAGCGATGCGGATCAAGTGTTAGAATCCCTGCATCATAGAAAATCCAATTTCTTCTCCTTTAACTTAATGAAATAGAGTTTAATAGGCCACTGATTAATTTAATAACCAATTTATTAATATTATAGTAAATTCTTCTGCTTCCAATTTAATAATGTTCCATAGTAAATTTTTCTAATTTTAATTTAAAAACATTACATGGTAAATTGTTCTAATTTCAATTTAATAATACTCCATAGTAAATTCTTCTACTTAGTCCTTCTTAATCATTCAAAAAAGAGAAAAACACTTTTTAACGCTTTGACGTGTTTTCACGCTGAGGTGATTTGAATCCTCAAATGTTTATTTTGAAAACACATCAACAAATCATTTTTCTTTCCTACACCCTGTACAAATATTTCTGGGCAGGGGCAACGGCTTGGGAAGGTCTGGCCGACTTAAAGGGGTATTCTTCAAAAGTGTGAAGGTACAAAAATTCCACCCTCTTCAATTTCAACCCTCAGCTGTAGGAAAAGGGATAAGACGATGAAACAACGGCACAAATCTCACTTCAATCGGTTTAGCAAGTAAAAGATAGGGTTTCCCGGCGCAATACTAGCCGCAGATTATCGGAGTAATCTGAGAGGATAATCACTGTGTCCTCTTCATAGAAAATTACCCCCAGACATTAACGTGAGAATGGCTGGCACTGGTGGACCTGGACAAAGGAACATTTCCACTCCAGGTCGTTCTCGAGGGACATTTCGATAAATACCTCTAGAACAATATTGTGACCATTTTAAATCGTATCTGACACTTTGGACCCACGAGCAACTCCAAATTGGAATTTGAATATTTCAAAGTTCTCTTAACATTTCTGAAAAATTCTTTTCTGTATCCTTTAAAGTATCTTTAAACAAGATATTTATAGCATATCAATGGCTTACTGCATATATATTGCATGTCCCCTTTCTGTGAAATTATATGTATTTCTTTGATTATAAAACTGTTTAAATTGAATGTTAATTTTTTTATTTTTTATTTTTATTTATTATATTTTATATTTTATTTTTTATATTTCTAGCGTTTTACTCGGTCTTCGTTTAAATACATTAAGAAAATAGAAATTTGGAAGTGAAAACTTGATATTCCAGCTATTGATAAGTTTGCAGAGAAAATTAAGGTGTTCTAGAGTTAAAAAAAAAAGTGCTTTGAACTGATGATCAAATTTGGCAGGTCTTCGCTCGTTTCTAGAACAAAACCACCAATTGTTTAATAGCATCTCCTTTAGTAGAACCTCCAAAAATAGTATTAAAACATATTACAACTCCTCAATAAAGTCTAGGGTACTGGATGTTGTTTATAAATTTTTCTTGGGTGCTTCCACCAGCGCATTTCTACCGCCATTAATCGTTTCGCGTTTCTTGGTAGCGTATCGCTGTCCCAGGCCTTAATCAAGCAGGAAATAATATATTAGACCAACGATTTCGCAGTGTACCAACCACTAAGTTTTATTAATTGTGCTCTGCCTTCTGTGACGTTCCTCCGAATTTATTGGTTCTTTTATTTGAAACGTTTCGCAGGATAGACCTAGTTTGATCGATATTATCGGAGAATCCACCAGTGGAGGATCCTCCTGGTCAATGGCCACACGGCGTTACGTTTATCTATTTATGCGGGCGAAAGAAAACGCCATGTATACTAGAAGTGAGAGGGCCGATAAGGAGCGGTTGATAAGGGTGACCTCTCGATAACACTTGACCATCTCATCTTTTCAAATTCCGAACGGGCTAACTGGCACGAGTGTCCCATAAACTCTCGTGGAAAAAAAACTCGTCTATTTTTATTGCTTATTTCCGTGAAAATTTCATGATTTCGTTCGAGCTTCGTGGGTGGAACGTGTTACGCGGTCGCGAGGCCTCTTTCAGAGATGAACTGCTTCGCTGTTATAGAACTGTATTTACACTATTTAGGATCATTTCTCTTTGAAACAAAATGATTGTTCTCCCTGCAATGGACAGGGCAATGAATGATTTAAGTATTTCAGGTAGGAGGAATTTTTTTTTCAGGAAGTAATGAGTACGTATAGAGGATTTGCTGTTGATTGGTCAATTTAATTATTGGTTTAGTATGATTATTAATTGAAGAGTTTCTGAGACTGGAATTTGTTTCGCGCTGAACTGTTACGAATATTCGACTATTCGAATACTAGTAGAATTTGAATTTGCGATTCGAATAATTCAAATATTCGAATATCTGTGAAATTCAAATTTGAGATTCGGATAATTCAAATATTCGAATACTAGTAGATTTCAATTTTGTGATTCAAATAATTCAAATATTCGAATATCTGTAGAATTCAAATTTGAGATTCGAATATTAGTAGAATTCAAATTTGTGATTCGAATAATTCAAATATTCGAATATCTGTAAAATTCAATTTTGATATTCGAATAATTCAAATATTCCAATACTAGTAGAATTCAAATTTGTGATTCGAATAATTCAAATATTCGAATATCTGTGAAATTCAAATTTGAGATTCGAATAATTCAAATATTCGAATACTAGTAGAATTCGAATTTGTGATTCGAATAATTCAAATATTCGAATATCTGTAAAATTCAAATTTGATATTCGAATAATTCAAATATTCGAATACTAGTAGAATTTAAATTTGTGATTCGAATAATTCAAATATTCGAATACCTGTAAAATTCAAATTTGAGATTCGAATAATTCAAATATTCGGATACTAGTAGAATTCAAATTTGTGATTCAAATAATTCAAATATTCGAATATCTGTAGAATTCGAATTTGAGATTCGAATAATTCAAATATTCGGATACTAGTAGAATTCAAATTTGTGATTCAAATAATTCAAATATTCGAATATCTGTAGAATTCGAATTTGAGATTCGAATAATTCAAATATTCGGATACCAGTAGAATTCGAATTTGAGATTCGATTATTCGAGTACTCAGAATTTTTCGAATATTCAAATACTCTGCACTATTTGAATTATTGTAATAAATTATTCCTCTTCAAAATTATTCGGATTATTCAAACAGTTCGACTATTTGAATATTTACAGCTCCAGTTTGACACAAAGCTTGAAGAAAACTGAGGGAACAGAAAGAAAATGATTTCAATGTTACAATATCAGTAAATTACTGTTATTTATTAAAATAAAAAAATTCATTCGACCACTGGTTTGAAAGGTTCCAGCAGACGCGAAATATAATACATTATTTACACATTTGCGCAGGTATGCGACTACTGTGACTCAGAGAACCCGGAGAAGGAGCATCCCCCAGAGTTCGCGGTGGACGGAATGGAAACATGGTGGCAATCGCCGCCACTTTCCAGGGGGATGAAGTACAACGAGGTGAACTTGACCATCAACCTGGGACAGGTGAGTATCGTCAATACTAAAACTTAAAATTTGATAGCTAATCCATTAAATTAAAGGAATTCGAATAATCGAAGGTGTTAGGAAAGTTACTATGATGGTCGATTCTACTAACCCTGGAACACTAACATGAATTTCTTGTGACAGTAACGTACCCAATTTTGCAAAAGTAATATTTGATTTTTTTTTATTAAATTTATTAACATCAAGCTTGTAAAAATGATTTATTTTAATTTCAAAGCAACCTCTTGAATCCAATGACATTTTTACAGTGAAAATACAAAAATGGTACTTAGAACTGTGGGGCACTTGGCGCACTGTGCTCCCCAGGTTAGTGTTCTAGGGTTAACGACGACCTAGTAAAACTTTGAGGAACGTTTCGAGAGAGGAAGAGAGAGACTTGGCGACAGCAGGAAACAATGAGCCTGTGGAATAAGTATTTTATCTGTAACAAATTGCTTTATCACGCGGTAGGCGTTTTCCTGCGAAGCGGGAAGGAATTATCTTCGCATCACTTCCGGAGGACAATAGACGAAACACGGGTTTTAGGGAGCGGGGTAAACGGTACAACTCGACCGCGTTCTTTTCGTTCCTTCCACTGATCCAATTCGGGATATTGGCACAGTGGAATACCTGTTAATTGGCATTTAATTGTTTCTGTGTTCTACGGAAGAAAGAATTTCCCTGCGTAACCTTCCTCTATCGAAACACAGTTCCAGGGCCTTTAAATTCAATTCTGATTGTAACAATCGCTTCAAATCGGTAAACCACATTGTTATTTAATTATGAAAAAGAAACCTGAAGTATTGGAAAATTACTAAGCCAATGAAATTATTAGGAATATTTTTATTAAAGAAACTCTTTTTACTGAGAATTCTCGAAATATTCGAGAAAACTATTAACTTCTTTCAGTTACTTATTAATTCACATTACCGATCTCTTTATTTTAATTAAGATTGTTGTTTTTAGAGGACTCGTGGATATTATATAATTTAATGTGACGATCGGAGGAGCAGTAGGTGATCGTTCCTGTTGCAGGCTGCCAGGGGTTATTGTCTTTTCGCTAAACAGTTTCTCGGAAGGCCTCATTTACGCCGCGGTGGCGAGCTCTTGCTCGTCGCATTCTCGACCACGTGTCCGGGAATTTCGGAGGAAGGCACGATCGTAATGCTCCCGAAAGGCCGGAGCCCTCCACATCTGTTTCTCATGCCTCGGTTTTTGCCTTGCGCTGCTCACATTGTGCTCCTCTCCCCCGCTTCCACCGAGAAAGCAAGTTTCCTATGCCAGCATCCTCCATGGGAGTAGCCCTTCCATAGAAATAGCGCGTCCTCGGGAATAGTCCTTTCAGGAAATAGAGATTTCATAATAACGGTCCTTCCCCAGGAATATTTCTTCCGCGAGAATAGTTCATTCGTAGGAATATTCCTTTCATGGAAATAGTCCGTTCGTGGAGCACTCCTTCCCTAGGAATAGTCCTTCCTTAGCAATATTCCTTTGACGAGAATAGTCCCCCCATAAAACAACTCCAATTCTAACCCAAGAATTCGAGAGAAAACCTTTGGGTTCCCTCTCCATCGTTCCCCTACGAAGAACCTACATTTCGAACATCAGGAAATAATTCGTAGTTCTTCCCGGAATTTGCAAGTGCCGAATATAAAATAGAAAAAGAATGCAAGGCAAGATCTGCTCCACAGGAATTCCACGTGGCCTACGTGTACGTGAAAATGGCAAACGGTCCCAGGCCAGGGCTGTGGGTGCTGGAGAAATCGAAGGACTACGGGAAGACGTGGTCCCCCTGGCAATACTTCTCCGACACTGCCAACGACTGCCTAACTTACTTCGGCGTAGATGCCTACAATAAGATCACCAGGGACGACAGCGTGATCTGCACCACGGAGTATGCTCAGATCGTGCCGCTGGAGGGTGGAGAGATACCGATCTCCATTCTAAATAATCGACCGTCCGCCAAGCACTACTTCAATTCCACCCTTCTGCAGGAATGGACCAGGGCCACGAACGTTCGCTTCCGTTTTCTCAGGACCAAGAACCTGCTGGGCCATTTGATGTCACTGGTCCAGCAAGATCCTACCGTCACTAGAAGAGTAAGTCCTTGCCAACTCAATGTCATTAAATGTCCATTTGATAGAGTCTGATGAGGAATAATGAATAATCACGTTTTCGCGTTTCAGTACTTTTATTCGATCAAAGATATCAGTATCGGCGGTCGGTGCATGTGCAACGGCCACGCTGACACTTGCGACGTGCTGGACCCAAAGACGCCCAAGAAGCTGTTTTGTAGATGCCAACACAACACGTGCGGGCCACAGTGCGCGACTTGCTGCAGAGGGTTCCAGCAGAAGAAGTGGCGGCAGTCCACTGCGTTCAAGAAGTTCACGTGCGAACGTAAGAGATAATTATGGAGTGAAAGCTTGGTGGCTTTTCTCATTTAAGAGTTCGTGGTTGAGACTGTATTTTTATTGGCTTAGCTTGTAACTGTTTCGGCCACTCGGACGACTGCACCTACGACGAGGAGGTCGACGAGAAACACATGTCCCTGGACATTTATGGCAACTACGAGGGCGGTGGTATCTGCAACAACTGTCGACACAATACGGAGGGCACCAACTGTAATCGGTGCAAACCGAAATTCTTTAGGCCCCAAGACAAGCCTCTTAACGCGACTGATGTTTGTCAACGTGAGTAATTGTCCCATTTTCCTGCTTTTCAGTTGGCAAATCTCGTATTTTCCATTTTTTTTACACTTCAATTTTTTGGTTCCAAAATTTCGTGTATCCTTTTTTTCCAATTTGCGAATTTCTCGCTTTTCCAGTTCCATAATTTCATCTTTTCAAAATTTCCTGCGTTCCCCTTTTCCTATCTCCAAATTTCCCCGCATTCCCTTTTCTCATTTATAAAATTCTACACTTTCCTTTCATCATTTCTAAATTTTTCCACTTTCCCTTTTCCCCGTTTCGAACATTTTTCATTTTCCCATTTTCACAATTTACCGCAGTTCCTTTTACCATCTCCAAAATGTCTCATACTCGTTTCTCCATTTCCAAAAGTTCCCATTTTCCTATTTCCAAATTTTTCCGCATTCCCGTTTCCCATTTATAAAATTCTCCACTTTCCTTTCATCATTTCTAAATTTTTCCACTTTGCCTTTTCCCCGTTTCGAACATTTTTCATTTTCCCATTTTCACACTTTCTCGCAATTCCTTTTACCATCTCCAAAATGTCTCATACTCGTTTTTCCATTTCCAAAAGTTCCCATTTTCCTATTTCCAAATTTTTCCGCATTCCCGTTTCCCATTTATAAAATTCTACACTTTCCTTTCATCATTTCTAAATTTTTCCACTTTACCTTTTCCCCGTTTCGAACATTTTTCATTTTCCCATTTTCACAATTTACCGCAGTTCCTTTTACCATCTCCAAAATGTCTCATACTCGTTTTTCCATTTCCAAAAGTTCCCATTTTCCTATTTCCAAATTTTTCCGCATTCCCGTTTCCCATTTATAAAATTCTCCACTTTCCTTTCATCATTTCTAAATTTTTCCACTTTCCCTTTTCCCCGTTTCGAACATTTTTCATTTTCCCATTTTCACAATTTACCGCAGTTCCTTTTACCATCTCCAAAATTTCTCATACTCGTTTTTCCATTTCCAAAAGTTCCCATTTTCCTATTTCCAAATTTTTCTGCATTCCCTTTTCCCATCTATAAAATTCTCCACTTTCCTTTCATCATTTCTAAATTTTTCCACTTTCCCTTTTCCCCGTTTCGAACATTTTTCATTTTCCCATTTTCACAATTTACCGCAGTTCCTTTTACCATCTCTAAAATGTCTCATACTCGTTTCTCCATTTCCAAAAGTTCCCATTTTCCTATTTCCAAATTTTTCCGCATTCCCGTTTCCCATTTATAAAATTCTCCACTTTCCTTTCATCATTTCTAAATTTTTCCACTTTCCCTTTTCCCCGTTTCGAACATTTTTCATTTTCCCATTTTCACACTTTCTCGCAATTCCTTTTACCAGCTCCAAAATGTCTCATACTCGTTTTTCCATTTCCAAATTTTTCCGCATTCCCTTTTCCCATTTTTAAAATTCTCCACTTTCCCTTTTCCCATTTCTACAATTTCCCGCATCCTGTTTCCCCATTTCCAAAATTTCTCATATTCCCTTCTCCCATTTCCAGTAATTCCCGATTCAAATGCTAACAGTTCGTTACGTCTGTGACAGCGTGCAACTGCGACCTGGTCTACTCGACGGGAAATTGCGCGGACGCGACGGGGAAATGCGAGTGCCGCAAGGCGTACACACCTCCCAACTGCGACAGTTGCAATGACGGATACTATGGCTACCCGAATTGTGTGCCTTGCCAGTGCCACGCGAAAGGAACGGACGGGGATTACTGCGAGGCGATCGATGGATCCTGCCCATGCAAACAAAACTATGCTGGCCACTACTGCAACCTTTGCTCGGAAGGATACTACGGTTTCCCTGACTGCCTGCGTAAGTAGCACTCCCACTTTCAATGCCCTCGCTCTTAAAATTCGTAACATAATGGAAACTAATCTAAACTAACAATTCCTTGAATCTCCAAGAAATTTACAAAATCTTCAAATCACACAATTCTCTTACTTTCAAACACGAAATAAGGCTTACCCGTAACGATAGATCATACATCGCGGATACAAACTTCCAAACACCAAAGAGCCTTGGGTAAACTGTTAAGCTGAACTTGATATTCCTTCGAGAATCATATTTACGATACAAAACACAATTTCCAGTTTGCGCGTGCAATCCTCTGGGCTCCGTCAGTGACATCTGCGACGTGGTTTCCGGCAACTGCACCTGCAAGAACAATTACGGTGGCAGGACTTGCAATATATGCGAGGACGGCTACTTCAACTACCCCGCCTGTACATGTACGCATCTGAAAACATACTTCACTGCATTTTAAAAGAGAACCAAATTCATTAATTCAATTTGCTTAGTCTGCAACTGCGACGCTCGAGGAACAGTGCCAGGCATTTGCAACAAAGCAGACGGGGTCTGCTTGTGCAAAGACGGCTACGGTGGCGCTAGATGCGACCAGTGCATCAGCGGCTACTACGGATATCCAAATTGCAGGCCTTGCAACTGCAGTCTGATAGGCTCGCCCTTTGTCAGCTGCGACGCGATAGGGAAATGCTCATGCCTCACCAACTTCGCTGGCAAGACTTGCGATCAATGCAGTCCTGGGTACTACATGTACCCAGAATGCATACGTAAGTAGTAACAGAAACAATTAAGGGGGAATTTCTTTTCTTTCGTGAAAAATATTGATTCTTTCACATTTTTGAAAAAATGGAAGGGTGTAAATAATTTGGAACTTTGTATAGGTTTACGTAATACTTCTATTAAGTTATATAAATTTTGTCAGTTCGTCACACATTACTCACGCATATACAAAGCGCGTAATTTCTTCAGTGGCGGTTGACATGATATCTGCCCTCTAGTTTATCTAAAGTAAAAAATTAAAGTTTTTTTCTCTAATAAGGTTTTATTTTATACACATATAGTTATCGTCTGACCTACAATCGGCGAAAAAGAAATATTTTGTTAGAAATGATAACTATTCAAATTCTAATCATGAAGTGCAGTAACGAGATAACTAGCCACATTCGCTTCAGTAGTCAACAATTTCGAAAAAAATGTGAATTTTCACCTAAGGTTCTTTTGCAAAGTCATTTCTAATGAGTTAAAGTACAAGATTCTGTTAAAAGATCGTTATTCTTCACAAAAAAAAAGAGAAATTCCCCCTTAACAGATCCGCAGCACGGAATATCGATTGCACTTGAAAAATTTCAAAAAAACCTTTCTACATAATTAATACGATTTTTACAGCTTGCAACTGTGACAGCCATGGTTCTATTGGCGCCTCCTGCGACGCAGAGGGCAAATGTCAATGTCGCGAGAATTTCGATGGTGCCAGGTGCGACCAGTGCAAAGAAGGCTTCTACAACTTCCCAACTTGCGAGGGTTGCAACTGCGACCCTGCAGGTGTCCTCGAGACCTTCCAAGGGTGTGGCTCCTTGCCTGCAGGGGAACTCTGTCAATGCAAGGACCGCGTGGAAGGAAGAATATGTAACGTGTGTAAGCCTCTGTATTGGAATTTACAACCGTATAATCCGCAGGGTTGCGAAGGTGAGCTTCTTCATTTTCTTATGGCGCATTGAATTTCGAAACTCTTAAAGGGATATCACCCAACTTTACACCCAAGGGATATCACCCAGATTTACGTGGATTATAGTTCTCGAAAAAATATTCAATACGTATCTTTTTTTATCGGCAAACGGTCATGTCTACGGGGTGAAATCAGCCCTCAAAGTTGGGGGCGTGAAAAACACGTTTGCTCCAATATCTCGCAAAGTATGCACTACAGAGAAAAGATCTTTTAACCAAAAGTAGTGTATTTTTTTATAACTTTAGCCACGTAATTAGATTCAGTGAAAAGTTACTACTTTTTAGTATATTGTTTAAACAAATTGACGTATTACGAATCTGATTACGTGCCTGAATTTGTTATAAAAAAGTACACCATTTTCATCTAAAAGACTTTTCTCTACGGCGCATAGTTTCCGAGATATTGGGGCAAACGTGTTTTTCACCCCCAATTTGGAAGGCTGATTTCACCCCCTAGACATGGACGTTTGCCGATAAGGAAAAATACGTGTCAAATATTTTTTCGATGACTATAATCCACGTAAATCTTATCGAAATTGGCGGGTAACAGGTAGGTGATGTCCCTTGGTAGTATCTCTTCAGCTTTCTAATACTTAAGTGTTAGCAATATCCTCCCACATCGGTTCACATTTATTTACGTTGTTCATGATTCTCTGTCAAGAGTGCCAGTGCAATATACCTGGCGTTATCGGGAACATCGGCGAGTGCGACACGAAGAGCGGCCAGTGTATTTGCAAGCCTGGAGTGATGAGTAGAAGTTGCGACCAGTGCGTGGATGGGACGTACAATATTCAAGAGAGCAATTTCTTCGGTTGCACAGGTACGTAATCAGAAGCTTATTGTGAGATCAGGAAGCTTCTATCAGATGGAGCCCGGAATAAGAGACCTCAGAAGTTCGGCGTTGGCGGAGTTGATTATATCGTGTGTTCTAGTCTCGTCGCAGATGCCATCTTTTTCCGTGGCTCCCGAAACATATAGGAATTACAAAATCTATTCCTAATTGTTACCAATTATTACACAAGTCACCCTACACATTATCCCCATTTACCAGATTGCGTCTGCGATATCGGCGGATCCGTGAGCTCGGTGTGTGACAAGCAGACAGGCCAGTGTCAGTGCCAGCCTCGCGTCACTGGTCTAACCTGCAAGGAGCCGCTGAAAGCTCACTACTTCCCGACTCTCCACCAATTCCAATACGAAGCAGAAGATGGCAGAACGCCCAGCAACAGCCCAGTGCGCTACGGTTTCACAGAGAAGCTCTTCCCAGGCTACAGCTGGAAGGGGTACGCGGTGTTTTCCGCCCTCCAGGACGAGATCATCCTCAGCGTCTCAATCCAGAAGTCCTCCCTCTATCGCATGGTCCTCAAGTACGTGAACCCTAACAACGAGCCGATTCTGGGAACCATCACCATCACCCCAGAGAACCCCTCCGAAGTGGAGCAGCAGTTCAAGGTGAACTTCAAGCCAACCGTGAAGCCGTCGTTCGTGACGGTTGCGGGGACCCACGGTAACCACCCCGCGCCCATGGTGATGAACCCGGGTCGCTGGTCCATCAGCATTGCCACCAAGAAGAGCCTCTTCCTCGACTACTTCGTTCTGCTACCGGCGGAGTACTACGAAGCGACTCTTCTCACTCAGGACGTGAATATTCCTTGCGAAGTCGGTTACAAGGGGCTCTGCCGCCACTACGGCTACCCCAATCTGACTAGGTTCGACGCCGTCCACGGAACTGGAGGCTTCCTGAACGAGAACAACGTCAGGATCCCGCTGACGGAGTACTTCACGGATAGGGACATCCTGGAAGAGATCGACAGGGACGAGGTTCCATTAGTCAACGACAAGCAGGAAGAGATACACTTCGACCTGAGGGTGTCCAAGCCTGGTCCCCATGTACTCCTGGTGATGTACGTCACGCCTAAGAACGAGAACGTCACGTCGACGCTGCTGATAGAGGCCAACACCGTTGGCAAAGGGAAAGCTACTCTGTACCCCTGCAGGTATACGAGCATTTGCAGGCAAGTGGTGACCGACACCTACGGTAGAGTGGCTACCATGAACTTCGCCTCGAACTACATCAGCTTGATTGTGACTGGGGAGCCGACATCCAACGTGGCTATAGACTCCGTTGTCGCTATACCCTATTACGAGTGGTCCCTGGACTACGTGAAGCCAAAGTCGATCTGTGTGAGGAAAGACGGCAAGTGTGTCAAGGGGCAGTTCCCCGGAGCCGCTGATGCCAAGAAGATCGAGTTCGAGACCAGCAGCACGGTCCCAGAATCGCCTAATAGACCCTTCGGTATTTACAATAACGCCACTAAACTGATATACTTGGACGACCAGAACACCATGGTGGATATTCACGCCAAGGTTCTCCAACCCGGTGACTACACCTTCGTGGTGCAGTACTACCAACCGGACTATCCCGAGTACGAGCTGGACGTGCTACTGCAGAACGGCAAGTTCTACGAGGCGAAGATGTCTGTGCCCCATTGTCCCAGTAATAGTGGATGCCGCAGCGTGGTGAGGCAGGCGGACAGCAACATCAGGTTCCAGCTGATCGAGAACTTTATGATCACGTTTAAGGAGAGCACAGGAAACGGCATCTGGCTGGACTACATCCTGGTGATTCCTAGCGAACAGTACAACGAGAAGGTTCTTAAGAAGATACAGGTCGATCAGACGAAGGAGTTCATCAAGAAGTGCGGCTACAACCACTTCCACATCAACATCACGGACGAGGGCTTCTGCCGCGACTCCATCTTCTCATTGACCGCCAATTACAACAACCGCGCTCTGCCCTGCAGCTGCGACATAGCCGGCACCAGCAGCTTCGAATGCGAGAACTTCGGCGGCCAGTGCCCCTGCAAGGCGAATATCATCGGCAGGCGCTGCGAGATCTGCAAGACTGGCTTCTACGGCTTCCCCGACTGCAGACCTTGCAACTGTCCAGCTCTTTGCGAGCCGGAAACCGGCGACTGCATATGCCCTTCGAGGGTCACTGGTGACCGCTGCGACCAGTGCGAAGTGGGGACCTACGGATTCCACCCAATAATAGGCTGCGAGGAGTGCAACTGCTCGCCGGTGGGCGTGATAGACGGCGATATGCAGTGCGACCTCCTGAATGGCAGCTGCAGGTGCAAGGAGAACGTGGTGGGCAGGCAGTGCGACAAGTGTCAGCCTGGGTACTCGCAGTTCCCCCACTGCGAGAGGTGCGACTGCGACATTAGAGGCACCACTGCTGAGATCTGCGACCAGTACACCGCGGAGTGCTTCTGCAAGGTGAACGTCCAGGGCTCCGCTTGTGACGTCTGCAAGGAAGGCACGTTTAACCTGGAGGACACCAACGACGAGGGCTGCACCAAGTGCTTCTGCTTCGGTAAGACTACCAGGTGCGAGTCGGCGAACCTGTACAGAAGCTACCTGACTAATATGAGCACCTGGGACCTTGCCGTATTGGCTGAAAAGGGCGGAGAACTGACGTTATTGCCCATCGCTCCTCAAGAGGTGAATGCGAACAGCATTTCGACTAATTTGGCTTGGAACGACACTTTTGGAAAGGTCATTTACTTCTCCGCGCCCGAGACATACCTGGGGAACATGCTGACTTCCTATGGGGGCGTCCTCAATTACACCGTGCATTACAGTACTGGGCCGTTTGGCAGCGCTGTCAGCGCGGCCGACGTGATCCTTCACGGTGGCGATACCACGCTGTTGTTTTATTCTGACGAGCAGCCACCGTCGTTCACGAATTTCCAGGCGTCCCTGGAATTAATCGAAGCCAATTTCGTCACGCCTAATCGATTAAGCGCTACCAGGGAGCAGCTAATGGTGGTCCTTGAGGATCTTCGAGAGATACAGATCAGAGCCACCTACTGGGACCCCAGTATCACAGCCTCCTTGTCCCACGTGACCCTGGATACCACAACGGAGTTCTACTCGTCCCAGTTCAACGTTCCAGCCAGCAGCGTCGAACAGTGCCAATGCCCACCGAATTATCAAGGATTCTCCTGCGAGGAGTGTGCGCCAGGCTACTACAGGGTGCAGAGTGGGCCCCATGGCGGATGCGTTCGTTGCGAGTGCAATGGCCACGCTGATACTTGCGACGTCAACACTGGGATATGTCTGGTAGGTATTTTAATGGCGAAGTTTTTGGGTTGCCGGGTCATTCCTGAGCCACGGTGAAATTTGGGTATCTACTTAGACATCGGAGAATAAGCGTTCTCAGATTTCCCTCCGAAGTTTAGTTGTATTTATTTATAAAAATATACCGATTGCATGGGATTTAAAAATATACTAATGGAGTTGGAACACGGATCAAAATTGACCTACCTTTGCCGACGGACAATTAAAGTGATTTCGAACATTGTACAGGGTGTTAAAAAAGTGGTGGTCACTGCTTTCAGAAGTGAATCCACATCTCTAGGTTGGTGGAGATTTGTAAAGAAAACTTGCCGCAGAATTGTTTATAACATATTCTGCTCGCTGAGGGGAAAAAAATTCTAAAACGAACATATGTCGCAAACGCATCGATCCAGAGGTGTAAATTCACCCCTGAAAACAGTGACCATCACTTTTTTAACACCCTGTACAAATCCCTTAACTTCTGGAGTTTCGAAATTAACTTCTAGCATTAGTAATAGCAGTCAAAGATATTTCCTAGATTCCTCTATTATTTTCCAACTCCCTCATTGACCTCCCCCCAAAAATGCCACTATTACTTAGTTTACCTACACTTCCCCCTAAATTTTCCACTTCTCTTACGTAAATCCTTCCACCGCAGAACTGCGAGGATGGCACAACAGGGGAGCACTGCGAGTTCTGCGAGAAAGGCTACTACGGGAACGCCACTTTTGGGACCCCGACGGACTGCCTGATTTGCGCCTGCCCTCTACCGATTCCATCCAACAACTTCGCGACCGGCTGCGAGGTGAACGAGGAAGGGAACAAGATCAGCTGCGACTGTCTGCCGGGTTACTACGGTGCCCGCTGCGAAGTGTGCGCGTCTGGGTACTACGGGAATCCCGAGTCTTCCGGCGACATCTGCAAGCTCTGCGAATGCTCCGGAAACATCGACACGAACCAGATCGGCTCTTGCGACTCCGTGACCGGCGAGTGCTTGCAGTGCCTGAACAATACGTACGGGCAGGCTTGCAACCTCTGCGCACCTGGGTTTTTCGGGGACGCGGTGCAGAGGAAGGATTGCCGCAGCTGCTACTGCGAGGAATGCGGGATGGAGCACTGCGACAGCTTCACGGGTCAGTGCCATTGTCGCGAGAACGTAGTGGGCGATCAGTGCGACCGCTGCGCGGACGACCATTACGGATACGACACCTGCGACGGTTGCAAAGCCTGCAGCTGCGACATAGCGTCGGAGGGTAGCCAATGCGACGAGGTGACTGGCCAGTGTAAGTGCAGGCCCGGCATCACTGGCCGCCGATGCGACCAGTGTATACCAGGGTACTGGAATTACGGGCCTGGCGGGTGCACATCCTGCGGATGCAACACTGGATACTCCGTCGGAGTATCCTGCAACACTACCACGGGCCAGTGCTCGTGTCTGCCAGGCGTGATCGGGGAGAAGTGTGACCACTGTCCGTACAGGAACGTCCTGATCCCAGGACAGGGCTGCTTCGCCTGCGACTCCTGCACTGGGAACTTGCTAGACGTCACCGACGATCTGTCCAACCTGTTGGACCCTGTGTTCCGGGAGTACAACACCGTTGCTGAGAGCTACTTCACCACCCAGCGGCTCAAGTTCATCAACGACACGGTGAACGACTTGTATCCCGAGGTGAAGCTGCTGGACCCCAACAGAGTGAACTTCCTGCCCCTGGAGGAGAAAGCCGCCCGGCTGGAGGCGGAGGTGTCGAATAAGAAGCGCGAGATCGACTACACCGTGGAGGACAGCGAGAAGTGGAAGCTCGCAGCGGAGAACACCCTGAAGAATATGAATGTCTTGGAGAAGGATGTGATCGCGGAGATAGACCTGGTGAACTCCACCGTCTTCGAAGTAGAGGCCCTGGCGTCGAACATCGAGTTGGGCACAGGCGCCAAAATAGACAGCGCGCTAAAGGAGGCCGTTGAGACCCTGCAGCGGATCAAGGAGGTTTCCTTCGTCGGCTTCCGCGACCGCGCCACGGACCAGGCGGATCAAGCCAACATCCTCGTGTCGGAGATGCACGAGTACAACGTGCCGGTCGGCAATCTGTCCCTGCTCGCGGACGACCTGAGGGACAAGATCAGAAACATGAGCGGCAAGATGGACGACCTACTGCAGATCATCTGGCAAGCGCAGGAGCAGGCCAGCATGGTGGACAGGCTGAACCAGGAGAACAGGAACGCGGCAGAGATGGGTAACTTCGACGTGGTGAAGAACGCTACTGGGGAAACCAAGGACGATCTAACGGCCGGCGGGGAGCTAAACAGGAACGCTAGCCGATACCTAGAGGAAGCTGATCGCAACGTCGCGATGCTGAAGCAGAGCAACGCTGAAGACACCAGTGGAATGTTGAATTTTACGATCACACAGAACGATCAGATGCTGCTAGATGTAGCTGACGTAGCTCAACAGGCTAGCGACCACGCTAACCAGCTTTACAGTCGATCCCTGGCCCTGGACGATTTATTAACAGACACGAGGAACACGGACGCTGTGAAGGCAGTGTCTGCTTACAGGAACATCTGGACGGCCATCGAGGCTACGCGCGAGGCAGCAGCAGACGCCATAGACGCCGCTAACAACGCCACAGCCTTGGCCGATGGGATTGGTCAGAAGATGCTGGACTCGAAGAATTCGTCCCTGCGCCTGCACCAGTCGACCAGGGACACCTTGTGGAAGACTAGGGGGCAGCCGGAAGAGGACCTAAGCAACGCCCAAGCGGACGCCAGCTTGATCTTCTCGCAGAACAAACGCAACAAGGACCTGCTGGACTACATAGACAAGGCGCTGGACAACATCCCGTCGCCGTCGTCTATGGTGACCCAGAACGCCATGAACCAAGTGATAGACGTCGAGCGGAACATCATGCTCTCCGTTAGTAACTTGCAGGGCGTGGTAGACAAGATACCGGAGGACCTAAAAGAGACCAAGCAGCTGTCCAAAGACATATCCGAGTCGGTCCGCGACATGTCGCAGGCGAAGAAGCAGCTGGACATAGCGGCCAAGTATCTTCCAAGGATCGCCGAGCTGACGGATGGTCTGAGCGGCCACCAGAATACCATCGACACTATCGGGAACGACATGCAGGGCAAGATCGACGCGCTGAAGATCAAGATAGCGAACGCCAGGGAGCTGGCGGACCGTTTCAAGACCGGCCTCACGTTCTACAGGAACACTACCTTAGAACTAAAGAACCCAGACAGTTTACCTTGGCTGGCCACATCCAGCAAAGTGTCCCTGTACTTCAGAACAAACCAGGCGAACGGCTTCCTCTTGTACCTGGGCAACGAGGAGAACGGTAAGCTGTCCCGGTTCAAGACTCACGACTTTATGGCGCTGCTGATAGAAAGCGGCTACCCGGTGCTCATCATCGACCTGGGCTCCGGGCCCGAGAAGATCATCAACAACAAGTTCGTCTCCGACAACGTGTGGCGACAGATACTCGTCGATAGGACAGGCAAGAACGTGAAGCTGATCGTTCGCGAGGATATAGGAGAGGGCAAGGATCGTTTATACGAGAAGGGGCAAGTTGTGCCTGGCTCCTACTCCATCTTCAATGTCGACCAGGAGCACTCGAAGCTGTTCGTCGGCGGTTATCCTTCCTCCTTTAACATGCAGAACGCGGTGACTGCGTCCTCTTTTGAGGGGGAGATGGAGGAGCTGGTGGTTGGAGACACCCCGGTGTCCTTCTGGAACTTCATAGACGGCGAAAACAACCAAAAGGCGGCTATTGAAAGGGATAAGCTGATTAATTTCCAGCCGAGCACCGGGTACAGGTTCGACAGGCACGGGTACGCGATCCTCAGCAAGAGGAACTTCCAGATATCGCCCGATAGCAAGAAGTTCAGCATCAAGCTGAACTTCAAGACCCTCGCGGAGGACGGGTTGGTGTACCTTATGGGGAAGGGTAAGCAGTTCCTGTCGCTGGAGATGAGAGAGGGTCACGTACTCTATCAGTATGACCTTGGGGACGGGGAGATCAGCTTGAAATCCTTGAACAAGTATAACGATGGCGGCTGGCACACACTGGAGGCACTCAGGTTCGAGAAGATGGGCGTTCTGAAGGTGGATGGGGTTGATGTGGTGAACAGCAAGGGTGCAGGGAATAGCAAGACTCTGGTATCCTCTGATCATATCTACTTTGGAGGGTATCCACCGAATGCTAGGCATCCTTATGAAACCGTAACTAATGATGGCTTCGAGGGCTGCATTGACGAGGTGGTTATTCTGGACACAGTGGTTGACTTGACGCGATATGTGCAGGCGTTTGGAGTTGTTCCCGGGTGTCCAATGAGGGTGAGTTTATTTATTTAACAACAATAGTATTTAATAACAACCATCAGATCAGTTTAACCAAATTACACCTATGTTCAGTTCGCCAGTTTGGTGATGTTCGAAGAGAACACGCCTGGCTACGTGAAATGGCACAACGTCTCCATATCAGACGGCCTTCAAGTAAATCTCAAGTTCAGAACACTGGCGAACGATGGTCTGATCTTCTACGTATCCGATGAAGAAGAAGGTGTAGCCAGCTTCCTATCCCTAGTCGACGGTATCCTGGTCTTCAACAGCCAGGGCGAGGAGTTAAGGACCAGTCCATCGAGCATCAAGTTCAACGACAATGAGTGGCACGTGGTCACTGCCACCCACTCAAGGGATTCTTTGAAACTCGATATCGACGACACAAAGAATTACAGCACAGATTTGCAGCCGCTCCCATTGACCATACCGCACGGAAACCTGTACATCGGTGGCCTGCCGGCTGTACTCGGATTTTCTCAGGGCGGTTCTGCGATGACACCTTTCGCCGGTTGCATCGGTGACGCAACGCTCAACGGTGCCATTCTCAACTTCGCGAACACCACCGAGAGGCCCCACGCTTTGCTAGGGAAGAAGTGCAAGGGTGCAGCAGACTCTTCGTGTAAGGACACTTTGACTGGGCTACTGATTTTATCATAGCTTGCAATCTGTGTACCAAATTAGGTATAGTAGGTGGGAAAGGTGTAGCGAGGTTGCAACTCGGTGGGGCGTTAAGTGAACATGTTTCGAAGCTAGGCGCAAACGAATTGACAGAAATATGAGATCAGTTTAATTTACGACTTCGATATATCTTTTCCAGCTGCCATTTTACCATTGTCGACTATTTTGCACGAAATGAATTTCGAAGAAAAGGAAATGGAAGTTACAGGCTAGTCTACCAGATCCCAACAGATTAATTTTTATGAATATTGTAGGAGTAGGTTTTGTAACTCCTGCGTTTTTGTGGAACTCATAGAAAAAAAGCCTCGGGAGGCGATGGGAGTCCCATCATGGGACGCAAACCCACGATCCTCTGCGTAGTAGTCAGCCGCCTAACCAACTCCACCAAAACCGACCCTCTGAACTCTCTTATTCCGGACTCCGTTTTATAGCTTCCTGATCCCACAATACTATTCCTAATTATTTAAGAACTTAGAGATACTATGTTTCCGCAGCAGTGACACCAGTGGCCGAGCCAGAGCCCGATTTCATACCTCCACTGCTGCCCACGGAAAGCCCAGACGATAATATTGAAGTGTCCACCCAGACCAGTAAGCGCGAACGTTATTGATAACTATACGGAATATTGCTGATGCTATCTCGCCAGGAAGGCTAATCTAATCTATGATCCCGCCGTTTCATCTCGTCAGACATCATCGACGTTGAATTAGACAAGGAGACGGATGAGGAGGAACCAAATTTGGAGGGGCGCGGTTATCACAACGAGCTGACCACCACCACGGAAGCCACAACCTCCACCGAAAAACCGACCCCATTGCACGTGGACCAGTGTCGACTCCCTTACTACCCAGCAGTGGACCCTGAATTAGAAAATGCTTGGAGATTCGGTACAGTATTCGACACTTGGATAACTTGGCAGTCGACGGCGTTCATGGGGCCCATTTTCACCCATAATAAAATATACTAAATCTTATTCTACTTATAAAATCTGGTAGACCTTAACTTATTATTGCAGGGGATATCGAAGGTAAATCATTAAGCACTTTAGTTAGCAACAGATTCTGTGGTACAGATTTTTGTTCCCAAATTTTTCAGAAGTGCCGTTTTATAGTAGCTTCATAACTTGTTCTCATATGAAGCTTCTTTTTTCTTAAAATAGCGAAGTTAATAAACAACGGCTAACACAAGTAGCGCCGCGTGGGTCAAAATGGACCCTGCATTCACCGGGCGAGTGTTGATAATAATTAAGAAAGTATATTTATTATAAAGAAGGTGGAAGATGTCAATGTAATACAAGGATCATGAAGATAAGATAAAAAAGTTCTTCGATAATTATTCTGCAATGGATATTACTGTTATGAACTAAGAAAAGATTTTGAAATAGAAATATTTTTCATTCTACTTTCAGGCACCGCTAGAAACAGTAGGTTGGAGTACAGATCTCTGAACGGTAGATACAAGAACGACTATGACTTCCAGATCGACATTAAAACGATGGCCGACGATGGCATTATCTTCTACGCCTCCGATCTGAATAATCAGAATCTCATCGCCGTCTACGTTAGTGACGGAAAGGTAAATTAAATTTCATATCGGTCTGAACGTGAATGCCACTCTTCAATGGATAAATTGGTTTAATTAATAACTCGCCGAAATACGCTCCTCTTATCTGGCATCAGCGAATTCGGTTCGAACCAGAAAATTCCTCTTCGTGGAATGGCTATCATACATTGATACAGTTCGATTGTGTGCAAACAATTTTAAGAAGATTGCGCGTCGCCTTCCTGTTTACTTGAAATTATCAAAAGCAGGGTGGGGACACCAACCCACGTCTTTTGAAATAAATTGGGTTCAAATTGTGGGGGTGCACAGTGGCGGATTTAACGGACGGCCGATGAGCAGTTCTCATCTTCAAAAAAATTATGATTTTATCTAAACACTATATTCCTTTTCTGTACAACTACACTTAGCCCGTTTTTCGTAAACTACCTATTCAGTTTCCCGAAAAATGGCCCCCTCGGAACGTTTGCCACCTGTGCCTTTTCCCTTAAATCCGCCGCTGGGGGTGCACGAGTACAAACAAAAAGATGCCTCCAATTCAATTCAACATTAATTCAGTCCCCTTAATTTCACTAAAATTCAAGTGGCGGAAGAAATTAGCAAATAGAAAAATGTCCCCGATAGATTCAATTTTGAGTGTTCTACGCTCTTTATTTTCTAGCTGCACTATAAGTTCGACTGCGGAAGCGGGCCCGCTACGCTGGTGAGTGAGAAGAAAATAAACGACAACCAATGGCACATCGTGGCGTTCAAGAGACTAGGAAACTATGGAGAGCTTACCGTCGACGAGGAAGCAATTGTTACTGGAAATTCCCAAGGAGCCACGGAGACGATGAACGTGAACCCACCGTTCTATGTGGGAGGAGTGACGCAGGATGTGTCCAGCAAAGTGAACAATATGATTGTAAGAAAGTTAATCGTGTAGACATGGGACTTCCCTCTTCCGTTCTTGGTAACAAGGTTGCATTTGTCCTTCAATGGGAATCTGTTTCTTCCAGGGTACGAACCAGACGTTCAGCGGATGTTTAGGAAACTTCATGTTGAACGGTCACTCGGTTGGCGAACCGATAAACAAAGTGGGCGTGATTCCGTGCTCGAAACGGGTCGAGCCAGGGTTATTCTTCTTCCCTGGCAATGGTAGCAATTTGTTCAAAGCGAGTACGTATTTTATAACCCTGTGTAATTCGATTTTATAAGTAGCATTGCAGCCTTCGCTTATACAGTTTCGTCAGTGCTAAGTATGGAGTATTTATTCGCTAAGAGCTCGGTTGACATACACGTTAAGAGCTCGGCGCTATCCCCACCATTTCTGGCTCGTGAGGATCGAGAGCGAGTTAAAGGGACTGAAAGCGACCGTGCCCCCTCTACCTAATGCTCACCGTTGGTCCCGAGCTCTTAGCGAATAAATACTGTATAAGACTACATTGTTACACGAGTATAAGATCATAGATAATTAATTCGCGGACGTGACGGCGATAGTGTAAGTGTTTAATTACGAATTAAGCAACATCATGAAATTCAATTGTGTTTTAGTGGACAAATTCACGGTCGGCAGAACGGTCGACATTCAGATGGACATCAAGCCACGCTCGACTTCTGGCCATTTGTTGTCTGTCCATGGCAAACGAGATTACTTGATCTTGGAAATGATCAATGGCACCGTGAAGTTCCTTGTGAAAACAGCAAGGGGTTCGATAGAGACCTCTTTCGAGCCAACGAACCCGAACTCCTTGTGCGATGGCAATTGGCACAATATTCGAGGTAAATGCCACCTTCACTGCCTCTTATATTTCTTTTGCATGATTACGAAGAATATTAAGTGATACAATGTTGTTCCGTTATAAGCTCAGGTCTCCTGGTTCGTTATAAGGACATTTCTACCCCCACTACTTCTTTTGCAGTCGAATAGCATACCGTTTCGTTATAGTTTAGAGTAGTTTAATCTTCCGAACTTATAACGAAACAAAACTGTAGTTATGCCAGTTAGAATCAACGTACTCTGAAATTCATTAAAAAAGTTTATTAAAATCAGACTTATGTAAAGGTAGAATTACTGTACACGCTAGAAGTTTTCTGTTAGAAAAAGGAAAGGAAAACAATTTTTCTTTGTTACTTTTGTACAGCCGTTAAGCAGAAGAACGCTGTACTCCTCTCGGTGGACCACAAAGCAGCGCCGCCTGGAATCGGCGGTAAGAACGTGGCAGGAGTCCTATCGAGGCATCCAATCTTCATCGGTGGTCACCCGATACTCGGCAAACGATTAAGGGGAAGCACCTCGCAAACACAATACGTCGGGTGTATCACCAACATTCACATCAACATGAGACCCATAACACTGGGCCCGGAGCGAGCTTACGGACAAGTAATCGCCGGCGTATGCCCGACGATATAAACACCCGAGATCCGTTCATAAAAAAAAAGTGCACTTAAAACGAATTAACGTAGCGTTGCAATTTCTTTTTCTCTCTAAAGGTCTTCCAGCCAGCTTTCACATTTCTTTACTCTCGGTGAATTGCAAGCCTACGGAAGCTCTGGATCGTGCGATACTTATAGGACCGGGCGTAGATTATTAACTCGTAGAGATACTCATAGTGTTGAACGATTCCTGTCGATCTTTTCTCTTCTTCTCATATATACACATGTATATTTTAGCGTCTTAAGTGGTCTAAAGTAATTGTTAGTCGGAGGTAAATTTGGAATCGTCAGACATCGAGTGCCACATCTCAGGGCCTGTATAGCCATCGGCGTATTTGAAAGGAGAATGCCAAAACATTACCAGCGTGCCTTTTATGCGATATAAACGATACAATTATTCGAAAAAAAAAGCTCACACCTCATCCGAGTACGTAAAAGACTGAACGTCGTATAGCCCCATCTGTTATGATGGAAGATGGAACTAGGTATCCATGCTACGTCCATCAACGATTATTTAAACACTCGAGTAAGCTATTCCACTGTAACTCGTGCTAGATGAATTATCACATTTTTTTATTACTGTACGGTAATTGTTCGGGAGATATTGTAGTAAGCAACCAAAGAAAAACGCTATTCTATAATAAAAGTCATAAGTTATGTACTATCGCTTAAAACGAATTATACGATCTTCCTTTAGTAAGCGTAAGAACACCTAGAGAAGTTAAGGCAGAAGTTAATAAAGTAATATAATTGAGAATATTTACAGAGTCGATGTTCTTGCGAAGCTTGAATCGGACTTCGCTGCAACTAGGGGAGAACTGTGACGATTTCTGTACAATTCCGTTCTATTTTTCGTTTGAATTTTATTCCATATTACTTGGCGAGAACACGCGCCCGCGATGGAGTCTGTAAATTATGTACCGCATTGGCAGTTGCAAAGAGAATGAAATCAGCTATGCAGCAAACGACTTGCAATACATAAAATCAGATTTATTATAGTCGTAACAACTATCAACCTGCGTATAAAATTGTCTACAATCTTTGAATACACGTGCTTAGCTTCAAAAGAGAAGTATGCTTTTTCAATGCTCAATGCATTGAGTGCTAAGGGTGTGCAGTGTTAAAATAGATATTCTTATATTTACAGCGATCCATTCAGTGTTCCCTCACAGAGTCGGGTTTAACATTCTTGCGCACAGTCGACACCGATGACACATAACATGCGCGATATTTACAACAAAGTAAACGTAATTTAAACAGTTACATGTACGAATATTGCATTGTAAAGATGACGATCTAATTTTACAGACGGAATATCAAGAGCCTAGAATCTTTCGTTCGGAACTAGGTAGGGAGTCGGGTTCCCGCTACAAAACTCTTTCGGAAGTATATTAATTACTTAGTACTCAATGTATTAAGATCACAAGCTCAAGTTTTTAAGCTAATGACGAATGGCCATGTAAACATGAATAAATAAAGAATTACGTGTAAACGTTAAAGCGCAAAGCAGTAGTAATTCACGATCGAAATGTTAGATGTTTCGTTGAAACTGAAATGAAGAAGCTGCGTGATAGAACCGTCTCGCGACTCGATGATTTGTTTTGAAAAGACTAACTTATTTTGTGCAACGACAAACTAGAATATCCTTATTCGTATCTGGCTTAAACATATCTGAAATGATGAAATGTTTGTCGAACGTTTCTTATCGAATATGCTAATCATTGGTTACTTCCCTTAAATTATACGCGTTACAAAATAGTAGTAAGAGATTGATGCCGAAGATAATCGAGACTGTTCATTTAGTTATCATTGATTACTACTTTCGATACGTTGAAACCATGGTTTGGAGAATTGCCCGCTGGAGAAAGGAAGAGTCTACGTCGAGCGTGCACCATTTTAATGAGCCTCGTAAATTGCAGACGATACTTATGGCCGTTATTCACACAGAGTATATCGATTTATTGGAACGATCGTTGTGTAGCATGTTTATTTCATTGTACGCACTTTGTAATGTTTTGTTAAGATCGTATAAATAACGTTGAGAAAGGCGGAAGAATAGGTCTTCTTCCCGACACTCGGATACTTATCTTTTAGAACACATTCAGATTCTTAATAGTAGCAATTACCATATCGATAATTTCTATTCTCTTGTTTCTTACTCGTCTAAAGTATTATATAGTAAAACGCTTACAGGCTTCTATGCATGTAAAAAACATTCCTGAAACGGCCGACAAATAGTTGCCTCGTCAAGCATCGTCGAATGAAATAATCGAATTTATAGAAATGTACATAGAATCATTCAAGGACAACTAAAAGAAAACTGCCGACTATTTATCGCGCGATTTCAGGAACTTTCACAATGAAACAGTATATCACAGTGTAACGATCCAGACATTCGATTAGATTTTTGTATGTGACAATTGCGTCTGTACAATTGCTTATCACAAAAGGCATATGTCGTTCGTCCCTTTCAATAGTTTCTGAAAAGATATCCCGCGCGTTACAGTCGCAAGGTACATCATGCGAATATCCCGGTATCTGCACAGGAAGTACAGCGATATCCCGTACGCCTCCAAGATCGATCGCGGCGAATGTAACAAACAACAGAATAATTGGGCATCGGAACATGTTGGCACGCGCGCACCGGCCAATACGAGCCATTACTCGATGCCGTGCGCAAAGATCATCACTAATCCAGGTTCGACCATCATATCCTCTGACATATGTGTATTATCGCAATAGAGAACTAGCACTGCTTGCTTCCCGGGGACTCGTTTGCAAACATAATTGTCGTATTGCCGTCTAGAATTTTGTCTAGTTTCGAGGGAGTTCAAACCCGGCGGCCACTTTCTTTCGTGGCAATTCTCCATCAACTCGTCGATCACGTGTGGCGGACAATTGTACTCCGACAGAGTTCTCTTTATCATAGTCTGGAACATTGCACGTGGTTACTTATCGGAACGGATTAATAGCGAGCGATATATAAACTTGCAAATGGTCATACCTGGAGCAATTCGTCGGGCGTAGAGATCATCCCACCCCACCTGGTGACCCTCGCTCTGGGGAGAGTGGCGGACCATCTCACGACCTCGTCCCTCTCCATCTGATGGGCGATGGCTTGCATCGCGGGGTTGGAGACTCTCAACGCTCGCATGAAGTCTTTCAGAAGATGTATGTCCCTTTTGTGCTCGTTTATTTGGAGCTGCTGTTCCCCCAATTCGCGCTTCATGTCGGCTAGCTTCTGCTGCTGGGAATGTATGATGTTTCTGAGCTCCCGCACGCAGTTGTGATCCTTCAGCTCGTTCTTGGGGATGATGAGGCTGCACCCTTGCTCGCACAGCATCGGCCTCTTCGGATTGTACTCGCACTGCTCCAAGTGCGACACCAGACTGTCAAGCTTGACTATCACTTGGCATCCGTACATAATATTGTCGCAGCTGATGCAGAGGCGGGCCAGCAGGTTTCGAAGGATCCTTGGGACCGCCCTCAGCTGAGCGGAGGTGATCAGCGTACGGTCCAGGGGGCACGTCGATTGTCTGTTTATCCATTCGTTAATGCATGTACGACAGAAAGCGTGCTCGCATACAGGCGCCTGCAACATATTGCTCACCTACCAGTCTTTAAGCCAAACCACACATTTTACTAAGCTATTATAATCGTACTTTATGACAGACAATGGATATGCACGAACATATACAGGAGACGGTTCTCATATGCTTCGCGTACAAGGCAGAGATCTAGCGAGACCAACAACGATCGCGAGCATTTTGACAGAATGGTAGCTGTAAAAATTGGAAGCCACTGCCTGACATTACGGGCTCCTCGCGGAACTCTGACGAATGTTATCTGGGAGGCAAGTCGCGGGAATTCTCGCGATGCGTAGAACTGACCGATCGCACGCCCTAGGTACCCGCGCGTGTTAATCGATAGAAATGTTACGGTAAAACCGCGGAGAACGGGAGAATAGAAGTGAGGTTAAGTTTCGCGTAAACGCAGGGGAACTGGCTCATTGAGGAAGTTCGATCATTAGCGAGCGAAACAGAAATAATACCTGGACTGGGTCCTCCAGGACTCCGGAGCATATCGGACAAACAAGTTCCTCGTCGACTTCGCCCTGAAATCGGGTCACGTCGAACCCCATAATGCGTGCTTGTGACCATACACTCGTCCTCCCGTACGAAGCGGCGAGCCTCTCCTTGCGGGACCACTGCGGATCCAGAATCACAAAATTCGATGGCGTTGAACGTGAAAGCACCAGAATGTATACCGTTACTTTCCGCGAGTTAGCACGCGACCCGCCGACAGTCACTTCGCCCAAATGTATCAAACACTTTGCGGCGTCCTCTTACGCCCTGAAATTCACTGGCTTTGTGACATACTTACGCGAATTATCCGTTTTTGTAAATCATAGTAGAGTAAGCTCGGTCGGGCCTTCTATCCGACCTCATGGCCAAACATTCGTCGCCCCTTTCTTCTGCTGTACTCTCTTCGCGAGCATCGGGGGATGCGCGAGTTTATGTTAGCCTTCGAGATGAGATGAATGATAAGTGAACTCCCAAGTATTAAATACAACGGTAGTACAAGTATATTACTTTATTGTCATGCTATTGTGCAAAATACTATCATGTTATCATAGTGTGGCGATATGATAATATCATACTCTGGCGCTTTCAACGCCGCGATATGATGCTATCATACTTTGATCTATCATAGTGTTGTGATATGATACTATCATACTTTTCACTATCGCAGTGTTGTGATACTATCATGCAATCGAGCTTGCGTGCCGGCATATCACATTTTGCGGTATCATATGAAACTATCATATTGCTATGATATTCTGCTATCGTTCTATCACCTTTCTCCGCTATCATAAGAGCATACAGCCGCGCTATAAAACTATCATACTGTGTATCATCGCGATATGGCGCTATCATATAATCATACTTTTGCGCTATTTGCGGTCACATTTACACGCTGTCATACTACCATGTTATCAAACTATAATGTCACATTATTATATCATGTCCCGATTCTTCAGCAACAATGAATACTCGCAATCTAATTCGAGAAGTCACTACACTTGGATTCATTGCGTAATGTTTCTACCTGCTTATTAAATTATTACAACTGCAATTACATCCGCGGCGATTGTCTCAAGTACTTTCCTTGTTTTCCAAAACATACTACACGCTTATCTGTAAATAAAGCGTTGCTGATCAAATTCATCGATCTCCCAGGGACCACACCGGAAGATCAAATATTTTAATAAAGAAACAGCTGATAAGTGCGCGTGGGGTATTCAAATCTCACGAAACTCTCTTGTGCGGCATAACACACGTACACAGTGTATTCCAGTATTTGCGCGAATCGAGAGCTTACTCAGATTCTAATCA
This sequence comes from Andrena bucephala, assembly GCA_947577245.1. Taxonomy (NCBI): domain Eukaryota; kingdom Metazoa; phylum Arthropoda; class Insecta; order Hymenoptera; family Andrenidae; genus Andrena; species Andrena bucephala. The sequence continues at coordinate 1,832,189 of OX387717.1, read as the reverse complement.
TATATGTACATTCGGCTCGTTAGCTTAAAACACTTGTGACTTCTCAATAAAGTAACAACGTAAAACAGAGAAGAGCAGCTCTATCCCCTTCGAGAACACGCTGTCTCATCCTCGTTGACACTGCTAGAAAATTCGATTCGCCGTGACTATCGCGAAGATTGCAACCGATTCCATTTCGGTGTTCGTCCTCGTTTTCGATGAACCGCGTCCAATCGGTGGAAGACTGCCTTTTGTATCTGAAACAATTTTACCCCTATCGAGCGGGCGATATCTATCTCCGGAATTAATTCTTGGCTTACACGTTTCGATTGATAAGGCGAGATAGTCACAAGATGATAACAGAATTGAAAAACTGGATCAGTATTCGTCTTAACGTTATAGGAACAGGTACGGTTTTGTCAATTCGAGCAGAACGATGAAGGAAAGCAAAGGCTCCGTGAACGCTATCCAAGGTACACACACGATTTCATGTTCCGACAATCTTGCTCATTCGCGTTTCACATTTTGATAATACTATTTGAATTAGAAAATTATAAAAAAAAACGAAACGTGCAGGAAGTGTTATTTAAACAATTCACTTGGCCGTTGTATAAGTTCGCTACAACAGGATCGAAGTTATTTACCGATACTTTCGGGGGAACGTTTGGTTTGATCGTGAAAGGCACCAAAGATTGTATTAAAGTTAATCTGACGTATTTACGTTTTGTGAATCATAAACCGTTATTTCCTTAAATAAATCTTTGTTATGTTCTAACAGTGTCTGTTGTTTGAAGTTATGAAGTGTTTTGAAAAATGAACTCTGGATCTGAAATGCACGCACTAGAAACACAAGCAGTCTTATCAATATTATCGTGCCATTATTTCCACTCAGACTGCTTGAGCACATTTATTCCGTGATCCAAAATTTGGTGAGCTGATAGGTTAATGATGGATTAATTGATAGTGGTCTAACATGGTACAATTTTTATGCAATTAAACTCCTACCCGCGAGGTTTATGAATCTCAAAAATGAAAACTTTCAACAGAGAAATTCAGGGAAATTCAAGACTCAATATTTCGAACACGTTATCTAATTACAAACAGACTGAAATCTCGTCGACTGTGGTCTACATACGTCGCGAATCGTAGACGATAATCGCAATATGTACAAATCTGCGGCATTTAATTAAGAATAGATCGTCCCGATTTAATCTTGGATCATTTTGAATTCGAGTCGCTTACTACGTCACTTTGAAGTGGGCGAACCTTAACACTCGAAAATCAAGCAATTTTGCCTTATCAGTTTACAACTTTGCACTCCTTAACAAGAAACCTATTCCTTTAATATTAACAAATAATAAAAGTTCTAAAAATGTGAAAAAGATTCCTACCGAAATTTTCTCCTCTACTTTCGATTGGCTCCACAAATATTCCATGGAGTAGTTACTGTACAGAGTGTTAAAAAAATGATGGTCACTGCTTCAGCGGTGAATCTACACCCCTGGATCGGTGGAGATTTGACAAAAAAACTGGCCGCAAAATTGTTTGTAACATTGAAAATTAATGTTAATTTTTTTTGGCACCATCACATTTTCCTCGCTGAGGAGAAAATGTCTGAAAGGAATCATATATAGCCAACGCAATATCTCTTAAAAAAAATTCATAAAGTTTTGGCAAGAGTAAAATGATTCATACTTATATGTATTTGATGAAACCATTTTCCACGCTATTGAGAAAATTAAAAGTCTCCCTTCAGCGAGCAGAATATGATGAAGCAAAAATAAATAAACACCAGGTAATTTTAATTAGATATTAAATTTAAATTATTAAAATTTAACATTAAATTTAATTATTAAAATTAATTTATTAAAAATTAATATTAGGTGATTTTAATTATTAAATTTATATTATTAAAAATAAACCTTAATTTTAATTATTAAATTTAAATTATCAAAAACATTAATTTTAATTATTAAAATTTAAATTATTAAAATTTAAATTATTGAAAACATAAATCTAATTATAATGATTATTAACATAAAGTTTTTTTTGCAAATTTCCACCGATCCCGAGGTGTAGATTCGCCCCCGAAAGCAGCGACCATCACTTTTTTAACACCCTGTACACCCTCTGTGCCGAACCAGAGTTGTTCCTCCACCATGACCAATTACAAACGAATAATTGCGTGGTGGCTTAAACTCTATGTATTTGACAAGGTGACGCGTGTCAAATCGTGCCCCTTCCCATTCGACGCCGATGTCTGATTGGACCGTGACCCAAATTTTTGGAGGCAACAAATCGCCATAGCGCCAGTTAGATCTTTAATGGCTGACATAACAGATTACTTTCTACTGGCGGGCACAACAGCTGGCGCTTTTAACCCCGTTGCACAGCCATTAGCGTAACGCGAAGGATGACTGATCCTCGTCGATTAGAGAGATTCTCCTTTCCTCTCAATTCTTAATCAGACGTGTCTCGTAGAACGAACGTCATTTACTGCGTTAATGTATTCCCTGTTATCATTGAAATATGTCAAACATGGATTTGATCGTCAGGCTGCGCCTGCCACCTGCATACCGATCGCGGGAAAGTCAGCCGTCGTGTATGCAACTGTCCTAGGATTTACGTCATTTCTACTGTCGATATATGTGATTTTATTAATGAGGTGGGCGTGAAAGGCCGAAGAAGAAATGGGGGAAAGGTGAAAACTCTGCTAGTCGAATGAATGAATTATTACTCGGTAAAAGGATTCTATTTCGATAAGGGTATTTTTGGATGACGAAATGCTTGGTTTCCTGACGTTGATCGATTTATTTTTCTTTTTTGGATACTAAATATATTGTATTCTTTGGAGACTCAAAGAATAATGTTCTTATTCTGTTTCACTTTCAGCAATAGTCAGTCTTAGTTTTGAGTGATTATAAGAGAGTTTTTTTAAAAGAGAATGTTCTATGACAACATGCTCTATTATTATTATTATTATTATTATTATTATTATTATTATTATTTATTTATTTATTTATTTATTGTGTAAACGGGAAGAAAGATTCCCTTCAGTGTGCAAGAAGCCACCGAATGACGAAGGATACTGTGTTGCGTTAGAATTTTAATATTAACTTATACGTGATTGTCTTACGGAAAAGAAAGGGATGGGATGTCCGCGTCATAGGAATCTTATCAACCTGTTCTCTGTGTGTTTTCAGATCACTCGGATAATAGCAGAAACGTGGAGGAGAATCAGAAGGTAAATATAAAGTATAATCGCTTATCTATAACAAGGAAGGATTTGTTAACGGTAGAAACTGGATTTCAACGATCGGTGCAGCATTATTACGATTCGACGATAAGGAACGCCACCAATTACGTCACGTTGGGCGATCGTGAGGGAATTATCAGAAAAATTACACCTCTCGATAGAGTTGCCGTGAATCGCGCAACTTTTTATGGATCCATACTCGATTTCACCTGGAGCAAAACCAGTTGCAACAATCGATACAAAGAAACGGGCAATTTTCAAATAATAATAATAATAATTCTTCATTGCATCAGTAGACATTGAAAATAATAATAAGAAGATAATAAACATAAATAGATATAAGAAAACGAGAACGAGAAAATAGTCTCGATTTTTTTTCAATAAACTATATTGCGTTTGAATTAATTTTGCTCTACATTTTCGATCGATTATCACTGTTCAGTTTTCACACTGAAATAAATGCACCTAATTGCATTTTTTAATGCGAGATTGAAAAATGTAGATGCAAATTCGAAAATGAATAACGAAAACAATCAATAACTTTCGGTTACCGTATCGTAAATAATTTGTGCACAATTTATATATAACCTGACAAGCACGAAACTTACACTTTCACTGTGTTAATTGAACTTTGAACAGAGGAGGCGGAATATCGACGAATAAAAATCCCGTTGTAGCGAGATTGTCCTTCGTTGCTATTTATTGGCAGTTAATTCGTTGTAAAGAGGGAAAACAGAAATACAGAGCACTTCAAAGCACGGGATGCAATCAGAAAACCGACTCTTCTTTAAAAAAAAAATTGAGACGAAAAAGTAGAATGAAACAGTTTTGTAAGACTCTTTGTTTCCGAGGAAATCAGAAATAGAATGAGAATGTTCTTCGATAATAACGAGTTAAGTTCATAGAATAAACCAATAAGTTCAAGAAACAAGTACTATTCGTTGTTGAAAATTAGTTTTGATCTCCTCAAAATTCATTAATCAGACGAGATGTTGTAAGAAAACACAGTGTTCTACATTTTTTATTTTTATTGTTCCGCGTGTTTTGGAAAACCCTGTACATGTGTACCTATGTTCGACAATGTCGGTCAACCATGAGAGCCTTGATCTCAAAGCAAACAGATCGGCGTGTAAACTTGTCCAGCATCGTAATTCGTAACTCACGCCCCTGCAAAATGAACCAGTTTCACGAATCACGAAATAACGTCCCTGCTCCTTCACCAGAAATCGTCATCAGATTTCACTTTTCTTTTTCCATCGAAACGTTCCCTACGTCCGAAGGAGCAGTCACGATTCAGTTACTTCAAACCAGACGATTAAACATCAAACGAAACTGCTCCTATACTAAACACAACAAACACACCACGCCGTTTCCTGCCAGTTGATTTAAAGAAAATCATCGTCGATCATCGCTCTTTATCGCCGATACCGTTAACTAATAATCCCCCTAATTAACCTTAATCAACCTAACATCACCGATTACCTTCCAATATCTCCCCTTTCTTTTCCAGATAACCAGTAGCTACACTTTGTCACTAATTGAACTTTGGATTCACTGGTCCGAGACTATAGTTTCGCCCAACTCCCAGCCATTATCTCTACACGATCTTACAGTCATTTATCTAAAGTCTAAAGTCACGGAAGCACAATGTAACCTCGATATCGCGACGATACCGTTTAGCCTTTCCGACGACACGTGTTTCTATGAAATTTATCAGTTACTTGTGACTTATCCAGAAAAGAATAAGATTCAATTAGTGCTGCTTTACCAGAACACGTGCCGTGACTGTTTTACAGCACTGTCGCTGGATTAATTACGAGCGGCAGGAAACAGCGCAACGTTGCCAGGAAACGCCTTGCACAGATTAAAAAACGGCAACGTGCATTATCTTAGCTACTGTGTATTCAACAAGTCCCAACGATTTTTATAGAAACTAAGTAGTGTATCGTTGTTTCGTCGCTATTGGTGGTCGTTCGCGTTACTATTAGACGCAAGGACTACGGGCGTAATACGTTACGCGAGACGGCACTTTCACATTGCGGTACCTACAATGCTCGCGACACACGGTTTACGTTCGGCAATCTTCGCCACTGTCGCGCGGTCTACATCGCGCTGCTTACATAGCGTACGCACGCTACCGGGAAGTCAACAGTGCAGCTTTGTCTACCGTACGGGGCGAACGCTGCCTGCTCCGCGCGAAAATATCGGCCGATCGGTGATCTATGCGCCACCACACGCCTTCCCGTCCGTCGTCTTGGCAGAAAGTGTGTCCCCATGGAAACTATCAGCTGAGCCTATCCGTCCCGTGGAAAGCCGCTGTTAGTGATCAATTTGAATTTCATCGCGGCCCGTGGTCCTAAACCAGAGCAGAATGGTCATGATAGATCTGGACTCGAAGCAGGTAGGGATCTCGGTGGAATTTTCCTCCTTCCGTTTCGATAAGGCGTTAGCGATTCTTGAGCACGCGGAGGAGATGCGATCCACGATATTAGAGTCCGTTATAGGTCGATTGAGATTGGATTGTAGGTCGGATTCGAAAGTCGAGGGTTATCTGGTATTGTATGCACTATATTGATGGGAACGTATTCTACTGGCGCAAGGTGAAAGGCGCGTTAGTTTCCCCGTAATTGGTAATGACTTGGCATCGTTTTTGTCTAGCATCTGTTGGTGCGAGTATAGGAATTGGAGTGTACGCTATTCGGAACGAATTGTAAGTTACAGGCATGGTGCATTATCAAAGGCGGTGAATAACGATGGATGTATAGGGTGTCTTGTATGAAGTGTCGTAAAAACGTTTAGTTGGGAGTTGAAGTTTATGATTTATAGGGACTGTAATACAGTTCAATCTATCGATGATTCGATAGTCTAATGTGTGCACCAATATTCTAATAATCGGTTATCTAAGTGCTTCAATCACTTTATTGTTATAGTACCACAAGCAGGAAAGAGTCCCAGTACTCAAAATGATGTAAACATTCGAAGGACTATGAATACAGGAAATACTTTAAGTAATTAAGTACTCTAAAAACTGGGAGTACTTTAGGTACCTTAAATGCTCAGAGTACTGTGAGTATTCTTGAGTACTCGTGATTAAGTATTACCAAATACTCGGAGTACTCCGAGCACCCTAAGTATTATGAGTACCCTAAGTACTCAGAGTACTTTAAGTGTCCTAAGTATTATAAATACTCCAAATACTTAGAGTACTTTAAGGAGGTTCGATACCGGAACAGAAATGATAAGAAATCTTTGAAAGTGTTTTAATCTAATGTTCAAAGTGTAGTCCGCACGGTTTTTGAAAAAATTGAAATCAATGTTGCGCTCTTATACGCGGGCTCTTATGAGAGAAGCGATAAAATTTCTATAAAGTGTTACACAGAGTCCTTAAAAATGATAAATCGGACATGATAAAATGATAAAAAGAAAATCGGACATGAACCGTACCGGTTTATTAGATAATTGAATAAATAGACAGCAATGTTCTCATATTTTTAGAACTGCCTGAAGGAACTGTTTGAAACGTGGCAACGCTGTACGCCGGGCAGTGGCGTACACAATGTATACTTGTACAAAGCATACAGTAAAAATTGGTAAAAAAAACTACCAAGCTGTAAACATGTATTTAGTTATTTTGTTATGAACCGGTACAAACGCGCAAAATGGCGCAAAAATTATGAGATAGAAAGAGAAAAAAAGATGAACGCGAAGCGACGTTGCCACATTTCACTCACATATTCTACGCTACTTTTAATGAAAATATTGTGTTTCTAGCTGCATTAGACATACTTTTTGTTTAATTGAATTCAAAAACAAAATATATAGTAATAATTTTATTAGGAATAGACATGTAAATAACATGTTTGTCTACATAATTTTTTTTCATTTAAAGTGTATAAGCATAGGCTTACCCCTCTCGCCGCCTGCCCCGCAACCTCCTTAAGCGCTCTAAGTACTACAAGTACTCCAAGTACCCCAAATAGTCCGAACACTTCGAATTCCTCGGATACCACCAATCCTCCCAATACAGCACGTGCAGGTATTAAATACAATAAATACTCCAAATATATCAAAGCACTCTAAAATATACCAGATTCACTATTCCCCCAACTAATCTCCAAGAAATTGTCTCACAATGCTTGACAGATGACACACCTGGCACATGTTTACATCACTTCGTAAGCGAATGAACTGTAAGCGACAATTGAATAGCATGGTGAATCCTAAACATTGCATATGTACATAATCCAGGCTATTATATAAACAGAGATCGCATTCTGTACATGGGATACAGCTACCGTGTCATATTTCGGCGCATGTTATCAAATACACCTTATCACCAGCCGATGAAAACATTCACATTCGTAGACGCGATTCAATGAAAATATTTATCTTTGCGGCCACTCAATATGTATCAATCATTACTTACAACAGCGCTGCACAAGGAGCTGTTTTCGGCGCCTAGCGGCGAGCAACCCACCTTTCCTGTTGCTAAGGTCAGAATCGGTGAGGAGAACTGCAGTAGTGTATGTGCGTGTTCGTAGGCTCGTAGCATTGGTATATATGACTGGGTTCCTTGTGGGGCCCCAGTGCAGAACAGGTCCCGTAATAAAATTCGGGGGGTCATGAAATTTCCAAAACATTTGCTACTGCCGGCATTTGGTATGACTTGAAGTTTCAATTTTACTGATAATGACACATTTATTGCTAATATTACTTATCTTTTCACCCGACACATAATATATTTAGAAAGTTGATACTATACAAATAAATAACTCTGACTCAAAGAAAACCAAATTTTAATTAAGGATATATATCATTTATAAGTCGGAAAGTTATATATAAATAAATATATACATACAATATACCCCCCCGAATTTTATTACGGGACCTGTTCTGCACTGGGGCCCCACAAGGAACCCAGTCATATATACCTATGCTACGAGCCTACGAACACGCACATACTCTACTGCAGTTCTCCTCACCGATTCTGACCTTAGCAACAGGAAAGGTGGGTTGCTCACTGCTAGGCGCCGAAAACAGCTCCTTGTGCAGCGCTGACTTACAAGGTACTGAATACTTTGAAACATCTGCCAACCACATTTTTGAGAACTTGTCTTATTGTTAGCCAGCCGTCTACTTTTACACGTTACTTCATAAACAAACACGCTCGGCTCAACAGGCAATCCTGAATAATGCATGAAGGATTCCTTGAAATTGAATGCGACTCAGGAGGCCGCGAATTCAATTGCAGGAAAGTTTACGCATTTCGTTTAAGTAGTTGCATAGTTTCTAGTAGATAACGTAGTACACGTAATTGCGACCACGGCAACTGTTATCAGTCGTTCTATAATACAACTTATTAACATGTATGTGCTTTTATATTTTCTGTTTCTTTTCATTTTTTATTGCCATAATCACGGCTTGAGAGCTTATCTGTAAGACTCTTGATATCATGTCAGTCTCGAGCCATTGTAGCTTTAAATAGGTACTCGTGTCAATGATATAGGTACATCAGAAATTAATAACAAAAACCTTGAGAATAGTTATGATTAATCAGCAGGCTAATTTCTGCATACCCTTCACTTTGTTTAATGTCATTGAAAATATCATTCAATTTAGAAAAGAAAAATTGATGAAGATAAAATAAAAGTGACTTCGGAAGAAATTTTTTTGGCACAACTGCTTCAGATAACGAAATTAATGAGCCCGACTTTATAACGTGTCGAGTCATTAACTGACGACTAATTGAAGTCGCAGTTCATTAAAACACCGTTGGTTATATTTAATTTATCGTTCTCAATTATACTGAACAACAAATTGCACGTTTAATAATTGAAGAAGTGAAAGCATGGCTGAACTGAAATTTACATATGTGTAGGTATTAGTGAGTTGGTCTACATTCAATGTTTTATATTACGTAACAAAAGCAACACAATGTTTCTTTGAACTGCGATTAGGAAATAATTAAGTAAAAACGATAAGAAATTGTGCCACGATAAGTGTTGCACTTATGTTACAGTGCATTCTGCAAGATAAACCAATGTTATATACAGAGTGTTCACGTATTCGCGATGCAATATTTACACGCGTGTAGTATTCATTTAAATGTAAACAGAAAATCATTATTATACGTGCATCAGAAAATTAGCCATTTATAAGTTAGAAAAAAAATTACTTCTGCGTCCCCTTTATTAAGGGATAATTGAAAGCTATGATGTAGTTCATACTAGTTCATATTTCAGATGAATTGAAATAAAAATTTTCATCAAGAATTTAATCTAATTTAATGGAGAAATAACTTCAATAAATTTAATATTATTAAAAAAAATTGAAAATACTTGAAAAATGAAAATAAAAATTGCAAAGTGAAAATTGAAAATTGAAAATGGAAAATGAAAAATGAAAATTGAAAATAAAATTTGAAAATTGATCTTGCGTTTCTAAGTCTGTGCCTATTCAATAAAGAGAAACATTTTCTTCTTATAACTTACAAACTATTTATGTCGAGACCAATGCTGTTTTATTTATTACTATAATTGCTGCACATGTGCAAAGTTACTACCATAAGTCTACGAAGACGCTGTATTTCTTAAGCATCGTTTAATAACGTTGTAAAATAGACGTGTCTGTATTCGACGTAACAGAAAACATTCTACATAGCGTAAATAATTGCATGAAACGCGTGGCCTTCACGTTTTACAAGAGAATCAACGATTCTCCTCTTAATCGACAGCGAAGTTAAACGGGTCAACACAATCATGTTACCAACGTTTCTCGTTCGTACTACACTTCGTTACTCGAATCGAACGTAATCTATTTCGTTAATTTTTTAAACTTTCCAGAAGCTGAAGTACCCCAAGTCGGTATTCTTCATCATCAGCAATGAATTCTGCGAGAGATTTTCCTTCTATGGAATGCGAAGTACGTAAAAATGTTAATTCACTTTTTCCCATATTTTCGTAAATAATGTTTGAAAGTTTTTTTCTCACTAAATTGGTGAGTTTGAACTGTGTAGATGTGACATACAGAGTATTCCACTCGAACATGCTAGAAGGAACAGTTTCATTGCAAGGTCATTTCTATCAGTTTTCAAGATCATTACTGCTTTTTAATGGAACCATATATTTGTACGCTACACAGTTGAACTCGCCTTGGTGGAACAGATATACAGGGTGATCCACGTAACCTTGAACAGTTAATATCATTGAAGCTCCTGGATCAATTTTAATCATTCTGTTCACAGATATCATGGATTTCGTTGTTCTTCGAACTTATAATATTAGTGATTCCCAACTCCCCCCTCTATAGGAGGTTAAAATGGGGCGTGACTTCAACTCTGCTATAGCTGCTACACCAACTATATCTTTGCCATTACTGTGGCCGTCAAGAAAAGAAATTCAATCATTGATTAACCGAAAACTATTTAAAATTTAATTATAATCCAAAGCAAAAATCGGTCAAATTTTATCGTGTACACTACCTATTAGCCTGAATAGGCTTGAAGTTGATATAGACTTAACCTCAGTGTAAATAAGTGTTAGTCAATTATTGAACGAACAAAAGCCAAGAATGTCATAGTCCTCTTTGGAGTACAGACACAGATTAATATCGACCAATTTCTTTGTTTAGCCGTGTTGACCCTCTACTTGACGAATCAATTGCATTACGAGGCACACTCAGCCACCTCGATATATCATGCTTTCACGATGCTCGCCTACTTCTTCCCTCTATTTGGGGCGGCACTGGCGGACTCGGTGCTCGGGAAATTTCGCACGATCTTCTACTTGAGCATCGTTTACGCCATCGGGCAATTCCTTCTGGCTCTCAGCGCGGCCCCGCCAGTGGGGCTACCCCCAATGTAAGTCGAATTGGCGTTTCATCGCCGATCTTACAAGGGAAGATCCCGAACCCGAAAATTCCAAAAATTCTGAAACTTTGTGATTATGTAGGGGATTTTCTCCTGATTACAGCGCATTTTTTGTTTGCTGCCCAAATTCACTCGAAGGGGGTGAAATTAACCCCTGAAAATTCGGCTATTTTCCGATTTTATTTTGCAACTCACGATCTGTAAGTGATAGAAAAAAGTTTCAAGACAAATGTTACTTCTTTAATTAAATCTATCATTTGGTAAAAAATTATTTTACAGTTCAGGCGTTATAACACAAAATCGGAAAATAACCGGATTTTCAAGGGTCAGTTACACCCCCTTAGAGTGAATTTGGGCAGCAAACAAAAATTGCGTTATAATCAGGACGAAATTCCCTACATATTCACAAAGTTTCAGAATTTTTCGAATTTCCGGGTTCGGGATGTTCCCTTGTTAGCTATTCCTCTGTCCAACTTATGGATGTTACTGTTGAAATTTTTTAATGTCAACCCTTCGTGGTCAGACGGCGTGTGTCGCACACCAGACCATTTTCTAGTTCAAATATCACGCCTTTACGAATTCAAAATGAATTTTGACCTTAATATAAAAATTTTAAAGTTTGATGAATTTTAACAAAAATAATCACTTCTTTCCACAACTGTTTCTTCAACTAGAAATTTACATTTCTGGTAAAAGACTATTAGAGCATTGCGAATGTACAATTATCACTGAAAAGTTGAAAGATTCAAAAATGTGAGAATGGTAAAAATGGTAAAAATGGTAAAAAATGACGCTGGCAGTGAACTCCATGTGACCAATTTCTGATTATAAGAAGGGGTGACCACGGAGGGTTTAAGGAATTTGAATTCTACTGTCGACGATATGTTCTGCGGGTAATTCTGCGAGAAATACGTATGTTTCGTGTTCATTACTGAGGTGTGCGCGTTAAAGTGTGCCAGTAATTATACGAGCATATTTTTAATTTTCATTAAACAACCATGTGTCTATCACGTGAGTGAAACTTTTAAATTCGAAGTCTCGATTCGTTCCTCTCCCCTGACAAAATTCAAGGCAATGCTCGCATCGGCAACTCCTTAAGCTGCTATCAACATTTTCAAAAATGATCAATTCCATACTGAATGACTAGTAATCTAGATAAACTCACCACGCAGAATTACCTTCAGAAGTCACCAGTAGCATGGGTACAGTGTTGTCCCGATAAGAGCACGAGTCTTCCGTTCCATTAAAGGGTCATTCCTATTTGCGCGCCAATAAATTAAGCAATTTTAATAATTAAAACAAAGAAATGTACCGGTATACAACTTTTTGCTGTTTATTAAATTACATTTGTACAGTAAGTAAAAAATATAAAAGCAATAAAATTAATGTTTCTAACATGCGATTAATAGCGGTCTTGATGAGATGTTTGAAAAGTGAGACGTCGCTGGTGCAGGTGATTCCAGCAGTTAAGCTCATCAGAATTAAAAATCCAAACGGATTCGTGATCAGTATGACTGTATCTACTGCCCGGACTACAGTTAATGATTTATCTTCAAAATTAATAAGTCGGCGAACAAAAATAGCAAATACAAAAAAAGCGGAAAACATTTTTTTCTATTAAGACCCAATTTAAAAACATTAATTTTATTACTTTTATATTCTTTACTGACTGTAGAAATGTAGTTTAATAAATAGAAAAATGTTTTATATCATTACTATATTTCTTTTCTTCGCAATAAATTCCCGAAAATCGCTTAATTTTTATCAGCGGGCAAACCGGAATGACCTCTTAAGAGAACATTTCTATCCCCGCTACTGCTCCTGTAGTCACCGCGACAAGTACGAGAGACGGAGAGTGAGCGAGAGGGCGCGCGACATCGAGAAGCCACAAATCGTATTACTAAAAAGAAACGGCAAAGGCGAAAGGCGAGCCGAATAGCATACCGTTTCGTTAAGAGGCCGTTGTCCCCCAAGCGGCGCGCTTATAACGGAACACCACTGTATTTCCTCCGAAAGCGCACAATATATTTGAATGTCCTCTAATGGGGCAAATTATGCTCGATTTAAACTGTATAAAACATAAAGTGTCTATGAATTAATATTTAGAAGCGTTTGTTAATCGTCTAATTTTGTAGAGAATTTTCGTTGGTTGGTCTACTCCTTATAGCCTTCGGCACAGGCGGGATAAAGCCGTGCGTGTCTGCATTCGGCGGTGACCAATTCGTCCTGCCCCAGCAGGAGCGCTACATGTCCACGTTCTTCTCCCTTTTTTACTTTTCCATCAACTTCGGCTCGCTTATATCGACCTTCCTTACGCCGGTGCTACGCAGCGACGTCACATGTTTCGGCCTCAACTCTTGCTACTCGCTGGCGTTCCTCGTCCCGGCCGTCCTCATGACCCTGTCCATCGGTGAGTTCCACGGCATGTCGGATATAAAATCCTTTCGGTGCTTGAGATTCGAACAATTAACCGCGTGCGGAACTCCTCCGGCCGTATCCAACAACCATACTCGTCGAACGCCCATCGACGTTCCTCGCACGGGTCTTACCTCGAAGTCGATTTAATATATAGCATGTTACGTATGGGGAGGAGGGATACTTTTCTGAGTAACTGTGTATCGGATCGTAGCACCCAAAGGGTTTTATTAGGTTAATTCGTTAACTTATCTTCATTCCACTTCTTTCTTTTACCAGTGATATTCATACTTGGCAAGCCTCTGTACAGGATAAGACAACCCACCGGGAACATCACGCTAGTCGTCTCCAAGTGCATCTGCGTAAGTCTCGTGTAATTCATGTTTAACGAATCTTAATTAAAATGGTGAATTAGAAGGCAGATAGAACACGATAAAACTGTTTCCCCTCGATCCACTTATCTGCCATTTTTTAATGAGGAAAGTATGAATGCAATTGTTCCCTTTGTCTCCATTTCCGTGTTGACGATTTCAGCACGCCATTTCCAAGAAGTGGAAGTCGAAGGGCGAGAAAAAGGAGCACTGGCTAGACCACGCTGACGACGTGTACGAGCAATCGCTGATACGCGACATCAAGGCTGCCCTGCAAGTCATAAAGCTGTTCATCCCTATACCGATATTCTGGGCGCTGTACGATCAGCAAGGCTCCCGATGGACGCTGCAAGCGGCCCAAATGGACGGCGAGATGGGCAGTTTCCTGCTGCAACCCGATCAAATGCAAGTGGTGAATCCTCTTCTGGTGATGGCGTTCATCCCCCTGTTCGAGACTTGCATCTACCCGGCCCTGGCTAAGGTCGGGATCAGCACGCCCCTGAGGAAGCTATGCCTCGGCGGCTTGCTGGCCGCCTTGTCCTTCGTTATATCGGCACTCGTCGATCTTCAACTGGAGGTACGTGAGCAAATTAGTCAATTATATAGTCTATCGCGCCACTCACGGTCGAGATAGCGCTATACCTTCACGCATACGGGATGCGACGGTGTAAGGACGTTTGTGACGTTGACAGTGATAAATGAAAACCGATCTATTTGTGTTCCTATTTGTATACTCAAGGTATTGTGGAACGTGTGAGTCACTAGACCCTCCACGGACTTGAAACTAGGAAGAGTTTGATACTACAGTGCTGTCCCGTTATAAGTCCGAGTCCACTGTTTCGATATAAGTACATTTCTAGCCCCACCACTTCTGTTGTAGTCGCAGCGGCTAGAGCAGGGGTGCACAAGGGAGCTGTTTTAGCGCCTAGCTGCGAGCAACCCACCTGTCCCGTTGCTAAGGTTAGAATCGGTGAGGAGAACTGCAATAGTGTACGTGCGTGCTCGTAGGCTCGTAGCATAAGTATAGGATAGATGTACCGTTTGTGGCCATTGTACCGTTTTTGGCCATGTGCATAATTATCGGGTTTTTTAGCTCGAAATTGCTTGCAGACACATAATTATGTGTAGAATTTTAAACCGTAAATATTTTGTTTAGTATACCACCAGAAATATAAGGTTACATTTATTGCTTACGCGAAAAGTGGCAAGTGGCCACAAACGGTGAAAAATGGATTTCTTATATTTTTTAATTTTCTTAATTCTTTAACGATTTCTCTAATTAATGGTAACTGAGATATTAATAGTAAAGATAGTGTAAAATTTAGTAAAGCTTTTAGTTTCCTGATTTGAAGTACAATTTTAAAGATAATTACGATGAAAGTCACTGAAATCCTTAAAGTGGCCACAAATAGTGCATCTACCCTATATGACTGGGTTCAAGTCATACCAAATGCACGTACACTACCGCAGTTCTCCTCACCGATTCTAACCTCAGCAACGAGACAGGTGGGTTGCTCGCAGCTAGGCGCTAAAACAGCTCCCTTGTGCACCCCTGGGCTAGAGACTGGGAGAGGGTTTTAGGTGTCCGTCTCCGATTGCTTTGGTTTTTGGATATGTTTTAGCGGACCTGGAAAATAAGAAATAGGTGTCTGTATTTTCGCCCAATTCGAGTAATTGGGAGTATTCGAATATTCGAATAATTATGAGTATCAATCCGAATACAATCCGGAATTTGATCACTTCGAATATTTGAATACTTCTACTTATTCGAATAATGTTCGAATATTCGAAAACTCCTAATTATTCAAATATTCGAATGCTCCTAATTATTCGAATATTCGAAATATTTCGAATGCTCCTAATTATTCGAATATTCGAATACTCCTAATTATTCGAATATTCGAATGCTCCTAATTATTCAAATATTCGAATGCTCCTAATTATTCGAATATTCGGATAATCCTAATTATTCGAATTATTCGAAGAAATTATTCGCATTCGAAATTAGTCGAAAAAATTATTCGTAGTCGAAATTATTTGAATATTTACAGCTGTAGTAGGGATTAATGCTGTGGAAGTAATCTGACAACAGAGTGATGGAGCGGCCTTCTTTCTTTCCGTAGGGAACGCAACCGATTCTGCCATCGGCGGGACTGGCTCAAGTGCGAGTCTTCAACACTCTAAACTGCCCTGTGCCTATGTCTGTTGGTAACGACACGATTGAACTTCAGAACTTGGACATGTGGGTGAACCAGCACATCAAAGCTGTCGACACCCAAACGTTGAGTTACAGGGCGGACTTCACGGGATGCAAGACGGCTGGCTACTACAATCCTACTCTCAACAGCGTTGTGTACGGTGCGTTTGCAATTAAGAATTCCACCTTTCCCGAGTCATTGGCATAGGCCTCCGTACCTTTATTGCATGTTGAATTCTGTGAACGCAGTAGGAGTTACTGATCTGAATATTATTGTAACAGTCCATTAACACTCGGACGGCAGACGGTTCGGGGGACCGTAGCGAAGACGGTGCCTGGGTCCATGTGGACCCATATCAATTGTATCCTACAATGCGCGATTTAGAGGACATTACTTTTTTTAAAGCAACTCATTTTTCCGACTTCTGAGCTTCTCTTTACTACTAGGTATTTACTGTTACCTTTGGCAACGTCGCGCGTAGGTCAAAAAGGACCCGGACACCGCCGGCCGAGGTTTAAACAAAGTTCCTTCCTTCTTTTCCAGTTTCTGCGTATTTGCCAGGTCTATTTGTTCACAAAATCTCACATAACAAATGCAAGTCTTCGGAGTAAAGACCATTGTGTTCTACAATATTTATTCGCTAAGAGCTCGCGACTCAGGACTGGCGGTGAGCAATTAACGTTCCTCGCCCGCTTTCAGTCCCTCTGACTCCCCTTCGCCTTCGCAGGGCAGGAGTGAGCCAGAAGTGGTGGGGATAGCGCCGATCTCTTAACGTGTAGGGCAAACCGAGCTCTTAGCGAATAAATACTGTATTTCTGCTAATTATATAACTGTACCACTCTTAGCCAGTGACGGGATTGGGGACGGGTTCTCTCGTGCATGCGCTCGTTTGCAGTAATGTATCTATGTTGGGGCGCAACTAATGGGTGTAGTGTTATTGGCGGGAAAGCAGCAGCCTGTATATCTTGATCAAGGTACCCCATTTTATCGAAACTTGTGCTATACTGATGCTAACATCGCCGCGCATGCGCGAGAAAACCCGTCTCTAATCCCATCACTGCTGTGAGCTTCCAAGCCAAAGAACTTACAACCCACCTTCTGTAAATCGCGCTTCACAATTGCTTTTATTTTAAACTCAATCGATTCCACCATTGAATTTCAGGAAACATGACACTGAAGGAAGCCACTGCAATTTCCTACGTCATCACGCCCAATGGTCTCACCTACAACTACGAGGACTCTGTTAGTAAATCTCGAGAGGGTCTACCCAGGGTGCGCGGCCTCTTCTCCGTTGACCCGCCGGGGTCGTCACTCACTGTGCAGCTCGTCAAGGGCGGCAAATCCCTCCCATTCATCTGGAACGCCACCGACCCTGAAGTCAGTGAGATGCTGGATAACGTGAAACACGACACATACGACATAGTTGTAAACGGCGAGAAAGTGAAGAGCGACGTGCCGTTTAAATCGGGCGGGGTGTACACGGTTGTTGGCTCTGTCACTGCCAGCGGAAAGCATGTGAACGTTGTGGTCGTGACGGAGTCGAACTCGATGCACATATTGTGGCTGTTACCACAGTACGTCGTTATCACGGTGGGCGAGGTGATGTTCTCCGTGACTGGACTGGAGTTCGCGTTCACCCAGTCACCGAACAGCATGAAGTCATTGATGCAGGCCACCTGGCAGCTCACGGTCGCCATTGGCAATCTAATCGTGATAATCATCTCGGAGGGGGCGTGGTTCGATAGGCAGGCAAGTGTATTTAACGAATAGTTCTGTTTATACAGGATATTCCCGTTATAAGCTCATTTCCACTATACGTTGTATGTTCGTACGCTATTCCCATCATTTCTCGGAATCCTTTGGTCGAGAGTGGAAAAATTGGCTCTTCCCAAAATCTGCTGCTTCCCAAAATGTATCACTCCCCAAAATTTGCTACTCCCAACATTTGTTGCTCCCCAAAATTTGCCGCTCCCTAAAAGTCGCTCCCCAAAATTTATCGCTCCCCAAAATTTGATGCCCCCCAAAATTTGTTGCTTCTTAAAATTTGCCGCTACCACAAATTTGCCGCTTCCCAAAATTTACCGCTCTCCAAAATTTGATGCTTCCCAAAATTTGCCGCTGCCTAAAATTTGATGTTCCCCAAAATTTTCCGTTTCCCAAAATTTGCCGCCCTAGGCTGCAGCCCACTTACCCTACGACCAAATCCGCCACTGGTGTTATAAGTAAAAAAGAGTTCGATGTAACACGGTATTATTCACCAGCTTTGTTAAACTTTGGTTTGGCTTCTAAACTTTGGAACACCCAAGTATCTATTCTACCGTGCTAACAAAATTATGTATAATTCTGAGCTTCCTTTCTCACGTTGATAGGCTTACGAGTTCTTCCTGTTTGCGGGACTGATGTTCCTGGACATCATAGTACTCTCCATAATAGCGAAGTTCTACAAATACGTGGACGTGCCAGAAGACGACGACGACGACGACAACGATGCCGAGGAAATTAACATGACCGACAAGCGAGGAACGGAAAACAAATCTTACACGGACGACGAGAAGTAAATTCAAATTATACGATCTGCGTGAGTGTCTTTCTGCGCTGGTCCTGTATGACCGCGGTATGTTCGAGGCGATTGGAACGCGAGGGGTCACGCAAGCGCCGTGAACGCCTTTAGCTTCCGAAGAATACATCGGACCATTTCGATAATCGAAACGATCACAAGATTAAGTCGTAATCCTTGTGAATAATGTATATACAGATTACAGGGTGAGTCACCTACCTCTACCACCTCAAACTACTTGTAAACTGTTTGTTACGTGAAAAAATATTTAAATTATGAGTTGTATATTGTATCAAGGGGGTGTACAATGCAGGAATTAGTTTTTTCTTTGCCCCCGCAATTTCAAAAATTTTTAAACGCTGTTATTTAATGTTACAAATAATTCAAGATAATTCAAAACAGTCGAATCTTCAGGAGTTAATTTCACCCCCTTAGAGTGATTTTGGGCAGCAAAAAAAATTGCATTGTAATCAGAAGGAAATCCCCAACATATCCACAATGTTTCAAAATTTTTTGAATTTTCGGGTTCGGGATCTTCCCTTGTCAGCCTGTATATCTTGATTTTCTACCCTGCTCGAAGGGTAGCAAATGTTTTAAAGGGAACAACGGAACGAAAGGAGTAGAGAATTAAATCGTGACCACAAATTGTCTCTCTTGATAAAAAGTGAAAAGTTTTACATTAAAACGACAGCTTATTGTTGAAGCTTTATACCATAACAATTACTTTAGAGGACGAGGATCAGGCGGAAACTGAATGGTTTTATCATTACTCTGTCTCGCTTACGAAACTTTTGTACTTTGTAATTATAAAAGAATCCGATACTCTGTTGACCTATAATGAAAGTAATACAATTCTAACGGACGCGATTAATCGAAGCAGTACATGACATCTGCGGTATTTCGCTAGTGCAAATTGGGACAAGTTATCGCGCTTCCTGATAATTGGACAGTGTACATTCAGCATTGAAGACTGCAGGAAATTCTCCGTATCGATACTCGTGCCACTTTAGATTGGCATGCCTCCGTTAAATTTGTAAATAAAGATATAAATATGTTTCTTTTTTATTAAAAGATTACCTGTTATATAACATACACTTATCGTCTGTCTCTTATTACCATTTTAAAGAAACTCACCATCGGTTCTCAATATCTGTGCGAATCTGTTAATTCAAATGTAACTCTAAACTGCTGCGATATTAATCGAGAAATATCGATAAGTATCGACTATACAAGTTATGAAACTTCGGGACATCGATAAATGGCGATAGTTATCAACGATTCAAATCGTCGATAAATATTAATGATGGTGTATAGAGGGTGTTCCAAAATTGAGGGACAATCCCGAGAATTCAATATCCTCATGCAAAAAGACGTCGAAAAGTTCTTTACCGTTTTAGGATCCGTCGCTTCGTTCTGGAGATATTAGCAGTTGAATATTAACGGTCCAAGTTCCGCGCCGCGCAGTTTAAAGCCGAGTCAGCTGAGCGCAGAGTCGCGACCGCTTGCATGCGCACGCAGGAGGCGCGCGCAGGGGGTTCACGCGCACAGTAGAGTCTATCGCTCTGTGGCGCGCAGGTTCAAACCTTGGAAATAAACTTTAAACTGTGCGCCCCGGAACTTGGACCGCTAATGTTCAACTGCTAATATCTCGAGAACGAAGCCTCAGATCCCAAAACGGTAAAGGACTTTTCGATGTCTTTTTGCATCAGGATATCGCATGTTCCCGGATGCCCCTCAATTTTCACAGAACAATCAAATTGGTTTCTCGTTTTTGCTGTTTAACCCAGGGGAAAGATTCTTTATAAAATAAACAATTTATTTAGTACAATAATAATACATCATTTATCATCTGTATTTTACACCAGTTTTTGGGATTAATGGAAGAACAAAAATAACAGTGTTAACGTTATACATTTATGGAACGTATCGTGGACATGAATCGCAATGCTTTTATCATTGCACCTACGCTACGGCTCACAACACATACGACCATGCTACAAATCGCTATACAATTGCTGCCTATTTGTACACAGATTGTCCTTTCATAGTGTCGCTCCTATAAAATTTAAATAATTCATTTTTAATAGACGATGCGGTGCTGTGAAGGCATTGGAAGGCTAACGAGATATAAGTTTCTGCTGCTCCACGTTCTATCAATCTTTCGCTCAATTACTGTTTCACATTGTCGTTACAGCGTTCCGTGGATATTGGAAAGTTTAAATAGTAACTCTTACGTAGCTGGCGCTAGAATTACGTGTAGGTGCTTTAAATTCGCCAAAATAAATAGTCATTTTTATATCTCATCTTGGTTACAATAATAGGCTCTTTTTATCATAAACACTGTCTCATACTTAACAGCTGTACATATCATAGAAAAATAAAATACATATCGCAGCTTTCGCGCCAATTATATATATATCGTATGTATAATAGCCGATGTTAAAGGAACGATTACTTTCTAACAAATATATATATATATGTATATATCAAATTTTCACACACGTAACATAATTCGGAGAAGTGAAAACAGCGTACGCAGGATGGAACTAGAATTAAGCTAAACGTTAACGAAAAGTATTTGCGAAGCATTCGTAAATAGACCTATATGTGAACTTAAACAATCCTAGTATAATTATGCTAGAATATTAATATTCTCGATTAGTAAATCATCTTAACGATTCAAGCATTTCCTTCTTCCAAGAAAGGGTCAAACTTAAGCAGTTTAACAACACAAATGCGTATCCTTTCGATATAAATTTGTAGGATTTTGATGCATGCTGTAGCGTATAAGCTAGATATAATCCAATTTCAAATATACTATCGACAGTATAACAAACTTATAAGCATTAGATCGGGATTCTCAATTTACAATACAAATCTGTCTTCCGTGTGACCCGCTCTTCGAACCTAAAGGCTCCCCTCATGAATCTGCGGCAATGTAATAGTCATTGAAAGAGATTAAAGGGCAAAGCGAATCGTTGAAACTCTCTGGCAAAGACCATTGGTAGATTTGGAAGCTGGGGTCGGTGGTATAAAGTGATATAGAGTGTTATAGTGTCGTACGACCTCCAATCTGTACTTGATGCTGCAAGTTAGTAACGGCGTGTAGAAAAATAATGTCAATCATACGACTAACCATACTTGCTATGAAAGTACAAACTATAGTACATCGTTGGAGTTAAAAAATATTGTGTTCTCAAACAAACACGATAGTTTACGCCGACGTTGAATGTTCATCGTCTCACAATGGTAAATCCCTTGCACAAAACGCAAAAACTTGGCCGTCCGTCGGGCCATTAGTTAACTTTGACTTCCTGCGTCATATAAATATTAAAGTTGTATACATTCAATATATATATATTTATATATATAGATAAATGTCTCCGATATGGTACATTAACAGTGAGCTAAGCACCAGAAAAGGTATTTAAATTAAACGTATTCGTACTTTACTCAAACTATATGTGGTCCTCCTCTTTATTAGTTTGTGCTGGTGTTGCTGGTGTGGGGTCGTCATGGAACATTGGATTCTTTACTTCCATTTCGCCAGTCTTGGAAGAAAAGAGGAAGATATATAAAAATATTCGAACTCCGCGAACAAAACTCTGTAACGGGAGTTAAAGTAACTCACAGAAGCTAATCCTGGACATTCGTAGACAGTATAGTCCCCCTCTTCGTTCTCCTCTTCGCTGTCAGCTTCGGAAACAGAGCCCGGATCTCTGGACGCAGAAACACGGCTGCACAAATTATTACTTACATGGTATTCCTTAATTCGAGTAGCGATCTTTGAAATTGTAAACGCAGTATGTCTTCTATAATTAAGTAGACATACCGGAACAACTTTTTGCTCGTCTACATTTTCCTTAAACTGTTACTACTTAGCTTGAATTTTGTTATTTGACTGACTTACTTCTCCATGGCGATAATTTGTTGCTTCTGATGCTGAAAGTGGTACATTTGGGCAGACTGAGCGAGTCTTTGGTCTCCAGAGGGCGATACCTCTTTGTTTGGCCCAGTCACCCCGTACGCTGGATACTCTATATCAGCAGCTGCTTTCGCACCCTTCTTTAATCTGCGTGAAATGAAGAAACACCTACAGACTACCATTTATATCTCTCATCGTGTCATTGCACTAGCATCATATATGATTAGAGATGGCAGCAAGTTCGCTATAAGCTCCTGAATCCCCCCCGATTCAATATCTACAGTAGCGTACAGGATGCTAACACATCCCATGAGGTTTCGAAACTGCTTATGGCATACTTGGTCCCATCGTCAGCCATCGTGCTAACACAACATTCACTGCGATTGCGATTAAAAGTTATTTTACTTTTATATTACCTGCACCATGTCAAAGTGATCAGTACGAGGGCAAACATAGCAGCTGCGCTGCAGCCAGCCATGATAGCTGAAAACAAGGAACAGGAGTGCAGCTCAATACCTTCGAAGCCAGCCTTCGCGCATCATCCCCCAAGGTACACTTACCAATGTAATATACATCATTATTCAACTCATGATTCACAGGTACAACCAACGGGTTATGCCCAGTGCGCCTCTCCAGCTCTGGCAACGCTATCACCGACGCCTCCTCGAACTTGGACTCAGGGTTCCTGGTACCATCCTGATGCATCGTACGCGGTTCTTTTACAATCCCGTTCCCTCCGCTCCACTTGCTCTCATTCTTCGCCACTTTCTTAAAACCCGTCTCCTCGCTGTCGCCTATGCAAAGCCAGTTCGTACACGGAATTACGCATATCGTTACCCTTATCTACCAACGTGGAACGCTACTTCGCGAGCCGCTGCAATTAAAACGCGACGGTGACTCACCCGTGAAGAGAGGAGCGTCCTGGTAATACCTAGGGTCGTTCGGCTTCACCGCGAACGGGTGTCTCTCCTCCAGGTTCGCGTCGTCGAAGTTGAAGGTGAACTCTGATCGAGCATCACGCACTTTCTGCGGCTTCTCATCTTCATTTACCGATTCATCGTAACTTTCAGGGAACTCCATGGCTGGCTCCTCCTTCATCCCTTTGCCGAGGTCCCTGGTCTCTTCGTAAGGGAAGTGCCCAGAGGCCTTCAGAGGCCCGTACTCGAAGCCGTCGTTCCTGGGGCTGGCGTCTTCGCGTGGGTAAGGCAGCTTGAGTCTGGGATACTCCAGGGGATTCCCGAAGAGGTTCAGCTCGTAGTAGGGAAGGTAGTGTTCCCTTTCGCGGGGTAGCTCGTCGAGCGGCTCGCTGTACCGCGTCTGCTGGTAGTTCCATCCCTTCAGCTTCTCCTTGCGATGGAAGTCGGCCAAGCCGCCCTTGTTGGCCAAAGCTTCTAGGAGGTCCTTCGCCTTTTGTCGGCTGAGCACCAGCTGGTGTTTGTTGTAGGGCTGGCTCGCCAGCACCGGGTTGAAGTAGGACCTTTGGGGGTGCTCCTCGAGGTACTTGATCAGCTGCCTCAGCGCGATCCTTTCTGGGGACTCTGGGATCTCATCTGGAAATTGGTGAAAGCTCACTAGTCTTCTTTGTGACTTTATTAAGGGTTTGATTATTGCGAGGGTTGTAGCAGGAATTCGAACAGTGACTTTATTTGCTCAGAAGACACCCGGAAGGCCCCATCTTAAAAGAAAAATATGATTTCATCCAAACACTAATTTTTTTTCTTCACTTCTCTATACGCTTAGCCCGTTTTGAGTAAACAATAAAATGGGCCCCTCAGAAGGTTTGCCACCTGGGCATTCTTCCTTAAATCCGCCACTGAATTCGGCCCTCTGGAATGGGACTTATTTTTCAAAAACGATCAGCTACTTTTCTGCAGATAAATTGATATTCCTATGTGAATTTGAATGCGTTTCAGCTGTAAATGGCTCAATGGGGGGTAAATACGAACAGAAGGCTAAACTAAAGAAATTAACATTCGCGGATTGTACAGCACGTATCTCTTATCGTCCCACTTCCGGATGTTATCGTGGTAGAGCCCGTATGTGGATTTCCTGCGGTGAACGGGCATGTTTTCGACGAATGCGTCGGAGTTGGATTTTGCCTGGCGTTAATATGTACTTCTAAATTCGGTGTAGCGCGTTGAAGTTAATAATAAAACAAATGGTTAATAGAAACTTAAAAGGAACTCTAAGTTTCACAATCTTACGCAAATTAATTAATTTCCAATTAATTTCATTTTGCTGATTTTCTGTATTATTCATTTTTTCTTATATCTTACGAGCACAGGTAACTCGGTTTCCAAGTTTTAAAATTTTTATTTCTCAAAATACATTGTACGTGCGACGTGGCCGGAGTCACTAGTGACGAAGTGCTTTACATGATGGGCTCAAAATGACGATCCTAGCAGAATTAGATCTGATTGTGAATCTCGCAAATCGCGATTTATATAACGCGTTTTTTTTAACGGAAATCCGCGTCACGCGAGGGTTACCTGTACCCATATTTTCGCGTCACTATAAAAAAAAATTCTGGAATATTTTAGATAACTTCCTTCCTTTCTACCTTCGCAGCGCTGCTGGAAGATCCCCCGCTGATAAGCACAGGCTCGCGAACTATTGCTCTCGAGATTGTACTAAGTTTCCTAGGAGAAAAATATTTTACACTCCCGCGATACGACTGGGCTTCCAGTCACGCGACTTTAAATTAACCCGACAATTAGGAAAATCGCTGGGAGTGGAAGAAATATTGCAAAAAACCCCACCGCTACCCAAACGAGTCTAAATAGGTACTGTCGAGTTTGTAAACAAAATGAATCCACGACAAAATCCCCTGTTCCCAGAATATTAGAGCATTATTATTCACAACACTTGCAATCTATCAAAGAAGTAGTAGTCTTAGCCTGAACGTCCGAACACTTATCACGCCAAAATTCATTTACTTATCCCAAGCCCTGCTAACTACTCTAATTTCCACCCACAGCTCCAAGACACCTCCCGAACGGATTTCCCACGCGAGCCGGAAGAAGCGTAGACAAAGCATATGCGACTAAAGACGAAACACATCCGACAGCTGTAGGCTTCCTAATCCAACGCCTCTACTTAGCCAGCAGCGTAAATCCAAAGCCATTCTCCTTGGAAGAATATTCCTAATCAAGCGAGGAACTCTAGGGTGAACGTGAAAGAAAGCGGTCGAGGGAGAGCTGCTGGGAAGAAGAAGTCCTCTACTAAGAAAGCACCGCCTCGCTAGACGAGGGTGTCCCATCTAGCCAGGAAATGATAAAAACCAGGATGAGAGGAGGAAGATGCTGGGAAAGTTGTGGCCGATTGTGGAGAGGCTGATGTACACGGTGTCATTATCCCCGAGGGAACAGTGTTTGGCAGCTGATCGAACGCAGGGAACCGCTTACCTCGATAGAATTTCAGCTCGCCGGTGGAGAGGGTGATGAGAACGCAGCAGGGTAGCAGCAGCCATGTGCAGGTGCAGAGGCTCGGTGTCATCGTCACCGTTATTGCGACTGGCAGGTGTCGGCCAGGTGTGGTATCCACAGGTTTTTATCGTCCTGCCGTCCGCCGTGGCTCCATATGTAAGCACGTCATTTCATTGAGGGCAGACAGAGAGCTTGCGCGGTCAAGTTCTGCTGCAATCAATACCGCCATTACCCTTTCCACCGCGCTACCCGACGACGTCGACCGCGGGCGCGACTCACTCGCCTCTTTGCCCTTTTGCGCGCGCCCCTCGGCTGCTCTGCCCGCGATGAAAAGGCACCTGTATGCCCGCGATCGGAGGACCGGTAGTTTTGGGGAATTGAATTAAATGCAGGCCCCCATGGCAGGTTCAAGGCACCGTGGTTCAGGGTGCTCCTCGGCGGAATTCAGTTTAAGGGGAGGTTCCGGTCTAAAAATCGATTTCTTTTTTTATTTTATTTTTCGAATGTTCAACCTTTTAGGAATACGTGTTTAAAAGGATTTGCTGAAATTCGTAAAATTCCCGAAGTTATAGGCATTTGAGTAGCGGCAAATGCATGGGTAACAACCGGCCACTCGGCACTCACGTTCCTCGAAACAGTGTTCTCATAATCGGTGGAACCTGTATCTCCAAAAGTTATTATCCGATTCGACTGAAACTTTTTTATTTTGAAGAATATACTTCTGGCTAGAAGGGAAACCAGAAAAAAAATGTGTCACGTCCCGGGTTGAGGTCTTTTAGGGGAATGACATAGTTGGGGTTGGGGTAGGTTGAGAGAAGGTTTTGGCACGAAAGTTGATTTCGCGGCACAAAGCAGGGTAGGAGTCTTGGCACGAAAGTTGATTTCGCGACACAAAGCGACCAGGGAAGGTTTAAATGACTGTTGTGTATTTAAATGACACCCGTTAGAGCACTTTGTTTTGGTGTGGTAATTGAATTCACTGTTGCATTCGTATAAGAAGTTACACGTAATATTTCCGAGAAATATGTCTAGACGTATGGCTATAGGGGAGATCGGGGCTAGTTGTTACACTCTTCAGTTTTTTATTTTTTATTTTTTTTGCATTCCATATTCAATACTATCAATGACTCTGACTTAAAGTACGTTCTTTCCTCTATCGATAACCGCCATCGCATGTGATTAAACGAAAACCATGACTTTGAAACAAGCCATTTTGAAAGTCGAGACATGTTGTATCAACGTGCCCCGAGTAGGGGCTAGTTGTTACACAATACGGAGCAAGTTGTTACAGAATTAAATTTTACGAAACGAGGCTTATTATGAGTAATATAATTATATTTTCTTGGACAAAAGTAAATTTATTAATGTTAAGAATCTGTTACAATAAATATACAATAAAAAATCTATTTTAAAAATAATAAAAAACTACTGAAATCATTTGCACTAATTATCGTCGTCCATTTCATACGGGGACTCGCAATTAATGCACACATAAAAGTGATTCTTCGGTTTTGCACACTTCTCATGTGCCCACTTTTTGCATTCTATGCACTGAATCCACTTTGTGGAGCCCCTCTTTGAATCTTGAAAAAGGAGAGAGACAGTGCAAGCAAACGCATTCTTCATCTTCGGAGGAAGAGTGTCTATTATTTGTGGTGGATTTATTTCTCATCTGCCTTTTCTTTACTGTATGTTCTTTTATTTTTATGTCGTCAGTTTCCTTTCTAAAACTTTTTAATAAAATCTTAGGTTTTGATTTTTTACTTTTCGTTTTTTCTTTTAACAGTTGGACTAAAGGATTAAATTAATAAATTAATTACTAAATACAATGTTACAACATGCCCCTTTCCCTCTGTAACAACGTGCCCCTTTTCGTATGTAACAACATGCCCCTTGTATTGTGTAACAACTTGCCCCGGTTGACACCATTGTGTATAAAAAGCTATAAGTTCATACCAGTTGGGTGTATTCTTATGTTCTTGGTGCCAATCTGTAGCTAAAGCCACACTGATTCAAACGTGGTAATATTAATTTACATACATTTATCTGTCTGTTCGGTAGAAAAGATTCAAATAGAAAGAGAAAAGTTACTATTAGTACCGAAAACACAAAAAACTGTAATAAAGTGACAACGCGTGAACCGACTACAAACAAACAACATACACAAGTGTGTATGGTTGAAACACATCAGCCACTTCATCGTCGAAGTGATAGTCCAAGCGAAAAAAATTTAAACTGCTTTGTAACAACCTGCCCCTGTAACAACTAGCCCCGGTCTCCCCTACGCGGGCCATGGAAAAGTACATTGGTAAACACTGTAAGAACACTTGAGTTCGCGAACCGAGATCAGCTGTTGCAGCAGTCTGTTATGGCTTGGAATCTTCGCGACCACAGGATAAACACAATAATGCGAAGCGAGATTTAAAGCAAAGCGGTTTATTAACTTTAGGCACGAATATATGCACATCGATAGAGGTTTATGTAATAGCAATAATAATAATAGAAGATGAACATGAGTACATGAGGATAAGTAAAAGAGAGTGTATAAATTACAATAAGTGTCAATATAAGAGAATAATGTATGAACCGCTACATGCGTCGATAAAGTTCAGTCGTATGAGCGGTAAGCTTAGTAAAGAATAGAATATGATCAAATAGTTTAACAAAGACAACAATATGTGCAATAAGCATTTATATAAAAACACTGAGATTTAGTGATACAAAATAAGATGGATGAGGATGATATACAATGTTATAATAAGAGTAATAATAATAATTGCTTACAATGATGATCGTAGCGAGACGATCCGTGTACGAGGAGTTGCACTGAATTTACGTACGTTTAATGATAATGATTAGCACTTTACGTAAGATAAGAATATCCTTGTTGCAGAAATGATAATGATACTCAACGCCCTGGCCTCTGGGCCCTTCTATTTATACTATTTGGAAGATTGTTAGGGGTGAAGGGTGAGCGCGGTATGTACCATGGCACGTACGCCAGGCATGCGTCGCAGTATTATTTCCGCGGTGTTTATAGATACGAAAGGTTATTCTAAAGTTAATCTTATAGACAATAGAATATTAGATTTCCGGGGTTTTTATATGTACGAAACGTTTCTGGGCTTTTGCTGTGGGGAATAATCGACCTATTTGATGGGTTTTGAGGGTTTTGATTTGGGAAGGGGTGTGTGTGGCTTTAACTTCTTTGGTCATAAAGAGGGGATGAGACATAGTCTTGATTTAAGAGTGGGTTTGGGACGAGGGACTTGTTTATAATCGATATAAAGGGGATTTTAGTGGCTGACCGTCTTGAGATGGGGACCACTAAGGTACATCGCCAAGGCGATCAGTGGTCGGGAAAAAGGTATGAGTTGAGGCTTCATTGGAGATGTGGAGCGACTTAGGAGAGAGACTTGTTATAATACCGGGCGGAAAAAATAGTGGGACGTCACAAATGAAAATTTATAATTTTTAAAGGCGTTGAAAGGACGAAAAATATAGGGAAAAAGTGATTTCAAACTTCAAGTGCCGTTATTTTCTAAAAAAAAATGTCATTTTTGTAAATTTTCTGATTTCCCCCCTAGCCAGAAGTATATTCTTCAAAATAAAAAAGTTTCAGTCGAATCGGATAATAACGCCTCGAATTTAACGACTCCCCAGTGCCGTTTGCAATGATTAATTATAAAACAAAAAATATATTTCTATAATTTAAGACATCCTTAATACAATGCAACAAGTCCCATTAAATTATATATAGTAGTTTTCCTTAAATTAATTCCTAAAGATCAAATATGTTTATGGACTCTAGACCGGAATATCCCCTTAAAGGCCTGAAAAGGCGTGATTTCTACGAGGCGGGATAGTAAAAAGGGATGGCGAATCGTTGGGTCAGGTTGGCAATTGTATTTAGGTGCCTTTGTGCTTTGCTAACTGGGGTGACTGAACTGGCGAGCTTTAGAGTCGATGGCTTGTTTTGTATTTTTGTAAATGAGAGTTACTGGTATATGAATACTTCTTTAAGTTTAGTAACACAGATTGTAAGTTTGTATTCGAGATTAAGGGGAATCCTATTTTTGGGCTAAAAACATAGCAAAATTTGGAATTTTTATGGACAAACTAGCAATTCGATCCATCTGAAATTTGGACCATGTTTTGTACATCTTTAAAGAAGTTGCAGTTTTTTTTATTAATTTTTAACGATACTTAAATAATAATAATAATAGTTCAATAATAATAATAATTGTAAATGCTTGTAAGTTGAAAGTGAGATCGAATAGAAAGCGTTATTACTAGGGATGAGTTTCTCGAAGCGTCGGAACCTGGAAGCCCAAGAAAATTTCGAGTTTCGAGGATTCGAAAGATTGCACTTTTTTCGGGATTCGAAATTCTCGAAAGCCAGATAACTGTAAAGGTGCAAATCCATGACAAGACAAAAATATCGAGTCTCACGTGAGACTTTAATCTCGTAAGACAATTATCTCTTTATTTTTTTAGATTTCAATTAGTTTGTCATTAATTTCGTGAAATTAGACTCTCGCGAAACAAGCTTCATGATATATTCACAAAAAACTCGAGAATTTCTATATTGTTATATTTCTGTGTCTATTTTGGTCAATTGAGATATTTATTGCAAAAATTTTGTTGACTTCAGTTCATACAATAGCGAGATATTCCACTTTCAAAATAGAATCAGCACATGTCGGGAGTGTCGAATTTCAGAAGTTCCGAGAGTTTCGAAGCCTTGCAAAGTTTCGGTTTCGAGTTTCGAGACTTTAAAAAACACGCTCGAACCCATCCCTAGTTTTTACATATATGATTTTATTGATCTAAATTCACCCATAAACACCGCCAATTACGAGGCACCCTTGTGTCGAGTCGTGGGCGTATTAAGTATTTCGAGAAACAATGCGTTACGTGAGAGGTAACTTGTTCGCTTATCGTTGAGGGTATTGTATAAGTTATGCCTGAATTTGTCGGAAAATTTAGATCTTTCCAGCTGGTAACTTTGAACCGTGACATAAATAAATTTAATAGAGGCAGATTTACCGCGATATCGCGCCGTCAACACAACTACTTTTCCAGTGCAGAATGGGACTTGATGATAATGACTTCTGCCAGCGTACACAGCACGCAGCACACGACTGTTCAAAGAGTATTAACGACATACCCGCGTCTGATGAGGATTACGTTCGATGCACTCGCCACTACTTACCGATTTATTTATTCCAACTGTCCAAGTGGAGTGGGTCGAGGCGTTGCTGTCGAAGTTCATTTCATATTTTTCTATTAAGGAAGAAGACGCTCTTGAAGGAAATTCTGTTACTTTTCTATGAAAACGAAAATGAGATAATATATACCATTTAACGCATAGTTAAATATTTAGCTGTCTGTTGATTAATCTTGATACTTTTTCCAATGTAAAAGCATCAAAGAGGTAATAAAATCCGATTTAAAAAAAATAAAAATGCACTGAAAAGTGAAAAATAAGTTTTTTCTTTATTTAATCAATGACTCTCAATTATTTTATGGCGGCTCCTCATCATTTGCACTGTGTAAATCTGGCGCCAACTTAAAAAATTGAGAGTCATAGATTAAATAGGGAAAAAACTTATTTTTCACTTTTCAGTGCATTTTTATTTTTTTGAAGTCGGGTTTTATTTTTTAATTTTTTTTAATTTTTTTACTGTTTTTAGTTACTTATTTTGTATAACTACATTTATTTTAAAAAATATGGGCAGGCCTACGAAAGGAGCTACTCGTAAAAAAAGGACCGTTTGCTAGAAATGGAAAATTCCAATAATAATGAGACAGATTTTTTATTTTTGGTGTAACTTCAAAACTACTTAACTGATTTTGATAATTCTTTCTCCATGACGTAAGTTGAATGAAGCTAAACTAAGTGCAATAAGTTGCACGAAAATCGGTGGAGTAGTTACGGAGAAATTCGCGGTCAAACATAATACATACAAACACTTCGAACTGAGAACCTCTATCTTTTTGAAGTCGGTTAAAAATAATTATCCGCGCTTTCTTCCTTTCTTTGTAGCGGTGGAACTTTTATAGTTCGAACGAAGTCAATTGGCCGTTCAAGGTCACTGGAGCGCTATCCCCACCACGCCATCTCTCGGCTGCGCAGATCTAAAGCGCACACTTTGTCTTTCAGAGAAACACGTAGCGCAACGTGTCTTCAAATTACTAATCTTAAATTAATAAAAAAGAAAGTAGTGGAATTCACAAATGACCACTTCATTTTATATAGACTACTATTTAATTCCATATTGAAATTGAAGTAAAATTCACAACAGCACAGCGATCTAATTTCCCGCGAAATTAAGTATAAAAAACTTTTGCAGAAGTCGCGCAGAAAATCTAATAAAGGAAAGGGAAAACGGTAGACACTCGTTAAAAACATTAAAATACTTTATTCTCAATACATTTTGTCGTCAATACCTTGTATATTTAAAAGGAAATCACACGAATCTTTACGAAGCGTTCATCAACGCTCTTTCGAATTCAAATTCGTTACATAACCTCTCCTATATCGAGTATCTCGAAATATCTCGCCAGAAACGATTCCCGCGGTGAATGAACGCTGGGCGTTCGAATGAGAATCACATTAAAACTACATACAACTGTAACCGTTATTATAACTCGACACTTGCAATTTTGATAATCGTGCATCTCCCCCGCGCTTAACCTAGTTCACAGAATCGCTTCGATATATATGTATCTTTGTACTTCAACGACTAGCAGTAGAGTTCTTCATATTTACATGATGGTTAATTAACATCTATGAAACTTTCGCGGATTCCTTCACGATTGAGCTGTTTGTTGGTCGACGGTGATCCATTTAAGTATCAAGGTCACTGATAAGGGGTTCGCTTTTCGAAGGCCTACGCAGGGGTTTACTCTTGTCTTCGACTTTCTGCTTTTTCTTCCGGTTCACCACCCCGTCCGTCGCGTCCATCATCCTCAACAGTTGCGTCTGATCGGAGCAATCGACTGGCGCGACGGATATGTCTCTCACCGCCCTGAACTTGCCGCAATTATTTAGGTGCTCGTTTTCCAAACGGAAAAAGTTCCACATAAATCTCCTGTCAGAAAGGAGCACCATTACTTTCCATTCATTACTGTCACGATCTTCGTGATCCGATAATCAACAAATGTACACCAATGCTGAAAAGTCGGTTTAAGGGGGCATAGTACCTTTTTTGCCCGGAAATCAAGCATTCCTTATGAATTTTTTTCTATATGAAAATGAAAAGCTAGAAAGGTGCGGTTTGTTGCAAATGAAAGATCACTGTTTGAAAGTATTAAAATAATTTTTATTTAAAAACAGCACTCTTGCTTTTTTAAATAAAAATTCTTTTAACACTTTCAAACAGTGATTTTTCATTTGCAACAAACCCCGTCTTCCTAGCTTTTCATTTTCCCATAGAAAATAATTCATAAAGAATACTTAATTTCCGAACGAAAAAAAAGCACCATGCTCCTTAACAGAGCTGGGTAAACTTCGGAACGAGGCATTCACCGTTCGGAGAGACTTTACCCAGGTCTGATTGCTGGGCGAGGACTTAACATGCCGAACATGCGGATTAGTGTGCAGTTCAAAGGAAACAGAAGAAAAAACATTTGCCGGATGAATGAATGGCGTACAATGTTCGCGTAATGTTATGCACGGTCGAGTATTTGAAGGAAGAATAGATTACAAGATACTAATGTCAACGGTCCCGAAATTTCATCAGCTCGTCGATATCGTTGTCGGTGCGATCCATAAGACCCATCGCTGCCTTCGGCTCGTCGTCCTCCGTGTGCTTACAAGGCCCTATGGAGATATCCCGAACCGCTCGAAATTTGCCTACGTTGTACAGGTGTTCGTTTTCCAGGCGATAATAGTTCCAAATGTACCTTCTATCAACTGATTAGTAAGACGAATCGGGCACACCGTGAATGAGATCTCTTGTAGTAAATCAGAACGACTCCTCGACCACGGAGTGTAAAGTATCAATTCGGTAAATTAAGAGAAAGGTGTTCGAGAGGTGTTCGATATTCGAAAAGAATAAAGGAATAAACAAAGCAGGAATAAAGATTGAATAAATAATAAAATTCCTTACGTGGTATCGTTTATTAAGATTTATTAGTTCCACTCAACAGACATTACTTTTCGAGTATGCGTCACGTGACTGAAATTGTCAAATGATCTTAAGTATTCATGCAAGTGAGAGTATGCGTTAAGCCTCGTTGGAAATGATATACTACACGGAACTGAGCGACGTAAAAATACAGTACACATCTATCATAGCTATTAAGAGATATAAGGTTTATTAAGTAGCAGGGTTAACTTACATCTAACTTACCTGAACACTTCCAGAGGCGCGACTATGGAGACCATTAAGTCGGCGTGAACGTAGCCCATTTCGGTGAGAGATAGAGAGAATGCCCAACCAAAGCGGAGAATAAAGTCCTCGATTATCGCGAAGTAATAATAGTACTGGAACGTAACAGAATCGTCAAGGTACATAGTGCAAAGCGGAGTAACGATTCCGGGCAACTTACGGGAGACGAATAAACTATTTCTTCTCTAAGAAATCTGTTCTCTCCTGCGTTACTGTCGAACAGTCCCCAGTCCAACTTCACGTCCCATGTGTACGCGAAACAAGAACTCACTATGCTGGCAGTTATCCACAAGTAGAAATAAGGGTTTTCGGTGGACATTACGTAGAACTCTATAAAGAGATGCGTGTCTGTAGGAGGAGCTTTGGAATTTGCTTAATTATGCCAGCGACTGTTGTGGTACTTACTAGAGTTAGTTAAGTGTAGATATGAGAAGACCACAACGAAGAAGCTCGTGGCGTATTTCCCTGCATTCACGAGATGCGGGAAGCCTTCTTTCGTGTCTCTGTATCGGCGTAGACATTGCGCGAATCGAAACCAAGCTGGCAAGCACACCACGATAGGTCTCATGGATAATTCGCGCATTATGCAAGTTTCTGCGTCTGGAGGAAAATATTTCAATTTTCTGCATACTTAATTAGGCACCCATGGCGATTTTGATACAGGGCCATTGCGCGTCAAATCGATCAATTTTTTCCCTCGATTTCTGGGATTTTATTGAAACTGGAGTATGTCGTAGTACTCGTGAAATTAGCGGAGGTTTAAGTCATCATTATTTCGCGAGTTCGAATTTTTTTGAAAAATACAGGGCCTTGAATTTGCAGTTTTTGCCCATTTTCGTAAAAATAGGTTGTAGTTAGGAATTTTTATCTCGGGAACTATTTGTCGGATTCAGTTGATTCCTTTTTTATTTCAGACCAGAAGGATCGGATTTCCTGAATAATTTTTTTCGGCTTGAAAAATCATTTTTACAATAATGCAAATTATAAACAAAGTCTTATTTTGTAAATCTCTGCTTAAGGATGTGCTTTTAAAAATCCGAAAAAAATACTACCATATTCGCTTAAGTGTTTTCTATAATATGGTAGTATTTTTTCGAATGTTTAAAATCGCGACCTTGAGCCGAATTTGCAAAAAACTTAAAATGATTTTTCAACCGGAAAAAAATTACCCAGAGAAGCCGATACTTCTAGATTAAAATAAAGAAGTAATCAACTAAATCTAACAAATAGTTTTTAAAATAAAAATTCTCAAGTATACAGCCCATTTTCACGAAAATAGCCAAACATCGCAAAATTCAAGGCGCCGCATTCTTCAAACAAATTCGGAATCGGCAAAATAATGACTTAACCCCCCTCCCCTAATATCACGCACACTGCAACATACTCCAATTTGAACAAAATCCCATACATCGAGGGAAAAAAGTGACGAAAGACCATACAACCCTTCGCAAAAATTCACAACGAACCAGTGACGCTCGTCCACGATGAATTTTGAACATAGAAGCAAACGAAATACTGGAAATCTAAGAAAACAGTGTGAAGAGAATTGAGCTGATCGGCAAGCCAGAAATCAGCGAAGCCGACGTAAAAGAACGGAGCGCAGAATATTCGGCCCAGCACGCGAAGTGCCCAGAAACGAGCCTCGTGTCGTAACGTTTTTGTTGGATTAAATAGAAATAGAGCTAACAGTACATACATCAGCATCTGCGAACAGAAACGTATTAGTACCACTGCGTTCGCTTCGTTCTTAATACCTTCACGCGTTACGACTCACGGGCTGGACAAACGGTGGCACCCCTAAAGTCTCGCTGTACAGGAAACCCAAAATTGATAAAGACCAGACCATGCCGAAGATACTTGCCATTTCGATTATATGCTGAAAGTATACTGTTCGTTAGCAGTCGGAAGTTAATCCTATATAATAAGACGTCTAGAGGTTTTTTTCATACTTCCCGATTACCTAAAAGCATCAAATTCAGCATGAAGTTTCCTAGGCAATCTTAGGTGCCGTAAAAATTCCTAAACTTGGAAAACTCGAAAATGGGTAGTACCCGTGGCCTAAAACAGGTATTATGTTTATCTTATGGACCCTAAGGGTTTTAAGCACTGCTGAACACTAAGGTTTTGGTAAGTTTCTTTCCCCTTCTTCGCAAATAACATGACACGACCCAAGACGAAACAGCTACCTGCTGTGGGTACCAGAAAAGTACCCGAAAGTTGGGAAATCGGTATTTCGTTTTTAGAGGGGGTTTCAAATGCCGCCGAGCACGTTTGTGACTCAGGGCCTCGCAATGCCCTTCAAGTGACCAATTATACAGGTACCAGTCTGGTACCCAAAAGTTATAAAATTTCGTATTTCGCAGGGAAAAATCGTTTCTAGGGGGTTTCCAACAAACATTCTGCCTACCTTAGGCGTCTTATTATAGATTAATAATGCCTGCCGAAGACGGGCTAAAAAACTAGTTTATCATAAGAAATAAAATGATCGATTCAAGAAACAAAATGATCGATACAAAATCTTGCACAACCTGTTCCGATAGATGGTTCCGAGGATCGAGCTCAAATATCAAAACATGATTTACACCAGAAGACCTCCAGCCGTAGACGTTTATACCCATGAGGAAGAGAAACTGGATCAAGAGCAGTGGTCCACGATATAATCTACATAAGACTCGCCAATTAGTATTTTCTTTATACTGTGAGCCTGTGGAATAAATAATAAACAATAAATAATAATATAATTCGAGAGCTTCTTGATCTTTGCCCAACATTTGCGTGTCAAATAGGCGTTCACCTGAAATTACTACCGCGATAAGAAGTACTAAGAAAGCCCCAGAGAAAAGTCCAACTTTAAACGTAATCCACGGAGACAGCTTCTCGCCAAGTGGTGGGACTCTCAGACGTTTCATAGCCCGCTGCCTGTCCCCGTGCTCCAAATCCCTCGTAACTAGTGCTTCTACCTCCGCAATGAGTCTGTCTATATCCTTCCGTGTATGGAATAACGCTGTATCTATATTCTGCGCCTTCCATTTTCCTCCTAGATCGATATTCAAAAGCTAGAACAATACGATTCATCGTTAAACAGCGCACACAGAGAGGCGCGCATACTCTTTCTTCTACGCACTTTATCGTGCTTCTTTAATATCTTTCTAAATCCAGTGAAGTTGAGAGTCTGATAGTTCTGAAGCAAAATCAGAAAGAGGTAGAACTCGGAGAAAGCTAATTTCAGTTCCTGAAGTTTGCGAGCTGAAACCGGCTTCTTGTGTAGAATCTTATTGCGATAATGGGTCTTGCGATTCCCGTGCCTGTCTTCCGAAACAGACAGGATCTCGCTCAGCTCGTTATTCAGCGTAGCGAACCTGCGGGTAGCTTCCGCGAGCTTCTCTAAAGGAATAAAAAAAAGAATTAATACATCTTAGAGTCTAAAACACGAGTAATATAGAAACAGAATTTACCTAAATAAAATGTATTTATCTTTGCCAGCTCCTTATCACAGTAGTGGAAAAACTTCTCGTCGAACTTGTTAAAGTAACGCTCCAGTACCTGTGAATCCGTTACGTCCATCGCTGGCGCTTGCTCTACAGCTGCGTAGAGCAATGCTTTCATTTCCTGCACAGCATAAAGTTACACAAATTTAATTCAGGAATAATTCTCATAGTTGCATAACGCAATAACTCTCAGCGTATCTTCAAAAATCAGAATTAGAGGCTCAAAAATTAGCACATAGCGATCAGCTAAGACATTCGATAAGGCACTTTCTTATCCCATGTACGTTACTCAAATAAACTTCTAAATAAATAGCGTAAGCCTTCATTTGCATAAAATGATTTATTATTTGCTCCCAAACGAAGCTCTGTTCCTTCATTGTCCTTGGTCAAGAAGAGAAACTCTTGCTTCGGAAATGTGCAACGCCAGCGGTTCGCGGGTACAAGAATAAAGAAGAAGAATGCGAAGAAGCTCTCGTTTTACCTCGTAACTTATGTACTGTTTTCTCCATTCGGGCGTGATGTGAGCACTCAAGTGCTCCGCGAATTTCATTTTCCTTGAGTTATATCACTCGACCGATCCTGACGCCCGTATCAGACCGAACACGCCGCAGCACAAGCATCGAGAGGAATCATCCGTCAAGAAGAATCATAACGAGTTATTTTGGGAAAAACAAATTGAACGTACCACAGGTACCTGCGTGTATAGAAATTTGTTGAGGTTATGTTACGCGCACCGCATCGCGCGATGTAAATATATACGCATACTTAATAATTATTATTTAACTGGATGCTAGATATTATCGCTATGAATTTAATTGTAGGTGTTCGGAGTCTGTTTTGGGACCGCGGACGTGACGGAAGTTTGTAGATCTCATTGAAGAAAAGGATTACGAAGGATAACAAGGAGGCGGATTGTTAATCATGTCCAGGGGGCTAACTTTTGCAAGGTGCAGGCAAATACGATGGGTAATTAAGAGAATTTGTATCGATACTCTAGTGGCTTAAAGATTGTTTAAAGAATATTTATTTGTTTTTTTATTGGAGGACTGAGAGTTGTAGTGGTGTAAATAGGTGCAAATTTTTAGAATTTGAGTTAATAATATTTTTTAAGTTTTATAGGCTTCATCTGTTTAGTTTCATAGTGATTTAAGTTATAATTTAATTCTTGACTGAGAAATATGAACATTTCGCTTTGGCGCTTAACTAACAAGAGCAGAGCATCTCGAAGCAGACTGGTGTAAAGCGGCCTGTAGACGGTCAATATTCTTGTGCAATATATTGCACAATATTTATGCTGGATGCCCCACACGATCAATATTATTGTGCAATATATTGCACGTTATATTGACCGTCTAGGGGCTGCTTATGGTCAATATTATTGTGCTATTTATTGCACAATATTTATGCTGGTTGTCCCACACGGTCAATATTATTGCCTAATATAGAGTGCAATATTTATGCTGGGTACCCTACATGGTCAATATTATTGTCCATTATATTGAATATTGCACAATATATTGACCGTCTAGGGGCTGCTTACTGTCAATATTATTGTGCTATTTATTGCACAATATTTTGTACTGTGTGTCCCACACGGTCAATATTATTGTGCAATATATGGCGCAATATATTGACCGTCTAGGGGCTGCTTACTGTCAATATTATTGTGCTATTTATTGCACAATATTTTGTGCTGTGTGTCCCACACGGTTAATGTTATTGTGCAATATATGGCGCAATATATTGACCATCTAGGGGCTGCTTATGGTCAATATTATTGTGCTATATATTGCACATTATTTTGCTGGGTATCCCACAGACGGTATTTTCTCAACCTTTTCTGCTTCCATCCATCTCCAAATTTCTGATACGTTCAACAAGATACTTTTCACTATCCTTCTGAATATTCTCATTCTTCTCTCAAAATTGTTCTTGAACATTCGTTGTCCTATTCCCCATATCTGCGCCATTGCTATTCTTGCTTTCTTCATGACTTCCCTTATTTGCATCTGCCTGCCCCCATTTTTCTGGTAATTATACCCTAAGTATTTGAACTCCTTTACTTCTTCCAGACTGTGCCCCTGCCAGCCCCGTTCTTCTCTCTTTTTCTTTACTCTTCCTTTATGGAAAATCAGCACCTTTGATTTCTCTGCGTTCAGTTGCAACCTTTTCCTTTCAAGATATTTTCCGAATCTTCGTATCATGTCCTTAAGGGGACCTTCCGGTCTAGAGCCCCAAAAAATAGGTGATCTTTAGGAATTAATTAAAGGAAAACTACTATATATAATTTAATGAGACTTTAGCATTGTATTAAGGATGTCTCAAATTATAGAAATATATTTTTTGTTTTATAATTAATTATTGCAGCCGGCACTGGGGAGTCGTTAAAGTCAAGGCGTCAAAAAATTGATCCAAATCGGTGGGACCTGTATCTCCAAAAGTTATTATCCGATTCGACTGAAACTTTTTTATTTTGAAGAATATAGTTCTGGCTAGGGGGAAACCAAAAAATTACAAAAATTACATTTTTTTTAGACAATAATGACACTTGAAGTTTGAAATCACTTTTTCCCTATATTTTTCATCCTTTCAACGCCTTTGAAAATTATAAATTTTCATTTTTTGTAATTTTTTCTGGTATCCCCCTAGCCCGAAGCAGTGATGCCAGATTCGGGACGGGAGCGCTCGAGAATTTCCCCCACCTCGCATGCACACTAGGCCGGAGCTGCGTGTGTGCATGCGCCGAGCTCGCGGCACGCAGCTACGGCGTAGTGTGCATGCGAGGTGGGGGAAATTCTCGAGCGCTCCCGTCCCGAATCTGGCATCACTGGCCCGAAGTATATTCTTCAAATTAAAAAAGTTTCAGTCGAATCGGATAATAATTTTTGGACATACAGGTCCCACCGTTTTGAGAACACTGTTTCGAGATGAACACGTTTAAAGTTTTACGTGGGCGCCGAGTGGCCGGTTGTTGCCCATGCATTTGCCGCTACTCAAATGTTTATAACTTCGGAAATTTTACGAATTTCAATAAATCCTTTTAAACACGTATTCCTAAAAGGTTGAACATTCGAAAACTCGAATAAAAAAATCTACTTTTAGACCGGAAGGTCCCCTTAAGATCCTTCGGTTCATTTGCTAGTAACACTATATCATCCGCATATGCTAGAGTCCAGATTTCTTCTTTTCCTACTCTT
Source organism: Andrena bucephala (assembly GCA_947577245.1). Taxonomy (NCBI): domain Eukaryota; kingdom Metazoa; phylum Arthropoda; class Insecta; order Hymenoptera; family Andrenidae; genus Andrena; species Andrena bucephala. The sequence continues at coordinate 1,791,112 of OX387717.1, read as the reverse complement.
ACTCCTCCTGCTTGGTTTTTCCTCATGGTTTCCTCCAAATCCGCTACATATATTGTAAATAACGTTGGACTCAGTGGACATCCCTGTCTCAACCATTTTATTGTTCAGAATCCCACCAGTGTAATATATATATATATATATATATATATATATATATATATAGAGTTCTTTACAACAGTAAACACATTATTTTACGAGGAACGCCATGCGAGTAACTTGCGCCACTATGAATCTCGACCCTCCATGTCTTCATGAAACACGGTATTTTACTCAGTTATTTTACGCTCGAATGTGATTGCTGTTTTCTTTGTGTTCTGCTTTAATTAGTACTCGAAGGAGAAGATGAAAGTCATAGAGACCGTAGATGAGCAAATTTCGAACGAGGAACTGAAACATAGGCAACATCCCGGTATAATAAAGCCGAAGCAAGTGGAGCAACCTGAGTGGCTCTTGAAAACAGTTCGCACGATCGTGTCAGGTAACGGAGCGAGGAAGATACATTTATAAGAAATTGTAGTTTCCTTGGCATCGTAGTATATTATATACCCTACGATGAAATTTAATAAATAGTAACATCGATTACTCTGTACAGAGGAATCCATATCGCCGAAGCTACTTCACGAAAGCGGGCAGAGGTTAGCGTTGCATCTTGCCGGTCGACATCCGCCGCCTGAAACGGAGGATGTTAATTTTAAATTCCAACAAGTGCAGGCACGTGTGAAACGAGCGCCCGCAGATGATATGCCGGATACGACGCAGGAAGAAGAGTTGCTGAAGAATCCAAAAGCTAGGAGGCTTTTCAAAGAGTTCGTTTACAATTGGGTACCGGTGCAGTACGACAAATATACAAGCTTATCGTACTTAGTTAGCAGAAGCGTACCCGAGTACAGCGTTTTGTACAAAATTTTCAACGAAATTAAAACCAACGATGCCAATTTCACGCCTAAATCGCTGTTCGACTTTGGCTCCGGTGTCGGTACAGCTATGTGGTGAGATACACAGAGAAATTTATGTAACATTATTACGATGAGATTGCTGAGAATCACAGCTTTATTTCTTTCAGGGCGGCGTCCCAGTTCTGGTATAAGTCGATCAACGAATATCTCTGTGTCGACATTTCTACAGAGATGAACGAGCTGGCCGAGTATCTTTCGAAGAGGACGAAGCCACAAATCTATCCCGGTTACATTTTCTACAAAGAATTTTTACCCACGTCCTCGACTGTAAGGATGCTAATTATTCCGGATTAAAATTTCCAACATACATTGTAGTCATCATACACAGTGTTTTTTTTTTTGTATTACAGCCAACTTCCGATATCGTGGTGAGCGCGTATTCGTTATTCGAATTGCCGAATCAGAAGTCTCGTCTGGAAGTGATCTCGAAGCTTTGGCACAAAACGGAGCAGTATCTAATTATCGTAGAGCAGGGAACAAGAGCTGGATTTAACGTAAGCGTTCACTTTTGCAACTTGTTGTCTACATTCTGGCTAATACCATTGATCGGTGGCTTTCCAAACAGATAATCAACGAAGCTCGAGAATTCATACTCAACTACACGAACGACACATCTGGCGTGCACGTGGTTTCACCTGTAAGTATTCGATGCCTCTGGATTCGTAAACACTATTTGCGATACAAGCGTCTTCTCAAAGATATCAAGTTATCGTAGAACCATTTCAGTGCCCACACAACTCAATGTGTCCAAGATACATGGCAGACGATACTCCTTGTAATTTCGAGCTCTTCTACCTCTCGTTAGCTTTATTTGAAAAGTCTACGTACTTCCGTGAACGCTATTCCTACGTGGTGTTTAAGAAAGGTATGCAAAAAAGATGTTACCTAAGTCTAGAGCAGTGATGAGGAACCTAGGCCCGGAGAGGGTCAAAAGTGGAAACTCAATACTCTACGCGGGCTGTAATATTAAATACTTAAATAATAACTAATCAAAGAAGTTTAATTTACGGGATGAATTTGTTATTTCCGACATAGATTTACTATTGAAATAATTGCGGGCCGCGAGTTGCTCATCAATGGTCTAGAGGTGTGGCAGAACCCGAAAATGTTGGGTCCGGAAAGTGTCGGGATTCCCGAAAATTCCGAGGACCCGATTGCGGTTTCGTGAAAAAGTGAGGCAGCCCTAATAACACGAATCCCGACCCCGAAAAAAATTCTCGTCTCGACCCGCACTGAAATTTTCGTGTTCTCCCGCACCTCTACCTAATTCTAATAAAAGACAGCTTCACGTTGCATGTTCTGAAGAAGAATTAACCAAGCTCGATTACAGGTAACCGTCCCGAGGACGATTGCCAGTGGCCACGAATCGTCAGGCCAGTATTGAAACGATCAAAGCACGTTATCTGCCGCCTGTGCACGGCTTCGGGAGAATTGGACGAGCAGATCTTTACCACGTGGAAAAGCGGAAAGTTCGTATTCTTCGCATTGGAAATATGTTCAGTATTGGCAGTGGCGGACTGGGTCTAAAATTATTGGTTGCCAGGAGACACAGAGGACCCACCCACAACTACTATAAAGCTATCATTATAATTTTTATAAGAAATAACATATGCGTTGCCAATTTTGGATTATCTGAAACAAAAAAAAAAGGAACTTTTCTATTATGTATAATATAATGGCCAAGCATTAACGCCACCGTTTTTTGGTATTTTGAAAATTCGCTGAATAGCAGCGTGTTGAAAAGAAGAATGATGATTTTCGCGAAGAATTAAAATTGAGTTAGGAGGTGCACCTTTTACTCTCCGTAAAAAATGACCGTCAGTTCGGAGCCACCTCGTGACATATATTTATATATATTTTCTTAACTTTTATAATTGTTTTTAATACTTTACAATGTGCTTAATTTAAGTGCTTCTCTATAATTTGCATCAGAGACCGCAGGGTCCACTTGCCATTGGGCAAACTGACACCCTGGCCAGTCCGCCACCGAGTATCGTACGTCCCAACGAAATATTCTTACCCACGGACTAATTAAAAACCTTGTGCTTTCAGGAATACGTATCGCTGCGCGAGGGCCAGCGAATGGGGCGACCGTTTGCCTTTCAAGATAGAGAAAAATATTAGCACCGAGGAACCTGAATAAAACCATATGTACATTCGTAGTTCCTTGAACAGGCGCGCAGCACTTGTACAGTTCTGTATAAAAATGTGTAATTCTTTCTAATCCCTCTTGGCAAGAAATCAATTCGCATTTTCTTTACCTACAGTTTTAAGTAGCAATACAATGCTAGCTTTTAATCAATTTTGAACGCAGGATGCTTGCCCCAAGAAGACAATCTAACCCTCGTTAATCGAAGTCTCGTTAATCACCCAGGGCATCGCTATTTCGTTAATAACGTTGAGTGAGTGTATCGCGTGTTTAACGGATAACGCGCAGGTACTTACCTCTGTGGGTTACATATAAAGATTGTTATTCAACAACTTTTTCAAGGAAAATAAAAAGATCGGCGGATATAAGGAGGGGTATTTAAAAGGCGTTTGCAGGCTGGTCCACGGCCAGTTCTGCTTACACAACAGAGGAGGGCAGATCGTCGAGCACAAGGTAAGATCGGCTCGAGGATTTTTGGGTAGGGGAATCGGAAGTCCACGTGAAATCCAGTAGCGGATCAGAAGCTAACTCGTTTCTCATCGATTCTCCGTGATTTTCTAACAATCGCTGTTAATTCAAACTGATCGGTGTGCGAGGGTTTGAAGAAGTGTTAATTTTTTTTATATATTTCTATTAATTTGTGAATATGTTTGTTGTTAAACGACAGCAATGGAAAGTGTGCAAGTTTTGGAGCTCTTAAAGTGTATTGGATTTCGGCAGAGTTGGGCAAAATGTAATCTAATTACAAATTACAAATTACGCTTAGAATTTGTAATTAGATTACATTTTGCCCAACTCTGGATTTCGGTCGAGTTCCTCTGCCAAATTTTAATTTAATTTTATTTTTACTTTTTAATTTTTAAAGACGTACAATAACATTCAAATTGAATAGAATTATAAAATCTGTGCAATTACACGAAGTCCTCTAGATTCTTGATTGTAATTATCAATCTTCAACACTCTTTCTCCCTCAGATAAATTTCTAAAGATTACTCAGTTTCAAAATTCAAAATAGAAGCGCTTCTTACGAAGGGAACTTGAATTTTATTCGACAAATACACAACTACCCCTATCCTCCACAGTTAGTCTCTCAATAATTTTTAATCTCAGAAGGACCGATCGACGACTTTAAGTACCAAAACCGAAGGGATGAAACAGATGAGATACGAATTGCGAATATTGAGCCGTCAGTGTTTGAAAGTTGGATGGTGAAGAAAGGCCCTGCTCGAAAGAGGATAAACGTGTTAAGAAGTATGTACACAGAGTGTTACGCAAGGTGTTATGAAGTGATCGAAGTGAGTGCAAGCCCAGATCTTTCCGCGTTCAACTTTCTCCCGCACATCCGCCTCGTGTTTCACTTTCTTCTTCAAGAGCGCGCCGACCGAGCACGCGTTCGCGCCTCGAATCATTCGGATCGGGGCCCATTCTTCGCACAAATGCCTCGTTCGAAGGATCTATACTACTATTGCAAACAGGACTACCGTGCCTTCAATTTAATTACAGTGAAATCAGTCCAAGGCACAAAAAGAGGGACATTTCTTTATAATTTTTTTGCTAAGATACTATTGATAATAGGTCCCTCAAACTTTGTACACTTATTTATGTATATTTCAAGAAAATATATGTTTTTTTTCACAAAGAAATATTGAGTCGCTGAAGAGATACGAAGAGATTTTTTTTTTACTAAAAAAATGGCAAAAAATAATGTGTTCTGAAGAAATGAGCGTAATATTATCCGTTCAGTAATAATAATATTCTTTTTAGTTAGGTAGATAGGTTTCCGTTTTTCGAAGGGTTTCAGCTTCTTGAATTCTCTTCAAATAATTTTTCCCAGGCGAGTGTTTCGGTTAATCCGAGTTCCGGATAATTCGAATCGGTTTATCCCCAGGCTCCATTGCATTGCTTCTCCATCATTCACCAACATTCCAACCACTAAAACAAATCGTAGCACTTTACGTAAGCATTACACGATATCGATAACACTTTGAATGGAAGTGTCTCTATACGGTTTAGTTACGCGTAACTTCCGTTTTCCTTACTTGAAAGTTGTTTTCGTCCGTGAAGCGTACTGCAGCAGATTCTAATGTAATAAGTGGGATTCAAAAGGAGATAGAAAGCTGACTGATTTACAGCTGTGAAAAGAAATCACAAAAGGTTTGATAATTGCTTTTTGAAATTATTAGACAGTCGTTATGCCTGCTGGGTAAACTCAGCGAAATCATCTGACTAGGTTTCGTCATTATGTCTCGGAGGAATTAGAGAAATTCTGCGTTGTTTGAATGAAGATATGAATGGGCATATAATATATGCAAATTCTATGCGAAATACATGCTATTTACTGTTTTCATTATTTTGTTGCGGAGGGTGTTCTTAGTAGCAGGGCCGGCGTGAACTTTTGCGGGGTCAAAAAAAGCGCATTTCTATGTACTTCTATATTTTGTAATAATAAATATCTGGGCACAGGGCCCCGCAAAATTTACGATGAGTTTTCGTGGACTGCGGGGCCTTTTAAATAAATTTATAATAAATATCTATGCATAGGGCCCCGCAAAATTTACGATGAACCTTTCGTGGACTGTGGGGCCTTTTAAATAAATTTTATAATAAATATCTATGCATAGGGCCCCGCAAAATTTACGATGAACTTTTCGTGGACTGCGGGGCCTTTTAAATAAATTTATAATAAATATCTATGCATAGGGCCCCGCAAAATTTACGATGAATCTTTCGTGGACTGTGGGGCCTTTTAAATAAATTTTATAATAAATATATATGTATAGGGCCCCGCAAAATTTACGATGAGCTTTCGTGGACTGCGGGGCCTTTTAAATAAATTTATAATAAATATCTATGTATAGGGCCCCGCAAAATTTACGATGAGCTTTCGTGGACTGCGGGGCCTTTTAAATAAATTTATAATAAATATCTATTCATAGGGCCCCGCAAAATTTACGATGAACCTTTCGTGGACTGTGGGGCCTTTTAAATAAATTTTATAATAAATATCTATGCATAGGGCCCCGCAAAATTTACGATGAGCTTTTCGTGAACTGCGGGGCCTTTTAAATAAATTTATAATAAATATCTATGCATAAGGCCCTGCAAAATTTACGATGAACCTTTCGTGGACTGTGGGGTCTTTTAATAAAATTTATAATAGATATCTATGCATAGGGCCCCGCAAAATTTACGATGAATCTTTCGTGGACTGTGGGGCCTTTTAAATAAATTTTATAATAAATATATATGTATAGGGCCCCGCAAAATTTACGATGAGCTTTCGTGGACTGCGGGGCCTTTTAAATAAATTTATAATAAATATCTATGTATAGGGCCCCGCAAAATTTACGATGAGCTTTTCGTGGACTGCGGGGCCTTTTAAATAAATTTATAATAAATATCTATGCATAGGGCTCCGCAATATTTACGATGAGCTTTTCGTGGACTGCGGGGCCTTGTAAATAAATTTTATAATAAATATCTATGCATAGGGCCCCGCAAAAATTTCAATGAACCTTTCCTGGACCACGGGGCTTTTTATATAGAAATTTTGTAATAGTAAATGTATTTTATAATAATAACTGCATAAGGCCCCGCAAAATTTACGATAAATCTTTCGTGGACGCGGGGCCTTTTAAAGCGCGGGACCGTGTTCCGTAGCACCTAAATAAAGCAGTCAACGAATCAAATTTTTCTTTGATAATCTACATACACAATATCTTCGCAAAATCTCTGTTTTTGAAAATTTTGAAGTATCGAGCACCTCGGTGGGACGATCCTCTAATTATTAACAACTAATAATAGAGTGTCTCCATAGTCCATAATTAATTTATTTACTGTGTAAACGAGAATTAATTGTGTTCACAGCATGTTCTCCATAGCGGTGTTGTTGATAATACTGCTGCTGCTTCTGCTGTACCTGGGATCGCAGAAGCCAAAAGGGTATCCTCCAGGTACCATTTTCGTATTTTAATATCATATCTCTTCGACTTTGAATCACACAAGGGATGTTCGGCAACTAGAAAATCAAAAAAAAAAAAAAAAAAAACTTGACAGAAATGTGCTCCAAGTTATGGTAATAACTAATATCGTAACCAGAATATACCATACATCTATAAATCTCTCATTTCATAATGTTTGTTGACTTCTCGTTTCCGAATGTTTACCATAAGCCAGCAGGAAGCGTTGTTACGCAAGCTTTTACTTTCGACGGAGTAGCTTCCGTTTCTATTTTTTCGAAAGTATCTGAAACAGCGACGAAGAACTGGTCGATTGGGTTGCGTAATATTATGCACGGGTGATACAGGTCCGAAGTGGTGGCCGCTCTTCGGCTCAGCGCTAGAGATAGCGCGCCTTCGCCGAGAGACAGGGTACCTGGTGAAGACTTGCTCCGTCCTCTGCAAGAAGTATGGGCCGGTGGTCGGATTGAAGATCGGCTCCGATCGTCTCGTGGTGTTGAACGATTACGAGAGCACCCGTTCGATGCTCAGCAACGAGAACTGCGACGGAAGGCCCATCGGGCCTATATACGAAGTCAGAACGTTCGGGATAAGAAGAGGTAGATGGATTATTTTTTTTAATATATAAATTGATGAGTAGAAACTAGAAAACACTGTAAGTGCCGAAAATCAAATTCTGTACTATAGTATTACCATTGGCACGTAGAACATTTTCTGATAAATTTTTTTTTAATTTTGGCAGTTATAGTGTTTTGTACAGGGACTCTTTGCGGAGGGCGGATTTGAATATTTAGCGCCCCTAGGCTAACAAGTGTCTGCCGTAATTTTCGGGAAATATCATAAAATATTTTAATTTACAAGAGTTGAGACAATTTCAAAATTAATTCAATATGGAATCTCACGAATGAGTCGTTGTTAATTCGCGAAACGAAAAAAAAAGTGAATTGTTTTTGAAGCTGTCTCAAGCTTCTGTGTTTAAACCTTTTCCAATTTCTTTCGCTCAAAATTTGCCGCTTACCAAAATTTGGTAGCTTCCCACAAATTTGTCGCGCCCCAATTTGTTGCTACCAAAAATTTGCCGCTCCCCAAATATTCCGCCCCTCAAAATTGATCGCTACACAAAATTTTCCGTCCCTCAAAATTGATCGCCACACAAAATTTTTATCGGTGTCTAAAATTTTCCACTCTCCCAAATTTTCCGCTCCCCAAATTTAGTGGCTTCCCAAAATTAGCAGCTCCCCAAAATTGGATGCTCCCCAAAATGTTTCGTTCCCCAAAATTTGTCGTCCCTCAAAATTATTTATCGCCACCCAAAATTGTTATCGATGCCTAAAACTTTCCGCTCTCCCAAATTTTCCGCTCCCCAATTTTAGTAGCTTCCCAAAATTAGCAGCTCCCCAAAATTTGATGCTCCCCAAATTTTGTCTTTCCCCAAAATTTATCGCGCCCCAAAATTTGCCGCTCTCCAAAATTTGTCGCTCCCCAAAATTAATCGCGCCCCAAAAATTGCTGCTCACCAATATTTGATGCTCTCCAAAATTTATCGATCCCTAAAATTTGCTGCTCCCCAAAATTTGCCACCCTAGGCTGCAGCCTCTTTAGTCTACACCCAAATCCTCCCCAGACTCTTAAATTCCTTATGTTCCACTCAGAAAGTCGATATATCCGGTGAGGGAACATTTCCAACCGGAAAATTCTAATAAAACTATATATATATATATATATATTTATTAGAGTATGCAAGGACCAATTTTCATATTCCCTGCAGAAATTCTCTCTGAAGTGGTGAAATCAGCCCTTACTATTAGTTTCACATTTTTCATTTTTCTAATATGCCTTCGTAACTCTGCGAGACAGAAGAAAACTTTAAATCGAAGAATTGTTTAGTTATGTATGCTCTATCACAGTACCAAAAAATAAATAAAGTCAAAGTCGATCACGCTCGTATTCTTCTCATTTCGTCTCTAGGTCTGATCGTCGTGGACGAGCATCTATGGGTGGAGCAAAGAAGATTCGTTCTGAAGCAACTCCGCGAGTTTGGCTTCGGTCGCAAGAGCATGGCTACGATAATAGAGGAGGAGGCTCAATCGCTCGTCGAGCATTTCAAAAAAATGATTCACAACGAGTACAACGACCGAGCGAGCAAGCTCAATATGTACTGCAACAATAACGAGCAGTATGACGGGCAGATATACAAGTTGAAGAACAACGTGGACGCGTTCGAGGGGATAGATACGTGTATATCGCCAAAGAAGAAGCTATTAACCGCCTCGGACCTGTACGTGAACGCTAACGAGTTCGCGGAAGTCCGAAGGGTGGCTCAGACCACCCCTTCTATGGTGACTGCGATGCACGACGCGTTTGGTATCACGGTTCTCAACAGCCTGTGGAGAATGTTGGCTGGTAAAAGGTTGTCCACTCTCTCAAGCTATAATGTCTCATTTCAATCTTTCACTTCGGAGTGCGCGAAATGTCGATCCTCGATCACTGCATGTCGGCGTAATTTCTATTCGAGTCACTGAAAACGGAGTACAGGTATACTGAGCAGTAACGCGAGTTAGAGGAGTTAAGAAGAGTTGAAGAGTCCTATATAATAGGGAATACTGTAAATGCCGCAAAATCAAATTCTGTAATGTAGTATTACCTGTGTACTAGTATTCCGACTGATTTCTTTTTTTTTTTTCAATTTTGGCACTCACAGTCTTTTCTACATATCAGGGGTCTTCAGTTAAGAAGAATTAAGAAGGTAAAAAGGTGAGAAGTTAAGAAATTCAGAAGTTAATCAGTTGGAGTGTTGAAAAGTTAAGAAATTTAGAAGTTAAGAAGTTGAAAAGTTAAGAAACTAAGAAGTTGCAAAGTTATAAAGTTGAAAGGTATAAAGTTTAAATGTTATAAAGTTGAAAAGTTATGAAGTTGAGAAATTGAGAAGTGAGGAATTTTAAGAAATTAAAAAGTTAAGAATTTTAAGAAATTAAAAAGTTAAGAATTTTAAGAAATTATTAAGTTAATAATTTTAAGAAATTAAAAAGTTAATAATTTTGAGAAATTAAAAAGTTAAGAATTTTAAGAAATTAAAAAGTCAATAACTTTAAGAAATTAAAAAGTTAATAATTTTGAGAAATTAAAAAGTTAATAATTTTAAGAAATTAAAAAGTTAATAATTTTAAGAAATTAAAAAGTTAATAATTTTAAAAAATTAAAAAGTTAAGAATTTTAAGACATTAAAAAGTTAAGAATTTTAAGACATTACAAAGTTAAGAATTTTAAGACATTAAAAAGTTAAGAATTTAAAAAAATTAAAAAGTTAATAATTTTAAGAAATTAAAAAGTTAAGAATTTTAAAAAATTAAAAAATTAAGAATTTTAAGAAATTAAAAAGTTAAGAATTTTGAGAAATTAAAAAGTCAATAACTTTAAGAAATTAAAAAGTTAATAATTTTGAGAAATTAAAAAGTTAAGAATTTTAAGAAATTAAAAAGTCAATAACTTTAAGAAATTAAAAAGTTAATAATAGTGAGAAATTAAAAAGTTAAGAATTTTAAGAAATTAAAAAGTTAATAATTTTAAGAAATTAAAAAGTTAATAATTTTAAAAAATTAAAAAATTAAGAATTTTAAGAAATTAAAAAGTTAACAATTTTAAGAAATTAAAAAGTCAATAACTTTAAGAAATTAAAAAGGGTAATAATTTTGAGAAATTAAAAAGTCAATAACTTTAACAAATTAAAAAGTTAATAATTTTGAGAAATTAAAAAGTTAAGAATTTTAAGAAATTAAAAAGTCAATAACTTTAAGAAATTAAAAAGTTAATAATTTTGAGAAATTAAAAAGTTAAGAATTTTAAGAAATTAAAAAGTTAAGAATTTAAAAAAATTAAAAAGTTAATAATTTTAAGACATTAAAAAGTTAAGAATTTTAAGACATTAAAAAGTTAAGAATTTTAAGACATTAAAAAGTTAAGAATTTTAAGACATTAAAAAGTTAATAACTTAAAGAAATTAAAAAGTTAATGATTTTAAGACATTAAAAAGTTAAGAATTTTAAGACATTAAAAAGTTAAGAATTTTAAGACATTAAAAAGTTAATAACTTAAAGAAATTAAAAAGTTAATGATTTTAAGAAATTAAAAAGTTAAGAATTTTAAGAAATTAAAAGTTAAGAATTTTAAGAAATTAAAAAGTTAAGAAGTTGAAAAGTCATAAAGTTGAATAGTTATAAAGGTGAAAAGTTTATATGTGAAATGTTATAAAGTTGAAAAGTCATAAAGTTGAAAAGTTATAAAGGTGAAAAGTTTATATGTGAAATATTATAAAGTTGAAAAGTTATAAAGTGTGAGAAATTGAGAAGTTAAGAATTGTTTGAAAGCGATACATACCTCGAGATTAGTTCGCCCGCCGAACCGATCGCCGTTCGAATCCAGTCATCTCTATCGCTCGGTATACCTGTACTCCTACAATAACATTTATTCGGTAACGAAAACTGAAAACAATGTAGAACGTAGCATCATCCAAGCAGCGTTATCACTTACAATTTCTTTTCGAGGAAAGGCCGCGTGTTTCGAGACCGTTTGATTGCTGCAAAACAAATCCTGCATTCACTACAGAAGTGCTACAAGTGTCTGAACTGTTTGATTCAGATTTAATGTTGACGACGAGGCATTGATTTATTTGCAAAATATCCTGACGAAGATGATGAGGGAAGTCGACATGATAGGGGCACCGTTCAGTCACTTCCCAATATTGCGATTCATCGCGCCGGAGTTGTCCGGTTACAAGTCCTTCTTGGAAGTCCACCAGGAACTCTGGAAGTTCTTAAGGGTAACATGATTCCTCCAACCCCTCGCTCCATTAAAAAGTATCATTCTAAATATCGAGCATCGTCGTTTCAGGAAGAACTGGATAGCCACAAAGAAACTTTCGTGCCAAACTTCTCCAGAGACTTCATGGACGTGTACATAGCAGTTCTGCGGTCCAAGGACTACAGTAGCACATTTTCAGGTGCCTTAAAATTAGCTTCATCAATTATGCTAATCATAAAATTTGTACGCGTCACTGATAATCGCACTGCATTATATTCACAGAGTCTCAACTGCTCGCAATCTGCGTGGACATGTTTCTGGCAGGATCCGAGACCACGTCCAAGAGCCTCGGGTTCTGCTTCCAATATTTAATACTATACCCGAATGTCCAGAAGAAGGCGCAGGAGGAAATCGACAGAGTGGTGGGAAGGGACAGGCCACCAATTCTGGAAGACAGAGCGAAGTAATTAAACCGACTAACCTGCTGGAATTATTAAACTCTCCCATGGCATCGAAGACGAGTCTCTACGATTCTGCTTTCTCTTCCTTTATGATCCTTCTAAGAAGCTATCTAAAGATATAACTGAATAGTTAATTGTTTTCAGCATGACTTACATGAACGCTATCGTCTTAGAATCATTAAGGATGTTCATGGGACGGACATTAAATGTACCGCACAGAGCACTGAGAGACACTTCCATTTTGGGTTACAAAATACCGAAAGCAAGTATTACATTGGGCTTGAATGATCGCTGAAAGTCCAAGGATGTAATCTAACTGCCTTCGTTGCAGGACACAATGCTCATCGTAAACTTTAATAGAATTCTGATGGACGAGTCGTGGGGTGACCCTGAAGTCTTTCGACCAGAAAGGTTCATCGATGAGAGCGGCAACATCGTTACGCCTCACACATTCTTCCCATTCAGCACCGGTAAGTATAACTGAAGCGTAATGTTAAAATTATGTATTAGAAATCTGTGAAGTTTATAAGTATTTTCTGTTTTTCGCAGGAAGACATCGTTGTATGGGGGAGAATTTAGCCAGAAGCAACTTGTTTATTATAATCACATCATTATTACAAATGTTCACATTCTCCATGGTACCTGGAGAAAAGCCACCGACGCCGCGAGACTTTACAGACGGTGTCACAGCTAGTGTCAAACCATTCAAGGCGGTGGTCTCCTTGAGAACGTGATTGAACGCGTGTACGTGTATTATAATTAAATTGCGCACAAAAGTAGCAATTTAAGACTTTTAACTGAAGCCGGGAATCCAGCTGAAAGCTAAGCTAATCTATGCTAAGTTTTAAAAAATTAGCTTCAATACATCCGGAAGCCGGGGATTCACCTGGAAGCTAAGTTAAGCTATGCTATGCTAAGTTGTATGAAAATTAACTTCAATACATCCTTATCGAACCGTTTCCACCAAAAGCTAAGCTAAGCTAAGCGAAGCTATGTTTTGTCGGGAGCTAAGTTAGCTCGACGTAGCTATGTTTCCGGAAAATCGCGAGGAAGGCAATTTCGTGATACGTCAAGCGAACTTAGCTTCCGAAAAAAAAAAACTAAGCTTAGTTCAGCATAGCTATTGGTGAAAACGGTTCCATAAGGATGTATTGAAGCTAATTTTCTGAAACTCAGCCTAGCATAGCTCAGCTCAGCTTAGTTTCCAAGTGGATCCCCGGCTTAATTCGACGGATACGATTACACTTACCAGTATTTATCATTAATTATCCTGGTCGTAATCACTGAAGATCCATATCACTTTAGATTCCTCAGTCGATATAAATTTGAGGAATCGTTGTAATTTTAAGACGTCGAGGAGTTGAGGTAATGTAAAAATGAATGCACAGTAGCTATATTAGTTACGAACAACGTATCGCGCGTTAATGTTCAGAAAAATATATTTCATATTTTATGAAAATACATGTGTGTGTGTGTATATATTTATATATATATAATATATAAGAAGCAATACGAAATAAATAATACATACACGAGAACAATACAAATTTCATATCACCATTTTGTTCTTAAAGTTTAACGAAGACCCGAGGATCTTTGATATTACACTTTTAATAATATATTACAGAAAGTTGTATCAATTGCACGTAATTATACATATAAATATACCCATATATTCTCTCTTCAACGATCGAATACTTTCATTTTGCGAAAAAGCTAAGCTATCGGTTTATTCATTGGCCTTGCGTCTCTTAAAATAATCTGGCACTTACTTTTACCGCGATGTTAAGTATACTGCGCTCCCGCTCGCGTAAATAATCTTGTGCTTTAGGTCACAAAGAAGGGGCTCCGTTCTCCGCTGACGTACGAGGGACACGTAAAATTATAAATCGTACTTTTATCCTTAAACGAAGTAACATATATTGACTACGCAGGTACTGTCTCGGTTAGAGGAGTGGTAAATCTGGTCGAAAATCTGGTGACTGGTCGTTCTAACGCTGACCTTAGAAAAATGGTAAAACTTGGGTCGCCGCGTCGTTGTGTATAAAACCGAACGATGTCGATTGCTTTAAGAATTAAACGCATTTTGTTAAAAAGTCGTCGTGGCGACGAATGGTACTTTCACTCGCGTGAATATTTAAGCAATTTCTTTGCGCTGGACGGCATTAAACGAACGATCTTCAAATTAAAACCTACTACTCACACAGTAACGCAAGAATAGAGCTAAGAATAATTTAATAATTAATTCATTAAGTATATATTACCCCTGTAAATGGTGCCGAAAAAATTGTCTGAATACCTTTCGCGGAGGTCAACTAGGATGATCTTCAACAATGTGAATCTGTAAGAGGCAAAATGCGGAGAAATCAATGTCTCTTATGAATTATTTAAGTCTTCTTTGGGTAGATCTTTTGTGAGCAGGTCTTACCTCGGACAGGATCGCCCAGTTTTCACTTTCGCTGTGCACAGTCAGGCGAAGTATCAATATCCTTCCAAACTTTGGGTCTATCGTTCCTTGAGCAATCCCAAGCGCGTCGAATTTTCCTGGTAGAGAACGCGCGATTTAAAACACATTCTACTAATTATACAAACATGCGCGAGTATTTATATGGCGCTCTTAGAATAAAGGCCGTCGCGCATTTCGGCGAAGCGGGGCGACACGAGGAGGAAAGTTTTTTAAACAATCGATTCTCATGGAACAGGGACAATTAATTAATTATTATAAATTTCTTCGATTCGCTCCGCTTTGCTTCGAATTCCTCTTACACAACATACCTCGGCTTTTTAAGAATGTATCGGGCGTATAATATTAAACAAAATTATATGAAATTTGAAATACTTGAATATCTACGTCTTACGCATAGTAAATCTAGAGGTACGGATCTCGAACGACAGTTGGGAGTATTATTTTTACTCCTAGATATGTATTTTTCACTTTACAAATGCTCTCTCAAGCATTATTTGCTAAACTTTTGGCAATGAAAATGCCCTGAATTCACCATTTTCTCAAGTTATAATTTATTTCTTTAAAACGCTGTGGCGAAAACAATTGAAACTCGGCAGATATTTTCATCTATCCATATACTACATGTGCAAAAAAATTGAAAACATTGGTACCATTTCTTCAACATTTTTTTCAG
Organism: Andrena bucephala; assembly: GCA_947577245.1. Lineage (NCBI taxonomy): Eukaryota > Metazoa > Arthropoda > Insecta > Hymenoptera > Andrenidae > Andrena > Andrena bucephala. Next base: position 1,775,650 of record OX387717.1, on the reverse strand, counting down.
CTGTTTTGTCTGTCAAGATCGTCTCATTCCATAAGAGTACGTGTAAAATCAGTGAAAATTAAAATCGTTATAACTCAGCAACCATTTAGTGAATTCGTTTAAAATTTTTGGAGCACATCAGAAAGATTAAAAAAAACAATCTCATAAATTTTTATCGACTTGGTACCATTTTGAAGATAGGTCCGATACATCCTTAAGGGGATTAGGCAGTCGAAAAATCGATTTTTTATTGCATTTTCCAAAAGCACTATCTGTTCTGAATAAAATGCCGCTTGGTTTATAGTAAAATTTGCAAAACTGTAGATTTGCCGTAGAGTCGCCTTTGCCCAGAAACTTTAAACGCGTATTTCTCGAATATTTTTCTCTCTTCGTTTTTTTTCCTGATTGCGAACGAATGGAGGTTCAGATCGACTTGAGAAAATTACAGGATGTGTAAAACATGTGCCATTTCGCCGCAAACCTCTGATATGGTCCGTAAAAATTCGAGATTTTCATAAAAAAAATTAAAAAGTCACCAGATTTTAGTAGCGCCCAAACACGAATGAATTTTTCTCGGAAAAATCGCCGTTTTTCAGCCACCAATCGCATAATTTTGATTTAAGTTTTGTTTTTATAGGTTTTCGCGAAAACTACGAATCCAACAAACAAGAAGAAATAATATTAATAATATTACAAATAATATTAATTGAAATCTGATTACGTCACATTTTACGACCGATATTAAGTCAAAACGCAATTTTTTTCAATCTGCATGGTAGTAATAAACATTGGGTAAAAGGATACATCTGGATGTGCTTTCATTTTTTTACAAATAAATAAAGGACAGAGTCCCTTTCTCACGAAAAACGACTGCCTAGTCCCCTTAAAAGACCCGTTTGATAAAAGTGAAAAGAAATTCTCCTCTTGCGTCCGACGACAGGGGTGCCTCGCACAAAAAAAGACAGAGCACCGCTGATGTGACTCGCGATGTATATGAACAATATACCTCGGCTTCTCGAACGAACCGCTTAGTGGGAATTAAAAAATTCCCCTTTTGCGTCCGAGGTGCCCCTGTCGCCCGCGCCCTCGGCATCAAGTGCCCCTATTCGTCGCCATGCTTATAAAATTACACTGTACCTATAACAATATAGCCATCTTCGGTAATATCGTTACTATTTCTATTGATGGACGTGGATAACTCCGAAAACACTTCCACCGTCGTGTTGTAAAACCTGTCAGACGGGTGTTCAGGATTTCCACTTCTAAATAAATACCTGCGCCGACAATAAAGGAAACAATTATTGCAATGTCAACGTTAACGGGTGGCTTAAAGCGTCACGTAAATATAAACTACCTTTTTATAAAAATAGGATGCGAGAATTTGAACTTTAAATGGTCTCCTGGTTGTGGTAAAAGTCCCCAAAAGAATGATTCGCCTTTATATGCCTTTTGCAATGTATACTGCTTATAAGGTTTGATTCGTGTTTCGACTATCGCTTGTGGATTCTCGTGCGCGTAATATAATGTGATCTTGCCGAACTGTTTATCCTGAATGTGACATTTGTAGCTGTTATAACGGGTGCGTTCAAAGTAGGCAGAGGAGTTAAGGAAGCCGTTGTTTCTTTGATTTACCTTTAATTTCTGCACCTTCCCCTTTAAGGAAGAATGCGTGCCTATGTGTTGGAAGAGGGAGGGTTTATAGTGCACCCACAGCTCCGCTTTAGCCATTTTGCAATGTTTCTAAAACATACGAAATATAAGTACACATTCCGCTTTGCTCGTTTTCTTCTTACGGGGAGGTTCCGGTCTAGAAATGTGGAAAAATCGATTCTTTTTATTTCATTTCTCAAATGATCGACCTTTTAAGAATGCGTGTTTAGAATTTAATGGGGTTTCTTGAAATTGTAAAAATTCCCGAAGTTGTAGGCAGTGGGTAAAACTCCTTCGCGTAAAACTTTAACCGTGTTTTTTTTCAGTGTTCTTCAAACTGGTGGGACAAATATCTCGAAAAGTTCTTAACCGATTCGATGGAAACCTTTTTTATTTTGAAGAATATACTTTTCCGAAGGGGGCGAACCTCTGACATTTTAGAATTTTTGAATTCCTGAATACCTGGAAGATAAATATCACGCACACCGGCGGGCGACGAATTTTGCGCGGCATGATGCTCGATCACGCATAACTCCTATATTTATTATTAAATATTAATAAAAAAAAAACTGCAACTTCTTCGAAGATGCATAAAAACATGGTCCAAATTTTAGATGAATCGAAACGCTAGATTCTTAAAAAAAAAATCTCAAATTTTCCTGTATTTTTAGCCCCAAAAAAATAGGATTCCCCCTCAAAAGTATACATACTTACGCTATCTTTGTCAAGACTACAGACTTTTGTAGACACCAAGTGATCTAGCAGCCAATCGACTGGCTTATCGTTATGAAACATTAAAAAGAACTGGATCAACCATGGCAGTTCCGCGCATTTAAATAATTTCCCTGCATCAGAAGCATACTGTTACTTCGATTCGAATTCAGAAATAATTTTACCGAGTCTACGCGATACCGTACCAATAAATCCTAATTGACAAAAGTCCAGAACGAACCAACTATCCTTTACGGCAATCTTTTGCAGCGCAAAGGATTTCATCGTGGTTATAAAATTCTTCTTAGCTAGAATGTCATCTTCCAGCTGCACGTAGAATGTTCCTTTCGCCTGGGCGTAAGACATAAGAAATGCAAAATCCAAATTCTGTTTCGACCTCCATACTACTCGCTGGTGATCGTCGCCTAAAGTATCGCGTAACTTGGACAGGTCTGGATAATAAGACGCAGATGGAGATATCACGTCGATTACGCCAGCTTCGAACTCGGTTGGGAATCTGAAATAGAGAATCGACATTAGAATTCAGCTTTCCTTATCAATAATTAACAAATTAATAATACTAATCGATGAGTTCATATAGTATAGTATTATCGAACAACACAATTTCAAACGGCGAAGCACAGTTGTATATAAAGAAAACAGATCAACATAGTTTCCAACTTACTGAACTTCGATTTGCTTCGCAACGTACGTCACGTACTCCAAATCCGTCTACAACAACAACAGCAGCTTTAATAAAGACCTTACCAGCGATTCCGTCGCCGCATTACAAACACTTACTTCCGCAACCAGAACAATGATTAAAGTATCCGCTGTTTCCGCGGGACTCATGCGATCCAGCAGGTTCTTTATCGTCGCCATTAAATAGCTCTGCACTTTCCTTTTTACTGTCGGGACGCCTAGTACCATACTGACCCCGTTGCGCCCCTTACTTTGGACGAACGCCGGGCGCAAACTGTTGGGGTCGTTCAAGAAGTGTGGAAGAAAATTATATATAGACGGTAACTTTACATTGGTCATGTTTGTCGTAGTATTATTAAGTAGAAATTGAAGATCTGGTAAAATGTGATTACTCTCTATTAATTGTAATAACTGGTGCGACAATAGATTTATCTCTTCCTGGCTGGTAACATATTTAGCGTGCAAGTGCTCCAGCTTAGCTTGCAGCTCCGCTATGCTGTTCTGCAGGACCGTCTCTTCGCGTAAGTCTGACGGCGAGAGAAGGTTTAAAATGGCGCATGGCACTAGCACCACGGAGAGGATAATCAAGCATCGTCTTCGTACAGGCGTCAAGGCTACAAAATGAGGCGTCATCTTCCTTAGAACAGACTCTACATGATTGTATCCATATTCTTGTGGGAGGGAAATGAGTCCTTAATGTTATCGCATTATAAAATCATTGTGGATTCGACCTAAAACACAGCGATACGTCTTCGTGTAAATCCAATAAACGTATCAACTTCATTAAATTGAGCGTTGAGCAAAGTCTCGTTAAAACGAACAGCGTTTGATTAAATAAGCTAAATCGAAAGATTTTAAATATCAGTGTAACGTCTCGCGAACGAAATGAAAGCATGCATAATTCAAAAGGGGTGGAGAAGTTGCACAGGAAAATTGGAGGTAGAAAATCTGAATGAATTGAAAGTTAATTATTATCATTTTCGAATTATTTCCAGGGTTATCTGATTTCGTAAAAGTTATTTAATAATAGATTTCCATGAGAATTAATATGTGTTACAGGAAGCATCTCCTCGCGCACGTTAATTGGAACAGAAAAAGGGTGGATAAGGTTTCGGTAAAAGGAGCTATATATATTTACTATATGTTTGTCAGTGTTCTATTCGTAGAAAAATCGAGCGAATTTGTCACGAGGTATCACACAGTGTCGAATGTTTCGAACGGCGACGGAACAAAAGCTACTACGGCGTATTAGTTTCGACGAATATCATTATCGATTATGAGATGTGCATTTAAAACCCGGATGGTTCTGTCGAATGAAACGCGGAATATGCTTTTCCTTTTTTGTCGGTAATAATCGGATATCGCGGACGACCCGTGGAATGATTATTTCGTGGAAATTTTATCGTTGCTTTTCACCGGGGACTGTTTAATTTCCTGACCAAATGAATGCCCAACAATCTCGGAAAGAATAGAGTTCGCTTACTCGAATTTTCTCGGGGTCGTGACTTTTGGCCGATCGTTTCGATTCGACTCGCGTTGGTTCATTTTACTGTTAAGGTGTCACCTGAATTTTTTTCCATTTCACCCCCGCTCGCGTATGAATTTTACTCGAGATTAGGAAAATCGTCGCGGTATATATTTCGTTATTATGGAAATTTACGTGTGTCGCGACATAACCTATTTGAACCTATTTTATTGCCAAATTAAGCACTACTGTCAACTACTGTACAGCACTCAGCAGCACCGATGGTAGCGAGATTTCTGCATTTAAATTTAAATGCGGAGAAGTAAAGGAATGCGGTGATTTAAAGTTGACATTTCGCGTGGAATGTTTTGAGATTGCTGATAATGTTGAATTGTTCGCCAGTTGTGAAATGAAGCGTAAACAATTGTACGCGGATCGTGTTACATTTATGTTAAGATTTGACGTGTAGATTTAAGGCGATTCGCTTTGGGGAAAGTCGTATGTATAGTAACGATGTGAAAATGTGAAAGATATTGATAATAAAAACATTTCTCAGATACACTTTTAGTTTTTACTTTCGTTCATCTATAAACATTCATAAGTATTCCTTCGAAAGTACATGGCTCCATGTTTGCAGCTTTGTGATAAAATAAATGAAAGAAATCATTCAATTATAAATGATTTTAATGCAGCAGTCACTTATTAATTGTTGATATAGTAGAGTTGTGTTCTAAATATTAAGCTACATTAAACAATGAAAAAGTCAAAAACCAAAACATTTGGTAGATGTGGATTATGCAATGATTACGAGGCATCGATGCAATTCGCGGGGAAGATATGTGTATATAGGGTGTCCAAAAAATTGTGGTATAAATTTCGCAATATAGTATTTATAAGCAGTTGAAATCGAAAATGTTGCGAATTACAAAACAACAATGATTTTATTCATTGCGAAAGATGTTTAATATATTTCTAATTCTAAGATAAATTCTAAGATAAAATTGTTTATACATGTATAAAAAACTGCAGTACCATTAAGAAATTATTTTATTTAAATTAAGATTCAAAGTATTAAAATGAAAAAAGTAATTTACTTTCCAAATCATATTTATAAAGGAAACTAGAATTTATATTTTAATAAGAAACGTCATGGGCTTCATCCAATATAAGAGTTTGAAAAAGAATTACTGAATTTCATAGCGTATTCGGACGGTCGCACTGGTGGGTACTGAGTGCGAATTTTAGCCAATTGGAAGCGAAAAAGTTCGCACTCAGTGCGCACTAGTGCAGGTTGCCGACTGTGCTATTACTGTCGTTTGCAGAAAAGAAGTCGCCCGGACGCTAAACGCGGCAAGGGGGCTACTTTGCTCGCATTGGCCAACGCGACAATGTCGACCAATACAAAGTAAGCGAACGGGACACAGGCGGTGGGAGCCAATGCGAGCAAAGTAGCCCCCTTGCCGCGTTTAGCGTCCGGGCGACTTCTTTTCTGGAAACGACAGTAATAGCACATTCGGCAACCCCGCTCAGCATCCGGAAGCCAACTTTTTTGCAAACCGCAGTACTTACACGTAGTAATTTGAAAATTATTAGCTTCAATTGGCTTGAACGAAAGAAAGTGCAGTAACAATTATCGATATTTTCACCAAAATTATCGATACCTGTAATTATTAGTGTTTGAAATATCGATATATCAACAGGCAAATGTTGATATGTCCAGTTATCGATAAATATTGCGCATGACAGGGGTATGCACCCAAAAATATTGCTTTTACTTCAAAATGACTTCAATTGGGACCTATTTTTGTCCCAAACACCACGACTAGTGATCCTCTAGAGCAGGCCTGCCCCATCGGGTGCAAATACCTCCTGAATTTCTGGGACCCGGGCAACAGCCGAGCGCGGGACTGGTTACGTTGCTAACCACAGCATGGGTTGCGGGAGCACTGCATGAGTGTGCGGCTGTCCATGTAGGCTCGTACCCCGAGTCAATTGCTTGGATCCGAAGACCTCTTCTACATGGACGCACACTCATGCAGTTCTCTCACAAATTTCGCATCGGGTAGCAATGGAACAGTCCCGCGCTCGGCTGTTACCCGGGTCCCAGAAATTCAGGAGGTATTTGCACCCGATGGGGCAGGCCTGCTCTAGAGAGTGATCGGAACAACGTATATCGTCGCTGATTGGTTGCTGTGATTTAGAGCAAAAGCGGAAGTAGACAGAGAAAGAAACTGTAAAAAAGAAAGAGACAGAAATACTGATAGAAAGAGACAGAAAAACTGATAGAAAGAGACAGAAATACTGATAGAAAGAGATAGAGTGAACGGTTAGGTTATGTTTATTTCCGGTTTTGCTCCAAACCTTGAAAAATGGCTGCGGTTATACCGATCACTCCCTGGAGGATCACTAACCACGACCGGCGCGAAGCGTGTTCAGCCGCTGAACTTCAGCGCGTATCCCGGAACCCGGCTCCGCGCTTTAAAAGGCCCCGCGGTCCACGAAAAGCTCATCGCAAATTTTGTAGGGCCCTATGCACGACCGACGGAACCCGTTATACGTTGCATAAGGGCATCAGCCGAAGGGGGCGTTGAAAAACTCCCAGATAAACAAAATGTAAATGTAATTCTATTTTTTGTACTCCGTAAAGGCAAAATATAATAAATAGGAAACAAGTGCAAAAATTTGGGGCCCTCAAATTGGTGGTGCCTAAAATTTTTCTGCATAAGGGCGCCAACCATCCTCGCGCCCAGAAGCGTAGCCAGGATTTCAATCATGGAGGGGCAATATTTTATTCAGGGAGGTGGAAATAAATATTGAAACCGAGTTTTGAATTTATGTCCCTGGTTAGAAATCAATATAAGATTTATTTTCATTTTGTAATAAATTAATTTAATTTTGGACGAACGACTAATTTAATATTTTTTTCTCGCACCGGGGGGGGGGCAAGCGCCCGCCCCTGCCCCACCTTGACTACGCCCATGCTCGCGTCGGCCCTGGCTCTATGCATAGGGCGAATTCCACTTACGCCCAAATCGCCCGTGATTTTCATTAAGTTTTTCTGTACGCGACTAAACGCAACGTCAAGAATTTCAAAGTCGATTTTCTCGAAAATGAAGTGCGATATGAAAAAAAGTTACTCTTTCTTTTTTATTTATAACAAGTAAATAAGTCGAGAAAAAGGAGTAAAAATTTTTGTTATTGCGCTTCATTTTCGAGAAAATCGAGTTTAAAATGCTTGACGATGCGTCCAGTCGCGTACGGGAAAACTTAGCTTAATGAAAATCACGGGCGATTTGGGCGTAAGTGGAATCCGCCCTTAGATATCTATTATTATAAAGTTTCTTTAAAAGACCCCGCGGCCCACGAAAAGCACATTGTAAATTTTGCGGGGCTCTATGCATAGATATTTATTATTATAAAATTTAGAAACATTTCAATACATAAATGCGTTTTTTTTTTGGTTCCGCACAATTTTGGAACCGGCCCCGCAAAAGTTCACGCCGGCCCTGCTCGTATCCCGCGATTATTTGAAAGACTTCGACCGCATTGATTGTGTTTTGCATTTCTCTACAATCAAAGGAACGATAAAGAAATGATGAAAGCGATACAAATCTGATTTAAATTATGTATCACAATTTGCAATATAGCAGAAACTGCACGACGATAATTAAGAAAAATGGATGGCTCAATTCGTAATAGATTACTTCTTGCCCCGAATATTTCTATTTTACTACTTTTATGTTTAATTTATCATATCGATGAATAAATAATCTCCGTAAATACAAATTTATAAGCTTATCTACAAACGAGATGTTTGTAGATTGAATTTATACAGATATTTCGCGTCGAAGTGGGAAATGCTAATCTAGAGACTTTTTCCTCGTATGACTTTCACGTGGCTTCTGCAGACCTTACTTAAGTGTTTTTGAATAGTTAGAAGAAGGTTAAGTTTCTGTCATGTATTAATAAAGCACCGTATATAAACCGTTCGAACATACTAAATACTTTTCCGAGCGCAATTTACAAAGAAAGAATGTCGGTAGGTCTCCGAAAGTATTTTCTATCAAGTATATTCCTTTCATCTTTATCACTATAACGAAACTCTGCATGTACCATTCTCATATGGTTTATAACGTATCATTGTACAACAAATTCGATAAGCCGATAGTAATTTCTTACGAGAATTCGCTTTCGAAGAAACAATTAAAAAACAAAATCACGTGTTATTCTCCTAGACCAAGAAGACCAAAGTAGGAACGAAGGGGGCGAAACAGATTGTAGAGGAAAACAAAACGACGCTAAGCTTTTACCGTAATATGATTATCGGAGCGCTAGTGATATACTTCACTGCGACGATATTGTTGTCTAAATTCACAACATTGTCGATAGTAAGTTGCTCTACCGAGCTTCTCCCAATTTCCGACACTGTCGCGACTCCAATAATAATTTGAACAATCCAAAGGCAGGCGTCACGAAGATATCGGCGCTCAAAAAATTGAATTTATTATACCGCATAACGTATTATAATTGCAGACTTTCACCACGTTCTCTGGAATCGTATATATAGGAAGTTATCAATTTATGAAATACATAGCGCAAGTAATCTATTCAGAATCCGGACAACTTATGGATTCTGGAATTGATCTTAACATGGAAGGAGGTATAGCGGAGTAAATATCGTGCACTGTTTTAATAGCGACATAGAATAGCCCGTTATTGTATCGCAAAGTTGGGTCTACCAGGTGTAATAATCGCTCCTTCGTTCTGTTCCAGACACGTAAAAGATTTAATTATATTAACCTCGGGAGTACAAGTATTCTCTCTTATATCAAATTATTTTTGGTTTTTGTGGCTCCTTGTAAGTATGCTCGACACGTCCGACAATTTAAATATAAAATAGTACAGTATACCGTCGTGAATTATAAAAAGCCTTCCTTTAATTTCTAATACCTTTCGCCTCAGCGTGATGAATTTCACAATTTTTATACCGCATTGTTACAGGTGCCGCTGAGAGGAGGCTGGATGCTATGGAAGGAAATATTAGCCCCGTGGTTTTTCACGCCCGGTTCGGAGCAGCCCGAGATTAGCGAGAAAAAGCAACGAAAGTTGGAAAAGAAGATGGCTAGACGGCATTAGCATCCCCCTTAAATATACCGATGCATTTTTAAGGGATATTTAAGAAGTCGCGGAATAAGGCCGCCTCTGTTTCCGTGCGCGCACGTTTACGAAGATCACCCGCCTTTTATACGAACTTTTTTATAAATTACGTAGGAATCGAGGGATTTCTGTAAACGCCTGTCGCATTAATTTCGGCAACTGTCTTTTAGCGTTCGTGAAAGAAGCTTGTATATGACGGAAAGATTAATATAAAAATAAATTTTATAATTTTAACGAGGCCCGTATTATTCTCTAGTTTGATATATTATAAAATTTCTCACTTCCCTCCGATAACGTACATAAAGATTTTTACAAGAACTTAAGCGTAAGTAGACGGAGCGCTAAGCTTTATATGTACATATGCACATATTTACAAGTTTACGCGGTGTGCGTGAATGTGTACTTATAGGAAAGAATCGAGTTCAACGCGGACAACGTTGATCTATAATATGCGAACAGATAAATTAAATACTCTTATTTGGCTTCGCCTCGCTTTAAATATAATACTAAATGGAATGTGCTTATCACCATTTTCTAGTCGCTTGAAGGCAGTGGCGGATTTAAGGGAAAAGGCCCCTTTTAAAGGTAAACGTTCCGAAAGGCCCATGTTTTCGGGAGATAGAAGAGGTGGTTTACAGTGGGGGACACTTTTAAAATAGTATAACTTCTTCAAAATTGGTCCAAACAACTTGAGTTTTTTTGAGAAGCTAAAAGGATTAGTTTGCTAATCATATAAATCAAAATTTATTTTCTGAATATCATTATCTATTAAAAAATCTTTCGAACTTGATAATATATAGATTATTTATGGGTTCATCGAATTAATAATTAATTTAGTTCAATATATCCCATAAAGCTATCAATAATAATTTAAATTAGATCAATATATATTAAATATATATATATATAAATAATTTATATATATATATATATATATTTATAGATATCTATGTTTAATATACATCTATTGTTAAGTGACGTATTTCGTCGTTTTGAAAAAAGTTGCAATTGGTCGGAATAGCAAAAAAAAAATAGGAAACATCATTTTTTCAACTTTTTTTGTGAGCATGTAATGAAAATTCAAAAATCCCGTTTGTAGATTGAAGTAAGTTGTATAGACGCTTAAAATTTCATCAAAATCGGTTAACGTTGCTTTGAGCTATAAACGCTTAAAGATCGCAGATAAGGTCGAAAATTGCTGATTTCGAGAATTTCGCGATTTTCGACTTTCGGGATTTTTGAATTTTGATTACAGGACAAAATCATAATTTTTTTAGAGGCTGGGCCCGAGGGCCCTTCCGGGGCCGTGCGTTAAATCCGCCACTGCTTGAAGGGAATGTGCATCACAGTTAAATTGAAGTAGAATAACACAGAATGTTACAATCGGCCCATCGTACGAGTGCGTTAACACGTTCACTGTCCCCTGACCTGTATACGGGCCGAGGCAGTATCTACTCAGGCGCCCTCTGACCCGTATATGGGTCAGACAGAAGGGCCCGTGGTCCAGGACACGTGGAAATTTGGTACACGCAACCGTATGGATCCCTCCTTTCCTTTCCCCGTTCTTTACAACTCCGCGGCTGGTGTTAATGTTTGCAAGACAGATGGTTTTTTGCTTCTAAAGTCTTTATTCTCAAGAATGGTACTTCTCAAAACAGTTCATACAAAACACTTTATTGCACATTTTGCATTCGGTGTTCACTTTCCTCGCTTTCTTAGACGCGTCTTCCCAATGTAGTCCACTTTCTCTTAAACCTTCATAACAACCGGAGCACCGCTTTCTCACTTGCTTTCGATCTGGTCGTCTTTCTATTTTCGATATAAAATGTTTACATCCTGGAATTAATGGTATTATTCTCTTTATGTCTTCCGGGCTTTAAATACAAATGTTTGTTCGTTATCTCCTCCTCGGGGCTGTAGTATCGTTACTCTCTTTCTTTTTTTTTTTTTTTGGACACAGCTCGCTATTATATATCACATACACTATATACAGGTCATATATAATAAACTATATACACATGCATAGTATTTAAGAAAGAGGGCAGCGTGTTTACTGCCGAGCTTATCGCTTCTCTGTACATTGTCAGTGGATCCGTGCTTTAAGTGCCTGGACAGTGAACGTGTTAATTACAATTATAGTTACGCGGTTTCTGTAACGCAAAGCGTACGTTCGCATCGGTTGCTGTAGCTCGTTAAATTCCAACGTTCATTGAAGGACCGTAAGACAAATGAGGATCTTCTGCTTAAAGAATACTGGATATTATCAGGGCCCGATCCAGGGGGCGCGAGCGAGCAGGGCCCGGAGCGCAAATCTTCGGGCGGGAAAATTGGTAGAAAGGGAAAATTAAAATCTATAAATATCAAAGCGGCGAAAACGTATGTAAAACACGTTTGAACTTAATATGAAACTTTATAATTAAATGTAAAGGGTGGGAAAAATCATTTCAGCGGCGGAAGAGTTAGATCGGGTCCTGGATATTATTCACCGAACACTATTGCGATATGCTGTAATAATATTTGGAAAGTATCTTTTCGATCTTATCTAAATGTCTGCGATGAAACTATAAAAGGAAAGAGAGTGCTGGTCCGTAAGCAGAGTTGGGCATTATTCGAATAATCTTTTATGCCCAACTCTAGTCCGTAAGGTTCGAGGTGTTCGCGACTTAAAGTGCGTCTACCTCTAAACCCTTCTTTTTCTTGTAATCGTGTTCCGACTGATATCCGGGCGGATGATTATGATCATGCACGCCTGTAGGCATAAATCTTTCTGCAATAACTGCGCATTTACCTTTACATCCGCGATGCTGCTCCGCACATCGGTAATGAGACCTATTCAAACCTTCCGAGCGAGATGTTAAATTGTAGACATAGCCCTCGTGCACTAATTGCGGCCGCCCCCTTGCCGAGAGTCTGTAAATTACTGGTTCCACGCCTGTGAAGGGAAATAATCTTTGAGAACAAAACCGAAAAGCATTCCTGTAGTTTGGATAAAATTTTACGCTACGATCGCAGAGTAAAGAAATTGAAAATTAACGCTCATTCCGTGTCCCCTGAATTCTGTACCTTGTTGCGCAGGGTTTTCGCTCGAACTCTGCGCGTCGCCTGGCGAGGCTACGTTTTGATTATCGTCGTCACTTTTTACAATAGGTATCTTGGTATCTTCATTCTCGCGTACACAGTCATTCGCGTCTTTATTCATTAACAGTAACACGTTCTTTTTGTCATCGTCCGCTTCTTCGTTCGAAAAATCGTGGACATTCTCCGATCCCGACAGCGCGTCTTGCTTCCTCTTTTTCACGCTTCTCTTAGAAATCTCGCGAGACCTTTTCCTCCTCTCTATCATCTCCACGTTCTTGCAGACTTTATTTATTAAATGCGGCGGCGGAACGCCTCGAGCGTCGAAGTCGATACTCAATGGATCCTCCTCGTTGGAGAACGACCTCGCGCCGCTCGCGTTTTCTGTCGCCAGTCCTCTGATTTGCAACGTCTGCGCCACTTTCAAGAAGGTCGACAGATCCTCCTTTCTGATGTTAATCTCGCCCTGGTACATGAACTTCAGTAACGACTCGATTTCCGTGTACTTAATGTCTTTGAGAATAACCACCGGATGCTGGCAAGGATTCTCCTGCAAAGGGGCTCTCGTCTAAACAACGGCGATTTATAAATACACGTGGAATACTAATCCCTGTACCTTGAATATACTTTTAAAGTAAGGACTGCAGACTGAAAGCACCAGCTTGTGCGCCTGTAGCAGCTGACCCTCGACGGCCAGCGTCACGTCGACTAGGTCATTCTCTGTGAGGTGACTTAAGAAGCCAGACGTCAGGCTGCTGGAGAAATTGTTCCATTTCAAAGAGAACTGCTCCGACAGCGAACCGTCTGCCATGTTTGCCTGCGAAGCACGGGAATGTTTTAAGATCTTAACGCAGGGATAAAAAGAAGAGGAATTCGACTGTGATTGTTAGAGTTTAATAGGTACGAAGGGAACGGTTCACTGTGACAACAAGGCGGAGATGCCTCTGCTGGCTCGTGGGCGTCATTCATATCTTAATGTATCTCGCAGTAATTCTTTATGTAATTACAAAAAAGTCTCGACTTTTGTAAATCTCGACTGTCTCGATTTGTTTAAGAAACTCAAAGAGTGCAAATAAGTACGTACACAGAGAAATTGATTGCAGGTGTTGAGAAACGAAGGGATTGGTGATTTTATACCATATACGTATTATGAATCATACCATGATGACAAACGTAGTATCGATACCGAGGAGCTCGCGATTTAAAAATATTCCGATTGATAATTCGTGGACAGTACGCGCAACGTCTGCGAAAGATGTGCTAGTAGCGGCGAAAAAATAATCGTTCGGAAGCGAGAGGTGTTAAACGAACAATCTGTATGCACATAACCAGGAAGAAGGTGGATATTTAAGAGCTTACCCTGAATCACGAGACACACTTTTCAGTGGAGGAGCATTTCGGTAGAAGCGAGCTCCTGAAGTTAGTTTGAACTCCGTGCGAGTTTGATTGTACAATGGCTTTTCAGGGTATCGATGTGGTATAAGCTGTCATAATTCTCCGTCGATGACAGAAACATAAGAAACATTTCCTTTCTCATTTGATTCCCATCGCGAATGAAGCTGCCGATTATAGCTCTCAGGGATGCTGGGGACTTGAGTAATTTGTATTTCGAATGTTGGCGCGACTTGTGTGCTTTAAGTTTCCTACGTTCGCACTGTATTTTATAGAGTTTACAGCGCACACATGCATATTTGCCAGGGTCGGGAGTCTTTGGTTGTGTTCCAATTCACGCATACTGCGCATGAAATTGGTGGCACCGTATTGGTGGCATCGTACGATTCCCTAGAATTTCTCTCACTTGCCACCAATACGATGCCACTTCCGGTGCAGCGAGCGGTGCAGCAATCGCAGAAATTCAAAAGAGAAGCAGTCTTGGTGGTAAGTGAGAAAAATTCTACGGAATCGTACGATGCCACCAATACGGTGCCACCAATTTCATGCGCAGTATGCGTGAATTGGAACACAGCCATAATAAGAGGCGTCACTCGACAAGGACAGAAATAACCTAGGGAAATCACTAGACAACCAATTTAAATGCCCATTCGGCAATGATCGGTAAACTTCGGCAATAATCAGCCAATTGCAGTAAGGTACATTGAGTCGATTTGAATATCCCGCTCAAATAGACAACCAGTTTAAATGCCAAGGTCAAGTAAGGACTTCAAAGGTTCCGCCCGGAGTGACGCCTCTTATTATATCTCCTCTTTGGCATGGGTCTGTTTGAATTAGTGTTGGCTTGAACCGTGATTTGTAAATCACGAGTGATCCGATCACGTTCGTTTAGAGCACTAAACAGGTGAGTATGCGCATCCGCCATATTGGATCCTCTGAAGAGAGAAAATTATTGAGTACCCGCCTTTTTGAGTAGTGTCAGATCCACTTTACAAACAAAATATGCGTTGCTGATATTGATACATGGTAGCCCGACACATTATTACAGTATTTTATTACATTTAAGTTTAAATTTAAGTTTATATTTGGTTTATAAAGCGAATTTGACAATACTCGAAAAGGCGGATACACAATAATTTTCTCTATCCAGAGGACCCAATATGGCGGATGCGCATACTCACCTCTTTAGTGCTCTAGTTATGGGACTAGAGTTCGTTGGGCTATATAAGAGACGTCTTGAAATGCCGCTTTGGTATAGGGTGTACTTATTTTGTAACTATGCCAAAGGAAAAATAAATCTAACCTAACCTAGTGCTCTAGTTCGTTCCCAATCACGGTGATTTTTCATAGTGATCCGTGATTTTCGTGATCGCTTCTGATTGGTGCAGACAGAACAGTGATTCGCGATTTTCGTGATCGGTTCTGATTAGTGATGGGCGATATTGGTCCCATCTGTCGATAATACATATCGATATATATTTTGTCGTTCAATATCGATACATGAAATATATTACTCAAAAAGTATCGATATTGGTAATATCGATAATTTTTTTTACATAAGAGCGATTAACTGCAGTGAATGGAGGGGGAAACACCTACAGGAGTGGTGGTAACGTGTGCGTGACTGACGCAGGCGCAGTTCAGGCACACATAACCACCGCTCCTGCAGGTGTTTCCCCCCTCCATTTACTGCAGTTAATCGCTCCTCACCCTGCGTTCAAACACCTAAACCACCCACCGACGTTTCGTTTCGTAGGCTGGAAGTTTCCTTGGGACACTCTGTGCAGCACTCACCCAGAAATTTGGTTAAAAAAGGGTGCAAAAAAGTTATCGATATGTGGACCAAAAGTATCGATACGTGTAATTATCGGTGTTAGAAGTATCGATAAAAAATATCGATATTCTGACAGGCAAATATCGATATATGCAGTTATCGATAAATATCGCGCATCACTAGTTCTGATTGGTGGAGAGCATAACTGCTCTTTGCACACGCCACGTAACCCCAATTTCTACTTTCTCTCGAAACATTCTCAAGTCCTCACTGTTCTTATAGAATCTCAGTTGTATATTTTGAACCAATGTAATCGTTCATGATCTATTTAAATTAATGAATATTTCTTCACTTTAGTTAAAAAGTATAATGTATATGTGAATACTTTAGCCAATCACAACAGTGCGTGCATACATTGACTATTTATGAATATATATTTTGACAGTAACAAGCTATATTGAAATATTTTATAAAAAATAATTCAATCAAGATCAAGAATTACGATCACAGTAAACAATTCACTCAAGTTAAAAAAATCACAATCACGACCGTGATCGTGATTCTGCGATAACTGAAACTTTGAATATGAAAATAACTTTGCTTTCATTTCAGATGCACACGAAAGACGAAATCGTGCTCACCGTCATTAAATAAATGTACGGCCCAGATCAAACTGCTGTTACTTCAAATGTTTTGTTTTTTTAACCGGTATGTATTATATTTAAATACTAATACAAACATTGTACAAAGATTCGAGTTATACAGTGTTTCATTCTATTAAAATTTCTTAAAGTTAGATAGTTTACGCTGGCAATGAACCAAAAATTTTAGGTTTAGTTTTTATTGATAAGTTCCCAATAATAGAATTGAAGATGATGAACAGCATTTAAAAACTTTTGAAAAAAATACCTCCATAACTATTACTGGAATTCAAGAATGCTATTGAAAAAATTCAAAATTTCTACAATTTATCTACTAGGTAATCAAATACCAATTTAATTTTTAACTTCAATTTAATTAAATAAATTCAGTAATCAAATTAAATTTGAATAATCCAATTAATTCAATCAAATTTCATTTTTAATTCCAATGTAATTAAATAAATTGAATAATCAAATTGAATTTGAATACACCAATTAAAATTTAAATCACTAGAAACTTAAAATATATCTATAAAATGTAACATACCTAATAGTATTTCTTCTTTTTATTTAATTGTACTATTATTATGTAAATGTTGAATCTTTTTTCAAAATTACCGTTTCAATACTGCTAATGAATAGGGGGCTAATAACTGTTTTGCCGTTATCATGGTTATCAAATAGTTGCTGGCCGCCCGACCAATTATTACTATTCAACATTATTCATATAACAGTTGTTGGCCCCCCATAATTTTTATGTCTAATTTTAACAAATAATTTTTTTATAAAGTTTTAACCTTTTTCAATATATACAGAATATGAGAGATATAGATATTACAAATACATTAAAATATTTGAAAACTTTCAACTGTACTCCTATGATTTTTTTATTCAATCGCTGTAATTTTCCAGCTGCAAAGCCGAGTCATCCTATCTGCTTTTAAATATAATCACAGTATATAATGAGTGGAGAAATACTGATTACATCCGAAGCAAGAAAGTACAAGGAATATGAATATGTTCATTAAAAAAAAGCATAACATTGGTATTTCTTTATATTTTTTTATTTCTCAAAATAGGGCCAATCACTGTACTCTTTACCCCTACTTACAGTACAACGATTATTTCTACTTCAGAAAACACGAAATACTTGAATAAAGCACAAATTCGCAACATTTATGTTCTTAATTATTTAAAATCATTGAAAATATGATATCCTTTTCTAGCATCTGCATCATAATACGGTACACGACTTTTTACCTTACTAGGATTTAGAGGCGGACGGAATCTATAAATATCTGGAGGTATTCCTATTGATCGTGATGGAAATGTTCTTAAAGGTCTCATCATAGGAGGATATATATTACCTCCAAGAGGTCCTCGAATTGGGACCCACGGTCCAACCAGTAATGGTCTCGGTTCAAAATTCTAAGCAAGGAAATGAATGTGAGTTTTACATCATGGCTAAATTATCGCATTTTTATGTAAATAAAGTACCTACTGCATAATAAATAGGAACCGGAAGTGGTTCAATATAACGCTCTCGGAGAACCTCATCTCTAGGCATATCTCTTTCTCTGGATCTATCCGTTTTCCTCCTGTCTCGACAGTGATCTCTGGGCCGCTCTCGATGGTCTCGGTAAGATCTCTCACCCTGCTTCCGTTCTCTACTATGATCTGTCTCCCTATGTAAATAATGTAATAGTCTGGTGAAATACAATTGGAAGAAATGTAATGAACGCGGACATATGAAAGTGTAATAATAGCTTTTACCCATCACTTCTGTAACTTCCTGTATCTTCATTCTTAGAATCGTCATACCTGAAAGAGGGTTTAGCAAAAAGAGAATTAGCAAAAAATTTAATTTCCTAAACAATTTCAGATTATACATTAACACATTTAAAATATCAAGTTTTTTGTACATGGTTTACACTTATGTTTATATTGAAATACTCTGTGTAAAATCCAGGCACGAACCTGAGGTGACGGGACCACGTGCGCCTAGGACTGTGACTTTGGGTTCTTTTTTTCAACGTTTTCGACTCGTTTTCTACAAATTAAAGTGTCCATATTTGCAAAACAGACGTTGTAATAAATCTTAGCAATTTGAAATAATAAACATACCTGAAATTTCCAAATTCACAGTTACGACAGAACGATGTTTCTCGACTTCTTCTGTTTCACCTATTGCTCTCTTTATGTCTTCTCTATCAAATATCGGCTTGGCTCCCTCTCCTACAGTTATGTTTAGTACATTTAATAATAGAAAAGCAATCGTATGTAAAAATCGGGAAAGCATTTAAGCAATACTAGCAGCTGTGACAGATCTTGAAGATATTAACGTCGCTACTCAGATAAACCGACTCTCTCTGAACAATTCTAAGCCAAGTCATTTCGTATTGTCAATTTCAAATTAGTTAAATAAATTGTTGTTAATTTATGTGATTTTATATACTAATAATATGTATAAATTTATTTTTCTTCTTCATAAATAAAGAGTATTTTACATAATTAAAATTGGCTTACAAACTTTCTTGAGTGCCAGATATATTAAGAGAAATCTACTTTTTAAAATTTTAATTATTTTGATATCATTATTTGAATAAAACTCTAACTCTAAATATTCTGTACCAACTGATAATTTTTAATTTATAATATTAATAATGTAATATTTTCACTTTATATACAATGCTTTGAAAAGCATATTTTTCAAACCAACTAAACTAAGTTTACGAGTACTCATACTTTATAAAACAATTTATTTAATGCAATAAATAAAAGATGCATAAGAATAAGAAATACCACACAATGCAAAAATTTTGAAGAATTTTAAGATTTAGTTTAATGTTTCATCATGCCTCTTCAGGTGCTGATTTTCAAGATTTAAAACATCTTCCAAGACGTGAAAATCTTCCAGTTAGTCTACTTTTAATAACTAAAGCATTTAAAAAAACCACTTATTTGGACATGCACACATTCCCAAAACCAGGACACAAGGAGAATGCACAAAACGTGTTTGAACTACGTTTTTGGGGGAAAAATTAATTTCTACAAAAATATATTATATTCATTATAGCAGTTAATATAGCTGAAGCATAATTCTTTGTGCAAACTCGTAAGAAAAAGAAAAAAATTGCACATAAAGCAACAAGCAAGAGCAATCTTAAAACAGTTAAAGTAAAAAAAAAATTGTGCTTACATATTGCACATTATGCGATCAATAGTGATCCAACGTTACATTCCAAATTTGCTATATCCTGGGCAAATCAAAAACACGTTATTAATTTGATGAATAAAGTTGAGAAAATTCTTGAATATCATAGGGGATGCAGTATGACCGTAAAGTCTAGAATCTTCATGACTGTTTCTATCAGTGACAAGGATTCCATTCTTCGAATGTAGCACTTGGTAAAGTGAAAACGTGGAAATATTTATCTAGACTTCGATAATACATTTAAACAGAAACTGAATGGATTCTAAAAAGTGGAGAGTAATGTTTCACAGAGAAGAGACATTTTTACTTTAGAAAGCATGCAATGTTCTGAAACTTCAATTTGTTGATCGTGATTTCTACAAAACCTCAGAATCATCTTCCGCGTTGAACTCATTTTCCTTTGTGGTATTCGTTCGCTGAATGACTGAGAATTCTTAGGAAATGACGGTAAAAAAACAACACATTACCCGCTCTTCTTTTAAGCACCACGTCTTCCTTGTTGAGTATATCCCGCTTGAGTTCATTGGTAGCTACTCTGCCAGGAATGTTTCTATGAATATTTACTTTGATTTTGCAAAGGTCTATTGGATTCATTTTTGTGCCTTCAGATCCTTTAATTAAGGGCGTTGTACCACTTGGTGTTTCAAATCTATAGTGCAGAATAATATTATTTGTATATATGATTTAATACATTTTTACATAAAATTTGTTTCTTGAAGCATATTATTTTATAGTATACAATTGTATTGAAAAATTGTATCAACTAAATTTGATATTTTATACAAATATAAGTTAACACTTCATTATTTAAATGTATCCGTCAAAAGATAGGGCAGAAAATTCCACGACCCGACGATGAAATGTTAAAATTCTTCTTTGTCTATGAAATTCTCCAGAATGGGACACTGCGTCTACTTCAACAGTTAATAATTAAAGACGCTTTATACTTACTTTTTAGAAAGTACTGTATCTTCAGGTGTATGATGCGTAAAAGTTCTTCTATATCGACTAGGTGGAGATTCGCTTCTACTCCTACGAGGTCTGTTGCATCTTCCTTCGGGAAGTGCTAAGCTCATATTACGAGCGCGTCGTATCTCATACTCCATAGCCATTTTTTTTTTCAGTCTATTATGCCTGTCCATTTTTTCTTGTTCGATCATCCAATCGCGTCTACGCTGTCGTCTCTCCTCTTCCGATCTTGCACGTAGAACCGCGCCGCTATCTTCGTTACGCGGGGGCTTAGCTTTTGCATCACGATCCGTATTCCTCGATGTATGCCGTTTCATCCCTACAACGTAGCGGAGATAGATTATATTACGTATCAAAGAATTTCCTACTTGTTTAGCCGAACGCAAAATTTGAAAAGGTTTGTACTTTATACTGAATTGATATGAAAGAAATTACCTCGTTATCGCGCAGAGAAATGACGAGCAATGAACAGAATAACCAGTAAATAAAAGCATAAGAATTAAACGTATGTGTATTATTCGTAAACTTTAAGAGGGAAACGTCTCAGACACGCGCTCACTTCCCTAAAAATGCAGCTAACTGCAGCTAGGGTTTCTGGACAACATTTTGCTGAGTTGGATGTTTTGCGGAGGGGGAAGACCTACAGGAGTGGTGATAATGCTGCGTGAGACGCCACGATTGGAAGCGAACCGGCGCCAGCGCTAAGCGAGAGACGCCACGGCCAACCAGCGTCGACGATATATTTCCCGGCGACGCTGATTGACCGTGACGTCGGTTTGTCTCTCGTCTCCGCGAAACATCCGGTCACATCCGGTTTTACAAAACGTTGTCCGGGGATTGAAGGGCCCTTCAAAGTCTAAAGATTGGACCTTAATGGAAGTGAGTTATCCACGTATCACAAACCTCAATTGTACGTCCGTTTTAGGTCTGGACAGCTTTAGACCGATAAATTCAAACTTAAAGCCCACAGGTAAGAAATTGTCGCAACGGGTTCCGGCGGAACTTAAAAAAATCGGCAGACTCTCCGCTTTAAAATGAGCTTAAGACAATAATGTTCCGGTTATACCTCGCGGAGATACAGCGAGTTAAAGAGAAAATGGAAATTGTGCAATTTTTAAGCGTATTTTGGAAAGAACATCAGACACCGAAATTTTAATCGACTCGAAAAAGTCGAAGATGCGTCTTGAAGAGGAAAGACTGATCTTTCTATTGCTTTTTTCATGAACGTTCTACGATGATTCCTTTGCTTGCGAGAAGCAATTAAAGTAAAAAAAAAAACGGTTTTTGTTTCAAAGTTGAATAACTCGGCCAAAAAAAATCGCACAAGAAATTTATTACTCTCTTTTTACATAGGAAAGTAGCCGCTTTCGACTGATGTAAATGGAATTTGTGTAAAAAAAATCATACTCCCCGTGGAACTTTCGCTAGTTGAAGAATTTTTTTTAAAATTGACCAAGTGCTCTTTATATCGTTATAACTTTACCGAAAAGCAATGCAGCTAAAATCTGAAAAATCTTTAATTAATGTGAGGAGTGTATAATAACCACTCTTGCACAATTCTGGCCGTATGCATGCGGTCATTGTCTTGCACGAAATAAAATTTTTCTAATAACCCCAATGTGGTAGTACTTTCTTCTAAATAGTTTTTAAAATATTTAAAAATGTATAGTGGCTCACAACCATAATCGTACACTCTTTAAAATGGCATAACATTTTTAAAATTGGTCCAAACGATTGAGTTATTTTTTTTGAGAAGGTAGAAGGATTAGTTGGCTAAGTGACGTGTTTTGTCGTTTTGAAAAAAATTTCAACTATTCGGAATAGCAAAAAAAAAAAATAATAAAGGTCGTTTTTGAAACTTTTTTCTAAGCCTGTAATAAAATTTTTAAAAAACCTGTTTGTAGATTGAAGTAAGTTATATACATGCCTAAAATTTCATCACAATCGGTTAATGTTGCTCTGAGTTATAAACGCTTAAAGATCGCAGAATAAGGTCGAAAATCGCAAAATTCCCAAAATCAGGGATTTTCGACCTTGGTGTCTTAGTACTTATTTCTGAGTTAGGTTTCCTCCAGACATAACGACCTCCATCCGAACCAAATATATTTTTAATACATTTTATATCCAATACATTTTATATTCCTCAATTAAAATCATGCCAAATGTCTTGTAAATCGGACTACTTAACGAAGCTAATTTTAAATTATGCAAATCAATTTTTTACGTAATTTAATTATGGCCCGAATTTTGTCGTTTTGGGAGCCAATTTCATCGGGAAAACATGATTCGTCGTGCGTCGAATAAAGTTAATCCGGGTAATCTTTATAAAACACATGACGAATATTTTTTTTGAACTTTTATTCGCTATTCGAAATGTTTATTCAAATAACAATTTTGCCCCTCATAACGTTTGCCACCTGCGCAACTTTCCTTAAATCCACCAATGATTACGACTTCAATATTTATCAACATACGGCTTACAACACGCGGTACCCGACTGAAGAACGTATAGAAATACATTATGAAGAAACAGGTCTCGGACGACAAAGGACGCGACACAAAATATATTTCGTTTACATGATCGGACGGCCGATATTGGGTCGCGAGATTTCTCGTCAAAAGCTTTAAACGGGCGATATCGGGTCGCGAGATGTATTTAATACCGTCCAATAATGAAAATTTAAATTTCTATGATTTTCGTTCCATATTTTTGGAAATAGTGCCAATAATGAGCTAAAAGACGGCAAATGGGGCTAGTTCTAACAATATCTTAATTCGTACGTCTTATCCCGATCATTATACTGAATAATATATATTCAAATTGGTTACTATTAAAACTAGTGCGATCTATGTCGTGTTCCGGGTTATTTCCGTCGAGAAAACTTCACCAATCCATGGGTGGAATTTTCAATAAGATAGGATAGAAATTACGGGACACCCTTATGCCCGAGACAGACGAGCGAGTTCCCAAACGGTTATTTAGCGGTCGTGAGTTAAACGTCAACTTAGGCATTGAAAAATCGACACTTGAAGGTGTTATAAACGAAGTCTTTCCGAGAACTGCGTCGTGGCCTGAACAAGACAGGCTTTGGACAACTGCGATGCTAAGAAGCATTCGTGAATGTATCGCGTTGACGACGGCGATGCATCGTTATACTTTATCGGAGGAATGTAACGTTTTAAACGTTATCTCCTGCGTTTTATTCTTTTATTAGTCTTACACGACAGAAATGCTCGCGCGACAAAGCTTGCTCGCCTGCAGCATGCAAGACATGTTTTATATATACCGATTTCCGCAGAGATAATTTGAAATTATAATTGTTCATAATTACATATCTCTTCTTTTTGTTCAGAAGATGCTGGAATTCTTCGTAAACTTCTAGGTACAACACGTGGTACAATCACTTTCAATTCCTTGTTCTGCGTTTCACATGTGCGCTGCGACGGTTCAGCTCGGAGTGTTCGAGACAGTTCGAGACCTACGCTTAGGGATGCGATGAAACATTTTCCGTTGCCACTTGTTTTGGGTGGGGGAACACCTACAGGAGTGGTGGTAATGTAAGAGCACTAAAGAGACGAGTGTGCGCATCCGCCATATTGGGTACTCTCTCTCAAGAGAAGATTATTGAGTACCCGGCTTTTTTCGCGATAAATCCCCTTTTTGGACGTCGTAAAGGCGCGACATTTGAACTCGAAAATTGCATTTGGGGTGCGATCTTAGAGCATAAGGGTGCGATACACCGCGTGTGACCACGAAGGGTTAAAATAACCAAATAAACATTAACATATATTTAAATATATGATTTTGTTTGCCTTATCGTTAATAATATTAGGTTATTATATTATTATATTAGAAATTATATTCTAAATTCTTTTTTTACTTTGGTGTGTTCGTAACAGTAGCCCACTTAGAATTGAATCGTGGGGAGAGCCGAGTTGAACGACTAAAAATATTTTTAATGCAAATTTAATAAAATTCATTACGTGATTATAACAATTTACTTAAAGAATAAAATCCACTTTTCTTTTCTTTTTACAAAGCTCTTGATTTACTTTAGACGTGGTTATTAAGGGGGTAGGTTACCCTCGATAGCCCTAAAACAGGCATTTTTTCAAACGCAAATTGTAAAATGATAAATAACAGTAGAGAGAACGCTTTTTTTTCTAGTTTTAATCGTTATTCTACGAGCTTTAACACAAAAAAAGAAAAATCTATATACCTTTATGTACATAAAAGTTGTGAGTAAAAAAGTAAAGGCGTGTACACGATGCACCGTTTGATGGTGAACATAAAATCTCGAAAATCGCTCCAACGATTTGGATGAAAATTTAATGAAAGATGCTGAAAACAATTCTCTACGATGTGTCGAGAGCAGATTTTCGAGATAAATTTTTAAAAAAAAGATAAATATTTTTTATACAAGAAATCGATAAAATCGTATTTTCCAACATAAAAATTGTATTATTTTTTTCGAAAATCTGCTCCTGACATAAATTCTTAAAAAAAGGATAAAATATATTTTTCATACAAGAAATCGATAAAATTGTATTTTCAACATAAAAATTGTATTAATTTTTTTTCGAAAATCTGCTCTCGACACATCGTAGGGAATGTTTTTCTGCATATTTCATTAAATTTTCATCCAAATCGTTGTAGCGGTTTTCGAGATTTTATGTTCACCATCAAACTGAGCACCGCGTACACGCCTTTACATTTTTACTCACAACATTTATGTACATAGAGATATTTAGATTTTTCTTTTTTTGTGTTAAAGCTCAAAGAATAACGATTAAAACTAGGGGAAAAAACGTTCTCTCTACTGTTATTTATTACTTTACAATTTGCGTTTGAAAAAAGTCTTGTTTTAGGGCTATCGAGAGTATAACCTTTTTCTTTGGGGGTGCCAGGGCCCCTTGCCCCCTCCCTGGGTGCGCCGCTAGTCCGTAGTATTGCTACTTCTGCGCTTAGAGCGTAAAATTCAAGTCGATTCATAAAATTAAATAAATTTCAATCAACTAAAAATTCTTCGATCTCAATTTTTCTATTTTCCCTATTCTTCATTTTTCCTTTTTCTGGGGCCCGGCTGCCTTGCACCCGCTGTACCACCCTGTAGCCGGCACTGTCTGTCACTGTAAAGGCCTTTTTACGTATCCATTGCGCGAGCCACGTCAAAATACTTATTCGATACAATGGTGAGTGCGATGCTCGTTTTAACGCTGTAATCACTGTGAATAACCTCACAAGTGATTATTCTTTATTATACAGCGAAGTAAATGCCATATATTAGGATCCAATGAAATTCTTTTCCCGAATTAAAACCCGGTGTTCCATTAACCTCACTTCCGCATGTTTACATATTAAAATTACACTGTCGAACGAATATATTTAGAAACATATGGGTCCATAAATAACACGAGTATGTTGTATGGATAGTAACATGTGCGAAGGTATTAGAAAAATCATACGAAAGATTAGCTTGTACCAGGTGGTCGTGGAATATTTGCAGACCATTCGATGAAGTATTAAAGAGTTACTAACCTCTGTTCCACGAGGGAACAGACCCACCTGCCGACTATTTTTCATAGGCTCTGCGCAGTTGACGGCTGCTTTCCTCAGTCATTGGCTCCGTCTCCACTTGCACGTTTGGTGCTTGACCTCTCCACCATAGTATATCTTAGTTGGGACAAGCTGGCTGAAGAGGTCCGCTCCCTCGTGGAACCGAGTGTAGAAGAGTCGCCACAAGCGCGTAAACTCGTAACGAGGAAGGAGTATTTGTTCCTTTGGTTT
The DNA here is from genome assembly GCA_947577245.1 of Andrena bucephala. NCBI lineage: Eukaryota > Metazoa > Arthropoda > Insecta > Hymenoptera > Andrenidae > Andrena > Andrena bucephala. The sequence goes on along the minus strand of OX387717.1, from coordinate 1,749,133 downwards.
TTAACTAATTTCGGTTTCTCTTTGATTCAGGTGGAAATTGAGTCTATGACGAGATATGTCTCCCCTATAAACCCCGCAGTGTTCCCACTATTAGCAGTGGTATTACTAGGAATCGGAGTATTCTTCACCGCGTGGTTCTTCGTCTACGAAGTCACGAGTACGAAATTCACGAGGGACATGTTCAAAGAGCTACTGATCTCTCTAGTAGCAGCGATATTCTCTGGTTTCGGTGTACTATTCCTACTTCTTTGGGTCGGCATTTATGTATAGGTACTGCAAGCTTCCATAAACAATAGTTCACCGAAGCTGCGCTTACGCACACGTCGCTCTCACTTCCACCTCTGTTCTGTTCCAGATTGATCTCGTCAATGAACACAGAATTAACTTCAAAGACTTACATGTAATAGCGTTTAAGTAATTACATAATAATTCCAAGTCGTAAAAATAAAAACAATGTATTTTTACTAAAACGTGAAATGTAGTGATTAATCTATACGTACATCACACAGTGAATAAGCATTTATATTTCTTAACACCTAACATTGCTATTCGAGGTACATGATTTCTTTACGACGTAAAAAGAATCGAGGGAAAATTACGTTCCTTTTTTTTTACAGATTTATGAGTATATTGCGTTTAGAATTAAAGCTTCGTTAAACACACTTGTTCTTGATGCGAATAATTAAACGATCATACTTATGTATATAACATTCTTCGTTTCATTTTGGGCGAATTCCATTTACGCCCAAATCGCCCGCAACGCCCGTGATTTTCATTAAGGTACACAGGTTTTCCTATACGCGACTGGACGCAGGGTCAAGAATTTCAAAGTCGATTTTCCCGAAAATGAAGCGTGATATCAAAAAAAGTTACTCTTTCTTTTCGACTTATAACAAGTAAATAAGTCAAGTAAAAGGAATAAAATTTTTTGATATCGCGCTTCATTTTCGAGAAAATCGAGTTTGAAATTCTTCACGTTGCGTCCAGTCGCGTAAAGGAAAATCTACCTCAATGAAAATCACGGGCGTTGCGGGCAATTTGGGTGTAAGTGGAATTCGCCCTTTGTTATAAAAACTTCTCACATATATATTAATATATGCATATATAATTCGATCGTTAGAAACAAAGTGTATAGTAAGTGTAAAGCATGAAATAAAAAATATGTCGACACAGTACACTTCCTGGACTTGCAATGATAATCTCTTATTTCCCTAATATATTTATCTCCCCCTATTTATCAGGGGATTTATATATAGTTCGTTTCGAATACATTGTTTGTAATAAAATAAAATATTAAATAGAGCAACTTCATAGAAACCGAACAATGCATTTAACCGACCAGGCCCGCTTTCTGGCGGCAGCGTTGCATAAGCGCTCGAAGCATGAACTGTCTGCGCGAGAGTTGTCGCACTTGCTTCAGAAACGCGTCCAAATCTATGATACTGCAACGGAGGCCCTCGCCGAGATAGTATATAGCGTCTTCTGTGGCAGCCTCTTCCGCGAACGCGTTTAACATTCTGCAAGCAAAGGAACGACAGTGCGACGCTGCCCTGGAAATTAACGAGAGAAACAGTTTTCCAAATGCTTACTGTTTGTAAAGCGGCGCGATGGTCGTGACAGCTTCGTCGACGTCTATCGACTGGTTGTCCGAAAGTTTCGCGATCTCTTTCTCCAGTTCCGCCTCTTTGTCTTGAAGTATAGTTATGTTCTTCTCGATCTCGGATTTCTCTTTCTGCAGCTTATCGAACAGCTCTGTGAGGTGAGCCGACCCGCTTGTTAATTCTTGGTGCGTCCGGCGTAGCGTTTCCAGCTCGGCTAGCAACTGCGAGAACTGTTCTTTCAGCCTTCGTCTCAATTTGTCCTCCACGGCTGACAACAAGGACGCCCTGATATGCTCCTCCGTGATCGTGCCCGATCCACCAGCGGTGCCAGGCATCACTCCACCCTTACCGATCGTAAAGCGTTATCAGTATCCGACTGCAAAACCGGGATGTAAACTATCCGGTAACCCCTTGCCGCACTTCGGCGAGTTCGACGCGCGATAACAATTTCGGGCCAAACAATGTCACGAGTGATATTCGCGGTGTCAAGTTTCGGGCCATATATCAGGCCCTATGTATTTCGTTGGTGGAGATAAAGACTTCTCGAGAAATCACTTTGACACGGATTTTTGTCGAACTTGTTGCTTCGGCAAGGGGCTAAACCTCGAACTTACTGGCTGCGTCGTCGAAGGATACGGGTAAGAGCCGTAGTTCTGGGATGGATAATTCGAAGCAGCCCCGCCGTAAGAGCCGTAACCTGGGTATGGGAAACTGGAGGATGCTGTAGACATGTATGGAGGGTACACATTACTTCCACCCGAGTACTGAGAATTTTGTGGATAGGGCAGAACATTAGAACCTGGCGCGTGTCCTCCGGTTCCAGGCATATGCGTGAAAGCTGCACGAGTTCCTATCTTTTAGTATCAGTATTTATCGCAATTATAGCTACGAGCTAGGTATTCTTACATTGCACGGGGTAAGGCGTGGGGCTCGGCTGCGCGTCTTGTCGCAGCTTCGAGTAAACGGGCGGCTGCTCCCCGAAGGTCACGATCATTATTTGAATTAAGCTAAGTAAATCGGATGAATGCTAGACGAGGAAAGACGCATAATCGTTAAGAAGGTATCATAGAACAGTGCCCCGCAACGTTTCCTCATCCCGAAACCGGAAATTCAAAAAAATTCCGAAACTTTGTGAATTTGTAGGGGATTCCCTCCTGATTACAACGCAATTTTTGTTTGCTGCCCAAATTCATTGTAAGAGGGTGTAATTGACCTCTGAAAATTCGGATATTTTCCGATTTTGTGTTATAACTCGCGAACTGTAAGAGAACGGAAAAAAGTTTCAAGACAGAAGTTACTTCTTTTAATTAAAACTATCATTTGGTAGCTTACAGCTCTTATAGTTCGCGAGTTGTAACACAAAATCGGAAAATAGCCGGAATTTAAGGGGTCAATTTCACCCCCTTCGATTGAATTTGGACAGCCAACAAAAATTGCGTTGTAATCAGGAGGAAATTCCTTATATATTCACAAAGTTTCAGAATTTTTTGAATTTTCGGCTTCCGGATCTTCCCTTGCGAGGCCTTCCCAGAATTCCGCGGAGCACTACAAGCAGGGCTTGAAACGGCTCCGAAAATAACTGTTTAAAACTGTTATGTAAAGGTTCTAATTAAAACGGTTATAAAGAACCTTTATTCTAACTAACTGTAATTTATGAAGAACCAAAATTTCCAACTATTATCTGTTTCGGTTACGGTTCCATTTCCCTCCTCACATCGGTTCCATAACCGTTATTTTTTCGGTTCTATATCGGTTCCGAAACGGTTCCAGAATCAATTCTTGTATCGACTTTTCCCTAATTGATATCATTAATTATTATTGTAGCTGCAGATTGCTGTATATGTGCACATTTTTTTCAAAATCCTTATAGAAACAGGAGAAACTTTTAACTTCCTATTCCGAATAATATAGTTTGTGTGAATGTAAAAAATATGTAGCTGATTTATTTCTTTCAACGTTTTATTAGAAATCAATGATATGTAAATCATTTATAACTACTTCTCCTTTTTCTATAAGCATTTTGTAAAACATATGCACATATACAGTAATCTGCAGCTATAATAATAATTAATGATATCAATTAGGGAAAAGTCGATGCAAGAATTCGAGAACCGTTTCGGAACCGATGTAGAATAGGGCTGTCCGGGTACTCGAATATTCTAGTACCTTGAAATTCGGTCTGAACCGGGAATCGGTTTTCGGTAACTGCCGAGTACCCGTAAAATCCGGGTAGCTTGCATTTGTTTCGGGCGGCTTGAAAAATCCGGGTTAGTCCGAATCGTTTCGAGCCGCTCGGAAGAACCGGGTAGCCCGAATTGTTTCGGGCGGCTCGGTAGAAGGGGTTAGCCCGAATTGTTTCGGGTGGCTTGGAAAATCCGAGTGCCTCGAATGTGGTTCGAGCAGTCCGACTGTCGAGGCGCTCGGACGTATTCGAGTACCCGAACAGCTCTAATATAGGGTAAACCAACCAGTAATTGACCGCATACCAGTGAATGACCATTAGGCAAAGAAATGTCAACTATAAATTTAAAACTATTATATTATGTTTATAAATGGAGTGTAGTTGCACTTTTAATATCCCTTATTTTTAGTTACACGTATCAAGCAAACATTAATAAGTACAATTCTTATTAAATTTATGCGGTCATTTACTGGACTTCTACACGTTTTGCTTTTTGTAATCGTTTTTCTTTTTTAAATTACGATAAGAATAAGTAATTATTTTTATAGAAATTTCAAGAAAAATAAATTTAAATGCAATTTCAACAGTTGTTTTGTTGTTATACGTAAATATATTCAAGTATTAATCTCAAAGCTCCATAAATTCAACAATTCGGTCATTCACTGGTTGGTTTACCCTAGAACCGGAAAAATTACGGTTATGGAACCGATATGAGGAGGGAAATAGGAACCGTAACCGAAACAGATAATAATTAGAAATTTCGGTTCTTCGCAACAGTTATTCAGAGTAAAGGATCCTCATAACCGTTTGGAGAACCGAAATCGACATTATAACAGTTTTCAAGCCCTGACCACAAGCAAAAACATACAAAACATAAAGAAGTTACAGAGTGTATACACAGAAATTACATTTATTTCTGTAAAACTTTGTTAAAAAGAAACTTGTGCTTTTCCCCCTTTCAAACGCATCGCGCGTAACACCGGTTGCGGAGCACTGTGGCCGAACAACAAACAATCGAACAGAAATGTACAAATTACATACTGGCAGCCAGTCGTGGAGATAAGGTAAATATATCTTTCCGTTATGGTCGACGAACATGCTGACTTTAATCGTCATGTCAGCCGTCGGTCTGACGTAGCAGATAGGCGCGTTATTTGGATGAGTATCCATAAGCCATATGGACACGGGAATGTTGTAGCAAGTACCTGAACACATTTCGTTCGAATTACTCTTACGGCATGAAATATAATCCACGCAGGCTCGGAAACATTCGAGCTACCTTACCGGTGTAAGAAACAGGTATCGTTCCTTGCAAGTTGAACAACTCTTTGCGCGAGCCGTCGTTGAACACTGGTACGGGGCAGAACATAATCTAATAAATCGATACAATGGTTTTAAGGTATTTACGTCGGAACACTTACCGAATTCTTTCGCTTCGCATTGTAAGCCTGTGTAAATGTTCAAAACGCTCATGACATGCTTCTTGGTGATATCTGGATTTTGATACTGGAAAACGACCTACTCGTTATGGTACATTGGCATCGAGATTGTACGTCAAATGTGGAGTTGATCAAATAATAATAATATTATTATTAATAATAATAATAATAATAATAATAATAATAATCTTTAAATTATAGTATGTGTGTAGAAGAAAATATAGTACGTACCTTTGATAAACCTTGCCTTATCTTCCCTTCGTCTAGAGATGTCATTTTCACCATTTAACCTACTGTTTTAACAAAACTCGTGGATGGAAATAAAAGGGAAATTAACGTCTCTCCTCCGGACGGGATTTCCTTCGAACTATCGTTCGTTGTTATCACAAGTACCTACTCGATCGAAATTCTTTCGCGAGACTATATTTAATACGGCATTTGTCTTGACACGTAAAAGCTTCAAACTATGTATAAGCTTTCAACGTCACACGGATATAACCAAACGATGGTTTCAACTACTTCGCTGTTACACCTTGCCAGTTTTGAAATATTGTGAATCGAGTACGGCCGTTCGCCGCTTAAGATACTGCGAGGATTACAACCCGCGAGATCACGCGAGATTAACTATCATTTACAATCAGAACACACGAGAAACTATTGAAAGGACTAGTAACGATCCCCTGTCCTTGTCAGACACGTTTACTTGTGGGTGCTGCCATCGGTAAATTGGCGGGCGTTTTAAAATCGTAGAACTATACTCGCCCTTCGTTCTTAAAGGCTGGTTCAGACACGTCGAGTGGCGAGTAATTTAATAATTTGCTATTATTTTGCTGAACTACTCAACGAAATTTTGGTGTCCGCACACGATGAATTACTTGCTACTCGACTAAATTACTGGGCGTGTTTGAATCAGCCTTAAGGGGTATTTGCGGATTTGAGGTTTCACGAAATATTTTTTTTTTATATATTAATGAATCCACAAGGCGAATTCCACTTATGGCGAAATCGCCCGTGATTTTCATTATGGTATCTGGGAGGTTTTCATATAAGCGACTGGACGCAACGTTAAGAGTTTCAACGTGAAGAATTTCAAAGTCGATTTTCTCGAAAATGAGGCGCGATAATAAAAAAAGTTACTGTTTCTTTTCGACTTATAACAAGTAAATATATCGAGAAAAAGGAATACAATTTTTTGATATTGTGCTGCATTTTCGGGAAAATCGACTTGGAAATTTCTTGACGTTGCGTTCGGTCGCGTATGGGAAAACCTATCTTAATGAAAATCACGGGCGATTTGGCCGTAAGTAAGTGGAATTCGCCCAGTGTAACATGTTATTATTATTATTTATTATTATTATTATTATTTACAATAAACGGGATTAATCCTGTTAAGAATGTTCAGTTAAAATTTCATAAAAGAATTCCAAATTTTTTTTGTTGAAATTATATCGTTGAGAAGCAAAGCGACCGATGCCATCTACGATCGGTATTGAGGGAAAATACGCATTTTTCCCGAAACACCGTTTCTCAAACTGACGTGCACGATTAAAAAAAAACTGAACGTCATTTTGTCTAAAATTTGTTTGTACTTAGTACAAATTTGTACAATTTGTTTGTACTTATCTAGTACTTAGACCCTCCGCAAATACTTAATATGCTTACATACCGATTTTTTTGGTTTGAATTGAAAAAAATAGGTATTAAAAATAGGCGATGATCGTAATTTTTTATTCAAACACGCGGTAATTTGGTCTTTTTCATTTTTTAAAAAATATTTGTTATTTTTTAAATACTTTTAGGGGGTCCACTAGTTTTAGCCAAAACTTAAAAAAAATCCATTTGATTTTACGATTTCCGATGATTGATCGAAGTGCAACATTGCACACCGCTAACACCCATCTTCTCAGGAGACTACTTCTCCACCCTCTATAAAAACAATATAATTTTTTGTTTTGTTCCCCACATAAAAATGGGAAATTACAGTGCAAACATAGATTAATAAAATGTAAAAACTTTCGCCAAGATATCTTGTATAGTTATTTAGAAAAAAATTCCTAAAAATTGTATCATTTTTAGGCGTCAAACCCGTAAATACTTACCCCTTAAATACAACGACGAAAAGTAACATAAAGTTCGGCAACTGGAAAATTCAAAGAAATCTGAAACATTGCAGAAATGTAGCTCAAGTGATGCTAATAACTATTTTCTGATTCGGCAATAAAGCGGTCCTAAGGGGTGAACATTTTTTTGAATTCTCGAGTTGCCGAACATCACCTTTGTAAGTATACGAGGAAGATATTTGTTCGAGGGGACGTAAGGGTGGAATCTATATTTAAAAGAACTGATCCTGCAACGTAAGTTTGAACTGTGTGTATTATTACAAGAACACCAATACAATAAGTATCCTCCATAAGTATGCACAAGTTAAAAGAATTATCGAGAGCCATACATTCCTGTACCTTTTATTCATCAATACATTACGGTATATCGTAACATTAAATTAATAAAACGAACCTTTTATAAACCGTAATTCACCAAGGCTTAGTTCTCAGATTCTGGTTTCTCTTTTGTTTCGCTGTTCTCGGACGTGTTTCTGTTCTTCTCCTCGGACTTCGACTCCTTATCCGATTTCTTCTCTTTGCTGGATTTCTTCTCACTCTTCTCCTTATCGGCTTTGTCCCCGTCGCTCTTCTTCCCATTGTCCAGCTTGTCCTTGCTCCTTCTGTCCTTGTCTTTGTCTTTGGACTTCTCCGAATACTTCGACTTGGAAGATCTGGACTTGGATTTCGACCTGGACCGTCTGGTCTTCGATTTCGATCGTTTGCTGCGAGACTGCGAGCGGCTCCTCCGCCTGGGCGACGACCTCTTCTTCCGGTCTTTCGACCTGGACCTAGACCTGCGGGATCGGGAGCGCCGCGATCGCGAGCGGGACCGATGGCGGCCGCGGGAGCTGCTCCTCCTGCGCGACGGGGACTTTCGCCTTCGTTCTTTGGAGCGGGAGCGCTTCGACCTCGACCTGGACCTGCGCCGGTGACGGGACCGCGAACGTCTGTGACGAGAACGCGACCGTTTGCGCGATCTGGATCGTCTGCTCCGTCCCCTGGACCTCGAGCGGGACTTCCGACTGCGAGAGCCGCTCCGACTCCGTTTGTCCTTCGACAGCATACCGATCATCGGATCTATCGCCGCCGAAATTAAATTATGGGCCTCCTTCACGCGCGACATAGCCTCCTCTATTTCCTTCTGCGCCGCTTCATTGCTCTTTGCTTCCGGCTTCGCTATCGCCTGCGTCGAATGGTATATTTTAATTGGTCTGTCCATAAGCATCTTCCCGTTTAATAGCAGCGCAGCCACCACGACTGCCTGCTCCGATAGTTCCACCAGCGCGTAGTGCTCGGTGTCCGAATCTCTGGTACATATGCGCAGGTATTTCACTTCCACATTGTTCGTACTGAAAAAGTCTAGTAGCTGGTCCGTCGTTACGGAAGGATCTAAGTTGGCGACGATCAGTGTCCTCCTAATTTCCTCGATCCTTCTACTGTCCAAGTGGCCAGGTAAGTGGGGGTAAGGCGGCAGACTGTTCGCCTCCAGCTTTGGATCCATAGTGGTGATAACATGATTTGGAGGGATTCCTTCGATCGCGTTAACAACATTTGGTGGCAGCTTGGGTTCAGATGGATAGAGGCCTAGAAGAAAGTAAAGCACGTATTAGTTGAGGGCGCTGTTCGACTTACAGCGTGTTCCTAAAATGTTTCGCCGAACTATACTAGGTTAGCTTCCTCGCTGAGAGAAGTTACAAGTTTCAGCAGAGAATCTTTGCGAACCTGGATTGCATTCGTTCGTCATTGCGATGCATAGATAATGCTGTGTATGGTTAAAAAGAAAGTGCTCGTGGGGATGAGAATATTAATAAAAACAAACATACCAGGGACAACAGTGCCATTGTTTGTCAGCTCGAGTGCTCTCTGCTCGTCTGGAATGTCTCCGTTCTGATAGGGGATCACGATCAGTGCACGATCTATGAAGACAGTGTTTGTCATGTGCTGAGCAACAGCGACGCATCCTTGGTCGTGGAACTTTATGTAGCAAATACGAGATTGAACGGGTACAGCGACGTCCCGTATAGTGGGATACAATCTGATATCCTCTATTTTACCCAGGTACCCGAACAAGGTTTGCATTTGATCTTTAGTCGCTTGGGGTGCGATATTTGTTACCTGCACCACTTTCGTCGATCCGACCGCCATTCTTTCTACGATTTTCTGTTATTCCCTCTGTTACGTTCCCGTACGCCGTCCATGAGTATGCGGCGTAGTTCGCCGCGGCGCCGCTAGTCGTCTCCAAATCTTATACTTTCTCGTAAGTACACCGTTCTACACGGTATGTACAGTTTTGTCACGTTATGAGTCGGACGCTTTGGGGAGTTTGTTCTTTGTTCTTTGCCGTCGAGCAAAGGCTGTGTTCCAATTCACGCATACTGCGCATGAAATTGGTGGCACCGTATTGGTGGCATCGTACGATTCCGTAGAATTTCCCTCACTTACCACCAATACGATGCCACTTCCGGTGCAGCGAGCGGTGCAGTGACTGCTTCTCCTTTGGATTTCTGCGATTGCTGCACCGCTCGCTGCACCGGAAGTGGCATCGTATTGGTGGCAAGTGAGAGAAATTCTACGGAATCGTACGATGCCACCAATACGGTGCCACCAATTTCATGCGCAGTATGCGTGAATTGGAACACAGCCAAAGTTTGTTCTTTGTTCTTTGTTCGACCGAAATTTATGGCTTTCCGCTGTCACGGGCCCTCTCGTTCATTATCAGTCTCTCGCACTCGCCGCGGCGACTATAAAAGAAGTAGTGAGGATAGAAATGTACTTCTAAGGAAACAGGGCACCTGGACGGACTCGGAATTATGGGTCTGTTCTGATTCGCGCATTGAGTGCATGAGATTGGTGGCATCGTATTGGTGGCATCGTACGATTCCCTAGAATTTCTCTCACTTGCCTAGAGAGTGATCGGAACAACGTGTATCGTCGCTGATTGGTTGCTGCGATTCGGAGCAAATGCGGAAATAGACAGAGAAAGAAACTGTAAAAAAGAAAGAGACAGAAATACTCATAGAAAGGGATAGAGTGAACGGTTAGGTTATGTTTATTTCCGGTTTTGCTCCAAATCATGACAAATGGCTGCGGTTATACCGATCACTCCCTGGAGGATCACTATGGCCGGTATTCATAGTCGCTACTTATTCTTAAGTAAATGCTTAAGCATGCAGCATCCTCTACTAACCTAGTAGCTAATAAAGGATGCCGAATGCTTAAGCATTTACTTAAGAATAAGTAGCGACTAAGGACGGTATTCATAAACGTGTCTTAAGATTAAGCAAATGCTTAAGCATTCGGCATCCTTTACTAGCTACTAGGATTAGTAAAGGACTTTACGCATTCGCGAGCAGAGTCCTTCAGGGCTCCACCGACACCGGACCACATAGAAATTTCCTCAAGCCATCAGAATTCCCAGCCGGCCCCGCAACAGCATGAGGCATTGTATTGGTAGTGATCCTCTGTATTGGTGGCAATTGAGAGAAATTCTAGGGAATCGTACGATGCCACCAATACGATGTCACCAATTTCATGCGCTCAATGTGCGAATCGGAACAGACCCAAATAACTTGTCAACTCCACTCCTAGGCCGGTATTCATAAACGTGTCTTAAGATTAAGCAAATGCTTAAGCATACGGCATCCTTTACTAACCCTAGTAGCTAGTAAAGGATGCCGAATGCGTAAGCATTTGCTTAAGCTTAAGACACGTTTATGAATACCGTCCTACCTCCTGACAGTGATGAGATATGGGCCGGTTTTTCTCGCGCATACGCGGCATGTGCAGTACCGTATCTATGTGGGGGCGTAATTAATAGGTATAGTGTTATTGGCGGGAAAGCAGCAGGGTGATCAAGGTACCCCATTTTATCGAAACTTGTACTATACTGATGCTGAAATCGCCGCGCATGCGCGAGAAAAACCGGCCCGTATCTCATCACTGTCCCGAGCCACGCAACGAAAAACGGCATTCCCATCTATGCACATCTATGACACGGGGTTCTGTGGCGTGGGCCAAGGCCAACCACGCGGCAGTTCTGTGCGTAATCGACTCGTTTGAATTTCTCTTTTAGAGTTTCTATAATGATTTCTCACGAAATAGAAGTGCTCTTATCATGGACAGACGAATATATTAATATATTCCTATATATAAGTTACTTAATGCAAAATATTAAGATTACAAAAAACCAATCATCAGTGTGAAATATCAATGGTCCATGCACATATAGGTTATAACATTCCTCAGTTTGGAACAGTTTTTTCAAACAATATGATTTTATACAGTAAAATACACGAACGTAACAAAGTTCGATAACAAAAATCGATTTACTACGTGTTATTCTACACGTAGAGAATTCACTTTTCTACGTTAGATTTAAATACGGATCCACCACTCGTTCGAACACAGGAAGTGAAGACATTTTTTTAATTTAAGTATATAGAATTTTTTCAATTTTTTCAATTTTTTCAATTTTTTTTGAAGCACCAGAACCAATTTAGAATTTTCTTTAAATACCATTGGAAATTATGGAACAGAACACCTGCAATTTTCAGTTATTTACAAACGCAACATATTCCAAGTACAATTTAAAGCATCTGCGAATTAACAAACAAACGCAATTTTGTGTTTTGATTATGTTCATAATGAACAAATATATTACATGAATGAAGTCAATGAGACCCTTATTGATTTCAGTAGGACATAAGTTGAACAAAGAGATATTTTTAATAATAGAATTGAAGGTTTCTTAGACATAACATTTTGGCGACGGCTAGCGTCAAGGTAAGATATAATAATAATGGTGCATTATATCTTTAGGTACATAATCAAACAGGTTTCAGTTGCGGAAAGCTCAAACCTGTGGCTTGGATGTCGGAAGCATTTTTCCTATAATTTTTATCAGTATTTGGAGTATCTTGCTTTCGTTGTTGATAATATCGAAAAATGTTTTAGATAAAAGTTGAGTGGTTTCTGATACTTCTATTGAGGTCCTCCACAAACCTGCACAGTTTCAAAAAAGTAGAAGTGTTCGGGTAACCGAACATCCCTTGAAAGTCAGTTCCACTTAAAAAACAAGCACAGTCATTAATAAAGTAGTTTCACATATATAGGTTTTGTGAATATTTTTAAACAAACCTAACTGTTATACATAAAGTAACGTGTAATTTACGTATGTTAAAATATTAGTTTATAGGGTCATCAGTAGTATTATGTGCGAAAAAATCATATTAAATTCTTTATTTACTATTATAGTAAGTTTGACGTTTAAGAAGTAATATAAAAAAAAAATTATTCAAACATATCGAGAAATGCTAAATTTAGGAGGTTTATTCCACTCCTCCCCTATACTTCTGACCACTGTGCTAGAATCTGCAACCAAAACAAATGAAGTGAAACGATTGTTACTTTCCAGCTCACCATCGGCATTGGTATTCAAAGAAAATGTGTCGAACCTGCCAGAATTACGGCAGACGATGACTATGGTTCCGGTGTTTCGCCGCGCACAGTGGTCGGGATAGGGGTACTTAGTTAGTGACATTCATGTATAACTTTTAAACTATCGGAATTAAATTCGAGCCAAAAAACAGGAAAAATTATCCCTTTCTAATGATTTATAATTGAATATATTGTACGTGTATTTGATGTTACTTCTTTTCAATTTTTTCTACGTAATTGTTATAAAATAATTTGAAAATTGTTTATTTAGTAGTTTATTTAATGCTCTTTAAGTGATTTAAATCGCATGTTGGGGAAACTATTCTTTTCCGAGTTATAAGGAAAAGTCAAATAGTACTATTAGAAATTGTGACAAAATCTACAGTTTAGGTAAACATTATTATTCATTTATTATTAACTTATTCAATGGACTAGAGCCCAATATATACAGAAATATTTGCAAAAACCCTTTGTAATACAATAATAATAATACGATGGATACGAACATATATACGTAAAATGACGTAACGCTGACAGTTTTAACTAATAATAATTTGTAAAGTGGGCTGAAGGAGGCAATGATTTTTGCATGATTCTGTAGTGTGTAGAGGAAGATGTGCTGAAAATATTCCAATTGGTTAGAACGTGGGACTCTGTGGGACTTGAAAGATATTCCTTGTCAATTGTAAAGAACTTTGGCAATTTTCTTTATTTCATTGAGCATTACTTATTTAATACATTATGAACAGCAATTTTTAGTTAACGGTATTAATTCTTATTGCAAAATTTTGGAAGAAAAAAAACTGAGAGAAAATATTAATCAAGGTCGTCAGGGCATCTCGAAGAAGGGAAAAGTATTTTCAATTACAATTTTTATTAAATTTTATTAATATTTTCAGTTTCGAGACTGATGGACATTTAGGAAGTAGTACCGCAATCTTCTCGATTTTCCTAAATTCCATCTTAAATTTTCAACTTCTCTATTTTACATTGCCTATTTACGACAGTGTTAATAGCTTGCTGAGAAAGTTGTGATAGAAATCAGTTGAATCACGATGTTATTCGATCATTGGATGGCATCACAGCTTTTCTATCACCAAGCAACAGTAAAACTTACGTCCCTATAACTCACAATCCGTTGAGTCGTTTGAACAATAACGATCGAAAGGAATGACACATTGTTTGCGGGAAGAAAATTTATTGGGAAGAATTACAGAACATAATAACGCGTAAGGCATATATTATATATTGGGTAATTATAACTGCTTTCTACAAAATATAAACGAAATAAGAATCGTTTCCTATCCTGTCCAGTGAAACTGCGATATGCTCATCTTAGGACAGAATGTGTTCAATTTCTCCATGGTTCGTTCTGCAATCAAAGCAAATAACGTGAGATGATTGTTCGTTGTAAACAGGGCATCAATATTAACATTTTCGCTTGCGCCAATATAAAATGTGTTTTACATGACTTCAGTAGTATGCGCCATATTCCTTTGACTCGCGTGAGCGGGATTCACTGGAGCCGGATCCCTGCAGACGCAACAAACAACGTGCATGTTTTATTCTCTGTAACCGTGATATTGGAATTAAAGGGAAATGTGTCTTACCTTTTCGTGGTGACGGTGTCCATACTTCTGCAAATGCAACAAACAAAATTAAATGACAGTTTCGCTTAAACACGACGCTTGTAAGAAAATAAAATGTGTTTTACATGTCCAATGCCATGTTCGTGCGACTCAGATGAGCCGTATGGAGCTGGAGCACCATATGGAACTGGAGCAGCGTATGGAGCTGGAGCCGGGTATGTAACTGCAGGTTTGTATGGAGCTGGAGTCACATATGCAGCTGGAGTCATGTATGTAACTGGAGGTTTGTATGGAGCTGGAGTCACATATGAAGCTGGAGTCACGTATGGAGCTGGAGTCACGTATGGAGCTGGAGTCACGTATGGAGCTGGAGTCGGGTATGAAGGTGGACTGTTGTATACCGGTGGAGCCTGCAAGCACAACGAGAAACATAACGATCAACTTCGCAGGAAACATGTTTTCGCGATGTGTTGGTACTTCTTAAGCCGGGAATCTGCTTGAAAGCTAAGTTAAGCTGTGCTATGGTTTTTATGTTTTATACCACAACCGGACATAGCATAGCATAGGTTAGCTTAGCTTCCAGGTGGATCCCCGGCTTTAACATTTTATCTACCGCAATCATGTAAGCGTGAAAAACCCTTATGTCTAACCCCAAGAAAGCCCAAGAAAGTCTGTGAATTGAGGAAATTGCCCTGGAGTTCTTCGGCCCTTCGGCCTAAGTCCCTTCATCCAGATCGTAACAACTACTGTACAATCTGACTTAAAGTTCAGTACAATTGATTTTGCAGAGACGGTTGCATAGGTACTTATTCGTTTCGATGTTCAGTAAAGATAGACTTACCGGCACATAACTGCATTCTACTGCAGTTGCCACATAGGTGACGAGGACCAAGGAGAGAACGAACTTCATCTTCGGGACGATTGTGTGTTAGTGAAGATCTTCAGAAACATGCTGAGGACAGTCGACTAGCCAGTATATATACTTGAATGTGCAACGTGCCCAGTTCGCTGCAACTGTATACAGTATACACATATGTATCTGTCATTTGCCTGAGTAATTTTGCAAACATCTCCTATTGAGCTATGCTCGACACCATAATATATGTTTTCGATCGACCTTGCCTTACAGAATGGAACGGCACGTGTTCGAACAAACGCAGATGGCCGATAAATCAAATTGTATTACATGATAGTTTTCAATGCTGTATTTGATGTCTCGTCCAAGTAGTTCCTCAAGTTCTTTCCTTAGATCAGCCTTTCCCAGTTGGTAGTCCGCGAAAAGCTGTCTTATAATAAAATTTGAATATTGAAAAGATATGTATATCTGACTGCAATATTGGAAACGGCGTGGCTTCGTCACCGCACTGCTTGTGCTGACTCACCAGTGATTCCGCCAAAGTTTGGTGAGTTTGGAAGGGTTCCATGGCGCACTTTAATTGGGAAACGAATATTAAGGAAGCGTGCTGGGAAGTTGTAATAACAGTTTCATATTGCTGGTTCATAGGCATCATTCTTTAATCATGGGCAGTACCGCCAGGGGCCCCATGGCAGTACGGGCCCTCAAGTCTGATTTTAAGTCCTATTCCCGTGGGTGGGCAGGGGCCCCATTGCATTGCTTTGCCCAGGGCCTACAATACTGTTAAGACGGCAGGCTCTACCTGCTGCTGCTTTTTCTTTATCGCTTCCGTCTGCTGCAGTTTCTTCTTTTTCGCTTTCTGCTGTTTCTTCTTCTTTGCAGCTTCTTTGCGCGCCATCGCCATCTCACGCTGGCATTCGCCGCTAGCATCGCCCTGCCCCGAGACAAGATCCGTCCGGCACTCGTCAGGTACCGGACGCGGCAACCATGTCCTACATCCCATCTTCGCCCTCAGGTATTTCCCCAACGGCCTCTGAAGCTCCACGACGCGGCGCACATCGTCAGGCGAGGGACACCTGAAGGTTTGCATAAATCACAGTCATCGGCTCGACAAGGACTATGCGTCCCCGCCAACCCTCCCGTCGAATCCTCCCCCAGTAATTAATGATGCGGCGCTAAAAAGCCTCACTCGTCACTTCCGGCCCAGTACACTCCATCCAGACCTCAGCCGAGTCGACAGTGTACATATCCTCCTTGTGGGCGAAACCGGCCCAATCCACCATCGTCCCGGTACCAGCCAGAGATGCGGCCACTCCCGCATCTCACTCCTCTTGCTTCGACATACCGGTTCCGGGCGTCGTCGAATCCTCCTGACCCGTGGCAGAGCTGATAGAAATAACACCATCCTTGGCAACCGGGGTTTTCGCTTCCTTCTCGCGGGTACTAATCTTGCTGCCATCCTCCTCGACTTCAATATCCCCAATCTCCATCAGCGCAGGCTCCATCAAGTTGTCCATAGGTCCAGCGAGGGCTCCATCATCACGTCTCAAGGTGATAGGTTTATCCTATACCTTGTCTGTGATATAATGTTACTATCAGAGACCTGAAACGAAATGGTTTTTTGTTTCGTTTCGGTTAATATCGTTCCTGCTGAAAAACATTTCGTTTCCGTTGGAACGAAAAATAAATTTTGTTCCGAAACGGTTATTTAATTTATAAAAAAAAACTCAAACTTATTTTTAATAATTTTATTGCATTTGGTAGTTGTATTATAAAATAGTATATATTATAATTATATATCACAAAGTATTATGTATATTATGTATTATAAAAAATATACAGTTTTAAAGCTTTCGGGTGTAAACTGCGTCCGGAAGAGTAAGATTCTCAACATTTCAACCCAACGTAATAAAAATCCGAAATTGTATAGGTATATACTATACTCTATAGGTATATTCTCCTTATGACTCTTAATTTCAATTTGGTAAGTAAAATTAACTTCTGGTTAATTGTTTGGGAAGTAGAAATAACGCAGCGTCAAACATTTGACGCTATGGTTTGATTTCTTTGCTGTTGTTGATTTGTACTGGATGCTTGTGAGGCTTGTCTAGTGCTCTCTAAATCATACCTCAAATTCTGCAGTATATCTGTTTCTATAGAACTAAAGTTACCAGAGTAGTTAGCTAAAATGCTGTCTTGCGAAATGTTTTTTTCCTTCTAGTTCGTGCATGATGTTGTCGGTTATCATTCAGCTTAGTACTTCTCGTTTTTTCATACTGTGTTTGGGCTTGATTCACTTGAAGTACTTATCACTGTCTTAAATTTATCTGTAAAAAATAGATCTCTTTCCTGGTGTAAAGATCTTGCTGCTTCTTGTAAAACTGTTAGAATTTCATCGTAAGTACTTTTCTCAAGACCTATAATCCTTTGAAGAAATTCTGCCAACGGTAATTCACCACGACAAAAATCCTCCAATTTCAGTTCAATGGTAATGGATCGAAGATTTTGAGAAGCATTTAAAAAATCAACAATGGCTTTTAGTAATGTGAATTCCTTTTCGGCAGTATCGATATAAGAAACAGTTTGTCTCACGCACTCTTCCTTAAGGGGTAATGCCACTGTAGAGCCCGGAAAAGCAGCCCGATTATGAGGTTTTTTTATGCGAGTACAGTGAATGGAATACAAAATTTGTTTGAAGGCCTTTATTGCACATACCTTGAAGTATGATCACATTTTTTAAAAAAAAATTGTTAATACAAAATGGCGGCTCAACAAAAAAGCGTCCTGCTCAACAAAAAAGCGTTCCTGCTCAACAAAAAAGCGTCTTCTGAAAAAACAGTGTTCCGCGGCCGAAAAGATTTCTCCTTCAATTTTTTACCTAAAACAAAAAACCGAAAAATTTTTAGTTCTATATAAGATTATCTCGGGAAGTACACGAGGAAATTAAAAAATACTGATTTTTGAAAGATTGATGCGTGATTGAACAAAATACGGAACTGCCACAACCTCGAAATTGTTGAAACGTTTTATTCAATGACGCACCATTATTACAAAAAGCAGTATTCTTTAATTTTCTCGTGTACTTCCCGAGATAATTTTATAGAGAACTCAAAAAAATTGGTTTTGTGTTCTAAGTCAAAAACTGAAGGGGAAATCTTTCCGGCCGCGGAACAGTTTTTTTTCGGAAGAAACTTCTTCTGTTGAGCTGTGGCGCCACAATTCTGTATTAAAAAAATTTAAATAAAATTGTAATCATACTTAAAGCTATGTACAATAAAGGCCTTCAAACAGATTTTGTATTCCTTTCACTATACTCGCATAAAAAATATTCTCAAAATCAAACGGCTTTTCCGGGCTCCACAGTGGCATTACCACTTAAATAGATTTATGAGTAGAGTTTTTTCTTCCTCACTCATCAATTGGTAATGCTGTATTAAAAGCTCATAATACTCTTGTTCTTTAAAGAGATCAGGAACGTCGCTTAAGCTTTCGATATTGTCTAGCGAATTGCAAACCTCTCTAATAATATCCTTACTTTTATTATCAATAAGTTCTTTTAATATATCTGTTACCTCTGTTAGCCAAAAATTTGAGCAATATTTTTTATATTTTCTCTCAATATAAGCATTGTCGCTAGGGCTAAGCGATTTCTGAAACTCTTGTTCTATACAATCTTTAACTTGGTCTAAATTGCTTTTGTGCTCTCCAATTGGTCCTCTAATAATGCCTCTTATGTGCCGTCTTGGTTCGTTATACATTTTTTTTTTTTAGATTTTCAGCACTAATGAAAGTATTTTTATGAACTGAATACATTGAATCTGCTGCTCTAAGTGTTTCCTATCTTCATCAGAGCACTTATCCACCTTTTATTAAAGAATTTCATAACCCGTTACAGTACCTAAAGCAATACACAGTTTTATATATATTGTAAGGACGTTTTTTGTTAGAAGTCTCATTTAACTTACATTTTGCTATTTGCCATTTGTATATCTAACTTACCCCAGTAAACAAACTGACTGCAGTATGCCAGCAGATTGGTGTCAGATTCGGGTCCTACTATGTCCGCATTTAACTATGGTTTTGTGGTCAGAGCCTGAGATCAGGATCTGACCGCAGATTAATATCAGATTTCGATCAGAACTTGCTGTCAAAAACCGACCGCAGATTGGCGGCAGAAATCAAGCAGATCCTGATGTCAGTATCTGACCGCAAAAACGTTTAATGCGGACATAGTATGCAATTTTATATAATAGTATAGATTTAAAAACAGTTCGAAAGTCTTAAGCGTAAATAATATATAGAACACGTTTATAAGACCGACTTGAAAGATTTGATTCTTACCATATTTTATGGAAGAAAAAAAGTTAGAAAACCATGTATTTATTTAGACGGGTATTATAACATTTTTAATATTTTACTTAGCAGGTTGTTAGTCAATTGAACGCCAGGAAGGCTCAAAATAATTATTTAGACTTTTAAAGACAGTTCTTCCAAATGTAAAAGAATTAACGATAACTATTCATTCAGTCATCTTAGGGCGGTATTATCATCGGTCGTTGCTTAAGACTAAGATCGTCTTAAGCAACGATTAGATAATACCGCCCTTAGAGACGGGTATACCAAATATATACTCCGCAGTGAAATGCCGGCAAATGCGAGCGGTACTCGAGAGCCCTGAGTGATCGAGCCCTCGGCCACTTATTCCCGCCGCGGTGCTATTTCGCAAGCGAGAAGCTCTCGCCCGGTCGCCGCCTGACGGCGTCGCGTCGTGAACTATGTCAGCAGAATCTGCTCAATTCCTGCTGCCTATCTGCCGTCAGATTGCGCTGCGCAGGGTCTGCTCGATTCCTGCTCCCAATCTGCGGTCAGACCACAGCAGCCGGATCTGCTCTGTATCTGCCGCCGTTCTGCTGTCAGATTCTGACATCAGAATCTGCTCTATTTCTGCTGCCTACCTGCCGTCAGATCGCGCAGCGCAGAGTCTGCTCGATTTCTGACATTAAATTGTACCAGCAGATTCTCCGCAGTGTCTGCCGCCAAACTGCTGTCAGATCCTGATGTCAGAATCTGCTCGATTTCTGCTGCCTATCTGCCGTCAGATCGCGGTGCGCAGGGTCTGCTCGATTTCTGACATTAAATTGTACCAGCAGACCCTGCCGCCAATCTGCTCGCAGGTTAAGGCAGCACAATCTGTCGGCTTTCTGCTGTCAGTCTGCTTTCATCATCGAATATAACAAATCCTGTCTCAAATCTGTAGTCTTTCTGCCACAATCATTTGTAGTCAGGCGTTGACCAAAATCTGCTAAAACGGACGTGGCTGACTGGGTGGCAGCAACATTATCTATGAACATACCTGAAAAGTCACACAAAATATATAATTTTTACGTAACTCTTCTTACGTATAGGCAACATATTAATCCAGATGTAAATGTCATGGAACGTAGGTGTCACAAGTATTCCGTAATTTTTGTTTCATAAATAAAACATAACAGCGACATAAACGAGAAATATAATTTACCGGTTGCTCGAGTGACTGATCGTGACCTTCGAAACGTGGTAACGTTTCCTGCTGCAAAACTCCTGCGCGGAACGTGTTAAAATAAGGACTGCGTTTAGCATCGGTGTGTTTAGAGTGCAAAATCTAACATTTACGCGAAGATTAAATGTGGCGTGTTGCAATAAACAATTATTACATTGGTTTTAGGTTAAGTTGGAGAGATATTTTAATTAATACATATGTCAGACATAAAACGTTTGAGAAGAGATTTTAAAACATAGCTATGCTGACTTCCGCGAGGTCGACTTTAATAAAGAAGCAGCGGAATGGTTCCATCTAGGATTGCAGAGGAAGTGCAGAGAGGAGAAAAAACATTAATCAACTTATATATATAGTTTTTCAAATATTTTTTTCTCTTCAAATATATATATGCTATGTTATATCCCTAGTAGCATTTATGGTTGGCCCACGGTATCCCCAAGTTGGGAATTAGTTGGCCATCAAAATGCCAACAATAAATGCTACTAGGGATATAATATAAAGTTTATAAACAAAATTCTAACAGATATTTAACTTTTTTTTAATTAAAATAATCCTTCCAAATACCAATAGTATCCATAACGTATCAATAAAGTTATTGCTGTTATCCTGTTGCTACGTAACAGAGAGATAACAGAGAAAGGTAAAATTTATATAAAAGTATGACCTTAATGTGACGCGTACTGTTATGTAAATGAGGCGGACATTTCCACCCTGATGGTACCTTCATGTGACCCCCACGTGACGTAACCAAAAAATGATGGTTACGTAGCAGTTACGTACAAGATACGTTTTAGTGCTGTGGGGGTCCCGACAGTGATGAGATATGAGCCAGTTTTTTTTCTTGGCGACCAGTGGTCAAATTCTTGCAACTCCAAGTCGAATCGGCATTCCTGAACGTCGTTCCCGGATGGCGTTGAACGACTCACGCCGTCCTCGCGGAAAACCGTTTTCCCCGTTTCGGGAGAAGACGAAACGTCAATGTGTCAAAACGTCGATCTTGCTCGTTACCCGCGAAAGAGCCAACTTCAGTGCGCAGTCATTCCTATTTGACGTACACTCAGCTCAAACGATTGTGGCCGATTGAGATTCGATTGCATTCGAGCTCACTAGGGCTGGCTTTTTCGCATCGCTAACATTCTACAGTATTTCATGAATATGGTGAGGGCACTGCCAAGCCACAGGTTCCCGTCTAGAATACTTCCAATTCATGTTGAAACACCACTGTGGCACCATCTGCCTATGATTGTCATAATTATATAAATCTGCGCGATCGGTTCTGTTCGCGATGCTGTAGCGAAAATGACACAAAGGATAAATGTCAAATGACTTTTATTGCAATGAACCTAAAGAAAATCATAATAATTTTGCCACTATAAACGATAAATTTGCAATGTCCAAAGTAAAAAAATCATAGGATTTATAATGGATAACACAAATAAATAAAGCGGGAAACTAGAGTAGTAATGAAAAGAATAGAAACGAATGTTATGTATTTCGTAGAGATGGCAAGGGTTAGGAAACCAGAATACTCAGATGAATAAAGTCTTGTCCAAAGTAAATAGATCAACGGATTTATAATGGAAGACACAAATAAATCAAGCGGGATGGTGTAGACCAAAGAAGTACGCATTTATTTCAAAATCTACTATCTGTTATTTTATGTTAACAACGGGAAAATAAACATAACCGAAAATTAAATTTTGTGACAGGACTGCGCGAACGTGTCTCGCATTAAACGTCATCCGTTTACTTCACGCTATATCTGTCACTCTGTCCATGCGGGTAACCAAAATAAGTAAGAAATAGTCCGGAGGAGAATTTATGAAAAATAAAAATACTGATGGAAGTGTTTCTTCTTCAATTTTAATAGCTGGAATCCTATTCTGGGCGAATTCCACTTACACCCCAATCGCCCGGAACGCCGGAGATTTCCATTATATATCGCGACGATCTTGAAATGCTGGTTCCTCGTGTGGCCTTTACAAAGGCCGATATGTTCTTCGTCAATGATTCGAGAGTTGTTCTGCCGAGAATATTTGCGGCCTTGAAAAAGGCCTAACGATGCGTTCGAAGGTACGCACTAGTAATTCGTCCAGAACCGTTACGATCAATTACTTGATCTAACCGTTTCGGGATGGATTTCCCCAGGTTTTCGAATATGCGTGAGTTGGCTGTTAAATTTGCCCAGGCGTGCATCGTATGGTCTATAAGAGCAGCCCTAGTTCTTACATTGGCAGCTGGTCGCCAGGATTTAGCAATATATGCCCATACATGTTCTATTATATTTAAATCTGGCAATTTCGCAGGCCACTGTAAAACTTCGATGTCGGGGTGCCTTCTAAACCATGCACGTACGGCAGCAGAGGTGTGTACTGAACTATTGTCCTGTACCAATCTAATCACCGGCATGGGCTCAACAGAATATATTTCACGAACGCTGGGCACAAGTACGTTCTCTAAAATTTGAATATATTCCGCAGAGTTCATATGCGGTGATATTTCGACTAATCTACCAGGACCACGTGCAGTAACCCACCCCCACATACCACACGTGATGCGCCCACTGTCAGTACGTGGCAAGATCCCCACTGAGTCTCCATACATGTAAAGATTTACCGCCTACAGTAGAAAATACCTTTTCATCGGTGAAAATGGTCCTTTCCCATTCAAATTGCGTGACAGGTAACTGCTGTAACGCAAACGCAACGCGGTCCTCACGGTGCGTTTGTGTCAGCAGCGCCTTACGTGCAGGCCGGCGACAGTAGTAGCCGGCTTCCCGTAAACGATTTCGCACAATATTGTGACATACTGGCAAATCTAGATTTACGGTCACGTCTTCCGACGATTGAAATGGGTTTTGAACCATTTCCGCAATGATGGCATTATCTTCTGCCAGCGTAGTCTTCCGCGCGCCCGTATTAAATTTACATAGGTCAAACAGACCTTCCTCACCCATATTCGTAAACCGGTGTACGTACCTCCTCACTGTCCGCGTTGGAATTCGAAGCTGCTCAGAAATAGACGAAACGGTGCGCCCACTTTGAAAGAGCGCCGCCACTTCGCCCCGTCTGAATGCTTGCTGTTCCTTTGCGGACTGCATCTCGGATAATGGCGATTTTTTTCGAAACCAAATGTAATAAAGTTTCCAAAAACAATTGAAAGCTACAGCGGGCGAGTTCCAATTACACCCAAATCGGGCCCGCGGTCGCGATATATAATGGAAATCTCCGGCGTTCCGGGCGATTGGGGTGTAAGTGGAATTCGCCCAGAATAGGATTCCAGCTATTAAAATTGAAGAAGAAACACTTCCATCAGTATTTTTATTTTTCATAAATTCTCCTCCGGACTATTTCTTACTTATTTTGGTTACCCGCATGGACAGAGTGACAGATATAGCGTGAAGTAAACGGATGACGTTTAATGCGAGACACGTTCGCGCAGTCCTGTCACAAAATTTAATTTTCGGTTATGTTTATTTTCCCGTTGTTAACATAAAATAACAGATAGTAGATTTTGAAATAAATGCGTACTTCTTTGGTCTACACCATCCCGCTTGATTTATTTGTGTCTTCCATTATAAATCCGTTGATCTATTTACTTTGGACAAGACTTTATTCATCTGAGTATTCTGGTTTCCTAACCCTTGCCATCTCTACGAAATACATAACATTCGTTTCTATTCTTTTCATTACTACTCTAGTTTCCCGCTTTATTTATTTGTGTTATCCATTATAAATCCTATGATTTTTTTACTTTGGACATTACAAATTTATCGTTTATAGTGGCAAAATTATTATGATTTTCTTTAGGTTCATTGCAATAAAAGTCATTTGACATTTATCCTTTGTGTCATTTTCGCTACAGCATCGCGAACAGAACCGATCGCGCAGATTTATATAATTATGACAATCATAGGCAGATGGTGCCACAGTGGTGTTTCAACATGAATTGGAAGTATTCTAGACGGGAACCTGTGGCTTGGCAGTGCCCTCACCATATTCATGAAATACTGTAGAATGTTAGCGATGCGAAAAAGCCAGCCCTAGTGAGCTCGAATGCAATCGAATCTCGATCGGCCACAATCGTTTGAGCTACTATACTGCTAGAATTCGGCTCCTTTTCCGTAGGTCGGCTTCCCAAGCTTCCAGAGCCGACCCAGCAACGACCTCCTGGTACCGCTCTCCCTTAGCATCCTCGCTGAAGCCTCGAAACCGCTCCGATGTCGGCGGGTCTCGACCGCCGTCGCCGTTCCCACGTGTGTCCCTCGATGTCGGCGGGCCTCGACCGCCGTGGCCGCTCCCGCGTGTGTCCCTCGATGTCGGCGGGCCTCAACCGCCGTTGCCGCTGCCCCTGTGGCTGTCCCTCGTTGCTGCCGCTGCAGGCTGAATCTCACGCAACAGCTCCTTGCGTCCCGCACGCCACGGCTCCTTGCGTCCCGCACGCAACGGCTCCTCGCGTATCGCACGCGACAGCTCCTTGCGTTTCTTCGGGATCCGTGGACACGAATCCCACTTCTGACACCAATGTTACGCCGGGGTGTTTCCATCGCAGGCCACCCCGACGCAAAGGAATGGAATGAATAGTCACACGCGAGTGCTTATTGCACAATCCTGCTATATTTCGTTATACAGGACAGTATGACGTAGGCCGACACGTCCGGCCGCGCTCGCGTATATTCCAAGACTGTCTCCTCGCCGTTGTTCTCGAAGGGGGCTGGCCCTCTTCTGTCTTCAGCTACGAGCACCAGTAGGCTATGCACGGGCCTATATCCGGTGCTCTCAACAATATTGTACGTCTATTTAATGTTACTTTTTTTCAATTTTTTCAACGTAATTGTTATAAAATAATTTGAAAATTGTTTATTTAGTAGTTTATTTAATGTTCTTTAAGTGATTTAAATCGCATGTTGGAGACACTATTCTTTTCCGAATTATAAGGAAAAGTCAAATAGTACTATTAGAAATATTTAATAATCATATTAAATTCTTTGTTTAATATTATAGTAAGTTTGACATTTAAGAAGTAATATAAAAAAAATTATTCAAACATATCGAGAAATGCTGAATTTAGGAGGTTTATTCCACTCCTCCCCTATACTTCCGACCACTGTGCTAGAATCTGCAACCAAAACAAATGAAGTGAAATGATTGTTACTTTCCTGCTCACCATCGGCATTGGTATTCAAAGAAAATGTGTCGAACCTGCCAGAATTACGGCAGATGATGACTATGGTTCCGGTGTTTCGCCGCGCACAGTGGTTGGGATAGGGGTACTTAGTTAGTGACATTCATGTATAACTTTTAAACTATCGGAATTAAATTCGAGCCAAAAAACAGGAAAAATTATCCCTTTCTAATGATTTATAATTGAATATATTGTACGTCTATTTGATGTTACTTCTTTCAATTTTTTCAACGTAATTGTTATAAAATAATTTGAAAATTGTTTATTTAGTAGTTTATTTAATGCTCTTTAAGTGATTTAAATCGCATGTTGGGGAAACTATTCTTTTCCGAGTTATAAGGAAAAGTCAAATAGTACTATTAGAAATTGTGACAAAATCTACAGTTTAGGTAAATATTATTATTCATTTATTATTAACTTATACAATGGACTAGAGCCCAATATATACAGAAATATTTGCAAAAACCCTTTGTAATACAATAATAATAATACGATGGATACGAACATATATACGTAAAATGACGTAACGCTGACAGTTTTAACTAATAATAATTTGTAAAGTGGGCTGAAGGAGGCAATGATTTTTGCATGGTTCTGTAGTGTGTAGAGGAAGATGTGCTGAAAATATTCCAATTGGTTAGAACGTGGGACTCTGTGGGACTTGAAAGATATTCCTTGCCAATTGTAAAGAACTTTGGCAATTTTCTTTATTTCATTGAGCATTACTTATTTAATACATTATGAACAGCAATTTTTAGTTAACGGTATTAATTCTTATTGCAAAATTTTGGAAGAAAAAAACTGAGACAAAATATTGATCAAGGTCGTCAGGGCATCTCGAAGAAGGAAAAAGTATTTTCAATTACAATTTTAATTAAATTTTATTAATATTTTCAGTTTCGGGACTGATGGACATTTAGGAAATAGTACCGCAATCTTCTCGATTTTCCTAAATTCCATCTTAAATTTTTAACTTCTCTATTTTACATTGCCTATTTACGACAGTGTTAATAGCATGCTGAGAAAGTTGTGATAGAAATCAGTCGAATCACGATGTTATTCGATCATTGGATGGCATCACAGCTTTTCTATCACCAAGCAACAGTAAAACTTAAGTCCCTATAACTCACAATCCGTTGAGTCGTTTGAACAATAACGATCGAAAGGAATGACACATTGTTTGCGGGAAGAAAATTTATTGGGAAGAATTACAGAACATAATAACGCGTAAGGCATATATTATATATTGGGTAATTATAACTGCTTTCTATTAAATATAAACGAAATAAGAATCGTTTCCATTCCTGTCCAGTGAAATTGCGATATGCTCATCTTAGGACAGAATGTGTTCAACCTCTCCAGGGTTCGTTCTGCAATCAAAGCAAATAACGTGAGATGATTGTTCGTTGTAAACAGGGCATCAATATTAACATTTTCGCTTGCGCCAATATAAAATGTGTTTTACATGACTTCAGTAGTATGCGCCATATTCCTTTGACTCGCGTGAGCGGGATTCACTGGAGCCGGATCCCTGCAGATGCAACAAACAACGTGCATGTTTTATTCTCTGTAACCGTGATATTGGAATTAAAGGGAAATGTGTCTTACCTTTTCGTGGTGACGGTGTCCATACTTCTGCAAATGCAACAAACAAAATTAAATGACAGTTTCGCTTAAACACGACGCTTGTAAGAAAATAAAATGTGTTTTACATGTCCAATGCCATGTTCGTGCGACTCAGATGAGCCGTATGGAGCTGGAGCACCATATGGAACTGGAGCAGCGTATGGAGCTGGAGCCGAGTATGTAACTGGAGGTTTGTATGGAGCTGGAGTCACATATGCAGCTGGAGTCATGTATGTAACTGGTGGTTTGTATGGAGCTGGAGTCGGGTATGAAGGTGGACTATTGTACACCGGTGGAGCCTGCAAGCACAACGAGAAACATAACGATCAACTTCGCAGGAAACATGTTTTCGCGATGTGTTGGTACCTCTTAAGCCGGGAATCTGCTTGAAATCTAAGTTAAGCTGTGCTATGGTTTTTATGTTTTATACCACAACCAGACATAGCATAGCATAGGTTAGCTTAGCTTCCAGGTGGATCCCCGGCTTTAACATTTTATCTACCGCAATCATGTAAGCGTGAAAAACCCTTATGTCTAACCCCAAGAAAGCCCAAGAAAGTCTGTGAATTGAGGAAATTGCCCTGGAGTTCTTCGGCCCTTCGGCCTAAGTCCCTTCATCCAGATCGTAACAACTACTGTACAATCTGACTTAAAGTTCAGTACAATTGATTTTGCAGAGACGGTTGCACAGGTACTTATTCGTTTCGATGTTCAGTAAAGATAGACTTACCGGCACATAACTGCATTCTACTGCAGTTGCCACATAGGTGACGAGGACCAAGGAGAGAACGAACTTCATCTTCGGGACGATTGTGTGTTAGTGAAGATCTTCAGAAACATGCTGAGGACAGTCGACTAGCCAGTATATATACTTGAATGTGCAACGTGCCCAGTTCGCTGCAACTGTATACAGTATACACATATGTATCTGTCATTTGCCTGAGTAATTTTGCAAACATCTATTGAGCTATGCTCGACACCATAATATATGTTTTCGATCGACCTTGCCTTACAGAATGGAACGGCACGTGTTCGAACAAACGCAGATGGCCGATAAATCAAATTGTATTACATGATAGTTTTCAATGCTGTATTTGATGTCTCGTCCAAGTAGTTCCTCAAGTTCTTTCCTTAGATCAGCCTTTCCCAGTTGGTAGTCCGCGAAAAGCTGTCTTATAATAAAATTTGAATATTGAAAAGATATGTATATCTGACTGCAATATTGGAAACGGCGTGGCTTCGTCACCGCACTGCTTGTGCTGACTCACCAGTGATTCCGCCAAAGTTTGGTGAGTTTGGAAGGGTTCCATGGCGCACTTTAATTGGGAAACGAATATTAAGGAAGCGTGCTGGGAAGTTGTAATAACAGTTTCATATTGCTGGTTCATAGGCATCATTCTTTAAGCATGGGCAGTACCGCCAGGGGCCCCATGGCAGTACGGGCCCTCAAGTCTGATTTTAAGTCCTATTCCCGTGGGTGGGCAGGGGCCCCATTGCATTGCTTTGCCCAGGGCCTACAATACTGTTAAGACGGCAGGCTCTACCTGCTGCTGCTTTTTCTTTATCGCTTCCGTCTGCTGCAGTTTCTTCTTTTTCGCTTTCTGCTGTTTCTTCTTCTTTGCAGCTTCTTTGCGCGCCATCGCCATCTCACGCTGGCATTCGCCGCTAGCATCGCCCTGCCCCGAGACAAGATCCGTCCGGCACTCGTCAGGTACCGGACGCGGCAACCATGTCCTACATCCCATCTTCGCCCTCAGGTATTTCCCCAACGGCCTCCACGACGCGGCGCACATCGTCAGGCGAGGGACACCTGAAGGTTTGCATAAATCGCAGTCATCGGCTCGACAAGGACTACGCGTCCCCGCCAACCCTCCCGTCGAATCCTCCCCCAGTAATTAATGATGCGGCGCTAAAAAGCCTCACTCGTTACTTCCGGCCCAGTACACTCTATCCAGAGCTCAGCGAAGTCGACAGTGTACATGTCCTCTTTGTGGGCGAAATCGGCCCAATCTACCATCGTCCCGGTACCAGCCAGAGATGCGGCCACTCCCGCATCTCACTCCTCTTGCTTCGACCTACCGGTTCCGGTCGTCATCGAATCCTCTTGACCCGTGGCAGAGCTGATAGAAATAACACCATCCTTGGCAACCGGGGTTTTCGCTTCCTTCTCGCGGGTACTAATCGTGCTGCCATCCTCCTCGACTTCAATATCCCCAATCTCCATCAGCGCAGGCTCCATCAAGTTGTCCATAGGTCCAGCGGGGGCTCCATCATCACGTCTCAAGGTGATAGGTTTATCCTATACCTCGTCTGTGATATAATGTTACTATCAGGGACCTGAAACGAAATGGTTTTTTGTTTCGTTTCGGTTAATATCGTTCCTGCTGAAAAACATTTCGTTTCTGTTGGAACGAAAAATAAATTTTGTTCCGAAACGGTTATTTAATTTATAAAAAAAAACTCAAACTTATTTTTAATAATTTTATTGCATTTGGTAGTTGTATTATAAAATAGTATATATTATAATTATATATCACAAAGTATTATGTATATTATGTATTATAAAAAATATACAGTTTTAAGGCTTTCGGGTGTAAACTGCGTCCGGAAGAGTAAGATTCTCAACATTTCAACCCAACGTAATAAAAATCCGAAATTGTATAGGTATATACTATACTCTATAGGTATATTCTCCTTACGACTCTTAATTTCAATTTGGTAAGTAAAATTAACTTCTGGTTAATTGTTTGGGAAGTAGAAATAACGCAGCGTCAAACATTTGACGCTATGGTTTGATTTCTTTGCTGTTGTTGATTTGTACTGGATGCTTGTGAGGCTTGTCTAGTGCTCTCTAAATCAGACCTCAAATTCTGCAGTATATCTGTTTCTATAGAACTAAAGTTACCAGAGTAGTTAGCTAAAATGCTGTCTTGCAAAATGTTTTTTTTCCTTCTAGTTCGTGCATGATGTTGTCGGTTATCATTCAGCTTAGTACTTCTCGTTTTTTCATACTGTGTTTGGGCTTGATTCACTTGAAGCACTTATCACTATCTTAAATTTATCTATAAAAAATAGATCTCTTTCCTGTTGTAAAGATCTTGCTGCTTCTTGTAAAACTGTTAGAATTTCATCGTAAGTACTTTTCTCAAGACCTATAATCCTTTGAAGAAATTCTGCCAACGGTAATTCACCACGACAAAAATCCTCCAATTTCAGTTCAATGGTAATGGATCGAAGATTTTGAGAAGCATTTAAAAAATCAACAATGGCTTTTAGTAATGTGAATTCCTTTTCGGTAGTATCGATATAGGAAACAGTTTGTCTCACGCACTCTTCCTTAAATAGATTTATGAGTAGAGTTTTTTCTTCCTCACTCATCAATTGACAATGCTGTATTAAAAGCTCATAATACTCTTGTTGTTTAAAGAGATCAGGAACGTCGCTTAAGCTTTCGATATTGTCTAGCGAATTGCAAACCTCTCTAATAATATCCTTACTTTTATTATCAATAATTTCTTTTAATATATCTGTTACCTCTGTTAGCCAAAAATTTGAGCAATATTTTTTATATTTTCTCTCAATATAAGCATCGTCGCTAGGGCTAAGCGATTTCTGAAACTCTTGTTCTATACAATCTTTAACTTGGTCTAAATTGCTTTTGTGCTCTTCAATTGGTCCTCTAATAATGCCTCTTATGTGCCGTCTTGGTTCGTTATACATTTTTTTTTTTTAGATTTTCAGCACTAATGAAAGTATTTTTATGAACTGAATACATTGAATCTGCTGCTCTAAGTGTTTCCTATCTTCATCAGAGCACTTATCCACCTTTTATTAAAGAATTTCATAACCCGTTACGGTACCTAAAGCAATACACAGTTTTATATATATTGTAAGGACGTTTTTCGTTAGAAGTCTTATTTAACTTACATTTTGCTATTTGCCGTTTGTATATCTGACTTACCTCTGTTAAAGAGCTTTTAGCATTGCTCTTTAGTTGCTTTGTTTCCTCTGAATAATCTGCTATTTCACCCTGTTCCTGCGCTTGTTAGCCAAGGTTCACTTCCCACCGGGGAATTTGCTAGAGATCAAACACTACATAAAGATATTTCTCTCATTAAATATCTTACTTTTTGCCAAACTTTACTAATTTATTGAATATGAACATTACAGATATATGAACTTCTTTAGAAATTACATTCATATTTTGTTGCCCTGAATTACTACTGATTCCACAGATTCCTCTGTATTAGTGCTACATTGTGTTTTAAAAAAAGATTAAAGCAAAGCCATGGTTGTCTTACGCCTACCCTTTTATTCTTTAATCCTCTTTTCATCATTTGAGCCTTGTTCTTTTATTTTTTTGTTCTCTAGATTTACTCAAGCTTGCGTAATTTACAGTAGTTTCTTTTGACGTAGGACTATGTCTATCTTTGCAGATAGTACTATAGTAGGTATATGTTAACACTGAGAAGTTAAGAGGGGACTTATTACTGACACAGACTCTACGGACTTGCAAAATTGCACCAAAATCGGTATGTGCGGGTTCGATATGTTCCTTTTAAATAATATAGTACAGTAGAAGGACATTATTATTATTATATGTCTGTATTATATCATATAGACCATCATTAATGTAGGCGTAAACACATGATGAATGGGTGGGGTTCAACAACAGGTGCTCTTAAAAAAACATTAAAGCACTCTTTTTACAAATTACAATCTGTTCCGAGACTTCACCGGTAACGTTGCATGCGACACCAAAATGGTAAGGGGGTCCTAGGACCCTCCAAACCGGTGACAGAAAAGTACATTGGTTGTTAGGTATATCCTATACTTCGTCTGTCGTTATCAGTGATAACTTATCACTTGTACCGTCGGTTCCTTTAAGGTTCGTCCTACGTCGTTTTGTATCGAATTTTCGCAAAAACTCATCTGAACACGTGAAATGAGGGGGTGATCCCTTGCTACAAGGCGATACGGTAGTCCAAAGTCAGTCAAAAATCCAAAATAATCCAAAAACGTGCTCCTGAGGGGTTCCCACGCGCTCACCTCGACTTCCCCGCAGGCACTTGTCGCTTCTCGGGGGGCAAACATACAGAAAACATAAGAAACACACCGTGGTCAACAGATAGGTGCGATATTTATGGAGAATAACAATTAATACCGTATAAACAAGGTGAAAAATCTACGTACGCAGCGCAAACGTGCAGATCTTCTGAGTGGGTGCGGCGCAGTGATGCCAAAATCGTGGGACGTGGCACGGAAAAAAAAAAAAAACAACGCAACAGCTGAGAATTTATTTCCTTATTCAGAATAGAATACGGAAATAGCAAACAGCTCCCTCTCGCGTTTACCGGGCAATCGTCGATCTATCGGTATTACCATTTCTGTGCAGAAAAAACCTGCTGTAATACCGACTTGCCGAATCGGTTAGGTCACGTGACGTGTCTACCCCCTTAAGCAATGTCCACGGGAAAAGGCCCCGTAGCAAAGGACTACGCTCCGTTACGCACGCGCGATGACGTCAAACCAATCAACGTCAAGGTGGTAAACGAAACGGCGCCACCTTGGCATTGATTGGTTTGACGTAAACGCACATCATCGCGCATGCGTAACGGGGCGTAGTCCTTAGGTACGGGGCCTTTTCCCGTGGACACTGGGCTTAAGCAGAGATCGGGGGACTCCGGCCGGTGTTGATGGAGGGGGAAACACCTACAGGAGTAGTGGTTATGTGTGCACGAACTGCGCCTGCGTCAGTCACGCACACATTACCACTGCTCCTGTAGGTGTTCCCCCTCCATCAACACCGGCCGGAGTCCCCCGATCTCTGGGCTTAAGCTACATTGACGGAGAGGGAAACAC
The DNA here is from genome assembly GCA_947577245.1 of Andrena bucephala. NCBI lineage: Eukaryota > Metazoa > Arthropoda > Insecta > Hymenoptera > Andrenidae > Andrena > Andrena bucephala. The sequence goes on along the minus strand of OX387717.1, from coordinate 1,715,717 downwards.
CTACAGAAGCGGTAGTTCAGGCACACATTACCACCACTCCTGTAGGTGTTTCCCCCACCATTACTGCAGCTCTATCGCTCCGAACACTGCTTAATCCCGCGGATCCCTGATTCTGACATCACTGCGCCGAATCCACTCAGAAGATCTGCACGTTTGCGCTGCGTAGATATTTCACCTTGTTTATACAGTATTTATAGCTATTCTCCATATATATCGCACTTATCTGTTGACTGGGTGTGTTCCTTATGTTTTCTGTGTGTTTGCCCTTCCAGAAGCGACAAGTGCCCGCGGAGTGGTCGAGGTGAGCGCATGGGAACCCCTCAGGAACACGTTTTTTGATTATTTTGGATTTTGGACTGACTTTGGATTACCGTATCGTCTTATAGCAAGGGCTCATCCCCTCATTTCGCGTGTTCAGGTGGGTTTTTCGAAATTTCGATAGAAAACAACGTAGGACGAACCTTAGAGGTACGGACAGTATAAGTGATAATCTTATCAGTGATAAGTTCCGTTTTAATTTAGCAGTGATAAGTTCCCCCTAACTTATCAGTGTTAAATTCCCTCTTAAATTATCAGTGATAACTTGTCAGCGATAAGTCCCCTTGCCATGTTCCCCATTCAGGTCCATGGGTAGTATGCACCCAAAAATATTGCATCATTTGAAACTTAAGTATTTTTAACGATAAATGATTTGAATTGGGATCTATTTTTGTCCCAGGCGGTCGACCGTAAGTTGCCCCATAAGTACTATCTCTGAAGTTACACGTAGTCCTACGTCAAAAGAAACTACTGTAAATTACGCAAGCTTGAGTAAATCTAGAGAACAAAAAAATAAAAGAACAAGGCTCAAATGATGAAAAGAGAATTAAAGAACAAAAGGGTAAGCATAAGAAAATCATGGCTTTTCTTTAATCTTTTTTTAAAACACAATGTAGCATTAATACAGAGGAATCTGTGGAATCAGTAGTAATTCAGGGCAACAAAATATGAAAGTAATTTCTAAAGAAGATCATATATCTGTAATGTTCATATTCAATAAATTAGTAAAGTTAGGCAAAAAGTAAGCTATTTAATGAGAGAAATATCTTTATGTAGTGTTTGATCTCTAGCAAATTCCCTGGTGAGAAGCGAACCTTGGCTAACAAGCGCAGCAACAGGGTGAAATAGCAGATTATTCAGAGGAAACAAAGCAACTAAAGAGCAATGCTAAAAGCTCTTTAACAGAGGTAAGTCAGATATACAAACGGCAAATAGCAAAATGTAAGTTAAATAAGACTTCTAACGAAAAACGTCCTTACAATATATATAAAACTGTGTATTGCTTTAGGTACCGTAATGGGTTATAAAATTCTTTAATAAAAGGTGGATAAGTGCTCTGATGAAGATAGGAAACACTTAGAGCAGCAGATTCAATGTATTCAGTTCTTAAGAATTGTTGCTTACTGTACCAGAATATAAAAATACTTTCATTAGTGCTGAAAATCTAAAAAAAAAATGTATAACGATCCAAGACGGCACATAAGAGGCATTATTAGAGGACGAATTGAAGAGCACAAAAGCAATTTAGACCAAATTAAAGATTGTATAGAACAAGAGTTTCAGAAATCGCTTAGCCCTAGCGACAATGCTTATATTGAGAGAAAATATAAAAAATATTGCTCAAATTTTTGGCTAACAGAGGTAACAGATATATTAAAAGAACTTATTGATAATAAAAGTAAGGATATTATTAGAGAGGTTTGCAATTCGCTAGACAATATCGAAAGCTTAAGCGACGTTCCTGATCTCTTTAAACAACAAGAGTATTATGAGCTTTTAATACAGCATTGTCAATTGATGAGTGAGGAAGAAAAAACTCTACTCATAAATCTATTTAAGGAAGAGTGCGTGAGACAAACTGTTTCCTATATCGATACTGCCGAAAAGGAATTCACATTACTAAAAGCCATTGTTGATTTTTTAAATGCTTCGCAAAATCTTCGATCCATTACCTTTGAACTGAAATTGGAAGATTTTTGTCGTGGTGAATTACCGTTGGTTGAATTTCTTCAAAGGATTATAGGTCTTGAGGAAAGTACTTACGATGAAAGTCTAACAGTTTTACAAGAAGCAGCAAGATCTTTACAACAGGAAAGAGATCTATTTTTTATAGATAAATTTAAGACAGTGATAAGTGCTTATATAAAGCCAATAGTGATACGAGAAAGAAATATAGATAATCGGTGGGTTATTGAAGTAAAAGGAAAGAAAGTTGTTATTAGTGAGATTTTGGGGCAGATAGAAGATAAATTTTCAGAGAATTCCGAAATTGAAGAAGTGCGTTTTGTTGGCGCAGATATTCTATATATTGACGCAAACTTTGAGAAACAAATTTGGCACGGGAAAAATATAGTCATTTTAACAAAAGCAATAAAAATCCATAACGAAGTAACTTGGGATGTGTCTGGAAAAAATAACGATCATAGTTATTCCGATAATGCTGGTACTGAAGAAGATGGCCATGGTAAACAAGGAGCAGACGGTTATGCTGGAGAAAGTGGTGGCAATGTTTTGGTTATAACACAGAGAATAGAAAGTCCAGAAAATTTTACTATTCTTTCAAACGGTGGAAAGGGTAGTAATGGCCAAGATGGCGGGAATGGTGAAAAAGGTAAAGATGGAAAAGGTATTGAAAAAGCAGAATTTGATAAAAAATTTTCTCCTGGTGGTAGTGTAACAGCAAGAATTGGTGTATTAGCAACGATTATTAATAGTATAATAAAAGATTCATCGAAAATAGAAAGGTTTTGGCATACTGGTAGTTATAGAACAATCAATGATGTTGCCGAAGGTATTCGTGACACAATCAAGTATGCCGCAATTGAGGCACAGCCAGGCTGCGGTACTACGGTTCCCTCAGGGCAACCATCCTTTAGGAACAAACTTTTTATAGAAGCAATGACAAATGAAGGAAACGAGATCATCTTTTCTTTTGAAAGTGGGGGCTTCTTTACATGTTGCCAAGCTTTTCTTCTCCATAAAGGGGCAGTGGGGAAACCTGGAGGACAGGGTGGAAGACATGGATTGGGTGGCCAAGGAGGATATGCTGGAGAGATAATAGTAAGAAATGTGGAAAATAGCACACAGGAATTTGGTATTATGAAAAATGCCAAGCAAGGAATAAACGGGAAAGAAGGACGCGGTGGCAAACATGGTAGTCATGGAAAAAATGGTTTGGATATGGGTTATTTGGATCACTCGTTCTGGATGAAACCTGAGTTTCGTAATGGAGGCAAATATAAAGTAGCATATTATGATGGTGCTAATAGTCCATGCGATCGCGTATGGTGTCCACGTAACAGCAAATACGCTGGGATTATATCTGATAATGAGAATCAAGCGCAAGCAGAGTATGAAGAAAGGAGAAGTACTAGGCTGAATGATAGCCGACAACATCATGCACGAGCTAGAAGGAAAAAAAACATTTCGCAAGACAGAATTTTAGCCAACTACTCTGATAACTTTAGTTCTATAGAAACAGATATACTGCAGAATTTGAGGTCTGATTTAGCGAGCACTAGACAAGCCTCACAAGCATCCAGTACAAATCAACAACAGCAGATAAATCAAACCATAGCGTCAAATGTTAGACGCTGCGTTAGTTCTACTTCCCAAACAACTCACCGAAGTTAATTTTACTTACCAAATTGAAATTAAGAGTCGTAAGGACTCCTATATACCTATAGAGTATAGTATATACCTATACGATTTCGGATTTTTATTACGTTAGGTTGAAATGTTGGGAATCTTACTCTCCCGGACGCAGTTTACACCCGAAAGCCTTAAAACTATATATTTTTTATAATACATAATATACACAATACTTTATGATATATAATTATAATGTTTAATATTTTATAATACAACTACCAAATGCAATAAAATTATTAAAAATATGTTTGAGTTTTTATTATAAATTAAATAACCGTTTCGGAACAAAATTTGTTTTTCGTTCCAACGGAAACGAAATGTTTTTCAGCAGGAACGATATTAACCGAAACGAAACAAAAAACCATTTCGTTTCAGGTCCCTGATAGTAACATGGCACAGAAATTATTCAACCCAGCTCCGCCAAAATTAATTTATTTCAACCAGCATCGACAGATCGCGAAGTAGATAAGCATTAAGAGTTATCAGTTTCAATTGCTGAGTGCCTGTAAATCTTTTTTGTTGTTTCAGTGTCGGTAAATTTGTGTCCTTTTTTAATTTTTTTACATCCCTGATAACCATCTGTCTCCAGTCTGACATCAGATTGGTAGCAGGGTCTGGCGCTGGCATGAGAGCGCAGAGTCTGACGTCAGAACCATAGCAGACGGCAGAATCTGCTGTCGATCTGCTGCCGATCTGACATCAGGCATCTGAAATCAGAATCTGCACCTCAGAACGCAGCCAAATGCGGACACAGACGACTACGGTTCTGATGTCAGATTCTGCTGCCAGATCTGGTTATCAGGGTATATACATATATAGTTTTTCAAATATTTTTTCTCTTCAAATATATATATGCTATGTTATATATATAATATAAAGTTTATAAACAAAATTCTAACAGATATTTAACTTTTTTTTAATTAAAATAATCCTTCCAAATACCAATAGTGTAATTATCCATAACGTAACAATAAAGTTATTGCTGTTATCCTGTTGCTACGTAACAGAGAGATAACAGAGAAAGATAAAATTTATATAAAAGTATGACCTTAATGTGACGCGTATTGTTATGTAAATGAGGCGGACATTTCCACCCTGATGATACCTTCATGTGACCCCCACGTGACGTAACCAAAAAATGATGGTTACGTACCACTTACGTACAAGATACGTTTTAGTGCTGTGGGGGATATGCTGAAATACCCCTGGATAATCTCTTTTCATACATATAAATAATTCATGCGTTATATTTTTTTTTGGAAACAAATAAAACCTCTATTACCGAATTTGAAGTCCATTTTAGTAGTTTCCATTAATAAAATGGGTTCTTAAATCCATATTGAAATTAGTATTTATATACAGTTTAATCAACTTTCAATGATATTATTGGAGCAAGATAGTGCGTACCCAATATTGCATCAATGGTAAAACTCATTAAAACTAATCAATGACGTGCCATGAATAATTATGATAACAGCATATTCGTTACTTGAAGTGTTATCTAAATTGGCCACTTTGGGACGCACACAAAAAAATAAATAATGCGTGAAAATTTAGAATGACATTGCGAAATATACATGTATATGTTACAATGTATACAATGATAACATAGATTATAAAGTCATAGTATAGATTATAAAGTCATTTTTGCAGTCATTGTAAATTTTCACACATTATTTACTTATCGTGTGGTTCCCAAAGTGGCCTATTAAGATGGCACTTCAAGTAAGGTATCTACGAATGTGCTGTTATTATAATGATTCATGCACGTTATTGATTAGTTTTAATGAGTTTCACCTTGGATGCAATCCAAAACCTTTAGGTAGGGGAGACCGGGGTAGGTTGTAACACGGGGTAAATTGAAGGGTTGGATGCAATAAGGGGACTAGCGCTTGAAAATAGGAAAAATTATTATCCAAACGTTAAGAAAGATTGGAAAATTAAATGTTGTTAAACTGAATTTTTAAAAATATAGTGTTGTAAAGCTCATCACGACACACATTTTTTCTATTTACAGTTTGTTTATCCAATCATTATTATTCGAGCTAAAAATTATAAACTCAAAATTTTTCATCGTCCGAAATCATTATTTCTTTAGACAAAAATTGCGATAACTTGAATAAATATTAACGGATCGTCATCAGACTTGAAACATAACTTTAGAAAACTCTAGCGAAGCCGTGAAATGTGTGCACAAAACCCTTATGTTAAAAAATGTAATAATATTTCATTAAAAAGTAATACTGGACATAACCCAAGTTTTTCAACGTTCACCGTTAAAAAGTATCGAGGCAATTTTGAGGTACTTATAACTTGCAGCGACAAAGTTTTTCCTTAATATACAAGCAAGATTTTCACAAATTTTCACGCTGATTAATAAATAATTGTAGAAGATACGGCGATATGTATAAATCCCGTGCGGCACCAACAGTCAACGCGACTGCTAAAACTGCTAAATAGCGCATTACACGCGGCTACCGACTGTTGGTGGCGCGCGAAATTTATATATATCATCATATCTTCTACAATTATTCATTAATCAGTGTGAAAATTGGTGAAAATCTTCCTTGTATATCAAGGAAAAACTTTGTCGCTGCAAGTTGTATGTACCTCAAAATTGCCTCGATACTTTTTAACGGCGAACGTTGAAAAACATGGATTATGTCCAGTATTACTTTTTAATTAAATATTATTAGATTTTTTAACATAAGGCTTTTGTGCATACATTTTACGGCTTGGCTAGAGTTTTCTGAAGTTATGTTTCAAGTCTCATAACGATCCCTTAATATTTACTCAAGTTATCACAATTTATGTTTAAAGAAATAATGATTTCGGGCGATGAAAAATTTTTTGTTTATAATTTTTAGCTCGAATAGTAATGATTGGATAAACAAACTGTAAATAGAAAAAAAATGTGTGTCGTGACGAGCTGTACAACACTATATTTTTAGAAATGTAATTTAATAACATTTAATTTATCAATCTTTCTTTGCGTTTGGACAATTATTTTTCCAATTTCCAAGCGCTAGTCCCCTTATTGCATCCAACCCTTCAATTGTAACATAAGGAAAATCTGTTGAACGACAAATCTGGTAACCCACAGCATGCAAGAGCTGCTTGACGATATTTGCACCGTCGGTTTTAGTGACACAAAAGAGATGTATTCATTTTGTTGTTATAGCCCAGAATTTTAGTATGTAGAGCACGTAAGTAAATTTTATTTTAGCACATCTATTTCAATTAACCGTCATTAGAAACCGTTTGAATTATTGCTTCTTTGTTGCAAAGAAATCAGTACACAATGATTTATTATGATGTGTATTATACGCATTTTAGTAATTTGATGTTTAGTTTCTTGTTTGCTGAGATACATCTCGCGCAGTTACATTGTAACATGTTACTACTTACTCCGCTCTAAATGGTGATAAAGCAAACTACTTGCTGACAAGGCTACTTGCTGACACACCGGAAAGAGATACTCTAGACGGAGAACAGAACATTCGAGAATCCAAAAAGTAGAAAAAAAGTATGTAGGGAAAAGTAAAGAAAGCGAAGATTTTGATAGAATCAGATGAATCAATAATGATTGTTTAACTGATGTATATCAAATGTTTAATAATGACCTGTGCTTTCATTTATATGTTTTAGAAATGTTTATCTGTGTTCATATTTGTATTTAAATAAATAAAACAGATGTGTTAGAATTTACCCCGGACTGGGGCACATTGTAACAAAGGTTCAGAATTGTTTAAGATGAAGCTAGATGTCTAAGTGTCCAAGATTTTGTCACGTACTTACACTTAATGAGTTCACCACATATGTCAGTAGTAAGCCACGCAAATTATTTCCTGTTTGAGGAAAACATTTTCGAGAAAAAGGCTGTGAAAACTTTTTTGTTTCAATCTGCACCGATCTCCCCTGCGTATTGTATTGCTTAAAAAATATAATTGAAAGCTGTTTAAACATTATATAAATACTAATTTAAATATGGATTTAAGAAACCATTTTATTAATAGAAACTACTAAAATGGACTTCAAATTCGGTAATAGAGGTTTTATTTGTTTGCAAAAAAATATAACATAAATTATTTATACGCATGAAAAGAGATTATACAGAGGTATTTCAGTATATATTTTCAATATACAAAACCTTAATTTTAAGGGTTGGTGGTGGGGGTAACTTGAAAAATATGGATTTTTCGAAAATTATTTTTACGCGGTTTTGTAGATATAAGAAAACGATGCACCATCTGTTTAAACTTCTTTTCGATATCTCTCACAGTTCTCGAGATATTTCACGGAATAGAAAATTCTGCATTTTTTTCAAGGGATGATTTCACCCCCCAAAATTGCGTTATGGCACCAACAAAAAATAGGGTTGCGTTACGGATGAACTACTCTACTTGCACACCAAATTTCATAATTTTCTGAATTTCCGGGTATGGCCATGCCGATTGTCGGTAAATTTCGCCTAGCTTCTCTGAAGTGAGTGACCCCGTGCGACAGTGGCTTTGACGGCAACTGCTCGACCCCTCGCCTGGTTGCCTACCTTTAGGCAAATCTTTAAACGCTTATGACTAACAAAGGAAGCCTGAACCGCAATATTGTTATTCTTTATTTTCTTCTTAGTATGGTGTCTAGAATCACCACTTAAATTTATTCTCACGTGTAGCTGAACACCCTGCATACCACCAACCGGCGGGCGCCTTGGCGATCTAGGGGGCGCTGCTACTTTTCTGGGCAGTAGAAAGCCGTTGAGAAACAAGCAGGCGATAAGAATGCGCTCGAAAAATTTGGTCACCTCAACATTTTTTAAACAAACACGTATATATTCACCTGATTATACACACATTAGTCATGCATCTTTACAAGAATCGTACCAAAAAATTACATACACAGCTACACTAGGAAATTGTGATAATAGAGATAGTTTCTCCAAGGGGGCGCTGAACAAAAAAAACTTGGAAAAGGGGGCGGTGTGCCAAAGAAGGTTGGGAAACTAATATAGGTCTATCTTACACTGGTCTCCAGATCGTTCAGTTTAAATTTTTTTAATGGAAGTCAAAACGAAATTGCTATGAATGAAGTAAAGAGGGGTGGGTAACTAAAAGCATGGAATTTTAGAGAAATCTCTTTATATACAAAACAACATAAAACGTCCAAAAACGGTATGTAAGACTCTTGCAGCTGTACAAATGTGTCTCGTAAACTAGGAACATGAGTGTATTATCGTTTAACGTACGAATCCCAGATAGCACACAGACGTCTGAAGACGCCCAAAAGACGTCCTAAAGCCGTTCAGACCTAAAACAGACGTACAATTGACTTTTTTAAGACGTCTGTGCTTTGTGGGAATAGCCAGCATTTAAATCTAACGCACTCCCATTATGCTACTCGCACCCAAAAGATTTCTTTTCTAGCGTGTTCTTCTGAAAACAATATAAAAAAATATCCTGTTCTTTTCAAGTTTCTCTAGTCATAAACTTTTATTTAGAAATTAAGCATATCCTTTACGTAGACACCAAACGCGTTTGGTTATAATATTTTTAAACAAACGCCCTCATTCGAATTGCCTGCAAATGTTTTTTGAAACTAAACAATCTATTCGCAAGGCAGTCGACGGCGAATATTAAATCATTTAATACTACGGTATGATCGTTCGTTATTGCACTGGCAATTAAATGAGATTTCTTTTTAAACATAATTACCAACTCGATATTTCGTTCTAACGACACTTTAAAATTGCAAGTACACAACAATATAATCGTTGCCAACCAACGCGTATTTATTTCTTCGTTTTACGTTCGACGCTTAAATAAATGTTCGTTTCCCGCCAAAAATCCGACGAGCTATTTATATTTTCGATATGACAATGATTAATCCACCGTGAGCGATACTTTCCTTTTAAAATGTTTCTTTCCCACTTTTAGTACAGAGAGGGAAAGGCTTCGTCCATCGAGACTCAGAGAATCTTTTGATTCAACGACAGATTCTTTGTTCATAAATCACATAAACCACTTTTAAAGTGGTCTTACAAGTTTCTATAGTTCTGTCAACATTGTAGGTGGCGCCGCCAGACATTTGAGAACTCTTCCTTACTGCGCGTCGGTACATGCGGTACTTGCAGAGTATTCGTCCATTAGGTGAGTTCATAGATTGCCGATGCGCTCAACTACAGTGCTGGCAAAACGCGAGAAAGACTTTGGAAAAGGAAACGCTTACAATGAGAAGTGCATTTTTAAGTATGACAATTTGCGCTCTACTTGCGATGATATGCATTCTGTACTAATAATACTCATCTAATACTCTCACTCAATCTGAGCACCTGTCTACAGGGTGTTTCGGAGCTATAGGTACTATTAACTAGTTTAAATAGGGTTTAGTAGAGCAAAATCTATTAAATTACGTAATAGTGTAACAAAAAATGATTGGTCAATATTCCAACGAGTGTTCAGAAATTAAATTATCCTACAGGGTGTCCAGCCCCATGTTAGTAAATTTACAGGGTGATTCTACGTGACGAAATTTTCGTTTTCAGTTAGTAATGTTTAAAAATTCGAGTCAAAAAGTAGAGAACTCCATGGGAGATCTTTGGTTTCCTGTCACCTACTAGCAATACCTCGATACTGGATTATCTGCCAAACCTCGAATTTAGTTCATCCCTATTCCCACAGAATTCACTCCCACTTTTCCATCTTCTGTGTGAGCATGCGCAATGGAGACCTCGCTAACGCCGAGTGTGCCTATAACTCGATTAGTTTTCACCTCGATTTCACACGTTTGAGTGTGACAGTGCCTAAAGGTTTACTTATACGCGACTGGACTCAACGTCAAGAATTTCAAACTCGATTTTCTCGAAAATGAAGCGCAATATCAAAAAATTTTGTTACATTTTGTCAACTTATTTACTTGTCATAAGTCGAAAAGAATCAGTAACTTTTTTTTATATCGCGCTTCATTTTCGAGGAAATCGACTTTGAAATTCTTGACGTAGCGTCCAGTCGCGCATAGAGGAACCTGCCTTAAGGATCAATGCTGACACAGCTATGCTGACCTACGCACCGTGAGCTGTTGAACGCTGATTTGCCGTGTTTCAGACGCTTCTGAACCGAATTTTTAAACGTTCATAATTAAAAAACAATGCATCTTCCTTTTCTTATTAAATTATTTTGTCACGTAGAATCACCCTGTACATTTACTCCCATATTCTGCCGAACACCCTCTATGACATGCATGCTCTACGTCTAAGATCGAATACTGTCTTTTATACCAAACCACATATTGAGCAAAGCATGACGAAATCTACACGAACGTGTGTTTTTAACAGAAACGTTTATGCGATATGCGATGGTGGAATGTTAATGAGCCCTGCCAATTCTGTCAATTGGTAAGGATAAAATTGTATTGCGCGTTACGATGGTCGCGGTTTGGGCATAGATTTATACGAACAAAGTTTGTTCTTTGCTCTATTTTGGGTGGAGCACTAAAGAGGTCAGTATGCGCATCCGCCATATTTAGTGCTCTACTTTGGGCATAGCTGCGTTCGCGTCGACTATTTATACATATACTGTGTCAGCGCCGAACTTCGGCTTACACACTCGCCAAATTGTACAGTAGACGTCCGATGCATTCTCGCAATTTTACTAAAAAGTGTCACGCGTGTCTGTTAATTAACAATAACTTTGTTTTGGCTTGTATTCGATGGTAACAGTAACAAAGACGAACACTTTCCCTACGTCTACCTACCGTGTGAAACGACACGACCATCGTCTATAGATCACTTTGCACTTCGATAACACATTCATTGTTCTACCTACAACGCTAATCGTACGCGTTGAAAAATTTAATAATTTCAGAACTACGCCCCGCAACGTAACCTCTATAATTTACATTCACGTTTCTTATTGCACGTAATTATTTTTGTATCGCTCCACGAAACTCCTCTTTCCATGATACGCTTATTCTCCTTGAAACACTTGGCATCTTGAGACATCACAGGATTAAAATTCTAAGCTTTAATTCCTTCGCAGGGAATTATTATTATTTGATAATACAGGGTGTATCAAAATACTAGATGAAAATTTCATTGGGCAATGGAAGTTACAGAAACAGTTCGTTAATAAAGAGAAACTTGTAAACATTCTCCAGACATCCTATTTTTTGGAAAAACGATTCTTCAATTTCGTAATGCATCTGAGACACCCTGTAGATATTATAAGGAAGGTTCTATGACTTCCAAACTAACCTCTCTTATGTATAACATATATCCACAAGAACACGTGCGTTTTTATCACTTACGTTTCATGTTATTGGACTCAGCCTCGGATATTGTCACACACGTAACAAGATACATACCAGTCACGATTTTATGTCAGTTCCAATGACCACGGTGGCTTTCATTCGCTAACTTTGTGCAGGAATACTGACTCTGAAATGGTGACTATGAAAGCACAAAATCTGCTGTTGCAAGACGATAATAATTGTGCGAGCTACTTCTCATCAAGGCAGCTCAAAATACTGTTCCACAGTTACTGAAAACCTTCGGGCAATGTTTCCGCGCGATAACGGCGTAAGGAACGTCACTGTTCACGCGAACCTCTTGAGATTTGCTGAGCTTGTTCCAGACATGTATGACCATGGCTTTCTCCAGCATCTTCATCGTTGTATTGTTGTCTCTGGTCTCGAAGTACATCTTCCATTTCTTGTAGTGAACCGGGTAGAAAGCCGATGGTGGGAACACCTTGAAGCCTTGACAGCGAGTAGTAGACATGTCCCGAGCCTGGGAAAAGCGTGAAAACCTTATGTATACTCAACGCATTCTGAAATAATAGTCATTTTACTCGTAACAGAATTATTCTAACGGTGTAAATAGAATTGCCTTGGGAGACCTTCCACTACACGTCCTGACCAAGGAAACTAAACTTTGCATTCATTTCCTTGGCTAGTAGCTCATAAGCGCAGAGTTGGGCGTTATTTGGTGACAGTAGTGATGGGTTCGAACGAGTCGCGAGCATTTTTGTTTGAACAAGTACTATCCGACTTCAACACTGACATTTTGGGTCTCCAGTTGTTTGATGCTCGGGAATATGCATTGAATATGATCTCGGTAGTGATGGGTTCGAACACGCCTCAAGTATTTTTGTTTGAATAAGTACTATTCGACTTTAATACTGATACTTTGGGTATCGAATTGTTTGATACGCGTGAATATGCATTGAATATGATTTTGGTAGTGATGGGTTTGAGTGTATTGCGAGAACTTTTGATTGAACTCCATTTTTACTTAAATGATTAATGGAAGGTAATATTATTTTCTGTTAGTTGAAACACAAGTCGTTAGCAATGATGCAGGCTCTGGTGATCTCATGTGTGCGTAGAAAAATAAAAAAAAGCAGTAGTTACTGCAGCAATGCACTTACGTATTTCGTAGAGCAGATTTTCTGCAAGGTCCTAGTGATCACCCCAGGCCCGTTATTTCCCCAAATATCGCCGCGGAAATTCTTCTTTAAATCACGAACACACATGTCGATGACACGACGACCCAGCGGCGTGATGTCAAATCCCATCACGCCTGCAGCAACGTCGTCCCAGTCTTCAGCACCAGCGAAATTCGTCAAACGTTCCAGGGACCTAAGGGTACATGTTTTTCTGTCTTCAAAAGGAGTTACGAATGCACCACTAATATTTCACATAGCTACAAAAAGAAATAAATCTCCATTCCACAAAAAAATACTAGAAATCACCAGGGCGATCAAGTAAACAATATCAATACTGAATAACAATGGATGGATACAAATGTGTATTTTGGAGAAATCTACAGACAACGATGTCACTCAAGTCTACAGCGAACTACAGATTATACAGGGTAGGGCAATAACTTTGTCCAGCTGAAATATCTACGTTACTTTTACAGTTATAAAGAAACTTTATCTACACTGTTTGATGTTCTTCCTTGTGAAACATTTGAAAGCAGTTTCAAGAAAAGCCTACAGCGTCAGAAAATACGATGCAGCGAATCATTGCAGCATGTGCTATCTATATATCTATATTTATCTATATATATATATATATATATATATATATAAGAAGAAACCTTGACTGACTGACTCATCAACGTCCAGCTCAAAACATTTAACTTAGGAACGTGAAATTTGGAATGCACATTGTTTTTATGACATATGCGCCCACTAAGGAAGGATGTTTGGAAATTCCGTCCTTAAGAGGGTGAAAAGGGGTAAACTGTGCTTTTCCAGAGTGCTTAATATCTCTTAGCCCCGAAGCGAAGCGCGGGGGTATTTTGCTAGTAAGCTATAATCAATTTGTAAGTGATAAGTGTATCGGCTTCAGTAACTCGACAGTTGCACGCCACTTTGAGCACATCCTACGGCACAAGGGCCGTCCTTTTACTCCATTATTTAATCTCGAATCGCCTTGAACTATAGGTCATCAAAAAGGTCTAAATCTCCATTATCCTACTAAGAATAGAAAAAGTATAGCCTGCACGTATAAGATAGCGCGACCTTGAAATCTCCAAAACTCTTCTACTCACAAAGACATGGTAACAACCCACACGTTACAGCCGCCTCGATACAGTACAGCTTTTGTAAATAAAGTTTCTTCACACCCCTAAAGATAACCGAGATATTCCAGGTAGACAACGTTATTGCCCCGCCCTGTATGCAAACAGAATGCGCGCTTACATGGTGACGACGACGTCCAGGTCCAGGTATATTCCCCCGTACTTCCAGAGCGTTAAGTATCTGAGTATGTCCGACATGTGGCTCCGCGGCCACTGGCTTTTCTTCAGAACGCCACTCTTGTACCACAGTTCCAACGACGTGTTCTCCACATACTTCTCTGGATAAACATGCCTGATTCTAACGTTCGGGTAGCTCTGCAGCTGATTAAAAAACTCCCTCGATTGGTTGGAGATCTTCGAAGAAGAGACGAAGAGAAGGTACACGGTCATGCCTGGATTCATCTTGGCCGCCGATTCGACGGCGCACGCTTGACGAGCATTCAACACCAACCCGCCATCGTCGAAGCAGGATGTCTCGTGGAAAAAGATGTTTCTGTCCCTTACAGGCTTGTCCGATTCTAACGCAGAAGTAAACGTTCACGCGTCAATGTTAGGTGCTTTTGGTAGCCCCAATAGTGGCAGTAATTAATTACACAGTCCAACAAAATGTAACTTTTTTTCTGTTCCGCAGTATCCACTGGGCGATTCTTGTAGAGTATATCGCCCTGAACACGAATCCGCAAACCGTTTGTCGCCATCACCCTCAGTTTTTGAGAAACTCGATTTTGGAAAAAACTGCAAATTTTAAACTTTGAACATCTTTTGTGATGAAACGATAATAGTTATTTGGTTGTTCGTTACGTCAAATTATTCTATGAACCCTCCCGAATATAACGATATAAGTTATTATTGCATTATAAAGATTTGAATATGTTTGAACAACGTTCAAAGGGAAAAGGATACCCAAAATGCACCCATTTTTGAAGATATCTTTCAATTTATTTCCAAAACTAAGGATCTAGGATAAAATCTGAACATTCCACGCGGTGCAGCTGATGTTTTTCCTTCGGAAAGTATCAACAAAACTGGTAAATCACGTTTTGTTTTCAATACAGAAGCGAAATAGTTTGGCAAAACGCGTGGTGCCAACAGTGGTAGTCAGGCGCGTTAAGCGATTGTATTACGCTGAGCGGCAGTGGATCGCGCGCCGCCGTTGACTACCACTGTCGACGCCGCGCGTTTTGCCAAACTATTTCGCTTCTGTATTGAAAACAAAACGTGACTTACCATTTTTGTTGATGATTTCCGAAGGAAAAATGTCTGTTGCATCACGTGGAATGGTCAGATTTCCACCTAGACCCTTAGTTTTGGAAATAAATTGAAAGATATCTGCAAAAATTGGTGCATTTCGGGTGTCATTTTCCATTTGATCGTTGTTTAAACATATTTAAATGATTATAATGCAATAATAACTTATATCGTTGTATTCGGGAGGGTTCATAGAATAATTTGACGCAACGAGCAACCGAATAACTATTACCGTTTCGACACAAAAAATGTTCAAAATTAAGAATTTGCAGTTTTTTCAAAATCAGTTTTCTCACAAACTAAGGGTGCTAGAGCAATTCTGCTTGCGGATTCGTGTTCAGGGCGAAAAAACTATACAAGAATCACCCAGCGAATATTGCGGACCGAAAATCGTGTTGGACAGTGTTATTAATAAAAAAAATTTTGGCAACTTTGGGCCAGAGTGACACAAGATACAAGTTATTAATGATTTGGGTATATACCCTGTAGTATGTATTACAGTTTACTACACGTTTGCCCGTGCAAGGTTCGCCCACTCCCGAGAGAATGAGAATCAAGGGATGAATTGGATTGATTGTGGAGACCTCCTCTATATTCTTCTTCGTGATCGATTTTACGAAAAAACGGATTATGGATTCGCACGTGACCACCGCCGTGCAAACTCGGTAATCTTATCAGTGATAATGACTATCTTAATGCACCTATCAGTGACGTATGTCGCGATTGCGGATTGATACTATGGAAAATGGAATAGAAGCAAAGTAACTTTCGTAGAAACCATTATGTAGGTGTTATACACTCTCCTGTGAAGCCCCCTTTATAAACATGATAAGATATGAATACCCTAAAATAAATTAACTTCCGGTTACATACAGTAAAGTCTCCCTATGGGCTCGCTGGTCGGGACCGGCGATGAGCCCTCATGGAGACCCGAGTCCTAATTCCGAGTGTTCGTTTCTCGCTTCTTTCTGGTCGAAGGGGGAGCGAGATGGAATGCTTTGCGTGCGCGGCAGGCGTGCGCGACGGGTGCGAGCGCTCAGATGGAATCGTGACTGCTCGACGCATGCGGGCGACGGTCAGATAGCCAGGCACAGCACGAGTCTTTTTTGGGCCCTAGGCGAACTTGCCAAATTCCGCCATTTATTATAATATATTTATTTGAGTTTATTGATGACCTTACTCTGAATTTTTATTCGTAGTATTAAACCACTTATAGTACAACTTGTAATATTTAATTTTAAAGTTTATTTTGAACAATACCAGCAATGAAAATACCATTTTGCACCTATTGTCGACTTTCCGCCCAGGGCGCAAAAAAGACTTGAGCCGGGCCTGCGTCAAGATTTAGCGACCATCGCGCACGCCCGCCGCGCATGCAAAGGACGGAGTATCAGGCCTCCGAAAGACGGAGCGAGACAAAACATCAACGCGTCGTCTGTCTCGTACCGTCCTCGCTCGCTTTCAGCGCCTTTCGCTCGCTCTCGTTCCATCTCGCTCTCGCCTTCGCCGGACAAGAGTGAGACAGAAGTGGTGGGGATAGGTGACAAGCCCTCATCGTGTGCACAAAACCGAGCCCATAGAGAGACTTTACTGTATGTACATACTTCTGTTCCCGGCGCGATAAGGCAAATAAACATAAACCGAAATAACTACGTGACTAAACGTTGGGGGCAGAATGTTTCGTTCGATTATATTCGAACTGTATAGGTATAACACGCGCAATGGTGCCCTCCAAAGAAGAGGCTTTGTAAAAAGAAAAGAAAACTGAATTATATTCTTTAAATAAATTTTTATAATCACCTAAAGGGTATAGCCGGTTAAGATGGTCAAATGTGCCCCTGAACCGAATTCAAATCACGATGAGTCATTCGAAAGCTTATAAAAAAAGAATGATTTCTGTCAAGTTTCAACTTCGTATCTCGACCCGGGGGGTAGTAAAGGGTAAAAATAGAAAATCAGGTTTTTGCCGAATTTCTCCTATACCAGCGGATGAAAAATTTTGAAAAAATTCAGCGACATGTCTGTCATCGGTGCACATATTAGGGAATCGCGTCAGATTTTTAAATTGAAAAACCAAGCTGTGAAAAATAAAAAACGCCAAAAATTGCTGAAAAATGCCGGTTTTGTATCGAAGCAGTCTTGATACTATAATTATATTTTTACTGTAAGTCCGCATCGTTGTTACTATTGTCTTGAATTTTTTTCAGATTTTTTAATTTGGTGCGCCGCAGTTAAAAAAATTAAAAACCGATTTTTTCGCCGTTTTTTCCGTGTCAGAGTAACTAATAGGTCGAACTTTCGTACATACTTTATGGAATAAACTTTTTATGCAATCTTCAACGTCTTCACATGCAGCAAAACAGCGTAGAAATTAAACGAACTAAACATGCTGTGCCATTACAGTCGAAAATGTCTATCATATTTTCAACGGCGTCAATGGCGCAGCGGTAAAGTGTCCGACTGTTGAATCGCTGCGAACTTTTTGAACGTAGGTTCAAGCCTCGGAATTTCTATGTCCACAGGGTCATTTTTTTTTCACATTAATTATGTATTTTTTCGATTTCTAGCTATATGACAATGATCGATATTTATATACAAATATTTTAAAAACATTAAAAATATTTTAATAATTGAAATATACATAAACATAATTTGAGAAGATTTTGATGCCACCGTTTCTCTGATCAAGTATGCCGTCAATTACAGTATTGTTGTAACATTCCCTGCACTAAATTAATATTATATGAAATTGATTTTCCAATCTCTTACCTTTAACAATTGTGGATGGATTGCAGCAACAATTGTGTGTTGTTTTGTAATTATTTCGCCTCTTCTTATAGATCATACAACTCTTTCTTGTTTCCAAAATTCAAAAGTTAAACAATGCTGTAATTGGCATGATACCTAACAATAGTTTTCAACTATTGAAATAATTTTAATATGTTTTTAAAACATTTGTATATAAATATCGATCATTGTCATATAGCTAGAAATCGAAAAAATACATAATTAATGTGAAAAAAAACCCTGTGGGACTTAGAAGTTCCGAGGCTTGAACCTACGTTCAAAAAGTTCGCAACGATTCAACAGTCGGACACTTTACCGTTGCGCCATTGGCGCCGTTGAAAATATGATAGACATTTTAGACTGTAATGTCACAGCATGTTTAGTTCGTTTAATTTCTACGCTGTTTTGCTGCATGTGAAGACGTTGAAGATTGCATAAAAGGTTTATTCCATAAAGTATGTACGAAAGTTCGACCTATTAGTTACTCTGACACGGAAAAAACGGCGGAAAAATCGGTTTTTAATTTTTTTAACTGCGGCGCACCAAATTGAAAAATCTGAAAAAAATTCAAGACAATAGTAACAACGATGGGGACTTACAGTAAAAATATAATTATAGTATCAAGACTGCTTCGATACAAAACCGGCATTTTTCAGCATTTTTTGGCGTTTTTTATTTTTCACAGCTTGGTTTTTCAATTTAAAAATCTGACGCGATTCCCTAATATGTGCACCGATGACAGACATGTCTCTGAATTTTTTCAAAATTTTTCATCCGCTGGTATAGGAGAAATTCGGCAAAAACCTGATTTTCTATTTTTACCCTTTACTACCCCCCGGGTCGAGATACGAACTTGAAACTTGACAGAAATCATTCTTTTTTTATAAGCTTTCGAATGACTCATCGTGATTTGAATTCGGTTCAGGGGCACATTTGACCATCTTAACCGGCTATACCCTTTGATTGAATTTGCATTAAAAAAAATTTTATCCGTTCAACTCGGCTCCCTCCAAGATTAAATCCTGAATGCCCCACTGAATACACTTCTAATGAAACGTACTTGAATTTGGATCGAAGTCTGGGAGGCCCTCCCCCGTGTTCGGCACCTCGTAACAAGCGATGTCATCGGAATCGCCGGGGTCCATGAACGGTGACACATGTTGAACGAAGTCACTGTCGGTGGAGATCATGATAAGGAAGAGCACTATAGCACAGGCGAAGCACAACAGCAATCTTTTCTTCATCTTCTTGAAACATCTTCAGCGCGGTCGCGCTGCTAGCATCTATAGCGAACGGGCACGCGAAGGGTTGCCTTGGCGGCAGACACTCAGCTGATCCAGCTATCAGCGTTTCTGTATGGCTCTGCAACGTAGTAACGCGATTGTGGTAATGGGCGAGGAACGGAAACGAGAGAACATTGGCGGACCCAGAGGGGGGCGATCGGGGCGATCCCCCACGAATAATAAAATAAATATATATATATATATATATATATATATATATGTATATATATATGTGTAGTTATGTATTTTTCACGTTTGCCCCCCCCCCCCCCCCCAGAAAGTTTCCTGGATCCGCCACTGGAAGAGAAGGTGTACGGGAGTATATCTATACATATGACACCTTTTCTTCCTGATAGAGGTGACATTCTTTCCTTATTTACAGTAAGGTAAAACGCACACAGTCGAACACGCGAATATCTTAAGCTCGGAAAGGTACAGATATTCGATACACTGAAGTACTTTGTGTACCCCGAAAAACGCTTTTGAGTTTAGTACTTTACGTCCACGGGGCTCGGAATATCGTGTCAACTACTGTAGTGTCTCGAAAGAAGGACTGGATTTCTGGCTCGAAATATTTCGTGGTCGCAATCCCCTCCACTTCTTCTGTTCTCGCCGCGGTAAATGAGCGAGGAAGGTTGACGAGTGCCCCTCTCTCGGGTCTTAAAACAAAAAGAGTCTCCGTCTCGAAACAAGGTGGCGTTCGTTTATTTGAAAGATTTTATAAACATTCCGTAGACTGGTTATTTTTATTGTATTTAACGGGTTATACTTAGTCAGGAGGCCTGATTTTAATATTAATCGTGCAAAAATCAGGACCTCAACTTTAAATGGCCGCCATTTTATTTTAAATTAATATTTCGGAAATTTCCCCCGTGAATCAGAGGATACATTAATATACTAACGACATCTGTTTTGTTTTTTGATTTTAGATAATCTACATTCGAATGGCAGTGCTCACCTCAAAACAACTTTTTAAAAAGGCTTCTTGGAGGTCGCTTGTAATTTTATTATAAACGTAAATATTTTTTTATAAAAATTCAGAAGTTCGAGGATGAATAATGGTAATCTTGGCCAAGAACTACCTTCACCGATTTCGATGAAGTTTGAATATGTTGTAGAAGTAAGTCCGCTAATATGTGTATGTAAGTAGTGTGGACTGCAAATATAACATTTTTAAGAATTATTTTTTTATCATTTTTCTTAATTGCGCACGCGTAGCTGCAGGCCCAAAATCTAGCCCCATACCTATACCAATATCTCGGAAAGGGTCAACACAGATGTACTTGATTCCGAATAAATATCAAAATATTTTTATCAATATCTCGAAAATTAAAACCGCCCGCCGATTATGTGTAAGGAAAAAGGCTTTCGGAATGTTAACTTCTAGAAGATATTCGAACCTCATTGAAATCGGTGAACAGATAGCTCTTCGACAAGTTTACTCAGCTCAAAATTCCTTAACTCAAAAACCACAATCACATTCGAAAATCTTAAAATCGACCTTAAAATCTTAACGATTTCGTGATGCAACCACCTGTTCCCTCGCTCGCGTAACTCATAGAACACGCGCTGGCCCGAAAACAATGGAATATACCTTACTTTTGCTCGAACAGACACGAATACACTTCTGATAACCGTATCGCACGGTGAACGCCGTTCACTGAGTGGTATATCAACGATCCACGCAGTTAAATATACGTCTATTCGTTTGTTGTGCTATTTTCTGTTTAGCAACAGCCATGCCCCGTGATCGATAAACCGGGGGGGGGCTAGTAACAATTCCGTTCTTGTGTTCAACTGAATAGCTTGTCCACGCGTAGCGTCTTACTTGCACCAACCGGGTTGCCAGGAATGTCCCTACCGTAGTGGAGGGTAAACACCTATCTTGGAGTCGATTGGTTTGGCGTCACGGCGTCATCACGCTCAGATACACCGCATTACTGTACCTGTTCCCCCTCCAGTAGGGATTTTCCTGGCAACCTGCCAACCATTCTCACCCTCCAGAGGCACTACTGTATCGAATTTGCGTGACCCCTCGCGATACACTTCCCGTCAGTGCGAATCGTGCGCATTCGCGTCCGTCGACCGTGCGTCGCAGCAACGTTTCGTTAGCGCGTGCGAAGCTTTTTCGACGCTTACCTCGGGAGGAATTAGTGGTACGTTCTTGTCAGCGGTGCGGTTCGCGGTCGATAAATAAGTAACGAGGTTCGATCGTCGCCGCTGCGGTTCCGAGTGCCCCACGTTAGTCACTGGTGGAGTATCGACCGGATTCCGTACGCGTTTCTCTCGTTCGTCTCTCGTGATTTCGTGGGCAGGTAACGATCGGTGTAAGTCTGGCACTCGTTGACGCGAGGCATCGAAGCGTCGAGGGTAATCGGTACCCGTTGATATGTGATCAATCACCGTTCAATAGATATGTGTTTGATGATAGAGGGACACCGCGTCGCGTCTTCCGTCGCCCCGACGAACCCGGTGTTCGAGGACTGCGATACGTTTCGCCAGCTTCCTCGCTGCCGTTGGTGCACGGCTGATGCGCGGTCGAACAGCTGCCGGGCGCATGCGCCCTTAAAGGTGGACGCATGTTTCCGCCAGGAACGTGGCTTTTATTTACCGTTGCAGATTCGCCACACTTGCTATCCGTAGATAGCAGCTATTTGAATGTGAAATTGGATACGTTTGCCTGCAGAATAATGATTTCAATGAAGCGTCTTGTTGTTGTAACCTGATGCACCTAGAATCCAATCTAAAGGGGATTTTTGAAGAACCAGGGAAAAGTGCATCTTTTTATACAGCATAGTATATTAACAGAAATCTTTCTGGTAGAATTATGTACCGGTCGACACACTGTATGTTCGGTATCTTCTTCGTCCGAGTATTAAAAATTGAGTAGATTAGATAGCTTTGTAGATTACACTTTTGAAGAGTGTACCGTGATAGACCTGAATTCAGAAAATGAAAGATTGAATTTATTCCACATTCTCCTAATACAGTGCTTCTCAAACTGGACACTACCACCCCCTTGGGTGCGTTTCAATTATCTAGGCGCATTATAACTTTGCCTCCGTGCGGCTGCTCTGGGTGGGCCGTGAGTGCGAGAGCGTCTGACTGTTTCGTGAGCTTGTCAGAGCCTGTCAGAGCGGAGAAAACGCAGCGTTAAACGCTCGTGTATCTGAGCGTCAGACTTCATATCAATGGAATATTTTTTATATCAATTATATCAATAATACTCAGCAGACTGCAACTTTAAAATGCTCGGAATAGTCGTAAATGCCGTTGCGGCGATAGGATCCAAAACTTTAGATCACTGCGTGGGACGTGCTGTATATGGCACGGGGCGGTTGGAATAATTTACTAGAATTAAGTGGCTTGGAAAAATTGAGAACACTGTTCTAATACATAATTATGTAATACGTATTGTAACGATACCTCCGTTACTCGCCACCAGATGGCATTTCTGCCGATTCCGCTCTCTCGCAAGTGCTCCTTGAACTATCGCTTTATATATAAACTAGTTTCGTCCTACCTTCTAACATCCTCGCATCTAGGGCAGGGTCTGGGTTAGTAGATTTTGTGATAGTATAGGTCTAATTCAGAATGCGGGCAACACATCCCTTTAATTTTTCATTGTCGCCGAAATAAGGCGGATAAACATATTGCGTTTACGCCCGAAGATTTCATAATCAATAGTGACAGATTCAAAAGTACTCTTTGGCTATCTCCAAAAAACGGACCATTATGACTTCCGCCGTTTAAATTTTGAGAATTACTGGTGTCTTTCTGCTGACAGTGTTCACAAGGAAGAACTGGCTGCCCGCCGTGCATTTCTCCTTCACAGGAGAAATGGATATTAAAAGTCTGAATAGTCGAAAATATAATATTTATGGGGCGTAAGTGTCTGTGCGTCCAGTTACACACCTCCTTTGTACATATTTGTTTTAAGTTAATTTATAAGTCTAGTATAGGTTTTATTTGTAGGTAGTTCAGGCGTAAGAGCGGATATGGGGTTTTTTACCTTCCTTCTGGCAGTTGGTTTTTCCCCTTAGCCAAATGCATACACATGCTGCTGTGATGTGAGTTGATCTCAGAATTTATCAATACCAAAAATGTTTTACCAAAGAGGCTTCGTCCGCGATTATCTAACTAAGAGTTTCCAACATATGGAACAATTAGTTTTTATTTAATTTTAAGACTATGTGGCAATTTTTTTCCTAATGTTTTTTTACGCCTGACACATATATATGTAGAGTGTTCAAAAGCTTTATAATAAACATATTTAAAAAAAAAAGGTGTGGGTTAATACACAAAATATACTTAACTAAGAGTTTCCAGGACTTGGAACAATTAGAGTTATATATGAATCAGCTCGCTCGGCAATTTCTCCATATGATTTTAAATCCACACAAACAATGTAGAGGGTACTATAAATAATTCATGTTAATAAACATCTTTAAAAAAAAAGTCTGCTAGGTAAGCCATATCGACGAGTTCACTAGCAGGCCCAGGAACGTGTACACTTCTTTTCTTTCCCCTTTTCTATACAAGCTTAGTATAAAAAGAAAATATTGCAAACGGTGCAGTTTGTTTTAACCTGCTCAGCAAGTGCAACATATTCAAAGAAGGATGTTATACATACACACGTGCCTCGATTAGAGAAAATCTATTTTCGCGTACAATATTTAATAAACGTAGGAAAGTTACAAAATTATGATTGTAAGTCGTCCCATAACACTGTGCAGAAGGACGTCTCCACGTCACGTGACTGTAATTATTTTTTTCTAACATCTAGGCAGGTGGATCGTTTAGTTCGGACATGCAATCTGTTCAAGCGGCAGTCGCGCCCTGTGTTGAACTGACGATTAGCATAATTGCATTATTGTACAGAAGGAATGTCTATGACTGTCGCTTACAACCTCGGGGAACGTATTATTACGTGTACGCCAATTAGCATGTCTCGTGCAATGAATACGTGACGCGATGTTGCGCGTTATGCGACGTTCCTTACATAAATAGCGCAACTTACATCGTATGTCAATCAGTGATTACTTGGAAGCGATGCTTTCATTGAGTCTACTATGGTTTGATTATCGCGTCAACTCCATGCTCAGTCGATTTAATTGTTAAGGTTCGCCTCGATTAATTCACAAGGAAACATTCCCAACCGGAAAATTCCGATTTTAATGAGACTTTGTGTGAATATGCAGCATATTGGAGTATGCAAGGGGGATTTTTTATCCTGTGGGAATTCGCTGGGAATTCACTCTCGATTTTTCTTTTGGTAGCGTGATAGAGTATTCCTCTTTGAATACTATAATATGCTCTATATTCACACGAAGTTTCATTAAAATCAGAATTTTCTGGTTGGGAGCGTTTTCTTGTGATATAATATATCAGGAAAGCTTGCTGTGAAATCATGTTCTTATCACTTCGCCTTACGCGTATTGATCAATAACTGTCCAATGTAATCATATTTGCGTTGGCGTAATCAAGGTTGCAGCTCGCAATTTAAAATACAGCAGTGTGCAGCAGTAGGTAAAGTAGCTCGCATGATTACCATGTGTCGATAAATTAATTTGCAAACACCACCACAGACGAGGTACAGGATAGACCTATCAACCACAGACTTTTCATTAATAACAAATAAACGCTCGAGAGAAAGTGGCAGGTGACTCTGCAAGGTTCAACTTGAAAGATTCTAACAGATTAATTAAACGATTATTACAAATCGCGAATTCACAAATAAGTTGTTACCTCAGGATGGTAACTTTATAGTTTGCTTTAAATTTTCGTTAATAACAAATAAAAACTGAGGACAAGGGGTAATGTGTCTGCCCGAGGATTAGCTTCAACGTTTCTGACAAATTAGTTAAATAATCACAAAGTCGAAATCCCAAACACGTATAGTGGTGTGCAAAAGCATTCGGCCACCCTTTAAAATCGCATAACTTTTTTAAAATTAATCCAAACGACTTGAGTTTTTTTGAGAAGCTAGAGGGATTAGTTTGCTAAGTGATGTGATTCGTCGGTTTGAAAAAAATGCACTTGGTCGGAATAGCAAAAAAAATAGTAAAGGTCGTTTTTTAAAATTTTTTTCTGAATCTGTATTGGAAATTCAACAAACTCGTTTGTAGATTTATGTAACTTATATACGTGTCTAAAATTTCATTAAAATCGGTTATCGTTGCTCTGAGCTATGAACGCTTAAAGATCGCAGAATAAGGTCGAAAATCGCGAAATTCCCGAAATCAGCGATTTTCGACTTTACTCTGCGATCTTTAAGCGTTCATAGTTCAGAGCAACGTTAACCGATTTTGATGAAATTTTAGGCACGTATATAACTTACTCAAATCTACAAACAAATTTTTTGAATTTCCAATATATGTAGGCTCAGAAAAAAAAGTTTAAAAAACCACTTTTACTATTTTTTTTTGCTATTCCGACCAAGTGCATTTTTTTCAAACCGACGAATCACATCATTTAGCAAACTAATCCCTCAAACTTCTCAAAAAAACTCAAGTCGTTTGGATTAATTTTAATAAAGTTATGCGATGCCGTTAGCTGCTGAAGCTCAGTTACCGGCCAGAAGGATGTGGGATGGTATTACCAGCAGTGAGTTGATATGGATAGAGAGCAAGTGGTTTGTGTAAAATGTTTCAAATAAACCGCTTTACATAAAAGTGCTGAAAGGAGAATAATGTGTAGAACAGAATAATAAGGTCTAATAGTTAGGCTAGCGTAGACACCAGCGAGGTGCAAGAAGCAAGAAGCTGTAGGTAGGTTAAGTGGTAGGCCAAGCGCGTACAGACGCTGAAAGCCGTAGGGTGCGTTCCACTTACACCCAAATTGCCCGCAACACCCGTGATTTCCATCACATATCGCGACCGTGCGGGCGATTTGGACGTAAGTGGAACGCACCCGTAGTGGAGATGCCGTGGCGAGTCGGTCGGCCAGAGAGATGGGCCTTCCGTATGTACGGGAAGGTCCTTATGAATGACAGGACGGTGAGGAGTGTCGAAATGATGAGTCACCTCACAGACAAAGTCTGCTTGAAAGTCGGAGATAAAAAAGTCGATGGTGGACGGTCTGCAGCGGCCGGTCTTGTGAGTGAAATCTTCAGGGTGAATAATTTGGTATGGATACTTGGTGACATGTTCGTACAAGATTTTTCCTGCCTTATTATTCGAGAAATTGTTCCAGAGTTTATGTTTAGCGTTCCAATCGCCCTCCAATCAAAAAGGGGGATTTCAAACGCGTGAGAGAGTCAAAAATCCCGGAGTCTTTTATTGTACCGGCGGGGGGGGGGGGGGCATAGATTACTCCAATAATGAGTTTGGGAGCAGTGAGCTTGATGAAGCACGCGTCATGTTGGGGCGCACCAGCGGGACTAAAAATCACATTTTATTGTGGAGTGGATGCATATGGCAACGCCTCCGTTTTTAACAGGGCGGTCCGCGCGGACCACCGTGTAGCCAAGCAGCAAGAAGCCCACCTGAGGGGTGAGCCAGGTTTCGGTAATGAGAATGATGCCGGGCTGCAATCCGGCTACCGCGAAGATAAGCTCGTTACGCCTACTTGGCAGAGGGACGGCCCATAGGGAGGACGACGGAGGAGCCTACCTTCATCCCCCCTCCTACTGAGCAAACCTTAAAAAAAAAATACGCGCCCTCTCTCACTTGGAACAGCCTGTAGAGGCAACGTCTCGCGCTTTAATTAGAAAATAACCAGTTTTATCAGTGACTTTAATTTCGCATAATACAATGTATCACTTTCGCTTATATAAAAGGAGTGAGGTGTAAGAGACTTAAACATTAATTTCCTTTTCACCCCTCAACTCTCATCTTTTTTAAGTCAGCACCAGATTTACACATTGCAAATGATGAGGCGCCGACTTAAAAAGGATAAGAGTAGTTGATTAAATGTGGGAAAAAATTATTTTTCACTTTTTAGTGCATTTGTATTTTTTGAAGTGGGTTTTAATTTTGTCTTAAATTTTTTATTTTTGTCTTTCTAGTTTTAAATATATTGACACAACATGTTGAGGAGATGTTGCGCGTTCGTACATAAAATAATAATAATTAGGTGACAATAGTCTTTATTATTAACCAGTACTGGCAAAGTATTGGGGCAATATTGATGTAGTGTACAATGGGACCACCGGGGTATCGCCCTGTTTCGAATAAAAAAAAGATCATCAAAATCGGCCTATAAGCTGAGGAGTTATGCGGTGACAAACATAAAAAAAAAATAAAAAGAATACATATGGGTCGAATCTAGAACCTCCTCCTTTTTGAAGTCGGTTAAAAAAAATACGCATTTTAAAAAGCATACATTGGGACAGCGCTTAAAATACGATGACGGCGGCAGAAATTTATTACACTTTCCATCAATGATTAATATTTCCAGGTGTTGAGTTTATAAAGTTTTGAAAATTTCAACACACAATCCGTCCATGCGGAAGGCGTTTGCAGAAGGAGGAAATATGAAGTACACATTCTGCTTGGTCGTTGCTGCCCTCCTAACGGAGGTGCATTGCCGACGGTTTACAGAAGTCGTAACCACAGATAAGGGTGCAGTTCGAGGCCGAATATTGAAGACTGTTATGAACAGCATGTCCTATTCACTCTTCACAGGTATACCGTTCGCAAAACCACCTGTTGGTGACCTTCGATTTATGGTAAGTCCCATTTTATTTTGTCTCGTCAAATGTAATCATAGAACTTAATTCTAATTTCGTCAGTTTAAAGAAGGACATCTGAAGAATTAAATTGCTTACTGTACAATATTAACAATAATAACGAAAAAACTTTACACGGCTTTCTACCTGAAAAATACAGGACCCTATCGAAGCAGATCCATGGACAGGAGTACTGAATGCAACTGAAGACAGCGACGAGTGTGTACAGTACTATTTTAGTGCGACACGAGTAGGAAGCGAAGACTGCCTATATTTGAACGTGTTCACCCCAGTGGTACGTGTCGCCTCCGTTATAAGATTGTATTTAGGAATAGTTTTCCTAATTCCTATGTGTTGAGGAGTCACGGTAAAAGAGAGCCTCGAGCTATGGGACTCGCGAACCCACGATCTGGCGGGTCCTCTGCGTGCTGTGCAGCCACTTAACCAACTCCACCAACGCCGACCCTACGAGGTTTCTTATTCCGGGCTCCCTCTTATGGGATTTCCTGATCCCCCAATATACATAATTTTTAATGTTTCATTATTCTCGGGAGCAACACTCAATGCGTAAAGAAAAGTTCTTGATCCGCTTAATATTTGTTAGTTGAACTTCACGAAGATGGAAAGGCTGTTGCCGGTGATGATTTGGATCTACGGTGGCGCATATGCGGCAGGGGCTATATGGCGCAAACTATACGGGCCTGATTTATTTCTAGAAAACAATGTGATTTTCGTCGACATGAACTACCGTCTTGGACCTCTTGGTAACCGATCGATTTCCCCAATTCGATGAAAATGTTGAGCGGTCACCTACGACAGGCCTGCACAGGGAGCCTTTTTCAGCGCCTAGCGGCAAGCAACCAGCCGTACGCTGTTACTAAGCGTAGAATCGGTGAGGAGAATTGCAGTAGTGTAGGTTGGGGCTCGTAGGCGCGTGGCGTAAGTGTATATGGCTGGGTTCCTTGTGGGGCCCCATTGCAGAGCAGGTCCCGTAATTATTACTGGGGCCGCACAAGGAACCCAGCCATATACACTTACGCTACGCGCCTACGAGCCCCAACCTACACTACTGCAATTCTCCTCACCGATTCTACGCTTAGTAACAGCGTACGGCTGGTTGCTTGCCGCTAGGCGCTGAAAAAGGCTCCCTGTGCAGGCCTGACCTACGACGATTTCGTATTTTCTAGGATTTTTGTCACTGAATATGGACGAATGCCGGGGTAATCAGGCTCTGAAGGATCAGAACATGGCTATGCGGTGGGTGCAGAACAACATCGCCAATTTCGGGGGTGATCCGAATAAAGTGACTTTATTTGGACAAAGTGCTGGTGCCGTTTCCGTAATGTACCACTTAATATCCCCACAATCGAAAGGTAAGAATTCAAGGGTATTGTATGTATTTAGTAAAGACTGAGAAAAGTCTCATGTAAATCAAACATTCGCAGCAGTTACCTGTTTATAGGTATACTACAGCTTACTCCGTCGATTGTCACACTTTACTGACTTTACACCATACGATTGAATATCTGAAGGTGGGTATCCACTTGTTACGTATCCTCGTATCGTATCACCGGTCTGTGATTTTTGCCGCATCATTGCTGATGCTGTTTTGATGAAATTTTGATATGCGGCTGTGCTACGTTGCCCGTCCATCTTTATACGCAACGGCGAAAAAATACGAGGATACATAACAAGTAGATACCCACCTTGACATAGAGGTGCACGAAGAGCCGCTCGAAGCCGGATACCTCTTTGAGATTCGAGGTCTGGGTCAGAGCAGAGCGTGGAGCTGTTAAGGTGAAATCCCACGACAGGTGGCTCGGTAAGTCTGTTTGGCGAGCGCGACAAAGAACGGGAATCCCAAGCCGAGCCACGCGAGCCCGAGTTGATCAATCCCACGGTGCGGCGCGGGACGAGGCTTGGCGAGTATTGCGCGATAATCGGGATTTCACCTTTACGTTGCTCAGCTCCACACTCGGCTTTCACCTGGCGCGGCGTTCAGAATCGCAAAGAGGTTTCCAGCTCTAACCGGCTCTTTGTGCACCTCTAATCTAACACAGGACAGTGTTTTCGATCGGTAATCTAATTCTTGGAAAGTGTATTGTGATCGGTTTCAGCAGGTTCTGCTTTGCAGCAAAAGCACACAGAACCCGTAAAGTTTCGAATCTGCTCACACATGAATCTGCTTTCACAGGTCTGCTTCAACAAGCCATTTCTCAAAGTGGTAGTCCCATATGTCCGTGGGGTTTCCACACACCAGGCCAGGCTGCTCTTGCAGCTTATGCCTTGGGCGCAAATATGGATATTGCAGCTGAGACAAATGAACAATTACTGGACGCTTTGAAGAAAGCTAATGTCGAGGAGACGATAAAAGCAGTGGACGCAATGATTAATGGTTTAAAAATGGTATGACATATATATGTACCTATATATAAATAATTCAAGAGAACCGACGCTTCACGGGTTGCTTTCTAAACTGTGAATTATCTCGCAACAGTTTCCAATCACCTTGCCATTTAATCCAACAATAGACGTCATTTCTACCGACCCATCGCCAGGAAAAGTCTTCTTGGACAATTGTCCCATATCGAAATTAAAGTCTGGGAACTTCACCCGTGTACCTACCATGATAGGCTACAATAAGGACGAATTGAATATATTCGGTACAGACACAATAGGTATGCAGGGCCTACTTCCGTGTCATAGATATACCTAGCACGATTCCTTAATATAAATCAAAATGCAGCCATGTTCACTATTCGATTGCAAGGGAAATACATTCTCACTAAACACAATGTTTGCACGTAGCAGTAACTGAAGCATACAAGTTCCTTTCAGCTACCATGCTCTGCTCGTCAAAGTAACCCTTGTTTTGCTTTTATTATGTAATTAATCGACGGGCGTGTTCATATCTATGGCACAGAAGGGGAGTTTCAATTGGTGCCTTCTGAAACAAGTTCGACCTGTTCCCTCCAAGTGTTTTCATGTGAATACTTCCAGACCCGGATTTACTAAGGAACGATACGCTAAAACGTCTAAACGAACTATTTGCGTCTGACATGAGGGTTCGAAGGAAAGATTTCACAAGCCTATTGAACACAGTTGTGAATGGTACATGTTCCGATTTGGGAAAGGTAAATATTGGCCTGATTGCGCTGAGTTTATGCGTGTTCAGATGCACCTACTGATTTCTGGTGTGCTCTTCAGATAGCGACAGCCTTGCACTTCACTGGACCTATCGATTTCACGCAAAAGATGTTGGCTAAATACAATGACAAGATACCCGTTTACTACTATCAACTGTCGTATTTGAACAACTCAAGTGTGCACGTACAATTGGATTTACAGATAAACGGTAATTATTCATCTCGATGCTTTCACATGTGCTGTCCCTTGTAGTAAACGCAAGCTCCACATACCAATACTTCTTTCACATCTGACTCATCAACACTCTTGTGTCGAATGTTTTAGGCACAATTCACGGTGCCGATATTCCTTTGCTATTTTGCAATGACTGGGCTCCTCACCTTGATCCAAACTCAGAGTACAACGTGTATCGTAAACAGTTGGTCTCTCTGTGGACAAACTTTGCCAAGTACGGGTAAGTAATCGGAATGCTATTTAATGAACGATAATTCAACATTTCCTTAAAATGGTATTCTCTATGTAATCTTTAATTGAAGAAGGAACTCGTCTTTACTCGAACTTGAACCGCGAAACGATGTAGGAACAAATTGATTGTTATTTTGTTGAAATAGTAGCTCCTATGCCTCCTATATGGAAGCTACTGTTGATCATCCTAACTGACAATGAATGATATCCGAATGCTGGTGAAATAACAAGTCTGAGCATTTATGATCATATGTGTTCCTCGTGTTTGCAGGAATCCTACACCTCACGACGAGCCCATCAGGGGTGGAGTCTGGTTACCGTCTGGCAAGGATGGACGGCAAATCGATTTGGGTAACGAGGAATTTAAGATGCATGGTCGATTACTGGATCCATTAACTGAAACGTTGGCGTCGATATATACACTTATCCTGCCAAGTCTAACTGCATGCGTAAATCATGCTTGAAACCCTTTAAGCGCACTACCCTGTCAGATCTAAGTGAATAATGCTTATTATAATATTTTATTCAAGAATAATAGATACTAACATTTACGTATTTTGTTGCGAATTAAGTTAGAGAGAACATCCTGGACTATGTAAATAATCGCCTGTACGTTTAACACACAAAATATGTAGTATTTTAATAAAGACTCTGAACTATTGACAATTATTGACAAAGCTTTAATACACGCACACTCAGGTTGCACGTAATCCTCATGAGTTTAAAGAAAGAAACACTCGAGAATGAAGTAACATGCCGACTGCGCCAGCGATCTGGCAACGCAAATTGAACGATGTGAAAAGGACCCCGCGATTGCGAAACGAGTACTCCGTTCGAGGCTTGAAGCGAGAAGAAGGCGGAACTCTGGCATCCCGGAATCTTTGCGCGGATTCACCATCGCCCATTGCGCTGCACACAAGAATATTCCTACTCCTGTCCTATTTGGCTCTTTTCGCCAACAATCCACGTTGTCGAAAGTCGAAACTTCAGCCCTGCACATGGGTTGTAATCAGGATGTCGGGTATTCAAATCCCGGTGCAGCGATTCTTCCTTTTTTCTTATATATATTCTCTAATTTCATTTTCAAACTTCTCAGTAGAATAACAACTTGAAAATTATTAATTTGTGAAGCATTTTCAAAGTTTGTTTTTATTGTTAATGATGGAATTCGCGTTACCAAAAATCGCTGCAACTGGTTTACGTATGATGTTAGTATTCTACCTACCTATAAATAACCAGAAATAAATATAATTAAAATCTTACTCAACAATTAGTGGCTCCCGTTCCTTCTCACTCACACTCACGTCCTTGCCTTCTCGCCTAAAAAAAAACAAAGACGGAATTATGATCAATATATCGATCCGCAGAAACACTAGCTGGGTTTCGATATGAGTGTGAGTGAGAGGAACCAGAACCGAGTAGGACCAGAGATGGGCATTATTTAAATAAAAAATTATTTTAATAACGTATCAAATAAAAGGGACTTTATCTTTATTTGTCATCAAA
Source organism: Andrena bucephala (assembly GCA_947577245.1). Taxonomy (NCBI): domain Eukaryota; kingdom Metazoa; phylum Arthropoda; class Insecta; order Hymenoptera; family Andrenidae; genus Andrena; species Andrena bucephala. The sequence continues at coordinate 1,682,341 of OX387717.1, read as the reverse complement.
TAATTTTTTTGTTCGGCGTGAATTTATTCAACGGCCACAAATCATTTTTTTGTTTGACGGGAATTTATCCGGCTGCCGCAAATAATTTTTTTATTTGACGGGAATTTATCCGACGGCGACAAATAATTTTTTTATTTGACTGGAATTCATTTTAATAACGATCAAATAATTTTAATAACCTTCAAATAATTTTTTCGTCTTTTCATTCATTTGTATTTGAAAATTATTTGAAGCTCAAATAACTCTGGGAGTAGAGAGCTAGAGAGAGGGGGAGCGTGTGTTAGAGAGCGGTAAGGAGGAGAGCATGATCCGAGGAGGTAGTTGTTAGAGTGAGAGGGAATGGTAGGGAGCGAGAGGCCCGTTCCTAATATTCCTTTCTCTTTCTAATCCCCGTTCCCTCTCGCTCTAACAACTACATCCTTGCATCATGCTCTCCTGCTTACCGCTCTCTAGCACACGCTCCCCCTCTCTCTAGCTCTCTACTCCCAGAGTTATTTTAACTTCAAATAATTTTCAAATACAAATGAACGAAAAGACGATAAAATTATTTGACGGTTAAAATGAATTCCAGTCAAACAAAAGAATTATTTGTGGACGTCAGATAAATTCACGTCGAACAAAAAAAATTATTTGTGACGTTTCAAATAAAAGTAACTCTGCCTTATTTTTATTTGAAATAAAAATAAATCTGGGTTATTTTTATTTGATTAGTCTCGAATAAAATTTTTGTCTTTTATTCGAAATCAATTTTTTATTTGAAATAATTTTTTGCCCACCTCTGATCGGCTGATGGCAGGTAATGAGGGGCGTAATTCACGCTTATGTCGTTACTCGCGCGACGGTTCCATTGTATCGCGCATATAATACCGGCCGTATCGCGTCCGCGCCGCGAACATTGTCGACTGTACGCGCGCGACCGTCGCTCTGAACGGTCCATCTTAGCATACAGTTTATTCTTCTGTACTTTTGCTGCTTATTCTGCTGATTATTGTGTGGCTTAGCCTTTCCAAACGCGTCCTTCGCACTCAGGATCTTTTTACCACTCAACCCTGAGGGACCCGGAACAAACATAGCCTCCGCCAGTAACTAGGAACAACCCGGGGTCCCTTTGGACCTACCTAACGATATGGGGACTTCACTAGACGCTCTCATTTCTGCAAAAACGGTGAGTACCTCCATATTCACGCACCGAATTCCACTTCTATTTCGTCCTTGGCGAAAAGGCGGGCCGGTACCGCCCTAGAAACATCTAGTGGCTCCGCATCCTCTGAAAACTCTGAACCATCTCCGAAAACTGATAAGAATTCGCTTAAAACCAGCGTCGAGAAGCGCGCGGGGAAAAAGATCCAAACGCGACTCCAAGCGCGACAGCAAGACAGCAGGGAACAACGATAATAAAATCCCTGCTCTCTCTCCTACTCGTACGCGCATCCCTATCAGTGTTTCACTCCCGTTGACTCAGGTTTTTGAGGAACAAAACATGGAGCATAACGCAGTTTCTGATATTCCGTTATCCAATCGCTTTTCGGTATATTTGCCGCATTTAAACCTATCAACGACCTTCCTATAACCCATGCCGGCCCGGCGAAAAAAACCTCGCCGGAAGTAAATCGCGCGTCCCTCTAGCTAGTCGTTCCAGCGCCACGGGTCCGATTGTAAACAACAACAATCCTCGTACCGTTAAATCCCCTCCTTTATACATATCCAACTTCGAGTATAACCTCGCCAAATTTGAACGCGAGCTAGCTAGCGACTTCGGTAAAACGTTCAATATTAAATACCTATTAAACAAATGCCGTCATCCAAACGGCAACGCATATCGCGGAGGGCCCGATATTAGGGTGGAACGAAATATAGGGGAAAAATATTTTTTTATTATTTATGACTTCTAATAGTGGGCAAAAGTTGCCTTTTATAATGATATTTAAGCTGCCAAAGTTTGAACGTGATCAACAAATTTTTTGAGGGGCTGCAAGCCTTTCAAAAATTAATATTTCAGTAAATATTAATATTTGAAGGGCTTGCGGCACTTCAAAAAATTTGTTGATCACGTTCAAACTTTGGCCAATATTTTTTAATACTAGTCAGTAACAGATTTGCTTGGACAAGAGATAAAAATTTTACGGCCTATCGTAACGAAAATGGATATTTCACATTTTCACCCCTCGACTGCGGGGCGCCGACCTCAATTCGCTACGGTCGGCCGAGAATTCATACCTGTTTCAGATAAAAATAATTCTTTATTCTTTATCGTATCGGTATGGAAGTAACGCCGATGGATTTCTTATGATTTTCCGATGAAAATCATACCAAATTTCATGTAAATCGGACTATTATTAACGAAAATAGCTTGCGGTAATGGAAAATAATTTTTCATGGTATTTGTTTCATTATAAACCTAAGACCCTCGATTCACATACATTTTGCTCAGCGGTGTAACTCTTTTACGAATAAATGAAAATGTATTTTCACCAACGACCATACTGCGTCTGCAAAACACCAGTTCCCGTCTGATCACTGCAGTTAAGCGACACTAGGCGCGGTTAGTACTTGGATGGGTGACCGCTTGGGAATACCGCGTGTTGTTGGTAAATTTTTTTTGTTGACAGCCTGTTTTGTATTCACCAACGTTCCAAACTTTTTGGGGCCGATGAAAAAACCTTAGCTATCGCCGTCTATACATATGTCTATCTTAATATATGCAGCCATATGTCTTAATATATAAAGCAGAAAGCTTCTATATGTTTGTGTTTGTCTGTCGCCTAAAAACTTTGGACCGATAAACCCTGGGATCACGAAATGTGCCTCAGCTCATTATGCCTGACTAATGAGATGAATGTGCCCATTTTCACAAAAAAAAATTTTTTTTATAAAAGCAGAATCCAAATTTCGAGTGGAGCCGAGTAGTAAAATAAATTGATTAGAATTTCGACCGTATATATGAAATAATTCAAAATTAAAGTGGTTTCGGCGCAACGGTTCGGTCACTTCAAATTTATAATAAAAGCTATTTTGCAATCGTTATATTTCCGACGTTTCGGTCATTGATTGTGACCCTTATCAAGGAAAGTGAAATAAAACTGCGTTTGCCTTTAGGTGGAATTTACACGTTAGCCGAAGACGTGCGTTGAGCGCGTCGGTTAGAACGTGACTGAGGTAAACAGTAAACACAAAGTAGGAGACTCTAGAGGCCGAACGTAATACGTTATAAACTGGATTCAAAAAATTGAAGGAAACGATATTTCAAACCTCAACAACACGCTGTTTAAAATACCAATGATGTGGTAAACAAAGAAACACATTCAGTCATGCTCAAAAAATGATTAATTACATAACTCAAATATGTAATTCAAGATTCAACTATGGTTAGAGAGTTACAGAACAATTCTAACAGAAAGACAACATCATATCATATCCTTACTGTTTCAATAAGGTTGCGTAATATTCTTGCATCTTAGGTGTTTCATATCTAAGATTTACGCTAGGTTGTTTAATCATATGTAATGTTTCTAATAGAATCCTCCTATTTAAGTTGGTTTCTCTATCAACAATTTTGATATTGTCGAAGTCAAACTTATGATCAAATTCGAGTGAATGTTTTGTTAATGCAGTGTGTTGGAGGGGCGGTAGCAAAATATTTCTTTTATGCTCATAAATTCGTCTTTCTAATAACCTAGAAGTCTGTCCAATATACACCTGGCTACAACCCATGCAAGGAATTGAGTAAACGACATTAGAATTTTTTTGCAATGGTATTTTATCTTTAATTGGTGGAAATAGTTGTTTAGTATACCATGGCAGTTTAAAAATGGTGTGCATGCCAACTTTCTTAAAAATTCTTCTAATGTCATTCGAGATATTGTCACTAAAAGGCATGACCACAGTATTTCTCCAACTTACTGGTCCAATCTTTCTAATTTTTTCCTCTTTAAGTTTTTCCTTTAATACCGGATGATAAATTTCAAAAATACGGTCACGAATGATTGATGAAACCATTCGTGTGGGGTAACCATTACGTTTTAATGTATCCTTAATAAGTAGTAAGTTATCTGAACGAAATTCAGGGTCAGAAAGCAAGATGGCACGATCTATTAATCCCTTTATCAATCCAACTTTATGCTGCATGGGGTGCGCAGAAAAAAAATTTATATATCTACCAGACCAACTAGGCTTATGGTACCAGTTGGTAATAAATTTATTGTTCGATCTAATAATAACCGTGTCAAGAAAACTCAAACAAGAATCTTTTTCAATCTCGTAAGTGAATTGAAGTCTATTGTGAAAGCTGTTAAACTTGTCCATCAATATTGGTAAATCATCTAATTTAATGCAAGTAATGATATCATCTACATATCTTTTATAAAAGTTAAGTTGAAAAGGTAACTCCGAGAGAGAAATCGTCTCCAACTCCTCCATCACTATATTGGCAATGACCGGGGAAATTGGAGATCCCATTGCCGTTCCAAAAACTTGTTTATAAAACACACCATTAAAAGAAAAGATGTTAGCTTCTAACAAAAATTTGACCGCTGTGAGAAAATCGTTTTGGTTGATCTTAGTGTGTTGTTCAATTTCAGTCCAACGGTTTTGTAGCACCTGTAAAGCTAGATCTATGGGAACATTAGTAAACAAAGATACCACATCAAGAGAAACTAATCGCATTGATTCATCAGGCACCTCGATCTTCCTAATTTCTCTACAAAACTGCCAACTATCTATCGTGTGGTACGGAGATTTTCCAACTATCTTGGATAGAATTTTGGCCAAAAAACTAGACAATTTTCAGTCACGTTCTAACCGACGCGCTCAACGCACGTCTTCGGCTAACGTGTAAATTCCACCTAAAGGCAAACGCAGATTTATTTCACTTTCCTTGATAAGGGTCACAATCAATGACCGAAACGTCGGAAATATAACGATTGCAAAATAGCTTTTATTATAAATTTGAAGTGACCGAACCGTTGCGCCGAGTAGTAAAGCTAGTATTATATATATAATTAATTTAAGCTTTTTTTCATAAAAATTGAGGAATCAAAAGATACTCGTCTGCAGACTTTTACATGTCACTGTCTAAATCAGGCCTGGGATTTAAGTGAACGCAGCGGCCGATTTTCAGAGGCAACGCCTCCTTTCTCCCGCCGCGCGCCTTGGCCCCCGCGGTGGCCCAGGAGCTTGGAGCGCCTCAGGCCCGTACCATATGAACCGTGTGTAGCGCGTGGGGCGCCCTTAAGTGGGCGGCACTTAAATCCCAGGCCTGGTCCAAATCACACGTGACTCATTAGCAGGGCCGGCGGAACCCATTATGCAAGTAATGCGTTGCATAAGGACGCCAGCCGAAGGGGGCGCTAAAAAATTTATCGCAGACTTAATAATAAAGGAATCCAACTCCCATATAAACAAAATGTAAATGTAATTCTTCTCGCGCCGGCCCTGCTGGGAAACTCCTTTTGTTCCATGATAGGAATGGCAGCATACGTTTTTCTTACACTTATTAATGTAAACAATTAGTACAAAAAAATTCAGCTTTAAATGACCATGGCGCAGAAAATAGATGTTGAATTGAAGGGTTGGATGCAATAAGGGGACTAGCGCTTGGAAATTGGAAAAATTATTGTCCAAACGCAAAGAAAGATTGGTAAATTAAATGTTATTAAATTGAATTTCTAAAAATATAGTATTGTAAAGCTCGTCATGACACACATTTTGTCTATTTACAGTTTGTTTATCCAATCATTACTATTCGAGCTAAAAATTATAAACTAAAAATTTTTCATCGCCCGAAATCATTATTTCTTTAAACATAAATTGCGATAACTTGAGTAAATATTAAGGGATCGTTATGAGACTTGAAACATAACTTCAGAAAACTCTAGCGAAGCCGTAAAATGTATGCACAAAACCCTTATGTTAAAAAATGTAATAATATTTAATTAAAAAGTAATACTGGACATAATCCATGTTTTTCAACGTTCGCCGTTAAAAAGTATCGAGGCAATTTTGAGGTACATACAACTTGCAGCGACAAAGTTTTTCCTTGATATACAAGGAAGATTTTCACCAATTTTCACACTGATTAATGAATAATTGTAGAAGATATGATGATATATATAAATTTCGCGCGCCACCAACAGTCGGTAGCCGCGTGTAATGCGCTATTTAGCAGTTTTAGCAGTCGCGTTGACTGTTGGTGCCGCGCGAGATTTATACATATCGCCGTATCTTCTACAATTATTTATTAATCAGCGTGAAAATTTGTGAAAATCTTCCTTGTATATCAAGGGAAAACTTTGTCGCTGCAAGTTATATGTACCTAAAAATTGCCTCGATGCTTTTTAACGGCGAACGTTGAAAAACATGGGTTATGTCCAGTATTACTTTTTAATGAAATATTATTACATTTTTTAACATTAGGTTTTCGTGCATACCTTTTACGGCTTCGCTAGGGTTTTCTAGAGTTATGTTTCAAGTCTTATGACAATCCGTTAATATTTACTCAAGTTATCGCAATTTTCATCTAAAGAAATAATGATTTTGGATGATGAAAAATTTTTAGTTTATAATTTTTAGCTCGAATAGTAATGATTGGATAAACAAACTGTAAATAGACAAAATGTGTGTCGTGACGAGCTTTATAACACCATATTTTTAAAAATTCAATTCAACAACATTTAATTTTCCAATCTTTCTTAGCGTTTGGACAATAATTTTTCCTATTTCCAAGCGCTAGTCCCCTTATTGCATCCAACCCTTCAATTGCACACGCCGTGTGAACGTAACTCTGCGCGGTGCGTCGCGCCCTACATTTGGTGGCTCCTGACAAGCCTTTTGTTCCACGATAGGACTGGCAGCAATCGTTTTTCTTCCATTTTGTGATTAACACGACCACCAAAAAAAATTTCAGCTTTAAACATTTTGGTCAATGGAGTTTATTTTTTTAACATGTTTATAGGAGTGGCAGTAGCATGCCGTTCCGCAACTAAGGTGGCAGCAGATCATTTTTCAGTGTTTTATGGTGTCTATTATTAGTACAAAAATTTTCAAATTTAAACAAATAAGATAATTTTGCACAATACTTTCTTACATAATTGACACGCTGCTGATAAGCGTTGTTCCACTATCGTTATGGCAGGAGGTCGTTTTGTGCATATGTAGCACAAATATAGTCGAAAAAAAGATAAACCAACTTTAAACAAATGAGTCATCAAAAAGTATAGCTGGCTCCCGGACTATATTTATCAATGAAACGGCCACGCGCCGAACGCCACTCACTGACCGTTAGCCGCGATCCTGTGCCGACGGCCGCCTTGCGGCACGCGCCATGTACACACGGGTGTTTTATCGCCTGTGGCCTACTCGCCGATCGGTTCGTTTATCGCGTCACATCGTGTCGTGTCGTGTCATGTCGCATCGCGGGTCTGATCGGTGACGGGGAGCGAAACAAACTTGAAGTAACCATTCGCAGAGGCGCCGCACCGAATAATACAGGGTCATACTTATACGAACCGCGATCGGGAAACGATAAAGATAAAAACCAACACATACGCTATAAACGAGCCTTGCGAATCTACGAATCCCAATACAAATACTACACAGTCTCAGAATATGTAGGAACTCCTGTAGAATCTGAGACGAACTCTCTCGAACTCTCAGATTTATGGATCATTGGAACAAATTGTCTATTATTACAACTGGTTATCATTCATATATGTCATGTATTGTATGTTATATGCTGTATTATGTGTAATGGCGTCATGAAAACACTTCGCTCTTGGCAATTTACTCTTGAATATTCATCTGCTCGTCCGACATTGCTTCCTCCCACACTAAATCTAGGTCTTCAGTAAACCGCTATAACAACGTTCTTCTTTTGAAAAACAAAGTTCTGACGAGGGAAAACAAAAAATTGATTCTCAATGTTAAACACGCTCGTGTGAAACGATGACACGGATATACGGGCACGCTCTATAATGATCATCTGGATCACGCGTGATCGCTTCGAACTTTTACATAGGGGAGAGGTGCTATAAAAAGGGCACTTTTGTTTTGCGCATATTTCTGACAATGTCATTATAGGTATTTAAAAAGCAAGCACATCAATAGAAAGCGTGTTTATTTCCCTTTTATAAAAGTATATTACAAATTCATAAATTATAATGGAAAATAACAAAATCTTCGATTTTCAAATAAATGGGAAATGTCCCCTTTACAACTAGGTGGTTTTAAATGGGACATTATAAGTCATGAAAAGGGTACGTTAATAAAAATAAACTTATTAAGTATTGCAATTATAATTGTAAATCCTAATGATACAAAACAGTGGAATCTATGAAAAAAATAATTCTTTGTACTATAAATCATCAATATTTTTTACTATCTTCATAGAGTGTGACATTAATGATAGCTTTAGCAGCTTTTTTAGTTATAAAGTAATATTTTTTATAAAATTTATGTTTTACAAAATAAGTTCAACATTGAAATACCCACGAGTGGTAAATATAAGTACATATACAAAAAATCTATAAAACAGTTAAATAATAAAATAGTTTAGAATTAAATTCTACTTGAGCGAAAATGAGATCAATTGTACTAAAATAGGTAGGTGCGTTTTCATATTGTAGATTAATGTTTTTATTATTCATTTTTGACGATAAAGTTTGTCGCTTTGAATAGTCACTATATTAATTCTTAAATTTGAAACAATACGCCACCAACTAATAATTGATCATTTAAAACAATGCCATCTACAATATATCAGATGATACACTAATAACTTTACAGGAAAGTAAAATATAGTCTCCTCAGTATATGTGTATGAGAAGGACAGCCATAAAACGGTCGTCCCATATAAGACTTGTTATGCTGTCCCTTTTAAGACTATAAGTGAGTTTAATATAAAATAACCTCAAAATAAAGAAAATAATCAATTAAGCTTCCCTGTTAAGTATTTTCGTTTCAGTTTAGTACAGGCTATTTTAATGATATAACACTTTAACACTTTGTATATATCTTGATCTCAGAAAACGACATAGAAAATCAACGAAAATTTTACTTTTACTGCCGAAAAACATCAACCGCGGATTATTACTCTGTTGCAAATGAGACCGCAGTGAAGTTTACGTCAAATGACAGGGCACTAGTGTTGACATAAACAGAAAAAAAACTTGCATGTGTAATGCGTTTAGAATTTTGGCAATTCGATTTGTCCCATTTAAAATCTGTCCCTTTTATAGCACCTCTCCCCTATATATCAGCCGACTACTCCGAACTAACCCCGAGCAAAACCATAGTAAAAACTACATGAAACTAACCCACAAAAATCCACTTAGAATAACCCAGCCGATTGTCACTTACCATGGTAAGACAAACCAGAAACGATAATCATTTCTCCTTGAAAAAAAAAACCGATAGGAAGCGCGAAACTGGCTCGATCGATCGTAATGATTGCTATTCGTCTCTGTCCACGTTTTTCAAATCATGTCCGTAAAAAGGACAAACAGGGCTATATCTTCCTATTTTTTCAAATTTTCAAAAAGGTGCCTTCAATTATAAAATTGCACTTGTTAAGAAAAATTGCTAAATAAATGGTCAAATATTCGTTTTTATTAAGTGAAATAATTTTTATTATGTACTCTTATATCTCCACTGCAAGCACCCAAAAGATCATTTTTATCAGTTGGTTAGTTCAACAGTTACAATTTTTGGAAAAAAAGTAAACACTATATTTCAAAGAACTGTAAGATCCCACAATTTTTTTAATTTTGAAAACTCCTTCTAGATTGTTTATATATCCCTCAAGACTACAACATATCCAACTTGCACCAAAATCCGAAATGTTACTCCGAAAAGTGTCCTACTTTACGTGGAATGACCCCGGAGCGAGATCCCAAAAATTTGTAAAAGGTTGCAAAATCAAGCGGGAAAATCCAAGCTAACCTGGAAAGGAAATCCGAAAAGAGTCACACGTCGAGATTGAGAATCGCTGGGAGAAAGTGCGTGGCTTAACGTGAGGAAATAGGGGGGCTTAGCTGAAGACGGCAGAATGCTGCACGAGGATTGGAGGATATTGCCTCACATGAACACGGAGAGTAGGGATCTCGGTGGAAGGGATCTCGGTGGAATGGTCCTCGGTGAGGAGAGGGGAGGATGGGTGGGAGAACAAGAGATCAGTGATGCCAGATTCGGGACGGGAGCGCTCGAGAATTTCCCCCACCTCGCATGCACACTACGCCGTAGCTGCGTGCCGCGAGCTCGGCGCATGCACACACGCAGCTCCGGCCTAGTGTGTATGCGAGGTGAGGGACATTCTCGAACGCTCCCGTCCCGAATCTGGCATCACTGCAAGAGATGCTGGTCGCGACTCGCGAGGACCTGGTCACTTGCTCACCAAACATTGCGCTTGACGTAGCGGATCTCCAGAGTCGTTTTCAAACTGTTTTCAAAGTGTTTATATTCCTCCATTGCGCGTGTGTGTCTCTTCTGCGATAACAGGCAACAGTACCTAAATAGTATACCAGAGGTAAGGTCGCCAACAGGCCCTTAACTCTTCCGTTATTCCCCTCGAACTCAATAAGTTTCATCAAATCAGTTCTCTCTCTTCATATTCACTCATCGTGGTCTTCGTTGTCTCTCCCTATTAGAGACTCAGCATCGAGGTCTACACCGCTCGCTGCAGTATGTGATACACGCGCCCGCCAAAGATTACCAGTCCACGGGAAGCGAGGCATCCATACACTTTCGGTGAGTCGATTGAAACAATCTACAATATTAAATAGTATAAATTGAATTTCGACCGTAAATTTTAGAAGAGATGATTTCGGTGCATAGGTTCGATCTTTTTTAAAAAAAATTTTTAAATTAAATCAAAGCTGTTTTGCACGTTTTGAACATTTGATTAATTTCCAACGTTTCGGTCACTAATTCTGACCATTATCAAGGAAAGTTTTGATAAAAGGAAAAATACTGCGTGTGCTATTGAAACAAATCACACGTTCGAAAGGAACATGCGACACGCGAGTCGGTTGACTGGTGACGTAGGTAAACAACAGACAAAGCAAGGGCATCTAGAAGGTGACCCGAAATGTGGCCGGAATATGCCAAGAAGGAAACCGTTAAAGATTATGTAATATATACATTCCAAAAATTCACAACCACACTGCCGTGAAACCAACATTATTGCTTATGTGGTAAAGTTTACATACACTTGTAGGTGTTAAGAAGTACCATTACATAACGTTCAAAAGATATGTACAATTAGTCAAATCATAGTAAATTAGAAATGGGAATTCATTAGAAAGACACATCATAAGGCATTACTTCTTCAGTAAAGTTGTGTAATATTCTTGTATTTTAGGTGTTTCATACCTAAGATTTACGCTAGGTTGTTTAAACATGTGTAGTGTCTCTAAAAGAATTCTTTGATTTAAATTGGTTTCCTTATCCACAACTTTAACATTGTTAAAGTCAAATCTATGATCAAACTCTAGTGAATGTTTAGACAAAGCAGTATGTTGGAGGGGAAATGAAAAGATATTTCTTTTATGTTCACAAATGCGTCTTTCTAGAAGTCTAGAGGTTTGTCCAATGTAAACCTGATTACAGCCCGTGCAAGGAATTGAGTAGGCAATGTTTGAGTTTCTGGACAAAGGTATTTTATCTTTGATTAAAGGAAACAAATGTTTAGTATACAAGGGTAGTTTAAAGATCGTGTGTATTCCAACTTTTCTAAACATTCTTTTTATATCGTTTGAGATATTATTACAAAAAGGTAGAACAACCGTGTTCTTCCAACTAATTGGTCCTATTTCTTTGGTTCTTTCCTCTTTTCGCTTCTCCACGAATAATGGATGATAAATTTAAAAAATACGTTCTTTAACAATTGCAGAAATCATCTCTCTACGATAACCATTATGCTTCAACGTGTCGTTTAAAAGAAGCAAATTAGCTGGTCGAAATTCAGGGTCAGAAAGTAAGATGGCACGATCTATTAATCAATCCTACCTTATGTTGCATGGGATGAGCAGAAAAGAAATTGATATGTATATCTGCCTGACCAACTCGGCTTATGATACCAATTTGTGATAAATTTATTATTTGATCTAATAACTACTGTATCAAGAATAGAGATGGAGTGCAAAATCACTAACAGTGATTTATCACCGTGATCGCAGAATCACGATCACGGTCGTGATTTAACGTAAATCACGACGGTGATCGTGATTTTTTTACCTCGAGTGAATTTGTTTACTGTGAATACTGTGATCGTAATTCTTGATCATGATTGAATTATTTTTTATAAAATACTTCAATAGAGCTTGTGTTACAGTCAAAGCATGCTAATTCAGCGAATATATGTATACCTAGTATATACATTCATTAAATAGTGTATGTATGTACGTACTCATTTGATTGGCTAAAGTATTCACATGTACATTATACTTTTTAACTAAAGTGAAGAAATATTCGTTAATTTAAACAGATCAAGAACGATTACATTGACTCAAAATATACAACTGAGATTATATAAGCACGTTGAGGACTTGAGAATATTTCGAGAGAAATTAGAATTTGGGGTTATGTGGCGCGTGCAAAGAGCAGTTATGCTTTCCACCAATCAGATCACGAAAATCGCGAATCACTGTTCTGCCTGCACCAATCAAAATCGATCACGAAAATCACGGATCACTGTGAAAAATCACCGTGATTGGGAACGAACGTGATCGGATCACTCGTGATTCGCAAATCACGGTTCTAGCCATCACTAATCAAGAAAGCTTAAACAATAATCCTTTTCAATTTCATAAGTGAATTGGAGTCTAGCATGGAAACCGTTAAGGGGATCTTCCGGTCTAAAAGTCGATTTTTTATTTATTTAATTTTTCGAATGTTCAATCTTTTAAGAATACGTGTTTAAAAGGATTTGTTGAAATTCGTAAAATTACCGAAGTTATAGGCATTTGAGTAGCGGTAAATGCATGGGCAACAACCGGCCACTCGGCGCTCACGTAAAACTTTAAACGCGTTTTTCTCGAAACAGTGTTTTCAAAACGGTGGGACCTGTGTCTCCAAAAGTTATTATCTGATTCGACTGAAACTTTTTTATTTTGAAGAATATACTTCTGGCTAGAGGGGATCTAGCAAAAAATACAAAAAATTGAAAATGTATAATTTTCAAAAACATTGAAAGGACGAAAAATACAGGGGAAAGTGATTTCAAACTTGAAGTGTCGTTATTTTCTAAAAAAAACTGTAATTTTGGTAATTTTTTCTAGTTCCCCCTTAGCTAGAAGAATAATCTTCCAAATAAAAAAAGTTTCAGTCGAATCGGATAATAACTTTTGGAGATACACAGGTCCCACCGATTTGGATCAATTTTTTGACGCCTTGACTTTAACGATTCCCGAGGGCCGTCTGCAACGATTAATTATAGAACAAAAAATATATTTGTATAATTTAAGACATCCTTAATACAATGCAAAAAGTCCCATTAAATTATATATTGTAGTTTTCCTTTCATTAATTCCTAAATATCACCTATTTTTTTCGGCTCTAGACAGGACGGTCCCGTTAAACACATCCAATAACACTGTCCAACACGATTTTTGGTCCGCAATATCCGCTGGATGATTCTTGTATAGTTTTTCCCCCTGGACACGAATCCGCAAGCAGAATTGCTCTATCACCCTCAGTTTTGAGAAAATCGATTTTGAAAAAAACTGCAAATTTTTAAATTTGAACATTTTTTGTGTCGAGACGGTAATAGTTATTCGGTTGCTCGTTGCGTCAAATTATTCTATGAACCCTCCCGAACACAACGATAAAAGTTATTATTGCATTATGAAGATTTGAATATGTTTAAACAACGTTCAAAGGAAAAAGGATACCCAAAATGCACTCATTTTTGAAGATATCTTTTAATTTATTTCCAAAACTAAGGATCTAGGATAAAATCTGACAATTCCACGGGATGCAACAGACATTTTTCCCTCGGAAATCATCAACAAAAGTGGTATATCACGTTTTGTTTTCAATACAGAAGCGAAATAGTTTGGCAAAACGCGCGGCGTCGACAGCGGTAGTCAACGGCGGCGCCCGATCCACTGCCGTTCAGCGTAACACAATCGCTTAACGCGCCTGACTACCACTGTTGGCACCGCGCGTTTTGCCAAACTATTTCGCTTCTGTATTGAAAACAAAACGTGACTTACCATTTTTGTTGATGCTTTCCGAAGGAAAAACGTCAGCTGCATCGCGTGGAATGGTTAGATTTTATCCTAGACCCTTAGTTTTGGAAATAAATTGAAAGATATCTTCAAAAATGGGTGCATTTTGGGTATCCTTTTCCCTTTGAACGTTGTTTAAACATATTTAAATCTTCATAATGCAATAAAAACTTATATCGTTGTATTCGGGAGGGTTCAAAGTATAATTTGACGCAAAAAGCAACCAAATAAGTATTATCGTTTCGACATAAAAGATGTTCAAAGTTGATAATTTGCAGTTTTTTTCAAAACCGAGTTTTTCAAAAACTGAGGGTGATGGCGACAAACGGTTTGCGGATTCGTGTTCGGGCGATATACTCTACAAGAATCACCCAGTGTATATTGCGGAACAGAAAAAAAGTTTCATTTTGTTGGACTGTGTAATGGAACGTAGAAAGAGAAATTCTACAAAAACAATTTCAATGACGAAAAGTGTTGAAGTGAAGAGACAACGATCAAAAAGAAAATTCTTCGCCAACTATTCTGAAGGCGACGTGAAAAATGCATTGCAAGCGATTAGAGACGGAACTCCAATTGCAACAGCCAGTAAGTTATACAATGTTCCCCGAACAAGTTTACGAAACAAATTACATGGGAGAGCACCAGAAACCGCAGGACGTGTCGGACGGAAGTGCGTCGTTGGGCGTGAGGTGGAAGAAAAGTTAGAGCAGTGGCTTTTGGAGACGAGTAAAATGGGATTCCCTGTCAATAAAGACTGTCTAGTGCACTCAGTTAAGCAATTAGTGAGTAGGGAGAACATGCCTAATCCTTTCAAAAATGGCCTCCCTGGGCGGAAATGGTTTGATGCATTCCTCAGACGCCATCCCCGAATCGCACACAAAAAAGCGGAACAGCTCTCTAAAGCTAGGGCTGTATTAACTGAAAATCGTATTCGATTGTGGTTTTCCGATGTAAGAATTCAATTAGACCATAAAGTAGAAATACTCCAAGATCCTCGACGAGTATTTAACATGGATGAAACAGCGGTATACCTTGCACGAAAAGGAGGTCTTGTCTTGGCGGAAAAGGGCAAATACGATGTAACTGGTAACGATAAGGAAAATATTACAACGTTACTCACGGTAAATACTGCTGGAGAATTTGCCCCGCCATTAACAATTTATAAATATGAGCGTCTACCGCAGATCTGTATACACACTGCTCCTACAGATTGGGGAATAGGGAAAATGGAAAATGGTTGGATGACGTGCGAAGCATTTTACGAGTATACCACCAACGTGTTTCACCCTTTTCTTCTAAAAAGTAATATCCCTTTACCAATCGTATTATTTTTGGACGGGCATGTTTCCCACTTGTCTATACATCTCAGCTCGTTCTGTAGGGAGATGCACATTGAAATATGTTGCTTTCCGCCTCATGCAACGCATATTCTACAGCCCTTGGACGTTGCCCTATTTTTCCCCCTAAAGCAAAAATGGAAAGGCCTCGTAAAAAATTGGCGCATACAAAATGAAGGCCGTGAAGTTCAAAAGTATCATGTACCATTGTTATTGTCACGTATTATTGGGCACGAAGATTTCACAAATACTCTGAAAAATGGCTTCAAGACATGCGGCTTATATCCATTTGACGAGAATACCGTAAATTACACTAAATGCATCCAGGAGAAAAGACAACACGAAGTGCCAAATACAGAGTGCGAGGGACATGAAAATAATCCGCATAGCTTGACGCACCTCCAATACGTGGAAAGCAAAATCAATCCTGACGTACTAGAACGTTTTAAGGAAGCGAGAGCTACAAAAACAGTTTGGAAAACTGACGATAGTCACGAGGCACTTTATCGTCTCTGGATTACAATTGTTGAAGACGAAACCGGAGGGGCAGGTTACAATGCAAAAGCACATGGTCCTGATAAAACTGCATTTACATCTTCCACGGCCCTACCGGTTACAGAGTACAGTAAAGTCTCTCTATGGGCTCGGTTTTGTGCACACGATGAGGGCTTGTCACCTATCCCCACCACTTCTGTCTCACTCTTGTCCGGCGAAGGCGAGAGCGAGACGGAACGAGAGCGAGCGAAAGGCGCTGAAAGCGAGCGAGGACGGTACGAGACAGACGACACGTTGATGTTTTGTCTCGCTCCGTCTTTCGGAGGCCTGATACTCCGTCCTTTGCATGCGCGGCGGGCGTGCGCGATGGTCGCTAAATCTTGACGCAGGCCCGGCTCAAGTCTTTTTTGCGCCCTGGGCGGAAAGTCGACAATAGATGCAAAATGGTATTTTCATTGCTGGTATTGTTCAAAATAAACTTTAAAATTAAATATTACAAGTTGTACTATAAGTGGTTAAATACTACGAATAAAAATTCAGCGTAAGGTCATCAATAAACTCAAATAAATATATTATAATAAATGGCGGAATTTGGCAAGTTCGCCTAGGGCCCAAAAAAGACTCGTGCCGTGCATGGTTATCTGACCGTCGCCCGCATGCGTCGAGCAGTCACGATTCCATCTGAGCGCTCGCACCCGTCGCGCACGCCTGCCGCGCACGCAAAGCATTCCATCTCGCTCCCCCTTCGACCAGAAAGAAGCGAGAAACGAACACTCGGAATTAAGACTCGGGTCTCCATGAGGGCTCATCGCCGGTCCCGACCAGCGAGCCCATAGGGAGACTTTACTGTACTCTGTACCAGATACCAATTGTATGGTTCTTCCGTTCCCTGAGTTTGATATGCCCGGCATTCATACGTGTAAGTTCAGAAAAAGATGTCGAAGTTCTTTAAGATTCTTAATTTGAGGGCAATGGAATAATTATTAATAATTGAAAAGTAACATAATTATAATCATGTTTATTTAATTTTCTCCTTTTGAATCGCTTACTTATTTTTGTCTGATTTTTTATTTATCACAGATGAATATCCTTCCCAATCCATGTCCAATGGATTATGCAGCCCCAATAGTCCTAAACAAAACTCCACTTACCACGAATTTTCTCCAGATAATCACTGTATAGTTATCGAAAATAATAACTTAAATAATAACGAATGTTTTACATTGAACGAGCAGAACTCTTCGCAGGATATTGCCGAAGTTTCAGAGAAGGAAGCCGGCGAAAACAATGCTGAATCTCCAACAAATATTACGATTCGTGAAAAGTCATTCGATGATGTCTTCAACGAAATTCTTTTATGGCCCGAAAAGCAAATCATAAAGCGAAAGCGGAAAGCGGTTGAACATTTACCTGCTGTAATAACATCAGACAAATGGATGGAGATCATGTTGGCCAGAAAAAATGAAAAGGAGAACAAAGAAGAGGAGAGAAAGATTAATAAAGAAAAAAGACTAGCAAAAATAGAAGAAAATAAAAAGATTAAAGCCATAAAGTTAGAAGAAAGGAATAAGAAAAAAACAGAAAAAGCAAAACCTGTCGCTACCAAAAGAAAAAGTAAAAAGGATATTGGCAGTTAATATTATTTTTGTGCAGCAAGTATTGTATTATTTGTTCAATAATGAACATTTGTAATAAATTAAAAACTACAATTCTTACTGTGGATCTTTCGTATTACCAATTCTATAAGTGGCCACAAATGGAAAGCCGGCTGGCCAAAAATGGTACTCTAGTGGCCACAAATGGTGCAAAACAGTCTGGCACGATAATATAATGATTTTTTAAATAATTATGTTTAAAACATTGTTCAACGTAGAATATTTCAATTATCTATAGATTTTCGATTACACTGATATATTCTTTACTTTTGTGTACGTATTCTTTTGTAAGTTATGTATCTGTGAATGGTACGGAAATCCTTAAAGTGGCCACAAATGGTACATCTACCCTACATGTATAATATATGTATATACATATATAAATATACATTCATTTGAGTAATCACGTTACAATATGTGTCATGTTACAACTATGGAGTTAAATAAAATGTTATAAAATTTCGACCGAAATAATTTTTAATTTTAAAGAATAAATGTTATCACTCTCCATGATTCCATGCGTTTGATATCACTTGATGTAGTTTCTCTTTTTACCAACGTTCCGATTGATCTAGCTTTACAGGTATTACATCTTCGCTGGAGTGAAATTGAACAACACACAAGAATTAATAGAGACGATTTTCTCCGGGCAGTCAAATTTGTGCTGGAAGCCAATGTTTTTTCGTTTGACGGGGTGTACTATAAACAAGTCTTTGGAACAGCCATGGGTTCTCCAATTTCCCCAGTCATCGCCAATTTAGTGATGGAAAGGTTAGAGAGTGTTGCTCTTTCAAAGGTACCGTATGAACTTTGCTTTTATAAAAGATATGTTGATGACATTATTACGTGCATTAAATTGGAAGATTTGCAAACATTATTAAATGCGTTCAACGGTTTTCATAACAGACTTCAATTCACATATGAGATTGAAAGCGATTCTTGTCTAAGTTTTCTTGATACGTTAGTTATCAGAACAAACAATAAGTTAATTACTAATTGGTATCATAAACCGAGTTGGTCGGGTAGATACATAAATTTTTTTTCTGCTCATCCCATGCAACACAAAATAGGGTTAATAAAAGGTTTGGTAGATCGGGCCACATTACTTGCGGATCCAGAATTTCGACCAGATAATTTGCTTCTCATTAAAAATACACTAAAGCGTAATGATTATCCTAGTGAGATGATCTCGACAATCATTCGGGAACGTGTAGTAGAGATCTATCATCCACTACTTGTAGAAAAACGTAGAGAGGAGAGAAACAAAAAAATTGGACCGATTAGTTGGAGAAATAGTGTGGTCGTACCTTTTGTTAATAACATCTCGAATGATATAAGAAGAATTTTTAGTAAAGCTGGAATACACACCATCTTCAAACTGCCATTATACACTAAACAGTTGTTTCCTCCTATTAAGGACAAAATACCGGTTTCTAAAAATTCTAACATTGTTTACTCTATTCCGTGTATGGGTTGTAATCAGATCTACATCGGGCAAACATCCAGACTTTTAGAAAGACGTATTTACGAACACAAAAGAAATATTTTTTTACCCCCCCCCCCCCCCCAACACACTGCTTTAACAAAACATTCGATCGAATTCGATCATAGATTTGACTTCGACAGTGTCAAGGTTGTCGATAGAGAGACAAAATTGAATCAGAGGATTCTATTAGAGACGTTGAACATGTGTAACGGTTTCGAGCGTGGCGTAACGCTCCTTACAGGGTTTCGGGATTGGTTCGAGTGGCGTGCGATAAAGACTTAAAATTCAAGAACAAGAATTTAACTTAAACAGTGTTTATTCAAGGAAAACACTTCTAAATGATACATGAAAATATGATTTAGCGCCTTAATACTAAAGAAATTAACGAAATTAATTTAGGTTGCGACACTAGGTCGTTACAAAAAGTAAAGCTGATCGTCTTGGGTTGCGACTCTAGGTCGTTACAAAAGAAATGCCCGTTTGAACGATCGATTTGGAGTAGTATAATGACGTTTAGTCGAATGATAGGAATTCGTTAATGAATTAGGACTCTCGGTCGATATAGGAGTTAGTTTATGATTTAGGAATTAGCTTATAATTTAGGAATTAGCTTATAAATTAGGAATTGAATATGTTAAGTTGAGAACAGTTGAATTGTTTCAGTGTTTCATCAGGGGCGATACTGCCACCTGGAATAGTATTGTTCCCTCGTTGCTCAGGAGTAATATTACTAACCTGAGAATAATAATAATAATAACTTAGCTTCATCAACTAAGTGGCCTACAAAGCGGCCTCCAAGGCAGAAACCTCTCGCTAAAACTGGCGACTATGGCCTTAGTTTAAACGATCAGTATAGCCGAGTGTCCTGCAAGGCGGCCTCCAAAGTTGGAGCATTAAATTTACGTTGGAATCAGCTTGTAGCCTTAAATGATTCTTGATTGGTTTCATAAGTCTGAATGAATCTCTCTGGGCTTTCCTGCCCGTATTTATACACCTTCGGAATATTGGGAGCGCACCAATAGGAATGGAGTTCGACTATTACGCGTCAATTATTCTCGTATTGCTCGATCCGTTCTCTAGTCGGTCTACTAAGCGACTGGTTAATGCGCAGGCGCACGCGTGGAACGCTCGGTTCCCTCTCTCACTTGTCATGCACGAATCACAATTACTGCTTCTGATCCTTGCTCTCGTCGATCCGCTGATCGACTGAGGATCGCGTATGCGTTTGATTCTCCCACTCCTTTACACTCAATTCTCTCTTTCGTCATACTCGCGTCTCGCGGTATCCTGAACTAATATTAATACTAATGCTAAACACTCCTACAAAAGTAAGAATAATAGGAATATAATAAGAATATAAGTATTTAAATGATTATTAACTAAGTTTATTAAGAAAAAAGAAAGGGCAGGTTTGGGGTTTGTTACATCTCGCCGCCCGGGGTAATCTCTCGTCCTCGAGAGACAGAGATTTGGGGATTGGTTTTTTCAAAAGGGTCTGGGGGAGGGCTTGGGCTGTCCATTTCCTCGTCCATGTATTGGAATTTTTGAACTTCGTTATCCACCATCGGTAATCTTTTTCCAGTAGTTGGAGGTGGTGCATGTCCGGAGCCAAAGAGAAATATGTATTTCCATACTCGTTGTCGAGGGTCAGAGGGGGATAATTTAGAATAGTCGCACCAATCGATTTCAGGAATATCTATTTTATTTAATTTTCGCCATTGAGTTTCTATTCTTTTTGTCTTTATTCTTTTGGTGCCCGCACGGCGATGCGTCATTATAATAACGATTTTGGGATTTAGAATTACAATAATTTTCGCTATTGATCACTATCTGATCCGTGTCGGCTGCTGTCGATTACCGTACTGCGCGTGATGTTCGATTGTTCCGGTTTGTTTCCCCATCTTCGCGACCTGTTCTCTCGCGACCCCTTTTTTTTTCTTCCCTATTGACGGAATTGGTACGGAGATTCAATGCGCAGTTTGGATAGGAAAAATAAAATTTACGATTTTATTATTTTGTGATCACCATTGGGCGATCACATTTATTGCGTGGCCTTGACGCAACAAATCGTCATCCGCTCCCTCCTCATCAAAATTAAAAAACATTTCGATACATTCCGGGCACCGCCCAGCATGGTACACTGTATATAACTCGTCACCGCATAATTTGCAGTCTCGGAATGCAAGAGCGCTTGTTGTTAGCGTTAATATGTGATTAAAGGTACGGGGGTAGGAAAAACGGTATCCTTCTGGGAGCCACTCATAACATTTTTGACATATTTTCCTCTTAAAGATGTCATAGCGATCTTCGTAAATTGTTCCCGGCCCTTGAAGGCACGCTAATCGCATTAATTGTAAATAGATTGTGGGATAATTTTCCGGTAATATCCCATCCCACGGTCCATAGAACTCCTCGTCCATGTCAGTCGGACGGAAGGCACGAGTGTGATAAACTGGCATACTTTTAACAATTGAAAATTTTATTAATCTTATTTCTTTATTAATTTAATTTATTCTACTAATTCCTTTACTCACTTCACTTTCTGTAATTATCCTTCTTTTCCGCTACTTCTCTATCACTACTTAAATTGATTATAGCGTAATGAATTCTCAATGCGCACTGAATTTTTGAACTTGATCTCGTCCTAATTAATCCCGCGGATCTCCCCACTTTTCGAAGTCATGGTTCTACATTATTACCAATCTGATTATGGTCCCTAGTATTATTATGGTTTGGTGAAATGTAAGCCTTCTTAATCAGGTCCTGATGTACAACTCTGGTGAGAAGGGGACTTATTGCCAGTTTCACGTTATTATTCTCCAATACGTCCATAATCACATACGGTCCGTCATATTCATTGCTAAATTTGTTCCTTTTTGGTTTTAATAGCATTACTTCTTCGCCTCTTTGGTATTGGACTGACGATACTTTCCTATCGTAATAATGTTTTTGTCGTAATTTCGAGTTTTCTAAGTTGTGCTTACCTATTTCGCGAATATTAATCAATTTGTTCATCAAGTTATCGACGAAGTCTGGATATGTGTTTAGTGAATCATTTGGTATTATGCTAGATGGTTGTCTAGCCTTTTTTCCATAAATGAGCTCATATGGAGTGAATTTTGTGCTTTCGTGTACACTAGTGTTATAGGAAAACATTGCTTGTGGCAACCACTGATCCCATTGTCTTTCTTTTGTTATATAATGTTTCAAGTATTCAATTAGTACATGGTGACTTCTTTCTAGTGAGCCATTCGATTGGGGATGAAATGCGGATGTTTTATATTGTTCGATGTTAAGGGCCTTGGCAAATTTCTTCATAACGGATCCGATAAACGAAGAGCCCTGATCTGTTAAAATTGCCTTGGGACATCCGTACTGGCATATAAAATTTTTCATAAATGCCTCTGCTATTTCTTCACTCGTAAATGAGACTAATGGTATGGCTAATGAATATTTAGTTAAATTATCCTGTATCGTGAGTATGTAACTATTTCCTGCTCGAGTATATGGTAATGGTCCTACAATGTCCATGGATACCTTATCAAACGCGTCTAATGGTGTGTCTGTTATCACCATAGGTTCTTTTGTTTTTATTCGAACTAACTTTTGTTTTTGACAACTCATACAGGTTTTAATATAGTCTTTAATATCTGCTTTCATATTTTTCCAATAATATGAACATCTGATACGCTCATACGTTTTTGTTATTCCTTTATGGCCTCCTACTGGTGATTTATGATTTTCTTTTATTATTGTTTCCCTATCTTGTTCCATAGGTAATTGTATAGTTCCAGTACAAACAGTTATTGTGATATTGGCCTGTACAAACTTTAATTTAATTATATTCCTTATCTTTTCCCATAAGGTATTATTACTTTCTTTGGGTAATGATATTTTCTTAATACCCCGTTCTGTGAGGTTATGGCATAGATTTCCTAATACAGTGGCATATGTCTGTACTGTCGGAGAATCCTCTACTACCATTCCTAAAATTAATTGATTTCCTCCTGAAACTTTTATTATTTCTCCTATTTCGAATGGGGTCTCTGAGGTTATTTCTAACATCTTCCTTTCTTTCAACTTTATTCCTGACTTCTCTACCGGATTGCCTTCTGTATTAATGAATATCGCTAATGTCTCTCTTCTCATCCATAAATGATCATTTATTTCCATAACCTTACATTTGATTGGAATATTGCTTATTATCCTGGGTGGTTCTTTTTGTTTAATATTCCTTTTCCCTGATTTGGTAGATTTAATAAATTTATTTTTATTTTTAGGGATTTTAGGAAGTATTTTATAATTTCCATTTCCTTCTTCTTTTAATATTAATGGCGATACTCGTCCTGATTCTGTTCCGCTGGATTCTAATTTTTTTCCTTTTTTAGAAGGGATGAGTCTGATGCTGCTGCTGCTACTGCCGCTAGAATTTACTTTAGGAGGATCACGGTATACATGGGTTTTGGGGACTTCTACTTCTTCGTCGATTTCCATTATCTCATCTTCGTTGATTATTGGTTTGATTTTGGCTTCACCTTGTGCTTGCTGATTCGTCGGTGGCATTATATCGACCTCCATTCTGGATGGTCCTGATCCTACTTCATTAACGACTGATTTAGGGGGAGGATGTATTTCTACTGACACTTGAATATCCTTAGTTATTTCATAGCTATCTGTGGACTGTTCAGTTCTTAAGGATTCTTTGACTGATAATGCTTCCCCTTTTGTCTGTTTTCGGACCGGTCGACCTGTCGGTGAGGTCGTCGTGGTCTGATGTTTTCGCTTTAGTTTTCGTTTAATTTGACAGTTATCCATTATTGGATCATTGGAATCGGTTGAGTCGTCTGCGTCACTTGCATTACCTGGTCTTATTTTTTTTTGAGTTGGTCGACCTGACGGTGTGGTCGTTGTGGTTTGATGTTTCCGTTTCGTTTTTCGTTTTATTTGATAATCATACATCATTGGGTCATCAGAGTCGTCTGAGTTATCTGAGTCCCATGATGAAGCATCTCCCTTAGGTTGTTTTAATGGTCTTGGATTCCCAGATTCTGTATTAGTGGTCATCTGTGATCGGGTTCGTTTCTCACTTGCTTGTAGAGGAAGAGTAGGTATTGGATTCCTTGATAGGGCATCAGCGTTGGTATTGTATTTACCAGGTTTGTAGATAATTTCATAGTCAAACTCAGCTAACCTAATTTTCCATCGCATTAATCTTGAGGTTGGATTTGCTAGTTTGTGCAGCCATTCTAGAGGTTTGTGATCCATTATCAATTTACATTTCTTTCCATAAACGTAGGGTCTAAAATGTTCCATGCCATATATTAATGCTAGTAGTTCACGCTCAGTCGGTGCGTAACGTGTTTCAGCATTGTTTAGGATTCTGGAGGCATATGCGATCGGAAGGTCCTTTCCAATTTCTCCCTGACTGAGGACAGCTCCCACGGCGTATCCAGAAGCGTCCGTTGTAATAATAAATGGAGCGTCAAAATTTGGATATTGTAATATAGGCTCGCGGCATAGCGCGTCCTTTAATATCTCAAAAGCTTCTTGCTGTTTGCTCGTCCAAATGAAATTATTATTCTTTTTTGTTAGGTCTGATAGTGGTTTGGCTATTTTTGAGAAATCTTTTATAAATCTACGATAGTACCCAGCTAGTCCAAGGAATTGTCTCACGTTCTTTGTTGTTTTTGGTAATGGAAAATCCTTGACAGCTTCTAGTTTCCTTGGGTCCGGTCGAACTCCATACTCGCTAATAATGTGTCCCAAATATGCTACCTCTCTCTTTAAAAATTCGCATTTATCTGGCTGCAGGCTTAAATTTGCTTCCCTGAGTCGTTTCATTAATTTTTCGAATTTGACCGCATGCTCTTGAAGTGAACGAGCATAGATTACTATATCGTCTAAGTATACAAATATTTCTACACCCTGTAGTCCGGTAAGAACCTGATCCATCAATCTTTGAAATGTGGCAGGGGCATTCTTCAACCCAAACGGCATTCGGTTAAATTCATAGTGTCCGTAAGGAGTGGAAAATGCTGTTTTATGTTTATCATCTGGGTGCATCGGAATTTGATGAAATCCTGAAGCTAGATCGAATACTGAGAAATATTTGGCGCTGCCAAGTTGATCCAATATGTCTAATATATTCGGCAATGGATACGCATCTCCTATCGTTTCGTCATTCAATTCACGGAAATCAATTACTACTCTCCATTTTTTATTTCCTTTACTGTCTGGTTTCTTCGCGACAATCCATACTGGAGAGTTATAAGGAGAAGATGAAGGTTTAATAATATTAATTTTTAATAATTCGCGTATTTGTTTATTAATTTCTTCCTTGTGCACTTGCGGGTATCGATATTGTTTAGTATTTATTGGGGTATCGGTTTTCGTAATTATTCTATGTTTAATTGCACTTGTGGCTTCTAGCTCTGTTCCGGGGATGTGAAACCTATCAGAATAGCACTTAATTAACATTTCTATATTATTTCTTTCTTCAACATTTAAATGGTTAATACGGAGTAGCTCTAATACTTGCTCGATATGTTCTGGGGTTTCAATAATTTCTGGCACCTCTACTTCCTCATAGGGTTCTATTTGTATGGGTGGTATCGCTAATGTTATATCTTTAGTGGATGTATTAATAACATAAAGATTAGCTAACCCATTATTATTGGTAATCAGAGCATTTCCCATTAGGATTTTAGGATGTAAGTTTAATTTTGGTACGTATCCGGTTTTGAGATCTGAGGCGAGAACTTTAACTTGTACTTGACACCTTGATCGGCTCGGTATAGTCACCTTGCAATTTTTAAATGGCAAAATATAATCTCCTACTACTACAGCTGATCTAGAATAATCTATTGTAGCTCCAATTTCTTTGAAAAAGGGCGTACCTAGTAGTCCATCTTGTATGATAGGCAATGTTTCAACTACATGGATCTCTATTTCTGTACTTAAAAATTTAACTCTAATATACCCTACAGTGGGAAGAATACTATCGGCTATTCCCTTTAGTTCATACACAACATCCGTGTAGATTGGAATTTCAGGAGAAATTACTTCTCGTTTAATTACGCTCAGGTCAGCACCCGTATCTATCATCATTTGAATTTCAGTCTTGTTGAATTCTGGCCCTGATAGAGTAAGGTTTGGTGATTTCCCAACTCTTAACCTTTGCAAATTAAGTGCACCCTGTTTTCGTGTCGGATTTTGTGGTGTATTATCTGGAACGTTAGGTGTTTTTGATTTAGATTCTTCGATTTTTTCACGATTCTTATTATTATTATATATTCTTCTACGGCATTGGTCAATAGTATGACCACTGATTTTGCAATATCTACATTCTACTTGCGATGCTGGTCGTGATACCGATTTATTTTGTGGATTTTTTATTCTACATTCCTGAATAGTATGTCCTACTCGTCGGCAATGATTGCAGAATTTTGACTGCCAGGATATCTGTGATATTTGTCGCTGGGGGAGTTGACTACTACAGTTCGTTGTTGTATGCCCATAACCAAAACAATTAGTACACCGCACAGAACATGAGAGGCCCTCAGCAAGTCTGTTTCTCATTAAATTCTCCTGATTTTCTGCTTCGGCTCTGATCGCGGCGCTAATAGTACTATCCAAATCAGCGAAGTCAACTGTTCGCATTCTCGCGTAAACCTCCGGTCTCAATCCCGTCAAAAATGTCCGAATAGCATTTATTTCCGCAGTTTGATTGTACTGCACGACATTCTGGGGAACTTCCGTTTCGTGACACGTTTTTATTTGTTGGAGAATTTCCGACACGCGGCTACTGTAATCGACAGTCGCTTCATCCGGCAGCTGAGCGATTCTGGACATATCTCCGTATAATTGAATTGACGAATGTAGTGGAGCAAAGCGAGAATTAAGTACTTTAATTAGTTCATCTATGGTGTTGTAATCACCATTCAAAACAACTCGTGAGGCTTGACCGTATAATTTATTTTTTATAATTTGTACTAATCCATACTCGGCGTTTGGTGCGACCATATTCTTTGCGTTTTTGCAACATTTTGTATACTGGTACATGGAAATATTTCGCCCATCAAATGTCGGAACCGTATCTGCGGCATCTCTAATTCTAATCTGAGGGTGGCGCATATTTTCCCGGTCTAAGTGCAGGTTTTGCATATCGACTAACACATCGTTTAGATGTTCATTTTGCGCCATGATTAATACGCTTACTCCGCAATTATCTAAGAAGAAAAATTCTCGTTCTTCGCTATAGGAGGGTTACTCCTTTGCCACAAAATTCGCGGTTTTGCAAATCAATTATCCCACCGCTGCCACCAAAAATACTACCTGTAACGGTTTCGAGCGTGGCGTAACGCTCCTTACAGGGTTTCGGGATTGGTTCGAGTGGCGTGCGATAAAGAATTAAAATTCAAGAACAAGAATTTAACTTAAACAGTGTTTATTCAAGGAAAACACTTCTAAATGATACATGAAAATATGATTTAGCGCCTTAATACTAAAGAAATTAACGAAATTAATTTAGGTTGCGACACTAGGTCGTTACAAAAAGTAAAGCTGATCGTCTTGGGTTGCGACTCTAGGTCGTTACAAAAGAAATGCCCGTTTGAACGATCGATTTGGAGTAGTATAATGACGTTCAGTCGAATGATAGGAATTCGTTAATGGATTAGGACTCTCGGTCGATATAGGAATTAGTTTATGATTTAGGAATTAGCTTATAATTTAGGAATTAGCTTATAAATTAGGAATTGAATATGTTAAGTTGAGAACAGTTGAATTGTTTCAGTGTTTCATCAGGGGCGATACTGCCACCTGGAATAGTATTGTTCCCTCGTTGCTCAGGAGTAATATTACTAACCTGAGAATAATAATAATAATAACTTAGCTTCATCAACTAAGTGGCCTACAAAGCGGCCTCCAAGGCAGAAACCTCTCGCTAAACCTGGCGACTATGGCCTTAGTTTAAACGATCAGTATAGCCGAGTGTCCTGCAAGGCGGCCTCCAAAGTTGGAGCATTAAATTTACGTTGGAATCAGCTTGTAGCCTTAAATGATTCTTGATTGGTTTCATAAGTCTGAATGAATCTCTCTGGGCTTTCCTGCCCGTATTTATACACCTTCGGAATATTGGGAGCGCACCAATAGGAATGGAGTTCGACTATTACGCGTCAATTATTCTCGTATTGCTCGATCCGTTCTCTAGTCGGTCTACTAAGCGACTGGTTAATGCGCAGGCGCACGCGTGGAACGCTCGGTTCCCTCTCTCATTTGTCATGCACGAATCACAATTACTGCTTCTGATCCTTGCTCTCGTCGATCCGCTGATCGACTGAGGATCGCGTATGCGTTTGATTCTCCCACTCCTTTACACTCAATTCTCTCTTTCGTCATACTCGCGTCTCGCGGTATCCTGAACTAATATTAATACTAATGCTAAACACTCCTACAAAAGTAAGAATAATAGGAATATAATAAGAATATAAGTATTTAAATGATTATTAACTAAGTTTATTAAGAAAAAAGAAAGGGCAGGTTTGGGGTTTGTTACACATGATTAAACAACCTAGCGTAAATCTTAGGTATGAAACACCTAAAATACAAGACTATTACGCAACCTTATTGAAGAAGTAAGGTCTAATGATGCTATCTCTCTATTAGAGTTTCCTCTTTTTGTTTCCTTAGTTCTATGGTTTTATGGACAATATTACATATTACATGTGTAGTATGTATTTTGACTTTGGCACTTGTGGGAGAGGTTTTTTGCTATTATGACGAGGATTTGATTTGTTTGAGAAGTGGGTTCAAATTTTGCAGTTTAGTCTTTCAAAACAGTTATCGGTTCCCGTGATATGTCGCCTGTTTAGACCATATTTGACTTACCCTCTGGTTGCTTTTGCCTACGGTGTAATGTTTCCCTAGTAGCACAAAATATTGAATGCACATATATCCAATATTAAAAAGAGGTTCAATCTCTTTTTGATATTTAAACATATATACAATATTTATTCTAGATTAAGAAGCAAATATATTTTCCAAATATGCTGGAAATATTCATTTTATATTATGAAAAAAATATTCTTTTTTCAAATATAAAGTAAATATTTATTGAATGGTAGAAAGAAAACATTTTTTTCCGAATGTTCGGGAAATATTCATTTTATATTATGAAAAAAATATTTTTTTTCAAATATAAAGTAAATATTTATTGAATGGTAGAAAGAAAACATTTTTTTCCGAATGTTCGGGAAATATTCATTTTATATTATGAAAAAAATATTCTTTTTCAAATATAAAGTAAATATCTGTTTACTGGTTGAAACAAATCATTTTTTACGGAAAGTTCGGGAAATAAAAGGCTCGGATGTAATCAGGGGACTGGCGCTCGAAAATGGGAAAAGTATTGTTCAAACGCTAAGAAAAATTGGAAAATTAAATTTTGTTAAACTGTATTTTAAAAAATTTAGTGTTGTAAAGCTCGTCACGGCACACATTTTTTCTATTTACAGTTTTTTTTATCAAATCAGTATAGCATTCGAGATAAAAATTATAAACGAAAAAAATTTTTTCGACCAATGTCAATATTTTTTTAAACATAAATTGCGATATCTTGAGTAAATATTAACGGATCGTTATGAGATTTGAAATATAAAACTCAGAAAACTAGCGAAGCCGTAAAATGTATGCACTGAACCCTTATGTTAAAAGAAGTAATAATATTTCATTATAAAATAATACTGGACATAATCCATGTTTTTTAACGTTCACCGTTAAGAAGTATCGAGGCAATTTTGAGGTACATAACTTGCAGCGACAATGTTTTTCCTTAATTACAAGGAAGATTTTCACCAACTTTCACACTGATTAATAAATAATTGTAGAAGACATGACGATATATTATTTATTGATCAGTATGTGAATTGGTGAAAATCTTCCTTGTATATTAACGAAAAACTTTGTCGCTGCTTAACGGCGAACGTTGAAAAACATGGATTATGTCTAGCGGTTTTTCGAGCGCTAGTCCCCTGATTGCATCCGAGCCTTCAAATATTCATTTTATATTATGGAAAAATTAATATACCGCGTTGGCGACTAATCAGTTGACAATCGACTGTTTGCGTAGCAATTCAATATGGTCGTGTAGTGGCCTTGTCAATCTCGACACCAGTTTGCCATCACGCTGTGAGACGGTGAACCGAAAAATAATTATTATTAAGAGATCAGTTATCATTCGTTTTGTCATTCAAAGAAAAGGTAAGTCCATTTACATATGCAATATATTTATTTCATGCTCTACATAACTGTTAATTCACAATTAAAGTTCGCAATGATAGTATTTCATCATATCCCATTTTATAGTATTTCATCATATCCCATTTTGCAGTAACTCTAATTTAAAAATGTCGGAGAAACGTAAGCGTTACCAAAAATATAAATTTATAAAGAAAGAGATAGCTTTTTTCCAGAATCGGAGTCTCGGTAGAGTAGAGAATAAATAAATAACAAATGACGCAGCTACGGCGTACTCCGGGCAAGGGCGAAAAAAAAAGCTTTCTTTTATTAATATAAAATTATATGATGCTACAACTAGTAAGAACCTACCGCTTTTACGTTTTCTTTGCAATACATGCATACGTACGTAATACAGAATTTATTTTATTTTCAATTTCACAGCTGCAACAAGAAGGGGGCAACCATCCGTTTCGGAGGTGGAAATTAAGCACTCCGTGAGTTTGTTTTTGGCAACAGCCACATCGAGACTGAAGCAGCAAAATAATATATAATGTATATATTTAATGTGTTGTATGTTTCTATACACATTTATGTATAAAGAAATTAATTGATGTTTAAATAAATATAAAATTAATTTTCATGTAAATGGTTTTCAAGTGTTTACTCAATATAGGCTGAATATTTAAATCACATTTCTTAAATATTAATTTCACATTTCCTGAATAATTATTTTACAATTCTGAATATTTATATCACATTTTCTGAATATTTGCTTTATATTTTTTTACTATTAATTTTACATATCCTGAATATTTATTTTACATATCCTGAATATTTATTTCGCATTTCCTGAATATTTATTTCAAATGTCCTGACTATTTACTTTATATTTTTTTAAATATTAATTTAACATTGTCTGAATATTTATTTCACATTTCCTGAATATTTATTTAATATTTTCTCAATATTTAATTTACAGTTTTTAAATATATATGTTACATTTCTTGAATATTTATTTTGGAATTCTGAATATTAATTTCACATTTCCAGAATATTTGCTTTACATTTTCTAAATATTTCTTTTATATTCCACGAACATTTAGTTCATATTTTCTAAACCTTTATTTCACATTTTCAGTATGTGTATATAATATTTGGAATCAACATTCTTTTCATATTAAAAAGTGTGGCTAATAAATATTTTTTTAATATTTGGAAAAAATATTTAACCAATATTTTGTGCTACTAGGGATTGACCGAAACGTTGGCAATTATATCATAAAATTTGCAAAACAACTTTTAGTCAGTTGACCGAGCCACGCGCCGATAACATTTATTCTTTAAAATTAACTATGGAGTTAGTTACAACTTCAACATTCACTCACTCATTTCTATACTCGTTACAGCAATACGATAACATTTTATCATTTTCCGTATTTTACATTATAGGTGTTTTCCCCCTCCATTTACTGCAGTTAATCGCTCCTCACCCTGCGTTCAAACACCCAAGCCACCCACCGACGTTTCGTTTCGTAGGCTGGAAGTTTCCTTTGGGCACTCTGGGCAGCACTCACCCAGAAATTTGGTTAAATAACAGTTTTTGTATAGTATTAAGAAATTATTTTATTTATATTAAGATTCAATGTGTTAAAATGAAAACAAGTAATTTAATTTTCAAATCATATTTATTTATGATATAAATCAGGCTTAGGAATTGACTGCTCTTTGTTCACTCGTTCAAGCAATCAGTCCAAAGCAATCAGTCGTGTGATCTGCAAAATCCTAATTTGGAAAAGTAAAACCAGTTATTATATAACAGGAAATAAGTTTTCGTTTACATATTCAACTTTCTTTCAAATTATAACACAAAGGAATTGCACGCTGAATTTTAATTTCACTTTAACGAACACGCACACGTACAACTAAATACTAACAATGAAAAGCAAACTGAAATTTATATTTTAATAAGAAATATCATGGGCATCATTCAATATGTTGGAATTTCGAGATGAGCGCCATTCCGATATTCGCAGAACCTTTTCATTTGTTTTCTTTTTGTACAGCGAGAAGACGCTCGTGCGGTGAGAGCGAGCGGGAAGAAACGTTTTCCATTCGCATTCGCAGTGTGCACGTGTTATCATGTTATACGTTATAATATATTCATATCATAATACGTAGCAACGTAAACTTTATTTCAATCCCCTATTTCCAAATAAAACCATCACAATATGAATATGAAAAAGAATTACTGAATTTGACTTACACGTAGTAATACGATGGAGGATAGAAAGTCACGCTGCACCCTAACCTCACTTTAACGAACACGCACACGTGCAATTAAATAATAAAAATGTAAAGCAAACTAAAAGTTGTATATTAAGGGGTAACACCACTGTAAATTTTTCGGAAAAATGATTTTTTTTTATTGGCTTAAAAGATGCTTTGAACCTTTTAGAATATGGGGCAAAAACTGTATTACTTGAAACAAATTTGTTTCCTTGAAATTTCGAGCTCTTCCCCAAACGCATCGGACTGCTTCGAAACGACTACCAGCGTTAAATTAATCCCTGCTGGGAAGGTACAACCTAATGTCCTACCTTTTGATTTCTAGCTTCTCTAATATACAACGGATGTCGTTAGAAAGTTTTTATGTTCAGTTAGAAGCATTCCCAAATAAAAGTACCTATGTTAGCGGCAACGTATTTTTGAGGGTCGTCGAAGGCAATTAGCCCCTCCGCTATTTTGCTTTCGCACGGTTTATGATAGTGATGGACTGTGTGAGCAGTGAACGTCTGGAATCCCGTACGCCCGTACCTCTAAAGGCACGGTTAAACATGTGGAATGCACGTTGCAGAACACCATTCCAAGGGTCGATTTTTATGGTTCGGCGCGCAACGTAGGACCTCGTACCGTAGGAAATTTTGAGTGTTCGGCGCGCAATGCGCGCTGTTGCACATGTTTAACTCTACCTTAAGGGGTAACACCACTGTAACAGCTTGAAAAAAAGCGTTTTTCTGGCAATTTTTCTTGGATGGAAGGAAAGGTAATAGAATAACAATACTGGAGGAAGTTATTAAGCATATATTCTGTTATTAAAAAAAAAAGGTTATTGAGAAATATTAAAAAATGGCGGCACTGAAGCCATTCTCGTGAGGCATGTTGAAGTTTTAGTGCTCTGCGGCACGCAGTGTAGCTGGTGCAAATTTGAATCTGGAAAAAAGATCAACCACGCCGACCTCTCTCTGACAGATGCGGCAAAAGAGGCACGATCTACATTAAAATCTTCGAGGAAAGAGAATGAGGAAGAATATTTCAACATAGAAGGGCAGCTTTATGGTCCTGGGATAGCAGATTAACGGTCAAAATTTGTAAACAGTCGAATTTTTCATTTCTTCATGTGTATAACACATTTCAAAACTTTAAACGCGTTTTTCTCGAAACACGATTTTTCAACACGGCACGCAGCATAACTCCAACAATTTTCATTCTTTTTATTCGAACTTTTAACAATATCTTTAAAATAACATTTTGAAGAGAAATACGTACGGGATTTTCGATAAGTTAATTTAAACATTACTTATTAACAAATGATTGCCCTCTCTTTATAGAAAATTGAACGTCTTTTATTCAAATACTCACCAATCACACAAAAATCAATATTTTTAAAATCCCCTACGTATTTCTCTAGCTATAAACATGTAGATTTAAGTGTTATTTTTGTAGAATTAATGTTTGTTCCATCCTAGCTTGTCTATCATCAGAACCTGCATTTCCCGAATCTAATTCGTCTCCCCTAGATTCTCGTCTTGAAGTTTCTCCTCTTGTACGAGAGAATTCTTGATTCGCGTTTTCTTCCCCTGAATTTCCTTCGGTATTTTTCCCTTTCGGACTATATATTACCATGGCTGCTGAAGCTTCTAAAACTTTGCTGTCGTATGTGGTATTAGTAAATCCGCTTGATTCTGAGCAAGTCTCGTCAGAGGTGTGCAGTCTCACGGGAGGAAGTAGGCTTGGGTCTTGTTACGTCCTGAAGGGACTTCCTGTAAATCACCCCGAGCGGTTGGAATGATTTACCGGGTTCTTGCTCTATCAAAGGGCTGAGGCCCACCTTGACTATACTTACCGTGAAAGGATAGGAAGAAAAGGGGTTCAATCAATGGTTGACACGGAATTTAAGGGGGAAAACAAAGAGTAAAATATATTCTTAGGAAGATAGAATCTGATTACATACCCTTGGGGCGGCGCAGTATTGTCATCTACGTCATAATTTCCTTGTTCAATTTGTTTGTACCTGATGAAATGTTACATCTGTCAAGCTGGACCTACCGAGATGAATAACTTAAACTTGATACATTCTAAACCCTGCAATGGGGCCAATTATACATTTGGAATTTCTTCACTCCATGCTTGGATAAGGTGCATGGAATGTTTATTACATAATTCTTATAATTTGTCTTTTAAAAAGTGGAGTGCAAGAACTGCAGATGTGAAGCAAAAAAGAAATGAAAAAAAGGCATATGTACAGAATCAATTTAAAGAAAGAATGGGTTTATACGTAGATTTCGTGAAACAAGGATAGGGTTCATCGAACGACGGAAATACAGCCCGTTGTTTTTTTTCCAATGCACAAGTTTCAGCTGAAATCACTGGAATTGATGCAACATTAATTAAAAAATTTCATATTATACTTCAGGTAATTTTCTTTTCAACAAATAGATGTAGAAACTTTATAATTAATTATATGACATCTTTTACACGTACTTGTTCTCGGTATCAAGTACATTTTAAAAAGCCGGGTTTATTATAATATTAATTAAAAGCTCCTATTCGTTATTACAGGTCATTTCTTCCCCCTATGCAATAAACATTGAAAAATTTCGGCAATATACTTAAGACACAGCAAAGCATTACGTACAATATTATGCCTGGTACTATATGCCGGCCTCTGTGCATAAATTATTAATACATGGGACAGAAATAGTACAATATGCATTGCTTTCAATTGGGCAGCTTTCTGAGGAAGCTCAGGAAATCCGTCATAAAGATTTTAAGTGAATCAGATGTGAAAATACCCGAAAATGTTCCAGATTAGCAACAAACGAAGACGAAAACAACGTTCTTCTTTTGAAAAACAAAGTTCTGACGAGGGAAAACAAAAAATTGATTCTCAATGTTAAACACGCTCGTGTGAAACGATGACACGGATATACGGGCACGCTCTATAATGATCATCTGGATCACGCGTAATCGCTTCGAACTTTTACATAGGGGAGAGGTGCTATAAAAAGGGCACTTTTGTTTTGCGCATATTTCTGACAATGTCATTATAGGTATTTAAAAAGCAAGCACATCAATAGAAAGCGTGTTTATTTCCCTTTTATAAAAGTATATTACAAATTCATAAATTATAATGGAAACGTGTCCACGTTTTTTACATCATGTCCGTAAAAAGGACAAACAGGGCTATATCTTCCTATTTTTTCAAATTTTCAAAAAGGTGCCTTCAATTATAAAATTGCACTTGTTAAGTAAAATTGCTAAATAAATGGTCAAATATTCGTTTTTATTAAGTGAAATAATTTTTATTATGTACTCTTATATCTCCACTGCAAGCACCCAAAAGATCATTTTTATCAGTTGGTTAGTTCAACAGTTACAATTTTTGGAAAAAAAGTAAACACTATATTTCAAAGAACTGTAAGATCCCACAATTTTTTTCATTTTGAAAACTCCTTCTAGATTGTTTATATATCCCTCAAGACTACAACATATCCAACTTGCACCAAAATCCGAAATGTTACTCCGAAAAGTGTCCTACTTTACGTGGAATGACCCCGGAGCGAGATCCCAAAAATTTGTAAAAGGTTGCAAAATCAAGCGGGAAAATCCAAGCTAACCTGGAAAGGAAATCCGAAAAGAGTCACACGTCGAGATTGAGAATCGCTGGGAGAAAGTGCGTGGCTTAACGTGAGGAAATAGGGGGGCTTAGCTGAAGACGGCAGAATGCTGCACGAGGATTGGAGGATATTGCCTCACATGAACACGGAGAGTAGGGATCTCGGTGGAAGGGATCTCGGTGGAATGGTCCTCGGTGAGGAGAGGGGAGGATGGGTGGGAGAACAAGAGATGCTGGTCGCGACTCGCGAGGACTTGGTCACTTGCTCACCAAACATTGCGCTTGACGTAGCGGATCTCCAGAGTCGTTTTCAAAGTGTTTTCAAAGTGTTTTTATTCCTCCATTGCGCGTGTGTGTCTCTTCTGCGATAACAGGCAACAGTACCTAAATAGTATACCAGAGGTAAGGTCGCCAACAGGCCCTTAACTCTTCCGTTATTCCCCTCGAACTCAATAAGTTTCATCAAATCAGTTCTCTCTCTTCATATTCACTCATCGTGGTCTTCGTTGTCTCTCCCTATTAGAGACTCAGCATCGAGGTCTACACCGCTCGCTGCAGTATGTGATACACGCGCCCGCCAAAGATTACCAGTCCACGGGAAGCGAGGCATCCATACACTTTCGGTGAGTCGATTGAAATAATCTACAATATTAAATAGTATAAATTGAATTTCGACCGTAAATTTTAGAAGAGATGATTTCGGTGCATAGGTTCGATCTTTTTTAAAAAAAATTTTAAATTAAAACAAAGCTGTTTTGCACGTTTTGAACATTTGATTAATTGCCAACGTTTCGGTCACTAATTCTGACCATTATCAAGGAAAGTTTTGATAAAAGGAAAAATACTGCGTGTGCTATTGAAACAAATCACACGTTCGAAAGGAACATGCGACACGCGAGTCGGTTGACTGGTGACGTAGGTAAACAACAGACAAAGCAAGGGCATCTAGAAGGTGACCCGAAATGTGGCCGGAATATGCCAAGAAGGAAACCGTTAAAGATTATGTAATATATACATCCCAAAAATTCACAACCACACTGCACAGTGTTCGATGGGTATAGGGAAATGAACAAAAATTAATAACTTCTCTCTGGAGTAAAATTTTTGAAAATAAATTTCATATTTATTTATAAAAGGACTATTTTTATACATCTTTGATGTTATAAGTTTTTTTGAAAATTTGTTGAAAGCATGTAAGGTAAGTGCGGGTATTAAGGCCCATCAGGTAATATTGCTTTTATTATATATTATACAAAATATCATAGTTTATAGTATAATGTTCATAGACTTCTATAAAAAAAAGAGTTTCCAAAGTATGTATAATTTTTTTTTTTTAAATTATGGATCTTTAAGAGGGCCTTATTACCCGCACTTACCTTGGTGCATTCAGCTTCGGATTCTGAAACAGTCGATAAACTTGCTTCCGAGGATTCTTCGTCAAAATTAAGAGATGATTCCTCAGTACATTCATTTGTTATGACATAGTGCATAATTTCGGCAAAATCTTTCCTTTTTACCTTGAGGGATTTTTTTCTGTGTAGTGAGACCACGGGAACTGAACTTATAATAAGGAAATTAATCAAGTCTTTATTGGTATTCTTTCTGGATGATTTTCTGGTATAGTGTTCTCTAATATATCTTATATTTTTATGTGTAGCTTCTAAAGCCTCTTCTGACAGTTGCCCTATTGGAATTTGATGGTGTGATATAATATCACTCCCGTGAATTAGTAATTTGTGCATACTGACTGGCATATAATACCAGCCATAGTTCGATAAATATAATAATTTTGTCTGCTCTGTTAATTGTTTCCATGTAGTACTATTTGTGTATCTAAATAAAACGCGAAATTTTTAGCCACTGCAAAATAATTTAATAAACATTACTTACTCATATTTAAGCCAAACAATACTTTCAAAATGTACGTATATATGTATAGCACTGTATTAACTTAGAAAACTCGGTGAAACGCTGTGTGTTGCTTGTGACTGCTCTTCCAGAACTGAAGACGGCATCCATGATGAACAAAAGTCAATACTTTGTAAAGACAAAGTTTGAGAACAGATGAATGTGTAGACTAGACGTCTAGAATGTACGAATAGGTCTACGCTACGCAGCGGGCGCAGCACGGGCCTGAGCGGCGAACGTCTTAATAATGATTTTGACTTTTTTCTGTTTCGGGCAAATTCGGGCAGCTGAAATTTACGGGAATATAAAGCTTAATATCCCCTAAATTTATATAAAAAAAATCTCGGAGGGACTTTTTGGTACTTTTTTTAAAAGTCTCCTTGAAGTTGATAAACACTTAACATAAAATATTCGTACAAATTGTTAGTATAGTAAAAAACTGACTTGGCAGTTTTGAAGGTATGACAATATTAAACACAACTTTTAAAAATCAAATGAAAAGCATAAACATTCCCCCAATGGGACGTGTTTGAAAAAATGCACCGAGATTTGGAATAAATTTCTAGGGCCATTTTTTACAACAAATTCATAAATTGAGCAATAGTTATGGGTAGCATTAAAAACTACGTTTTTTATTAACATTTTAAGATACAAGAATTTGTGGATCGAACACTTCGGATTTTTTACTTTTGTACATTACGTCGAACACTGTGCACTGCCGTGAAACGAAAATTATTGCTTATGTGGTAAAGTTTACATACACTTGTAGGTGTTAAGAAGTACCATTACATAACGTTAAAAAGATATGTACAATTAGTCAAATCATAGTAAATTAGAAATGGGAATTCATTAGAAAGACACATCATAAGGCATTACTTCTTCAGTAAAGTTGTGTAATATTCTTGTATTTTAGGTGTTTCATACCTAAGATTTACGCTAGGTTGTTTAATCATGTGTAGTGTCTCTAAAAGAATTCTTTGATTTAAATTGGTTTCCTTATCCACAACTTTAACATTGTTAAAGTCAAATCTATGATCAAACTCTAGTGAATGTTTAGACAAAGCAGTATGTTGGAGGGGAAATGAAAAGATATTTCTTTTATGTTCACAAATGCGTCTTTCTAGAAGTCTAGAGGTTTGTCCAATGTAAACCTGATTACAGCCCGTGCAAGGAATTGAGTAGGCAATGTTTGAGTTTTTGAACAAAGGTATTTTGTCTTTGATTAAAGGAAACAAATGTTTATTATACAAGGGTAGTTTAAAGATCGTGTGTATTCCAACTTTTCTAAACATTCTTTTTATATCGTTTGAGATATTATTACAAAAAGGTAGAACAACCGTGTTCTTCCAACTAATTGGTCCTATTTCTTTGGTTCTTTCCTCTTTTCGCTTCTCCACGAATAATGGATGATAAATTTCAAAAATACGTTCTTTAACAATTGCAGAAATCATCTCTCTAGGATAACCATTACGCTTCAACGTGTCGTTTAAAAGAAGCAAATTAGCTGGTCGAAATTCAGGGTCAGAAAGTAAGATGGCACGATCTATTAATCAATCCTACCTTATGTTGCATGGGATGAGCAGAAAAGAAATTGATATGTATATCTGCCTGACCAACTCGGCTTATGATACCAATTTGTGATAAATTTATTATTTGATCTAATAACTACTGTATCAAGAATAGGGATGGAGTGCAAAATCACTAACAGTGATTTATCACCGTGATCGCAGAATCACGATCACGGTCGTGATTTAACGTAAATCACGACGGTGATCGTGATTTTTTTACCTCGAGTGAATTTGTTTACTCTGAATACTCTGATCGTAATTCTTGATCATG
The DNA here is from genome assembly GCA_947577245.1 of Andrena bucephala. NCBI lineage: Eukaryota > Metazoa > Arthropoda > Insecta > Hymenoptera > Andrenidae > Andrena > Andrena bucephala. The sequence continues at coordinate 1,642,268 of OX387717.1, read as the reverse complement.
ATTGAATTATTTTTTATAAAATACTTCAATACAGCTTGTGTTACAGTCAAAGCATGCTAATTCAGCGAATATATGTATACCTAGTATATACATTCATTAAATAGTGTATGTATGTACGTACTCATTTGATTGGCTAAAGTATTCACATATACATTATACTTTTTAACTAAAGTGAAGAAATATTCGTTAATTTAAACAGATCAAGAACGATTACATTGACTCAAAATATACAACTGAGATTATATAAGCACGTTGAGGACTTGAGAATATTTCGAGAGAAATTAGAATTTGGGGTTATGTGGCGCGTGCAAAGAGCAGTTATGCTTTCCACCAATCAGATCACGAAAATCGCGAATCACTGTTCTGCCTGCACCAATCAAAATCGATCACGAAAATCACGGATCACTGTGAAAAATCACCGTGATTGGGAACGAACGTGATCGGATCACTCGTGATTCGCAAATCACGGTTCTAGCCATCACTAATCAAGAAAGCTTAAACAATAATCCTTTTCAATTTCATAAGTGAATTGGAGTCTAGCATGGAAACCGTTAAGGGGATCTTCCGGTCTAAAAGTCGATTTTTTATTTATTTAATTTTTCGAATGTTCAATCTTTTAAGAATACGTGTTTAAAAGGATTGGTTGAAATTCGTAAAATTCCCGAAGTTATAGGCATTTGAGTAGCGGTAAATGCATGGGCAACATCCGGCCACTCGGCGCTCACGTAAAACTTTAAACGCGTTTCTCTCGAAACAGTGTTTTCAAAACGGTGGGACCTGTGTCTCCAAAAGTTATTATCTGATTCGACTGAAACTTTTTTATTTTGAAGAATATACTTCTGGCTAAAGTTATTTAATTAGTTTTCGACCGTAATAATTAACACATATGATTTCGGCGCACTAGTTCGGTCCTTTAAAAACAATAAAAACAAGCTATTTTGCAATAATACTTATATCAGCTTTCGACGTTTCGATCTTCGTTTAGATCTTCTTCAGGAAAGTTAAAATAATCAAAGTACAGCTTTTGCTTATGAAATTAAGTCACCAGTGCTATGGCACCCCTTGTGACTCCCGAGTCAGTTGGAATAAGACTAACGTATATCGAGAACAAAACATCTGTTTATAGACCGTGAAAACAAAGTAAATACCCTTGACATTTAGATACATATTTAAAACTCCCTGAAATTCAAAATTAAAGGATGTACCGTTTGCAGTAACCAAACATACCTGCTCATATGATGTGTATACACTCCAAAGGTGTTAACAAGCAGTAAAACAATTACATACTGATAAACTAGTATGTAGAGAAACAGTTCAATCATATAAAATTCTATGGAGCAAAAACATCATAACACATTTCGCGAGTTTCGATCTTATTCTGCGATCTTTAAGCGTTCATATCTCAGAGCAACGATAACCGATTTTGATGAAATTTTAGACACGTATATAACTTTGCTACATCTACAAACGGGTTTTTTGAATTTACATTATAGGCTCAGAAAAAAAGTTTAAAAAACGACATTTACTATTTTTTTTGCTATTCCGACCAAGTGCATTTTTTTCAAACGGACGAATCACATCATTTAGCAAACTAATCCCTCTAGCTTCTCAAAAAAACTCAAGTCGTTTGGATTAATTTTAAAAAAGTTATGCGATTTTAAAGAGCGGCCGAATGCTTTTGCACACCACTGTACGTGTTTGCGATTATTTGAATAATTTGTCAGAAACATTGAAGCTAATCCTCCGGCAGACACATTACCCCTTGTCCTCTGTTTTCATTTGTTATTAACGAAAATTTAAAGCAAACTATAAAGTTACCATCCTGAGGTAACAACGTATTTATGAATTCGCGATTTGTAATATTCGTTTAATTAATCTGTTAGAAGCTTTCAAGTTGAACCTTGCAGAGTCACCTGCCACTGTCTCCCGGTCGTTTATTTGTTATTAATGAAAAGTCTGTAGTAGATAGGTCTATCCTGTACCTCGTCCGTGGTGGTATTTGCAAATTAATTTATCGACACATGGTAATCACGCGAGCTACTTTACCTACTGCTGCACACTGCTGTATTTTAAATAGCCCCTGCGAGCAGTGATGCCAGAATGGGGACGGGAGCGCTTGAGAATTTCCCCCACCTCGCATGCACTACGCCGGAGCTGCGTGTCCGCGAGCTCGGCGCTTCGGACAACGTCGGGAAGACGAGAGAGAAAACGAATGTGTGTCTTTCTCTCTCGCTCTTGAAACGCTGTGATCTTCCTGCGTGCCTCGAGGCTCGAGATACACTTTTTACTTTCTGACATATGTACCACAAAATTACCTTTTCACAAAAAGATACAAAAAGAGCGCCAAGTATATAATCTCATCATAAAGAATCCCATTTAAAAACATTTCTTAAAGTGCTATATTTAACTTCACGAAAGTAATGATATACAACAATTGCGCCAATTATCATAATGGCAAAGAAAAAATGTATTAAATAATATTAAGCAGATATATTTTTATACAAATAAATACTTTAATACGAATAAATATTTTATTCAAAATACTTGGCGCTGCGCCCCGAATTGGTATTGCTAAACTGAATAAATATGTATAAATTGCATTAATCTTTTTTTCTTTCTTTCCTTCTTGTGCGTGCGTTCGTGAATGTGTGCGTGTGCATATGCTACGTATGATAATAGAATTACATATATGTAGAATAAATCTGACTGCATTTTTAATATGTATATGTATATGTTTATGTATTTTTGATTGTAAGGGAGTTATATCTGCTTAATATTATTTAATACATTTTTTCTTTGCCATTATGATAATTGGCGCAATTGTTTTATATCATTACTTTCGTGAAGTTAAATATAGCACTTTAAGAAATGTTTTTAAATGGGTTTCTTTATGATGAGATTATATACTTGGCGCTCTTTTTGTACCTTTTTGTGAAAATAAAATAAACGCTTAATCTTAGAATTAGGTGGAGCGGAGGAGGACGGGTAAATAAAATGTAGAAATAATTTAGGTTCAACAATATAATATATTGTTAAAAATAACAAAATAGAATATTAATAAAAAATAAAAAACAAAAAAAAATATAATATAAATATAAATATAAATATAAATATAAATATAAAAGAAAAATTAAAATAAATAGAGAATATAAATATTAAATATAACTATATAAAAGAAAAAAATAAAAGAAATATATAAATAATAAAATATATAAAATGATAGAAAAAATAAAAAATAAATAAAAACTATTGGGGAGGTGATGGCGGTGATGGGGGTGATGGCGGCGATGGTGGCCTCGGAATACTATATGGGGCCCACCTCGACCCAGCCTGGAGCTCCTGCCGCAGCCGCGCGGCTACCCTGGACCCCACGTCCCGCATCCGCGGCTCAGGGAGGGGTGCCACACCCTGAGGCGCAGCCTCCGCCAAAATCACCAAACGCGCCCTCAATAGCTGCTGATCCTAGAACACATACCCAAACGTCGATATACTAATATTAGCACAAACAATGTAAAGTATTACATATATGATTTCGGCGCACTAGTTCGGTCCATTAAAACAATAAAAACAAGCTATTTAGCAATTATAATTATATCGGCTTTCGACGTTTCGATCTTAGTTTAGATCCTCTTCAGGAAAGTTAGAACAATATAAAGTACTGCTTATGCTTTTGAAATTGAGTCAACAGTGCTAAGGCACAACGTGTGACTCCCGAGTCAGTTGGAATAAGACTAACGTATACCGTGAACAAAACATCTGCTTATAGAAGGTGAAAACAAGGTAAATACCCTTGACAGTTCAATACATATTTAAACTCCCTGAAATTCAAAATTAAAGGATGTACCGTTTGCCGTAACCAAACATTCTTGCTCTTATGATGTGTATACACTCAAAAGGTGTTAACGAGCAAATAAACCATTACATACCTATAAACTGATATGTAGAAAATCAGTTCGATCATATAAAACTCTATGGAGCAAAAACATCATAAGACATTACTTCTTTAGTAATGTTGCATAATATTCTTGTATTTTAGGTGTTTCATACCTAAGGTTTACGCTAGGCTGTTTAATCATGTGCATTGTCTCCAAAAGAATTCTCTGATTTAAATTAGTTTCCTTATCAACAATCCTAACATTGTCAAAATCAAACCTATGATCAAACTCTAAAGAATGCTTGGTTAAAGCAGTATGTTGTAAGGGAGATAACAAAATATTTATTTTATGTTCATATACTCTTCTTTCTAAAAGTCTAGATGTTTGTCCGATATAAACCTGATTGCAACCCAAGCAAGGAATTGAATATACGATGTTAGAGTGTTTTAAAAGAGGTATTTTGTCCTTAATCAAAGGAAACAACTGTTTCGTGTAAAATGGTAATTTAAAGATAGTGTGAATTCCGGCTTTTCTAAAGATTCTTCTTATGTCATTAGAAATATTATTGCAAAACGGTAATGCTACGGTGTTCTTCCAACTAATTGGTCCAACTTCATTTTTCTTTAACTCTTTCCGTCTTTCTGTTAACATTGGATGATAAATTTCAAACGTACGCTCCTTAATAATAGACGAAACCATTTCTAAAGGATACCCATTACGTTTCAAGGTATTTTTTAGAAGAAGCAAATTAGCTGGTCGAAATTCCGAATTCGAAAGTAAAATCGCACGGTCAATTAGTCCTTTAATTAATCGTACTTCTGGCAAGAGGGGATCTAGCAAAAAATACAAAAAATTGAAAATTTATAATTTTCAAAGACATTGAAAGGACGAAAAATACAGGGAAAAGTGATTTCAAACTTGAAGTGTCGTTATTTTCTAAAAAAAATGTCATTTTGGTAATTTTTTCTAGTTCCCCCTAGCTAGAATAATAATCTTCCAAATAAAAAAAGTTTCAGTCGAATCGGATAATAACTTTTGGAGATACACAGGTCCCACCGATTTGGATCAATTTTTTGACGTCTTGACTTTAACGATTCCCGAGGGCCGTCTGCAACGATTAATTATAAAACAAAAAATATATTTCTATAATTTAAGACATCCTTAATACAATGCAAAAAGTCCCATTAAATTATATATTGTAGTTTTCCTTTAATTAATTCCTAAATATCACCTATTTTTTTCGGCTCTAGACAGGACGGTCCCGTTAAACACATCCAATAACACTGTCCAACACGATTTTTGGTCCGCAATATCCGCTGGATGATTCTTGTATAGTTCTCTATCACCCTGAGTTTTGAGAAAATCGATTTTGAAAAAAACTGCAAATTTTTAAATTTGAACATTTTTTGTGTCGAGACGGTAATAGTTATTCGGTTGCTCGTTGCGTCAAATTATTCTATGAACCCTCCCGAACACAACGATATAAGTTATTATTGCATTATGAAGATTTGAATATGTTTAAACAACGTTCAAAGGAAAAAGGATACCCAAAATGCACTCATTTTTGAAGGTATATTTTAATTTATTTCCAAATCTAAGGATCTAGGATAAAATCTGACAATTCCACGGGATGCAGCAGACATTTTAACTTCAGAAAGCATCAACAAGTGCTAAGTAACGTTTTGTTTTCAATACAGAAGCGAAATAGTGTGGCAAAATACGCGGTGTCGACAGTGGTAGTCAACAGCGGCGCGCGATCCACTGCCGCTCAGCGTAACACAATCGCTTAAAGGCTCCCCCAAACCAACGCGAATATTCGCGCCGCGGAGCGGCAACGGAATATCCGCAGCGGCAGCGGTAGCGGAATCCGCGTGTGTGCTCACACCGGAGCGAATATTTCGCTGCCGCTTTGAATATTTGAGGTTGATCTGTAGGTTTCTTGCTCTGTAGCATTCAGTTTCTTTCCAAGTGTTGTGCAGAATGCAATCATCATCGGATGAAGAAGAGGCATTGTTGTTGCTTGTCGCAGCAGAAAAAGAAGAAAGTGCCAGGTTTGTAGTTTTTCTTTTAATATTTTATGTCACTTTACTTTTTTTTTTTAATTATAAGGTTAAATTAACCTTTAGAGGACCGGGATTTTTTCATTGAAATTGTAAAGTTCATTTACTTAAAACTTATGCATATATACCACCAAAATGACCGGCAAAGTATCCAAATTCTTAGGTGGCCACTATAGTGGCCAGCCCGGCCCTCTAAAGGTTAATAACTTTTAATTGAAAATAGAAAATTTTTCGGGATGTGTTATCCCTTCAATAAATTTATTTACATTTACTTTAGAAAAAGAAAATGGGTACATAACATAAATTTGGACAGAAAAAAATATGGAGAGTTTCACACATTGTTTTGCGAACTGCGAAAGGATGAAAAACGCTTCTACATTTATTTCCGGATGACCATGGACTGTTTTGATGAAATTTTGGAACTTATAAAGGATGAAATTAAAAAATCTTATACAAATTATCGGGAACCTATCTCACCTGAAGAACGACTTGCAATTGCATTGAGGTAAAAAAATGATCATTTTAAATGATTATAATTATGTTTCAATACTGAAATTGAAATACAGAATAAAAATAAAGAGTAATGTAAAATATAAAAAGAGAAGAGAAGAAATAGAACACCAAAATATGAGAATATAAGTACTAGATATGTTGAGGACAAGATTGAGAGATGTAAATGAATTTCCACGTGATGATATTACGACACTGGCAATTCCGTACAATTTATTATTTCCGTAACAGTATTTTGCCCAATATGTAACCTGGTATATTACAAAAAATAAAACATTTTACGAATTAAATGAGCCCACAGAGGTGGAAAGATTTGTCAGTGTGGTAATATCATCAGATGGATCTTCAGTTGCATCCGTTAACCTTAATTGAACACTGTTAGTACAATCACGAAAAGAACTTCTATCGGAACTGTCAGGCATATGTACATAATTCGTAGTAATTGTAGTTTGAGAATGATGCAGATCTGAAGGTGTCAGTTCCTCCTGATTCAGGAGTTCTTGTTGCATCACTACTTCTGCGATCTTAAGCTTGGCAATACTTTGCCTTCTTGCAGAAAACGTTTTTATAGTTTTTGCATAACCTAAAAAAACATGGTCGGTGCCATCGTATTGAGGCGTTGCTTTTTTGTCCAAATAACGCTGTATCAGCTGTCCTACAGGTGATATTGCTTCTGACTTCCGCTTGTTCCCTGTTCGTCTTGAATGTCTTGATGGGGTTTCAGGAGGTGCGGTGAGGACATCTGAAGGTGTTGACTGTTGAGTGAATGATGTGGACTGTTGCGAGAATGGTGTTGATTGTTGCGAGAATGGTGTTGACTGTTGCGAGAATGGTGTTGACTGTTGCGTGAATGGTGTTGATTGTTGCGAGAATGATGTTGACTGTTGCGAGAATGGTGTTGACTGTTGCGTGAATGGTGTTGAGTCCGGTAACTCACTATTGCTGGTACTAAATTGTGCGTAGGTTTCTGGGTTTTCTGTATTTGCTGTATCCTGAATAAAATTGTTGTCGGAATATTCGGATCGAATATTATGATTTTCTAAATCCTCGGCAGATTCTATAGTGACTTCGCTTTCGATATCGCTGACATTGGTAGAAGTGGTAGCATAAGCTAAATAACGATCGAAACCTTTCATTTGGTTGGCCCATATCCATTTCTTATTGCTATTCGCTGCCTGTCCAGTTTTTGGTTTGTTACGCCTAACATATTTGGCATAAGTGTCCCTTAAATTTTTCCATTTTTTTTGCTCTGTTCACCTACAATGAAAACATTTTATTTCGCAGATTTCTTGCCACCGGCGATACATACTACAGAATTGGTCATAGTTTTCGGGTCGGATTTGCAACAGTGAGTGCAATCGTGACAGAAGTTTGTGAAGCTATATGCCGGAAAATGGAAAATATATATTTAGTCGAAAATATATATTTAGTTTAAGAATTTATGGCAATTTCCTAACTGCATTGGTAGTGTGGATGGCAAGCATGTAACCATCAAGTGTCCAGACAAAACTGGATCTAACTACTGGTGCTATTTAAATAAATTTTCGTTAGTGCTCATGGCTATTGTTGGTCCAGATTATAAATTTATATGTGTTGATATTGGTGGTTATGGTAAGAACAGTGATGGTGGAATTTTCGAGGTTTCCAACATGGGAAGGAGATTAAAAATGAATTTAATGAATATTCCTGGACCAATAAATCTTCCCGGACAAAATGAACCCTGCCCTCATGTTTTAATTGGAGATGAAGCTTTTGCTTTAAACTCGTATCTAATGAGGCCGTTTCCGTATGCGCAATCTAGGTTAGATATTCGTAAAGATAATTATAATATATGACTCTGTCGTGCAAGAAGAGTGGTGGAAAATGCTTTTGGCATATTAGCTCAAAAATGGCGAATATTTTTTAAGCCTATAGAAACAAAAGTAACCACTACAATTTTAGTTGTGAAAACGGCATGCTTATTGCACAATTTTTTACTAAGTAAAAAAGATAATGATCAGTGGCTGCAATATTTAGAGCCACCAGAGCCCGAATTTGGAGCTTTTATTAATTTACAAAATAATCCAAGACGAGCAACAAGATTAGCATTTTCCACCAGAGAAAAATTTGTCAATTATTTTAATTCTTAATTAACGCAAACTGTTAGGTTACATAATAGGTTCTATACATAGGGCGAATTCCACTTACGCCCAAATCGCCCGTGATTTTCATTAAGGTAGGTTTTCCTATACGCGACTGGACGCAACGTCAAAAATTTCAAAGTCAATTTTCTCGAAAATGAAGCGCGATATAAAAAACAGTTACTCTTTCTTTTCGACTTATAACAAGTAAATAAGTCGAGAAAAAGGAATACAATTTTTCGCGCTTCATTTTCGAGAAAATCGACTTTGATATTCTTGACGTTGTGTCCAGTCGCGTATAAGAAAACCTACCTTAATAAAAGTCAGTCGTTGCGGGCGATTTAGGCGTAAGTGGAATTCGCCCATAATAGACTATTAATAAATATAAATAGTTTTGTATGATTTTATATGATAAATAAAGTAATTATTTGTTTATAACTAGATACTGTTGTCTGTATTATCAGTAATACTACAGTAAAAAGCAACCACAATATCAGATATTTACCATATTCATTTAATTCTTTTCCAATTTCATCCCATATTTTATCCTTCTTCTTTATATTCTTGTAATCCTCGTGGGATAAATCGTATAGAATACGATAGTTTTTGACCAATTGTATCAGCTTTTCAGTACTGGACATTGTTTCATAAACAAACGCAACACTCAAAAACTAAAAATGCTTTTTATTATTCACTATCCCTATGTCACGCTGTGATATGCTCGCTGTGTCGCTATAAAATGCGACTGATCGCCGGTCCTGCGCGGAGCAGTCAAGATTTTCAATTGATTCCGTGCTCTCTTGTTCTGTTGCGTCGCTAGGAGATCGCCACATCGATAGATGAGATATGGCAATCAAGACAAGCCCGATATTTTACCTACAATTGGCAGTGAAAACATGCCTTGGAGAGCGGAGAAATTTCGCCGCGGAAAAAACGCCTTGGAGAGCGAATCGATATCGCCGCGGAAAAAACGTTGTGGATCCGCAGTCACAGCGAAAATGTTTCGCGTTGGTCTGAACAGCTCCCAAAATAAGCTTTGGGAGGGGGGGAAACCACCGAAATGGGCCGCCACCCGGTAATACCAGGGTGGACGCCCCCATCACCCGACGGTGCACCCCGTAAACGCACGGTAGTGCCGTCCCACGATTAAAATAAGATTAAAAACTTACACTAAAAATAAAAAGCGGTAAAATATAACCCGCTAAACCCGATAAAACAACACGCGGCTCCCCAAATACTGGGGACACCGCCGGTAGGGATATTCCCCTCCCTCAATCTCAGCGGGGGCCAACCCTCTTTCTCTTCCTGGCTAGCCTCCCCCGCAAACGGGCCCTGTTGGCCGCAGCCTCTTGGGCCAGGCGCGCCCGCTCGGCCCGCAGGAGGCGATCCGCCTCCAACTCTGCCGTCTGGCGGGCCCCCATGACCGACGCCGCAAATACCCTAAAAACTGCCCACCTCTCCGGGGAGGAAGTGGCAAGGGGCACCAAAGTGGAAACTTCCACGGGTGCCCCAAGGCCGGCGGCCAGTACCTCACGCTGGGGGGCGAACTCCGGGCACGCAGTAAGCACGTGCTCGCCTGTGACAGCATCTGAATATGAAGGAAAAGAGGAAGGGAACACGGGATGAGGTTGGGAAGTAATAGGAGGGGGAATAGCCGAATGAGGGGGATCATCTTTGGGTTTAAGAACATTATTATTTAATAAGCCATTAGGGGAAATAGGCTTGTTCTTACGCTTGTCTAAGAATTTAAGAAGTGATGGACACTGGCTAAAATTGGCTGTATGAGGTCCCAAGCAATTTACACAAGTGGGGGGGGGGGGGGGAGGAGTCCCTTGTTTTCTGACACTCGGAAGAGTGATGTGCCCCAGCACACTTAACGCATTTTGCGGTCAATCTGCAATTAGAGGCGGAGTGGTCAAACGCTTGACATCTATAGCACTGCGTATAGTTTTTCCTGGAGAGAAATTTCTCCCAATAAATACGAGTACTAAAGATCGCATTGACCTTCATAACACTATTAGGGGCAGTACCCATGGGAAATGTCACTCTATACAGGGCATAATTAGAAGGGTCATTACGACCTCTAGCACTTAGGATTGAACATGAGGCGGGATTTAACCCCTTAGTTTTAAGCTCGGATAAAACTTCCTCAACAGGAATCTCAGGGAGGCCTTTAAGGACCATGGTGAGTGTGCGCTCAGCGTTAAGTGAAAACGTAAAGTATGGTACTTTATCGTCGTTCAGCGCCTCTTTAAACTTAATAAAGGAATCAATGTTGTCAAATTGCAATCGAATTTTGTTGCCCAAGTATTTAATATTAAAAGTTTTACCGAAGTCTTGCGCTAGCTCTCGCTCGAACTTCGGAATGCTATAGCAGAAATTTGAAATGTACAAGGGGGGGGGGGGGTTTGGTATTACCGTTTACTGTACTGCTGGGTGTTATTTTAGCCACACCAGGCAAGCCGGTAGCCTGTTTTGGTCTAATTGGTGAAGATATAGAGACTTCCGGTGACATTTTTTTGGAATCAGAGGTTGACGCCGACAATGTCATGTGGTCTACTTTGAACGCGGCCAGAGCGTTAAATCTATTTTGAACGTTTATGTTGGGTATTACTTCCAGGTTCATAGCAGAATCCGTACACGAAATTAATGGTAGGGAAATTGGAATTGAAGGTGGCAGAGGAGGCGCACTGGTCGATGACTGCGATGAGGAATTAAGTCCATCAGAGGATTGTCTCTCCTTTTTTTTGATTTTTTCTTTTCTAAGGGGTTCCCGCCCCTGTTTTCGATATCTCAACGGACGGCGAACGATCCGATTTTTCAGAAGACGAGTTTAGTAATTGAGTATCAATAGCGCTCTCAGCAGGACGCTTACTGGTGTGCATGTTCATATTAATAAATGGAGTAGTAAAAACAGAATTACTTACTAGTTTGGAGGTGGACAGGTCGGCTAGTTTGATGCCTGCTCCCTCTCCATTGTTTTGTACAGGGGCATCAAAGTCCCTGTGGACTTCCAGGCTGCCAAAGGCAGCAATTTTGGAATGGCCTTATAATAGGCAGTGAAAAGCAAAAGCTTTATCACTCCTAATAAGAAACTGAATTTCACCAATAGGCTTTTCACCGCAACAGAAGTCGAAAAACACGATGATCGGTTACGATAACAGTCAGATACTGAGTGAAGGATCCGAAAAACAGAACACGTCCGTACGCGGCAGAAGTTACAAGCGAACTCTGAGACCAAGTGTTCGCTCCGTGAATTTTCGGGACACAGCGAGAACGAGAGGAATAGAGCTATATCAGGGACCCGATGAAAAGCAATAGCGTAGACGTCTCAAAGTATTAACAGCTATAGATATAATAAAGAGGAATAACATACATTTATGATATAAATTAATTTTTTTTCATATGTTCATTATTATATACAGGAAGGACATTACACATAGGATTATTATATAAGTACGAAGTATTATTACTGGTTTTGTGAGATTCTCCTGAATCTTCTCCTGAAAATTAGTTTGAATTTCGCATTACATACTTTGGTTCATTTCTATTAGGATAAACCGTACATAATTTCAATTCTCAAAAACAATTTTGATGCTTTCTTACTTTATAAATCTTCTGAGGAGGTGCTATCGTCTGAATCGTCAGACTCGTTGAACTCGTGGGGCTCGTCGGACTCTTCAGACTCGCTACCTTGCGTTTCCATCATGTTCTCTATTAAATTATCCTTCGACCAATATTCTTGTTCTATCATTTCGACGTGTCCGCAGAAATTTTTCCATGCAGCAGGTGTAACGTCGCTTATAGCTTGCCGTGTCAATAATTCTAATTCACTGTTTGAAAGATTTGACGTAATATTTTTTTCTCGTATCTTTCGCTTAACCTGTGCCCAAGCTAATTCAATGGGATTTAAATCGCACATATAAGGTGGTAATCTTAATACATTATGACCCTGTTCTTTTATTGATTCGTCTATCTTATATGTTTTGTCTAATTTCTTATTTTGTTGTACAAGTTCTATTAATTCGCATTTCTTCATTTGGTTTGTACATGGAATTTTATTATCGTTTAGCCATTTCAGCAAGACTTCCTTCTTCCCAGATTTTGCTGGTGGTTTATTTAACTGCACACTGTGATATGGGGCATTGTCCATCACTATGACTGATTTTTCTGGAATGTTCGGCAATAATTTTTCCGTAACCCACTTTTCAAAATTAACAGCATTCATTTGCCCGTGATAGTCACCAGTTTTTGTCTTCGCTTTAAAAATAAGTTCCGCGCCGTTTACAAATCCGTTTTTCCCACCGGCGTGAACAATTATTAGGCGGCAGGAAGAACTGTTATTTTCCAACACTCCTAATGTGTCTTCGCTCTGCCAGCATTTGCTAAAACACATACTACTATCGACCCACGTTTCGTCGATATAAATAATATTTCTATTCTGTGTCCTATAGTGTTGCACAGCTCTCAGGTATTTTGTCCTCCAGGTAACAATATTCGGCCTCTCGATTATAAGTTTTCTGTTGCTGTTGCTTTTCTTATATTTGAAGCCCATATTATTCAGCAATCTGTAGAGCGTATGTTTTGTCCACGGAAACTGTATTTTCTCCTTTATTATATGTAAGACTTTTGCAGCAGTTGGTACAATTTTCTTTTCCAGATAGAATTAATTAATTGTATCGCTTATAACTGTTTTATACTCTTCAGAGAAATGAAGCTTCTTTTCCATGCATCGAGGACGTTTCTTCCCTGGTGAAGATAATTTTTGTTCTCCGGATACTGAGCTTTCTTTCCGAATTCTGTTAATTGTGCGCTCTGATACCTATACCAGTATAATCAACCGCACGCTTAGTTGATTGATTTAGTAGGTAAATAAGGTGCCCCTCTCGAGCTGCTTTGTCACATTTTTTAATAATCCTAGCCACCATGTTTTGTGTCTCGTTATGAACTGTTTGTCCTTTCTTCCGTGATTCCATAATTGAAATAATATAGATACGTAATTTAAGAAAACTGTACACTAAAACTATACTGTAATTTATTTTTGAAAATAATAAATATAATCGCTCAAGAACGCTTACAGACTGCTTTGACAAAACTTTGACAAACTTTTCACCGCAACAGAAGTCGAAAAACACGATGATCGGTTACGATAACAGTCAGATACTGAGTGAAGGATCCGAAAAACAGAACACGTCCGTACGCGGCAGAAGTCACAAGCGAACTCTGAGACCAAGTGTTCGCTCCGTGAATTTTCGCCGGTTAAAAAGGAAAGACTAGACAGAGTTAGAGATAGCGAATAAAAGAAAAAAACAGAGAAAAAACATAGAGAGGGTAAAAAGAAAGCGTGGGATAAGAAAACTGTCCTCCGGTTCGCAAAGGCCTGGTCGCCAAATGTTCCTGACGCTGACCAGGCCTGTGCGAACCCTTGAAATTAAGTAGATAGATTAAGGAAGTCCACTAGAAAAAAGAAGTTTCCTGAAAAATATAACGATTTTGTTTTTTTAACATATGAAGAAGTCATGAGAAGTGAAAACAAAGAGAAATGGCTGAAAGCCATACAAGATGAAAAGGACTTGTTGAAGAAAAACGACACATGGCAATCAGTAAACGAAGAAGAGGTCAGGGACAAGAGATGTTTGACCAGTGAATGGCTTTTTCAAGTTAAGGATCAAGGGAAATGTTAAGCTAGATTGGTAGCAAGAGGTTTTGAACAAAGAGCTGATATACTGTGGTTTGCAAAATTGTTGCCGGCAGAAACTTGGTGGTCCGATCGAGTGTATCCTCATAGGCCCACGTTCTTTAACACAGTGGTAGAGGTAAGGCACACGTATTGTCGCTATTGGCCGACGCGTCATGGCAACGAATCGGTCAGCAGCACCGCGCACAGTGGGGCATCACGGGTCGAAACGCGGCACAAAGCATTTTCTGACTGAAATCATATATTTATCGTTAATTTTTTGATTTCATTCAGTTAGGGCGTATATTTGTGGTCCTATTGATACAGAAAAATTAATGAAATTTGTTTATTTAAGGGGGCATAGTACTTTTTTGGCCTGAAAATTGAGCAGTCCTTATGAATTTTTTTCTATCTGAAACTGGAAAGCTAGAAACATGGGGTTTGTTGCAAATGAAAGATCGCTGTTTGAAAGTATTAAAAGAATTTTTATTTAAACAAGGCACCCTGTCACCCTTACCTATAATCGCTCAAAGTTGGTCCCTTGCGGTGCCATAAATTCCGCCTTCTATGCTTATCTGAAACATAAAAACAAATCAAGACATTAAAGTGTATTACATTTTCTTTTGTTGACCGAGCCGATTTTTAAATTTCGCATTTAAAACAAAATGGCGGACTGTCACAACTGTAGGTACAGTAAAGTCTCCCTATGGGCTCGCTGGTCGGGACCGGCGATGAGTCCTCATGGAGACCCGAGTCCTAATTCCGAGTGTTCGTTTCTCGCTTCTTTCTGGTCGAAGGGGGAGCGAGATGGAATGCTTTGCGTGCGCGGCAGGCGTGCGCGACGGGTGCGAGCGCTCAGATGGAATCGTGACTGCTCGACGCATGCGGGCGACGGTCAGATAGCCAGGCACGGCACGAGTCTTTTTTGGGCCCTAGGCGAACTTGCCAAATTCCGCCATTTATTATAATATATTTATTTGAGTTTATTGATGACCTTACTCTGAATTTTTATTCGTAGTATTAAACCACTTATAGTACAACTTGTAATATTTAATTTTAAAGTTTATTTTGAACAATACCAGCAATGAAAATACCATTTTGCACCTATTGTCGACTTTCCGCCCAGGGCCAAAAAAGACTTGAGCCGGGCCTGCGTCAAGATTTAGCGACCATCGCGCACGCCCGCCGCGCATGCAAAGGACGGAGTATCAGGCCTCCGAAAGACGGAGCGAGACAAAACATCAACGCGTCGTCTGTCTCGTACCGTCCTCGCTCGCTTTCAGCGCCTTTCGCTCGCTCTCGTTCCATCTCGCTCTCGCCTTCGCCGGACAAGAGTGAGACAGAAGTGGTGGGGATAGGTGACAAGCCCTCATCGTGTGCACAAAACCGAGCCCATAGAGAGACTTTACTGTATCGATTTTCGACACTGAAAGTAGGGTGAAGCCACTAGTAATCGACCATGTATTAGTAGACGACCACTTTCAGAAAAACATGAAAAATAAGGTTTTTAGAAGTGACAATCTTTTGAACAGAGTGTAGATAGAGTGCAGTTAGAGAACTGCACTTTGTTCAAAAGGTCGTTACTTCTAAAAACCTTATTTTTCCTGTTTTTTTTCTGGAAAAAATCCAGTTTCTCGGCGAAACTTCCATTTTGATGCTGTTGCATGATTTTATATAATTGCATCATGGTCATAATTTTCGCTCCCGATGGACCTAACAAAATTTACAAACCTATTTTTGAATTTAAATCTTGAAATAAGGAAAGCAACACACGAAAATGCAACACATTCAAGAAGGTGTAACACCCAAAAGTTCAGTGCTACCATAGTGTGATTTTATAAAATTTAATTACATACCTGGTGGGCTTAATTCCATCACTGATCACTGAATTTCACGGTATTGATAAAGATACAAAACACGTTTATTGTCTTATTATACAAAATCGTATAATAAGATAACACAAAGTATCTCTTGTAAAATGATATCACTTCCGACACATGTGTTACCACAAATGAAACAACGCTTCAATAATTTGACGTGTCACTTGTCCTAAATGCTAAATCTTAAGAGTCCTTTTGAGAGTATTCCTCGCGAGTGGACACTGCGTTTGAGTGACTCTTCGCTTGTTTTCAAATGGATACATTGTAATGCGACTATCGGAGAACTACCCTTGCAAATCGAAACGGTTTCGTATTCTGAGAGTTGCTACACCCAGGGGCCAGGTATTTTTGTGCTTCGTATAGTTACAATAATGAAAATATGAGAATTCTGATGATCCGTTCGCAATGTGTTACTTGTTACAACCAGTAGACACTGCAATCACGTTCGAGACGCTTCAATTCGAAACGGTCCAGTCAAAAAGAATTTTGCAAGGGCGTCATAAATCAACGAACAAAAATTCTCCCACATACTGCTATAATGGAACATTTAAAAACACTATTTCCTTTTGCCATATTATGTTTATGGCCATGTATCTGAAAGAAAACGGAGCAATGGTTGCGACTGATCCTTCCGATTTACGACACGTACCAGCTTCACCCTGAGGACTTCTCCACTGGCTATGTACAAATTACCGACAATATCGTGCACACTGTACATAGGAAAAAGCTCCGCATCTTTCACATGTAAAAATATTTCATTTACTTTGAATTTCAATGGCAGGAAAGGCATTTTTGTAAAAAAGAACGCGTCATAGACACCTCGCCCCTCTCACTACCCCAGTAGCAGCTAGTAGCAGCCAATTTTTTCTGTACGATAAAGGTAAGGCTTCGCCCTTTCCAATGTGACCAGTAAGAACACTGAACTCCACTGAACTCCCATTCAAAATAAACAATGAAAATTGAAAATTTCAGTAAGGCATAATTCCAAAAATATCAGAGATATCAAAATAAAATTTGGCATACTTCAAATACATATCCCAACACTTAATCCCACCAAAAATTAGTTGAATTAAACAAACAACAAAACTATAAATAACAATACAAGTTCTGAAGAGTTTCGTGGTTGTCCTTTTCAAAACCGCGTAGTCGCGTTAAAAATTAATGAATGTGAAAAACAATCATGCTACATTATCACCCAAATACACAATCAACTACCTGTAAAAAAAAATTTGCAGTTTGGCAATATTTTTGTAAAAGGACTTAGTGCCGCGTTTCGACCCGAAATGCCCCACTGTGCCGCGTGATGAACAGAGCGAGCGGGACACAGCGAGAACGAGAGGAATAGAGCTATATCAGGGACCCGATGAAAAGCAATAGCGTAGACGTCACATGTGATCTGCTTTATCTGCAGATCACATGAAGTATGATTTGTCTTTAATCTCAGATTCAGACAAAACATACTATTAGGTTTTGTCAAATTGGTGGTGTAATTCGAGATTTTATTAACAATTTTTATTCTGGTTGAAGTTTGAGATGTTGTCATCGTTAATTTTCACTAAACTTGACTCTATCGATGCAATAAACTTTGGAGAGGTAATGAAATTCTTCGGTACACAGAGAGCATATTTAGGTCCCAAACCTAATACTTTTTTGACAACGGGGGGCACATGTTCCTCTTACGGGACAAAAGCGGGCTCAGGGCGAGGCAAGAATTCAACGTCTTTACGGTGGGCAATTGTTTGTTCTCGAATCGTCCGTTGTAGTGATGGGCGATATTGGTCCCATCTATCGATAATGCATATCGATATATATTTTGTCGTTCAATATCGAAACATGAAATATATTACTCAAAAAGTATTGATATTGGTAATATCGATAATTTTTTTTACATAATCATCGCGTTCAAACAGGGTGAATGGCGATTAACTGCAGTGAATGGAGGGGGAAACACCTACAGGAGTGGTGGTAATGTGTGCGTGACTGATGCAGGCGCAGTTCGGGCACACATAACCACCATATGCGCATATATATATTTTCAGCAATAAATATACATTCATTTGAGTAATCACGTTACAATATGTGTCATGTTACAACTATGGAGTTAGTTACAACTTCAACATTCACTCACTCATTTCTATACTCGTTACAGGAATACGATAACATTTTATCATTTTCCGTATTTTACATTATAGGTGTTTTCCCCCTCCATTTACTGCAGTTAATCGCTCCTCACCCTGCGTTCAAACACCCAAGCCACCCACCGACGTTTCGTTTCGTAGGCTGGAAGTTTCCTTTGGGCACTCTGTGCAGCACTCACCCAGAAATTTGGTTAAATAACAGTTTTTGTATAGTATTAAGAAATTATTTTATTTATATTAAGATTCAATGTGTTAAAATGAAAACAAGTAATTTAATTTTCAAATCATATTTATTTATGATATAAATCAGGCTTAGGAATTGACTGCTCTTTGTTCACTCGTTCAAGCAATCAGTCCAAAGCAATCAGTCGTGTGATCTGCAAAATCCTAATTTGGAAAAGTAAAACCAGTTATTATATAACAGGAAATAAGTTTTCGTTTACTTATTCAACTTTCTTTCAAATTATAACACAAAGGAATTGCACGCTGAATTTTAATTTCACTTTAACGAACACGCACACGTACAACTAAATACTAACAATGAAAAGCAAACTGAAATTGATATTTTAATAAGAAATATCATGGGCATCATTCAATATGAATATGAAAAAGAATTACGCTGCACCCTAACTTCATTTTAATGAACACGCACGTGCAACTAAATACTAAAAATGAAAAGTAAACAAAAATTGATATCTTAATAAGAAATATCATGGGATCATTCAATATGAATATGAAAAAGAATTACTGAATTTGACTTACACGTAGTAATACGATGGAGGATAGAAAGTCACGCTGCACCCTAACCTCACTTTAACGAACACGCACACGTGCAATTAAATAATAAAAATGTAAAGCAAACTAAAAGTTGTATATTAAGGGGTAACACCACTGTAAATTTTTCGGAAAAATGATTTTTTTTTATTGGCTTAAAAGATGCTTTGAACCTTTTAGAATATGGGGCAAAAACTGTATTACTTGAAACAAATTTGTTTCCTTGAAATTTCGAGCTGTTCCCCAAGCGCATCGGACTGCTTCGAAACGACTACCGGCGTTAAATTAATCCCTGCTGGGAAGGTACAACCTAATGTCCTACCTTTTGATTTCTAGCTTCTCTAATATACAACGGATGTCGTTAGAAAGTTTTTATGTTCAGTTAGAAGCATTCCCAAATAAAAGTACCTATGTTAGCGGCAACGTATTTTTGAGGGTCGTCGAAGGCAATTAGCCCCTCCGCTATTTTGCTTTCGCACGGTTTATGATAGTGATGGACTGTGTGAGCAGTGAACGGCTGGAATCCCGTACGCCCGTACCTCTAAAGGCACGGTTAAACATGTGGAATGCACGTTGCAGAACACCATTACAAGGGTCGATTTTTATGGTTCGGCGCGCAACGTAGGACCTCGTACCGTAGGAAATTTTGAGTGTTCGGCGCGCAATGCGCGCTGTTGCACATGTTTAACTCTACCTTAAGGGGTAACACCACTGTAACAGCTTGAAAAAAAGCGTTTTTCTAGCAATTTTTCTTGGATGGAAGGAAAGGTAATAGAATAACAATACTGGAGGAAGTTATTAAGCATATATTCTGTTATTAAAAAAAAAAGGTTATTGAGAAATATTAAAAAATGGCGGCACTGAAGCCATTCTCGTGAGGCATGTTGAAGTTTTAGTGCTCTGCGGCACGCAGTGTAGCTGGTGCAAATTTGAATCTGGAAAAAAGATCAACCACGCCGACCTCTCTCTGACAGATGCGGCAAAAAAGGCACGATCTACATTAAAATCTTCGAGGAAAGAGAATGAGGAAGAATATTTCAACATAGAAGGGCAGCTTTATGGTCCTGGGATAGCAGATTAACGGTCAAAATTTGTAAACAGTCGAATTTTTCATTTCTTCATGTGTATAACACATTTCAAAACTTTAAACGCGTTTTTCTCGAAACACGATTTTTCAACACGGCACGCAGCATAACTCCAACAATTTTCATTCTTTTTATTCGAACTTTTAACAATATCTTTAAAATAACATTTTGAAGAGAAATACGTACGGAATTTTCGATAAGTTAATTTAAACATTACTTATTAACAAATGATTGCCCTCTCTTTATAGAAAATTGAACGTCTTTTATTCAAATACTCACCAATCACACAAAAATCAATATTTGTAAAATCCCCTACGTATTTCTCTAGCTATAAACATGTAGATTTAAGTGATATTTTTGTAGAATTAATGTTTGTTCCATCCTAGCTTGTCTATCATCAGAACCTGCATTTCCCGAATCTAATTCGTCTCCCCTAGATTCTCGTCTTGAAGTTTCTCCTCTTGTACGAGAGAATTCTTGATTCGCGTTTTCTTCCCCTGAATTTCCTTCGGTACTTTTCCCTTTCGGACTATGTATTACCATGGCTGCTGAAGCTTCGAAAACTTCGCTGTCGTATGTGGTATTAGTAAATCCGCTTGATTCTGAGCACGTCTCGTCAGAGGTGTGCAGTCTCACGGGGGGAAGTAGGCTTGGGTCTTGTTACGTCTGTTACGTCTTGTTAACACTGTGCGACGGCCGAATTTCATTTCGTCAATTTCAATGATTTTTCCAGGGCCCCCAATTTGACCTGATTCCTCAAAATACGAATCAAGCCGGACCATGCAAACCTCCCGACAGTAGGACCAAATATCCATTATAGTACTTTCGGATATAATTTCCCGACCGGGGACCATAATTTCATTAACGATATCAACAGCCTTGAAGCCTCGACTGAAATAATAAGTTAACCCTAGGATGCATGACTATGGCGTTCATCAGATTTACATACCGTGGGTGAAAAAGACCCACAGAAGCTTACACAGCATAAAACAAATTTTTTAATTGATTAATTAGCACTATTATAAAAATACATGTAATATTAATATGAAAACTTACTCTCTACATTTCGGACACATATAAATAGTATGTTCTTTACATATTGCATTATTACATTTTACACAAACTCTCACATTTTCTGTCTTTTTTGGTTGGACATATAAAGCAACGTTTTTTTGTCGGAATTTTGGTGGGTATATCTTCTTTTTCTTGTACATCGATGAATTTCCTAATATTTTCCACAATACTTCTTTGTAAATTAATATTTCTCAATCTCCTGTTCATATAGGGCATAATGAGCTGCGTAGCCAACTCTTTCAAAAATAGTCTTCTTTGGTCACTTCTCTCTTTCTTATAATCAGAATTTTCGTTCATAAATAAAGTAAAAGCATTTAATGCAGCTACATCCATTATATTACTCCAAATTACGAACGGCCATCTTTTTGATTGTCTCTTGCAAGTATAATTTATTATCTTTTGATCCATTATATCCACTCCTCCTTTCGTCTTATTGTAAAAATTTATAATTTCAGGCTTTGTTTTGCTAGTGCTATTATCGACTTCATCGTTATTATGCAGTGTACTCAACAGTATTACAGCTTTCTTCTTTTTAGGTACATAACTAACGAGTGTCATATTATTATGAAATCCAAAACATGATGAATATATTGCTCTTTCTTTATTAGCTTGTTTATTTTTCCGAATTGTCCCCACTGCACTAATCTTCATCGTTAATAATTTTTCAAAAAGTTCAGTACTTGTAAAGAAATTATCAACTGTAACGTTTCTTGAAGAATTCTGAATTGATCTTACTAGTGATAGTACAGTGTTCATTCCCAAATTTCGTTGCACTTCGCCACCAGGTTGCTTTCCAACATAAATTTGACCATCTATTGCATATCCTGTATCAGATTCACACAGCCAGAAGAACTTTATACCATACTTCGCCGGTTTGCTCGGCATATACTGGATAAATCCACATCTTCCTCGAAAGCTAACTAATTGTTCATCGATTGTGACAAAGATTTTTGGTACCATTACTGTCCGACACTGTTTCAAAAACAAATTCCATACATAAGAAATAGGAGCCAATTTATCTGATTTTAATCTTTCATCTCGTGTTCTTTTGTTATCAAATCTCAAAAATCTTTTGATATCTTCAAATCTGTTGACAGACATACACGCTCTAAAAATTGGGTTTGAATGTTTATCTAAAAACAGTTCCCTGACTGGTACGTCCCAACTTTTTAGAACACCCGCCATAAGTAATAGCCCCAAAAATGCATCCATCTCATCTTTCTCGATAGATTGCCATATTTTTGTTTTAGGGAACACGCACGAGTTGCATCGGCATTAGTGCAAATAACTATTTCGTCAGTAATATTCGAAATTATGAATGATTTCCAAGCATCCAAAGGCGTGAATATCTCACCTTGTCATTTTGGCCCTGGAGTAAAACGTATTATATTGTGTGGTGGAAATTTTGAACTATTCTTTGGCTTCTTCGACCATTCTTTACCATTTCGTGCAATCATAAAATTTTCGTTTTGAATAAATGGAACCACATCGCTGTTGCTGGAATGAGCACTATCGCTTTCAGATATTGCTATGTAATCGGGGTCATGTTGATCATCAATATCAATATCACTACCACAAATATCTGAAACATTCGAATTGTCACTTGATTCTAATCCAGCATACGCAGATTCATCAAGCCGCTGATCAACAATATTTTCGACATCAGGATCACTACGAACTCTTTTCTTACGCGTAGAAGCCATCTGTTACAAAGATACATCAATCGTTACAAAGAAAGAACAAAACACGCACTAAGATGTAAAAGAAATACAGGAGATAAAGAACGTACCTAGTACTGATTCAATTTCCAAATTGTTTCTCCATAATATTGAAAACAAAAATAATTTTCACGGTTCAACTGTAATGTCTCCATACATATAAGCACAACTGAATACTGAACCGTTGACAACGATACAGTTAACGCACGGAGTGCGCCGAGACACGGGGCAGATATAATCATAACATTCTGAATATGTTTGGTCTACTTGAAATTCCATCACTATATATTACACAATGTCAAATAATAAACACTAAAGTCTACTGCATGTGTAAACCAAATCTGTACAAGGTTATGTGTGTATATCTAATTAATGGGTATAAAACACCCACCTTATGAAAATTGCGATAAAATTGGAATTTCTACTTGTCTTTTTGTCGACCAACTTATTGTGCATCGTTCGAATAACTGAAATAAGTAGCCTGTTGTACTTCTCCTGTCATTTTCATCATGACCTCCCCAATCAGAGTCAACATATCCACTTATTATTTCATTATAATTCCCTCTTACATGATTTAATTTTATGTTACATGAACCTTTCAGATATCTCAACACTCGTTTTAAATTTTGCCGTTTTAAGTTCTTGGTTATTCTTAACTGTATACCGACTTAAAATATTTACTGCAGTACTTAAATCGGGCCTTGTACATATCATTATATACATTAAACAACCAATCAAATTTCTGCATGGCGCTTCACACTTATTATCAGAGTTTAAGGCAATATAATCTAATTTACTTGGCAAGGGTGCACTAACTGGCATACACCCGTACATATTAAATTTTTCTAAGACTCTATTTATATAAGCAGTCTGATCTAAAGTTAGTCTATCATCTTTACGTTCGACTTTTATTCCTAAGAAAAAAATTAATATCTTTTAAATCGACCATTCTAAATCTTTTCATTAAGTACATTTTAAAGTTCGTCATTGTTTCCATATCCGCCGTAGCAATCACAAGATCATCTACATATAGTACAACATATATATTTTTAAAAATATTTCCTCTTTCCAAGATATAAATACAACGATCGACTGATGAACTTCGGAAACCCTTTTCAAGAAGACTTCTTTCAAATACTTCGAACCAGCATCTAGCCGCCTGTTTTAAGCCATATAATGCTCTATTCAATTTACAAACTTGGTTGTTTTTGCACATAATTCCTTGAGGAACTTTCATATAAATGTCCTCTTTCAATTCACCATTTAAGAATGCAGTCGTTACATCCATATGATGTATTAATAAATTAAACTGATTTGCAAAAGCAACTATAAATCTAAAACTTGCTATTCTTGCAACTGCTGCAAAGGTCTCACTGTAATCAGTTAAATATTCTTGGCTAAAACCGCGAGCAACAAGACGTGCTTTGTATTTCGATGGGTTTCCGTGCTGATCAGTTTTAATGGTGAATATCCATTTACAGTCGACAATATTTGTATCTTTAGGTCTCTCTACCAAATTCCAAGTTTTATTTAATAACAATGAATTTATTTCACTGTTAATGGCTTGTTCCCATTGACTTTTATCTTCCCTAGTTTTAATTTCTTCGTATGAATTTGGAATTTTGTTAACAATTGATTGTGCACACATAAGGTCATATTGTGTGTCAGTCTCACTATATGATGTAGGAGGAAGTTGTTTAATCCTATCACTCCTTCTAGGCTCAGAGTTCTTTTGTACATTATGATTTTTGATTTGAGATGAAAGCTTGTTTTGCATATCTGTTTCAATCACAGATTTATTAGATTCATTATCCAATTTTACTTCAGAACTTACTTTTACACTCGACTTCAATACATCTGATTTACCATTTTCAGACTTACGAATCTTTTCACTTATTTCTACTGATTTTGACAGTGCGTCAGATGCATCAGTTTTATTATAAGTGTTTTTGTCAACCATTTCAAGTCTCATTACTGGCCGAGTTTCTAAGTAATTTGTTTCATCAACGATTACAACTCTTACTACAATAAATTTTTCGTTTTTCGCATCCCACACTTTGTAACCATTCGGTTCATAGCCTACTAGTATACCTTTCCATGACTGTTCATCAAATTTAGTCTTTTTAACTTTATTGTGCACATAAACGGTCGAACCGAAAATCTTCAAATATTTTAATTTAGGCTTCTTACCATGCCACAGTTCAAATGGTGTTTTATTTACCTTTAAAGCTTTAGATGGGGTTAAATTTATTAAATATGTAGCAGTAAGCACTGCTTCTCCCCAAAACACTTTATCTAAACTAGCACCACTTATCATTGTGCGGGCTTTTTCTGTAATCGTTCTAACCATCCGTTCTGAAACACCATTCAATTGAGGAGTTCTTGGAACTGTTAGATGGAAACTAATACCCCTTTGCACGCAATAGTCTTTCATCTCTAAGATAAATCATTCATCTTGTTTAATAACCCATTTCCAATACAAACTGCCTAGCACCATTACATGCGAAAGAAGTCAGGCCATAGATAGACCAATCATGGTCAAAGTCACTATCGTGCAAGCTGAAACATCTCATAGAAGCACCGAATCATGTTGTTTTCACTATACATATATCATTAATTTTGTAAAGCTATTAATTAATTTACGACAATGTTTTTAAATGGGATTCTTTTTGATGGGTTAATTAAAAAATGTCCACGATATGCGTAATGAAATTTATGAACACAACATTTTAGCTGTGTATATGTAGTTGTGTCATCTTAAGCGCAGTTGGAAAGCACCTTTATGTACTTGCAGCTCATTTTGATTTCATATCTTTTTTTAGATTGTAAGGGAGTTATTGCAAATTATTAAGACTAAGTCAATTAACATTACATTAACATTTTTTACTTTTTCATGTTTCTTTGTCTTTTTTTATATTTATTTTTTGATACTCTTTTTCTTCCTCGACTTTTTCATGTATACTATTTTCTTTTTTCTTGTGATTTTTGATAATACTCTTTTTTGTCCTCGACATTTTTATGTACTTGGCGTATTTTTTTACTTTTTTGAAGTTTTTTATGGGGATTAATTACTTCTACGCTCTGCAGTATCAAAGAGATTACAGATCAAACAATTTTATTCATTATTGCTTCAATATTGTGTCGAAATCGACTATAAATTTCTTTCATTCAAAGTAACGAATGAAAATTATCATTTTCTCTTTTTCACTTCGCTTCTTCGTCTTCTTCCCTTTTCTCTACGTAGGTGTATGTATAAAATATTTCCGCTGAGACCTTACCTTACCTCAGAGTTACTTTATCACTTACAATCGGGAATTAATGGATCAATTTCGATACAGTTGTTTTAACGAGCAGCACAATAATGAAGGGTCGGATGCAATAAGGGGACTAGTGCTCGAAAATGTGAAAAATTATTGTCCAAACGCTAAAAAGAATTGGAAAATTAAATGTTAATCTGTATTTTAAAAAATATAGTGTTGTAAAGCTCGTCACAACACACATTTTTTATATTTACAGTTTGTTTATCCAATCATTAATATTCGAGCTAAAAATTATAAACAAAATATTTCTCATCGTCCACAGTCAATATTTATTTAAACATAAATTGCAATAAGTTGAGAAAATATTCACAGATCGTTACGAGACTAAAAATGTAATTTCACAAAACTCTAGCAAAGCCGCAAAGTGTATATTAAAAAATATAATAATATTTAATTAAAAAGTAATACTGGTTTGTGGTTATATGCTGATTGCATATCGATTGAATTGATTTGATTTGAAGTTACAGGCTGTTTCAAGTCGTTTGAATTTGTGGTTCTGGGTTATATTTATGATATACAAACAGGACGCAACGTACCTTGTGTTTCAGACTGCATTATGAATGAATTAAAGAATATTTATTAATAATAAATTATAATAATACATATTGTGTACAAGTATGTTAAAGATGTATATACTTAATCTTTATTTCAATGTAATTGCCAAGAAATGAACTCGCTTTTACAGTATTTGCATAAAACGCAGTTCTGTAGAGGAATTAGCTTGTAGCAATTGGGGATTAATCCTAAAAATTGTTCCGCTGTTCTGCAAGTTACTTGGCAGATGTTTCCTAATTACTTTATATCGTGTAGGGGGCCGAAGGTCTAGTGTCATAAAGCTGTAGTAAACCGTGGCCCGCTAACAATTGTTGGATTACGTTTATCATTGATGAGCAAAAGTGATTCAACATTTAGGGAAACCTGAATACAGTAAAAGATAGTATTGCGTTTGTAGAGTGTCTTTTCTTACAAGACCCGGCAACGTGAAAAACAGCCGTTGTCAAAGAAGAGCTCACTTCTGTCTGACATTACATCATTGAAAGACGTTCTTTCCCTGTCATAATAAAATATATAATATAAAGATAAATCATTCATCTTGTTTAATAACCCATTTCCAATAACAATCCGTTTAGGGCATCACTCATCACGCTACATCATGGAACTTCGCGCGTGTGTCGATAGGAACATTGCACTTTCCACGGCATATTTATCAAATTCTTGTAGTTTTATTGGAACTATTGACGCTAAATCATGACGAATTGACGTTATTTTCTTAAATAACGTCAAACTTATATATTAAAACTTTTAGTATCAATTTCCTTAATAATATTCGGCATTTTTAAATTGCAAAATACAGGATGTTGCATTTTTTCCCATTTTTGGGGATTTGCCCCCACTGTGCGACATAGAATACACGTATTTAATCCATAACTGCCAAATATTCGCGAATGCTTTTTCCGCAGTAGCAAGGTCTAGATTATGTTGATTAGAAAACAAACAAAAAATTTGTTCAGAAGTTTCCGGAAGTGGAACTAAAAAAGGGATGATTGCTGACAATTTTTCAATTGGTTTCTTATGGAAAAACAAACTGTATATAACTAATTATTTGCTATTACTTAACAGAATCGACACTACTCATTTGGGGCTCCAAAAATTGTTTTCTTTTATATCACCAAAAATTAAAAGACTCGATTTAAAATTCTGCACGAAAAATACATACAATCATAAACACGTGTTTGCACACAGATCAGAAGTAGGCGTCATGATATTTTTACCGTTTTTAGGTGCTCATATTAGTAGTTTACAGGTAACATAAAAATACATATCTTTTGAATTCTGACTTCTTTCCTTATTTCTTGGGATTCTGTCATACTGTGGCAATGGGTCGCAGTGCGACTGGTCGCTAGACTCCCTTCGGGAGGAGTCTAGCGACCGGTGGTCGCAGTGCCAGCCTGCGACTAGGTATAATGGGAAACAGACCCTCCTCGCATTGTGTTGCCGATCAATCGCAGCGACCAATCGCGGGTAGGAGATCCCGCCTTTAGACGGCAAGCGTGCCGTGTGCTACCCGAGAGCACTGCGAACGACAGCTGCGACGGAGCGCCGCCCCAAGGGTATGTAATCAGATTCTATCTTCTTAAGAATATATTTTACTCTTTGTTTTTCCCCTTAAATTCCGTGTCAACCATTGATTGAACCCCTTTTCTTCCTATCCTTTCACGGTAAGTATAGTCAAGGTGGGCCTCAGCCCTTTGATAGAGCAAGAACCCGGTAAATCATTCCAACCGCTCGGGGTGATTTACAGGAAGTCCCTTCAGGACGTAACAAGACCCAAGCCTACTTCCTCCCGTGAGACTGCACACCTCTGACGAGACGTGCTCAGAATCAAGCGGAGCAAAGTTTTAGAAGCTTCAGCAGCCATGGTAATACATAGTCCGAAAGGGAAAAATACCGAAGGAAATTCAGGGGAAGAAAACGCGAATCAAGAATTCTCTCGTACAAGAGGAGAAACTTCAAGACGAGAATCTAGGGGAGACGAATTAGATTCGGGAAATGCAGGTTCTGATGATAGACAAGCTAGGATGGAACAAACATTAATTTTACTTCAAGAAACCGTGCAGCAAAGTTGGTCGCTTATGCAAACATTAGCCGAAAGGGTGACTAACCTAGAGGTAACTGTTAGAACAGGGATAGGAGCGCAAACTAATAGTGAATGCGACCGAATGGTAGATGAAGAAATAAATAGGATGCGATCGTCAATGAACGGTTCCCTGCAAGAGGACAGGAACACTTCGAGGATCCTAGACGAAGAAGACATACCCAGACGATCCAGCATTTTTGTACCCCCTACATACGGGATAGATGAAGCGCCTGACATGCCAATAGGATTAGAGGACAACAAAGTCCTCAACGCTTTAAAACCTATACCCAAATTCAACGAGAACCCCAAGGAGTTAATAACATTCCTGGAGGCCTGCAAATACATAATAAAAGGATTCAGGATGCCTGAATACAGGGCACAAATAATACGAGGAATAAAAGCAACTAAGATTACAGGTACAGCACAAATAGAGGTGAGGAATCGTAAAACCGCCGCTGATAAATCGTTATCAGCCGCCCGTTTATGCCCCGGAGCTCGATCGCACTATCGGGAGCGGCGTGACGTCGCACAGTGGTCTGGAATTAAGAATTTGGTGACATTTGTCTATAGCTTTTGACCTATATAAGATATCGAAACGAAATTTGCGCCAAAATATAGGAAAAAATCGTCCCTTTCTAATGATTTATAAATTAATAATTTTTACACTTATTTATTTATTCTTTTTTCAATTTTTTTAAGTTAATTGTTATAAAAAAAATTAATAGTTGTTTAATTGGTACTTTATTTAATACTCTTTTCAGTGGCTTAAGTCGCATGTTGATAAAACTTTTCGGTTCCAAGTTATAAGGAAAGTCGAATAGTAGAGGAAAGTAGTGAAAATCGCTTGTTTTTAAATTAAAGAGCAGTCTTGTGCGATAAAATGGCATTTTTTTATTAATAATTAATGTAAATAATTCATTAAAAAAATAATGCAGAATGCGGCATGGTAAATTTTCGAGATTCTTTTCTTTAAGAGAGGATATCTTTAAAGTCCCAATGAGTCCCACATTCTACCAAATTGAAATATTTTCAGCAAATCTTCCCCTATGTAATCACGTAACAATCATTTCCAACTTCGTCCCACTTTTCAAGTTATTACAGTTTAAAGCCGTCAGTGTTACGTCGCGTCGCGTTTTACGTATCACGTCCGCATCGTCCCAAATTCGTAAGGAGGTATGGCGTTTCTCCGATGAAATTGTTTACACCATAGATACTTGATGTGTTTATACTATGGTGTAGATAAGCCTTCGAATAAGATTTCGACTTTCTGTCTGCATTCAGTTGCACAGAACCATTCGAGCCTGCATCAGCATAGTAAGACGTTCCAAGCATTTCATACGCATTTAAAAGTTACTGTTCAGTTTTTGTTTTGTTTTGTTCGTGTTAGGGTAAATCCGGGAGACGCGGTCGGGTCGGAGAGTTGGTCGAGTCGCTATATTTCAGACTCTGTACGTAAAAATGCGTTAAAGTGCAGACCAATTTCTTCTCTAGAAGGCAAACAGTTGAATGAATAGCGTCATTTCGCTTCCTTCTGTGTTTTTCTGGATTTATAGGCTTTAAAATGTAAATTGGGGTTACATTTAACCTCTTTTGTCAAACAGCGGTTGTACAGAATCGTATTTAAAATATACTTCTAAGTTTATTTTCGTTTAATATTTGGGATAATAAGATAGTAGAGACATTGAGGGACAATGCAGCTAAAGTATTTGGCCATATTAACTCTTCCTTTCAAAGCTAACGAGAAGACCATCTCTCGTTGCAAAAAGGAGAGATGGTCGAGTTATGATTTTTTTATTATTTTTGTTTATTATTTATTTATTATTATTATTTTATTATTATTTTCGTTTATTTAGTTTATTTATTCACTTTTGTATTCATTTGCCTTGCTAATCGCCAGTAGGTAGTTCACTTTTTGATTGATGTGTTCTTTACTTGTTTAGCGTAAACAAATTAAATATCAATAAATCTGCCGTTGTATTCACTCATAAATAATTTTGGTTTATCCTTTGTTAATTTTCCATGGATAATTATGTCAGTGGTCTTTGCCAACGACGAAAACCGTTTCTCCCGGCACCTCGGGAGAGGTGGTCAAATGTCATGACTTCAGTTTTCAACCCGATTTATAGTAAGTATTGTCTTAAAGCAAATATCGACCAGTTTTTCTGAATGAGCATAAAATTCTGAATATATAATTATCCTGATAAAATAAGTAATGTCTATATTAGTTTTAATAGCCATTTTATATTAGGTCGACCACGTCACCCGGGTTTACCCTAAGTTTTGTTTTGTTAATTTTTTGTTAATTAAGTGTGTTATATTTGTGTTTTACGTGTACATCATATTTCATTGTACTTCTATTTGGTAAGTACAAAGTCAATAATTAAAGATTACAAATTACACATTACACATCACATGAGTTATTTTGTACATTCAACATTTTCTTCTTTGCTATCCAGATATTATTTATTTAGTGAAAATGGAAACTTTTAGAAAAAAGAAAGATTTATATCGTGCTTTAAAAAGTTCCACAAGAGATATGGGTGATTACTTATTTTTGCACCCAAAAATATGCGAACATATCGATATCTCTTCTAAAAACTTGGAAGCATTAAAAATATGTTGCAAAAAATTTTGTTTTAAGTTGAAACAGAAGTGGATTAAATTCTATTACACGGAAGAACACTTTCTTAAAACAAACAATGAATGGTTACAACAAGATTTTTCGTATCGAAATGCAATTTTAGAGGATATGCCATCAACAAGTACTGCATCAAATCCGTCAGCCCGTGTATCGGTTCACAAAGGAAGGAAATTATTTTCGCAATGCAGTGCGAGGGAAAAAATTCGAAGAGTCCGGTCTTTGAACAACAATTTTTCGTTAAAGGAGTTATTAGATGCAACGAAAATGAGCTTTAGAAGATGTGGCATGCATCAAAGGGCACGATTACTACAATATTTGGAGACGACCGAATATAACAAGAGCGTGCAACGTATTTTTAAAGAAGGATGCATACCAAAACAGAAAGTATTTTCTACGGAAAAAACTTTATCTATATTTGTTATGGCAGATCTGTCAAAATTCCAATACATAACCATACGAAACGGAGCATTAAAATGCAGGAATAATCAATGGCCTTCTTACTTCAAATTATTGGCAGAAAAAAAGGATTGTTATCCGCCAAAAAATGAAACAGAAATTACGGAAATATATGCGAAAGTGGATCTACAGTGTTTATTGGACCACACAATTTCCAGAATACTGAAAGGTTTAAATAAATTAATAGAAAACACAAAATTGGTAGTTATATGCAAAGGGGGTTGTGATGGAGCATCAGGACAACCGCGTTACAAACAAATAAGACATACAAATTGTGATGCAGATGATGATGCGGTGTTTGTGTCGAGTTTAGTTCCCTTAAGATAAGAAAATAAATTAAATTCAGAAATAGTATGGGAAAATCCAACGCCCTCATCGCCTTGGTTTTGTCGACCAATAAAATTTCAATTTATAAAGCAAAGTAACGACCTTATAAATGAAGAAATCGACCGCATCAATGAAGAGATTAAAAATTTAGAACCACTAAGGATAAGAAATGTTCAAATAGAATATGCCATGCAATTAACCATGGTTGATAATAAAGTATGTAACGTCATTACGAGCACTTCTTCGGCTATGAGGTGTTATATTTGTAATGTAACACCAATTCAAATGAACAATTTAGAACTAATAAATTCAAAAGTATGCACTAGTGCAAATTATTCCTTTGGAATGTCATCACTACACGCTTGGATTAGGTGTCTGGAGTGTATATTACATGTATCATATAATTTGAAAAATTGTAATTAATTCAACAATTCCGTACTATATTACAGGTAATTTCCTCTACACATCGAATAGATGTTGAAAAATTTCGGGTATATACGCAAGATACCGCAAAGCATTTTGTGGCACACTATGGCTGGTATTACATGCCAGCTTCTGTTCACAAAATATTAATGCATGGTGCAGATATTATAAAACACGCATTACTTCCAATTGGACAACTCTCAGGAAACACGTCACAAAGATTTTAAAAAATTTAGAAATAGGAACACGAGAAAAATGTCACGAAGGCTCGAGATACACTTTTTACTTTCTGACATATGTACCACAAAATTACCTTTTCACAAAAAGGTACAAAAAGAGCGCCAAGTATATAATCTCATCATAAAGAATCCCATTTAAAAACATTTCTTAAAGTGCTATATTTAACTTCACGAAAGTAATGATATACAACAATTGCGCCAATTATTATAATGGCAAAGAAAAAATGTATTAAATAATATTAAGCAGATATATTTTTATACAAATAAATACTTTAATACGAATAAATATTTTATTCAAAATACTTGGCGCTGCGATCTTAGTATTAATTAATTAAAATTTACAATAACTCCCTTACAATCAAAAATACATAAACATATACATATACATATTAAAAATATTATTTAATACATTTTTTCTTTGCCATTATGATAATTGGCGCAATTGTTTTATATCATTACTTTCGTGAAGTTAAATATAGCACTTTAGGAAATGTTTTTAAATGGGATTCTTTATGATGAGATTATATACTTGGCGCTCTTTTTGTACCTTTTTGTGAAAATAAAATAAACGCTTAATCTTAGAATTAGGTGGAGAGGAGGAGGACGGGTAAATAAAATGTAGAAATAATTTATGTTTAACAATATAATATATTGTTAAAAATAAAAAAATAGAATATTAATAAAAAAATAAAAAACAAAAAAAATATAATATAAATATAAATATAAATATAAATATAAATATAAAAGAAAAATTAAAATAAATAGAGAATATAAATATTAAATATAACTATATAAAAGAAAAAAATAAAAGAAATATATAAATAATAAAATATATAAAATGATAGAAAAAATAAAAAATAAATAAAAACTATTGGGGAGGTGATGGCGGTGATGGGGGTGATGGCGGTGATGGGGGTGATGGCGGCGATGGTGGCCTCGGAATACCATATGGGGCCCACCTCGACCCAGCCTGGGGCTCCTGCCGCAGCCGCGCGGCTACCCTGGACCCCACGTCCCGCATCCGCGGCTCAGGGAGGGGTGCCACACCCTGAGGCGCAGCCTCCGCCAAAATCACCAAACGCGCCCTCAATAGCTGCTGATCCTAGAACACATACCCAAACGTCGATATACTAATATTAGCACAAACAATGTAAAGTATTACATATATGATTTCGGCGCACTAGTTCGGTCCATTAAAACAATAAAAACAAGCTATTTAGCAATTATAATTATATCGGCTTTCGACGTTTCGATCTTAGTTTAGATCCTCTTCAGGAAAGTTAGAACAATATAAAGTACTGCTTATGCTTTTGAAATTGAGTCAACAGTGCTAAGGCACAACGTGTGACTCCCGAGTCAGTTGGAATAAGACTAACGTATACCGTGAACAAAACATCTGCTTATAGAAGGTGAAAACAAGGTAAATACCCTTGACAGTTCAATACATATTTAAACTCCCTGAAATTCAAAATTAAAGGATGTACCGTTTGCCGTAACCAAACATTCTTGCTCTTATGATGTGTATACACTCAAAAGGTGTTAACGAGCAAATAAACCATTACATACCTATAAACTGATATGTAGAAAATCAGTTTGATCATATAAAACTCTATGGAGCAAAAACATCATAAGACATTACTTCTTTAGTAATGTTGCATAATATTCTTGTATTTTAGGTGTTTCATACCTAAGGTTTACGCTAGGCTGTTTAATCATGTGCATTGTCTCCAAAAGAATTCTCTGATTTAAATTAGTTTCCTTATCAACAATCCTAACATTGTCAAAATCAAACCTATGATCAAACTCCAAAGAATGCTTGGTTAAAGTAGTATGTTGTAAGGGAGATAACAAAATATTTCTTTTATGTTCATATACTCTTCTTTCTAAAAGTCTAGATGTTTGTCCGATATAAACCTGATTGCAACCCAAGCAAGGAATCTAGAGACGCGGTAGCGTCTCGACGCCAAGTACATGAAAGAAAAGACACCTTGTATATGCCTGTCGCTGCCGTGTATCTTTACTCGAAGCACAGCTATTCCAACCTAACCTGAAACTTATTTCATTAATATCTCATCACGCCTGCAATATTTTCTATATTTAATGGCATTTTTCTCATGTAAACCGCATATAAGCTTTCGAATAAGACCAATTTCAATCAAATTGGTCGACGCATGATAGAGATATCGTAATATCGTCTCATGGATCTGTCGAAAACGGTAAGATTTTCTTCTTCTTCTCCTTCTCCAAGAAATTTTTCGTCAACATAATACGTATACACGCGTTACACGCACACCTTCAGCCAAAAGAAACTAGTGTATGTTTCGGTCGTCGACTCTCGGGATCATTCGGCAGGGATCGGCGTCCGTCATTGTACATATACCTATGTATATACTATTGAATTAGATAACCTACCAAGTGTCATCGCTTTATAACCTACCAAGTGTCAATTCATCATAACCTGCCAAGTGTCGAATAAGGTAAGTTGTCCAAATTTGAAATGTCACGAGTTTTTACACTACATGGGAGACTGAATTATTGTCTCAATTAACAAGGTGGGTCGCCAAAATTTTTTAATAGATTTTTTATGTAGAGTCGCAGACTTGGAAGTTGTCCGGAGAAGGTTCGACACAGAAGCATCTTCTATCGCATAAGTTTCTGGAAATTTGTACCATGCATGTACAAAATATATATTATAACAAATTGCATTGCATTCAAATTGACAGATATTTTTATTATACCAGCAAATTATTTTTAATTTAGAGTTTTTATGTAAAGCTTGTAGAAATGAAGGGGACGCACAGGACTTGGATAAAAATGAAGGTGACGCACAGGCTTGGAGGTTGTCCGGAGACGATTAGATAGATAGACAGAGCATCTTGTTTCGCACAAGTTTCTAGAAATTTGTCAAATAAGGTAAATCTACAAAATTTGTCAAACGACATAGCATTAAGAATTATTAAGAAAATAGATTATGGTGGACTGCTTGCAATTTAAAGCAAGTCACATTAGTGAAGAAAGTACGCTGAAAACACATCTCCCTTGATGCTTTTCAATCTTTTGTGAAAGACATTCGTAATACTTTAAATAATAATAAAATCCACAGTAGTTGCCACGCTATTCATTAATTCATCAATTTTTTAGATTCCCATTATTTCAATTCACCAATAAACATACTAAATTAGTTTTATTCCAATACCAATAAATTGTGCATTAAAAATATTGGATCTTCTCGTTCATTTTCGCTCAATTATTACCATTAGCATTTAAATTTCCTGCAACAAGAGTTTCAGCCATACGCTCTCACCTCCTTTGGACACTTTATTTAATCTCTACACTCACTATAGCAAAAGGCCACTCTATTTCTATAAATAATAAGTTCTACGTTAAGTTGTATATAATTAAAATGTGGCTTTATATATTTACAGATAATCAAAATTAAAATGTGGCTTTATATATTTACAGATAATCAAAGCAGAAAATTTTCAGGTAGGGTTTTGCATACGCAATTGTTCATTCAATGATGCAATGATCTTGACATATGAGCACGTGTGATAATTTATAAATAATTAGTAAATGTGTCCTATTTTTCAGTTAACGATGCAGACGAAGAGAATTATTAAAAAACTTAAAAAAAGTACAAAAAAAGACGCCAAGTACATGAATTATCTTTGTAAACAGAAGTGAGATCCCCATAAAAAACTTTAAAAAAGTAAAAAAATGACGCCAAGAACATGAAATAGCTTTGTAAAAAGAAGCGAGATCCCCCAAAAAAAACTTTAAAAAAGTAAATAATACGCCAAGTACATGAAAATGTCGAGGACAAAAAAGAGTATTATCAAAAATCACAAAAAAAAGAAAATAGTATACATGAAAAAGTCGAGGAAGAAAAAGAGTATTATCAAAAAATAAATATAAAAAAACACAAAAAAAAAAAGACAAAGAAACATGAAACAGTCAAGGACGAATAAAGTATAATTATCAAATAAATATAATCACATAAATAAAAATAAAAAATATAATTACAATATAAAAAAATATGTGAAATCAAAATGAGCTGCAAGTACATCACAAAAAAAGAAAATAATATAATCACACAAAAAAAGAAAATAATGTAATCACACAAAAAAGAAAATAACATAATTACAATATAAAAAAATATGTGAAATCAAAATGAGCTGCAAGTACATCACAAAAAAAAGAAAATAATATAATCACACAAAAAAAGAAAATAATATAATTACAATATAAAAAAATATGTGAAATCAAAATGAGCTGCAAGTACATAAAGGTGTATATGTTTATGTATTTTAGATTGTAAGGG
Organism: Andrena bucephala; assembly: GCA_947577245.1. Classification (NCBI taxonomy): domain Eukaryota; kingdom Metazoa; phylum Arthropoda; class Insecta; order Hymenoptera; family Andrenidae; genus Andrena; species Andrena bucephala. The sequence continues at coordinate 1,604,992 of OX387717.1, read as the reverse complement.
AGTTATTGTAAATTATTAAGATTAAGTCAAACATTTTTTCGGTTGCGCAGCGCCAAGTATTTTGAATAAAATATTTATTCGTATTAAAATATTTATTTGTATAAAAATATATCTGCTTAATATTATTTAATACATTTTTTTCTTTGTATAAATAGCCATTGTTATGATTGGCGCAATTTTTGTATATCATTAATTTTGTAAAGCTTTTAATTTACGACAATGTTTTTAAATGGGATTCTTTTTGATGGGTTAATTAAAATGTCCGCGATATGAGTAATAGAATGTATGAACACAGCATTTTAGCTGTGTATATGTAGTTGTGTCATCTTAAGCGCAGTTGGAAAGCACCTTTATGTACTTGCAGCTCATTTTGATTTCACATTTTTTTTTATATTGTAATTATATTATATTCTTTTTTTGTGTGATTATATTATTTTCTTTTTTTTGTGATGTACTTGCAGCTCATTTTGATTTCACATATTTTTTTATATTGTAATTATGTTATTTTCTTTTTTGTGTGATTACATTATTTTCTTTTTTTGTGTGATTATATTATTTTCTTTTTTTGTGATGTACTTGCAGCTCATTTTGATTTCACATCTTTTTTTATATTGTAATTATATTTTTTATTTTTATTTATGTGATTATATTTATTTGATAATTATACTTTATTCGTCCTTGACTGTTTCATGTTTCTTTGTCTTTTTTTTTGTGTTTTTTTATATTTATTTTTTGATAATACTCTTTTTCTTCCTCGACTTTTTCATGTATACTATTTTCTTTTTTTTGTGATTTTTGATAATATATAAATAACAGGAAAGATAAATGGTATTTTACAAGTGCATGAATTGTCACTAAATTTTTCGACCCGGACCACTTTGTTTTCCCGACTACTTTCCTTATATCCTGGAAACGAAAAGTTTTCTCAACATGCGACTTAAACCACTGAAAAGAGTATTAAATAAAGTACCAAATAAACAGCTATCAATTTTTTTTTATAACAATTAAGTTAAAAAGTTTGAAAAACAATAAACAAATAAATGTAAAAAATATTAAGTTACGCATCATTAGAAGGGGATAATTTTTTCCTATTTTTTGGCGTAAATTTCGTTTCGATATCTTTTATAGTTCAAAAGCTATAGACAAATGTCACCAAATTCTTAATTCCAGACCACTGTGCGGCGAGCGGCGCGGCGCTGCCTCAGTACGCCGCAGGATTCTTCGTGCGGCCGCAGATGGTATTCCCTAAACTGCGTTCCATATAAGAGCATACCGACGCCCCTACCGATTTGCGACCGATCTGCGCAGCTCTCACGGATCTGACACACGCGATTGGTCGTAACACTTTCGCGATTGGTCGTAGCACTTTCCCTGCCGTTTTACTACCAATCAACAGTGTATCCCTGCGCGAAACCAGTATGCTCTAATGTGGAACGCAGTGTATACCTAAGCATCGCTGCCAGGGCCCCACGACGCGCCGCGCTGGCCCTTTTCGAGCACTTGAAAAGGTCTATTGTTGTATAAGGTCTCGAGGACCGTCTTCGACACCGAATTTTATGGCTTTCGACCCTCGAAGGGGTTTGAATACCATCAAGAATGTGTGTATTCCAGCTTTACTAAAAATTCTTCTTATATCGTTCGAGATGTTATTAATAAAAGGTACGACCACAATATTTCTCCAACTAATCGGTCCAATTTTTTTGTTTCTCTCTTCTCTACGTTTTTCTACAAGTAGTGGATGATAAATCTCTACTACACGTTCCCGAATGATTGTCGAGATCATCTCACTAGGATAACCATTGCGTTTTAGTGTATTTTTAATGAGAAGCAGATTATTTGGTCGAAATTCTGGATCCGCAAGTAATATGGCCCGATCTATTAAACCTTTTATCAACCCTATTTTGTGTTGCATGGGATGAGCAGAAAAAAAATTAATGTATCTACCAGACCAACTCGGTTTATGATACCAATTAGTAATTCACTTATTGTTTGTTCTGATAACTAACGTATCAAGAAAACTTAGACATGAATCGTTTTCAATCTCATATGTGAATTGAAGTCTGTTATGAAAACCGTTAAACGCATTTAGTAATTTGGCACTTAAGAGAGAGGATTTTTGCTATTGTCACGTCCCGGGTGGAGGTCTCTGGGGACAATGACACTGTGGGGTTAATGGAGCTGAGGCGAGGATCTTGAATCCTGCACACTCGAGGTAGAGGAATTTGAGGCGAGGATCTTGAATCCTGCACACTCGGGGTAGAGGGATTGGAGGCGAGGATCTTAAATCCTGCACACTCGGCGACCAGGGAAGGTTTAAAGGCGAAATTACACTTGGGGAACACCCGTTAGAACACTTGGGGGTTTTTGTTCCGGTTTAGTAATTGGATTTACCGATGCATCCATATAAGAAATCACACGTAATGGTTCCGCGAAATCTGTCTAGTCACCTGGCTATACGCGGCCCATGCAAAAGAACGTTGGTAAATACTATAAGAACACTTGAGTTCGCGAACCGAGATCAGCTGTTGCAGCAGTCCGTTATGGCTTGGAATCTTCGCGACCACAGGATAAACACAATAATACGAAGCGAGGTTTAAAGCAAAGCGGTTTATTAACTATAAGCACGAATATACGCACAGCGATAGAGGTTTATGTAATAATAATAATAATAATAGAAGAAGATGAACATGAATACATGAGAACAAACCAAAGAAAGTGTATGAAATGCAATAAGCGTAAATACAAGAAAATAATATATGAAACGCAACTGGCGTTAATAAAGTTCAATAATATGAGCAATAAGCTTTAGTAAAGAAAAGAAATACGAAATGCAATAAGCATTATTGATATAAAATAATAAATGGTATGGAGGTGATACACAATGTAATGATAATTAGTAATAATCGCTTACAGTAGTTGCCGTAGATCACTGAATGTAACAATGTTGTAATATTTCAGAATTTCTTTCTAACACTGGTTCCTTTACAATGTATTCAGAAGAAGAGAGTTTACGGCCTCTTGGGCCCGGGTATTTATGTGATTTTCAGGATTGTTAGGGGTGAAGGGTGAGCGCAGTATGCACCATGGCACGTGCGCCAGGCACGCGTCGCTGTATTATTTCCGCGGTTTTTATAGATACAAAAGGTTATTCTAAAGTTAGTCTTGTAGACAATAGAATTTCTGATTTCCGGGGTTTTTATATACGCGAAAGGTTTCTGGGCTTTTGCTGTGGGGAATTTTCGACCTATTTGATGGGTTTTGAGGGTTTTGATTTGGGAAGGGGTGTGCGTAGCTTTCACTTCTTTGGTCATAAGGAGGGGATGAGACATAGCCTCGATTTAAGAGTGGTTTTGGGACGAGGGACTTGTTTAGATTCGATATGAAGGAGATCATGCTTCATAGGGCGAAGTGGGGAAGGGGATTTTAGTGGCTGACCGCCCTGAGATGGGGACCACTAAGGTACATCGCCAAGGCGATCAGTAGTCGGGAAAAAGGTATGAGTTGAGGCTTCATTGGAGTTGTGGAGTGATTTAGGAGAGAGAGACTTGTTTTAATTTCCGCGCGAAAAATAGTGGGACGTCACACTATTATGACGAGTGTAACAAACCCCAAAACTGCCCTTTCTTTTTTCTTATTAATAAACTTAATTAATAATCATTTAAATACTTATATTCTTATTATATTCCCATTATTCTTACTTTTATAAGAGTGTTTAGCATTAATATTAATATTAGTTCAGGATACCGCGAGACGCGAGTATGACGAAAGAGAGAATTGAGTGTAAAGGAGTGGGAGAATCAAACGCATGCGCGATCCTCAGTTGATCAGCGGATCGACGAGAGCAAGGATCAGAAGCAGTAATTGTGATTCGTGCATGACAAATGAGAGAGGGAACTGAGCGTTCCATGCGTGCGCCTGCGTACTAATCAGTCGCTTAGTAGACCGACTAGAGAACGGATCGAGCAATACGAGAATGATTGACGCGTAATAGTCGAACTCCATTCCTATTGGTGCGCTCCCAATACTCCGAATATGTATAAATACGGGCAGGAAAGCCCAGAGAGGATTCATTCAGACTTATGAACCTAATCAAGAATCATTTAAGGCTACAAGCTGATTCCAACGTAAATTTAATGCTCCAACTTTGGAGGCCGCCTTGCAGGACACTCGGCTATACTAATCGTTTAAACTAAGGCCATAGTCGCCAGGTTTAGCGAGAGGTTTCTGCCTTGGCGGCCGCTTTGTAAGCCACTTAGTTGATGAAGCTAAGTTATTATTATTATTATTCTCAGGTTAGTAATATTACTCCTGAGTAACGAGGGAACAATACTATTCCAGGTGGCAGTATCGCCCCTGATGAAACACTGAAACAATTCAACTGTTCTCAACTTAACATATTCAATTCCTAAATTATTATTATTATTATTATTATTATTATTATTATTATTATTTATTTTACGGGGAAACCCCATGGTTTTCAAAACAAAACAGAATACAAATAACAGAGTCTGAACAATTAAATGACTTAGCCGATAAAATAGATAACTAGGTTAACTAAACTAAACATAACCACAAAATATGGTATCAAGTGTCTCCGTGAGAATTGGTAACAATCTTATATAATAATGACCTTACCGAAATCAGGGATCCCTGAAAAGGATCAACGCAACTAAACTCACTATTCATAATGCTCATCGCCCTATTAATAGGATCGATCGCATAGTGCCGATATTTCGGGAACGTCACAACAAAGAGAGGCCTAGACCTCATGTCCCTCACCGGAGCATTTAACGATACTAAGGCTAGCAAATCTGGGCAACTTATGTGGTCATTAATAATCCTAAATAGAAAAAGCGCGTCCGCGACATGCCTACGCCTCTCCAAGGTGACCAACTTAAACGATGCGAGTACAGGGCCATAATCGTGATCGACTCTATCCGTGGGATTACCTAGAATACGAGTGGCAGACCTAAAAAATTTGTGCTGCACTCTCTCGATCGATTTGATATACTTCGCATGTCTAGGACTCCAAATTACTGAAGCATATTCTACATGAGGTCTGACAAAGGCCACGTATAGCAATTTTAGAGACTCTCTGTTCCTGAAGTGCCTGGTGAATCTAGAGATAAAGCCTAACGCTCTCAGTGCAATACCAGTACAGCGCGCATAGTGGGACCTGAAGTCGAAGCATGGCGTTATGCAAACCCCAAGGTCAATGACTTCGGTTACGTCCCTAAGCTCGACATCATTTAACTTATATGGATGTCTCATATAGGATCTCGCTCGGGAGGCCCCGAGTACAACACACTTTCCAATATGAGGTCGCATTCTATTGCTCTAGGCTCAGCAGATCATTTTGCATGCTATACGCATCCTCGATACCCCGGATAACTCTGAACAATTTCAGATCGTCTGCATACAACCGGAAATTGGTATCTGAAAGAACCATTGCAATATCGTTGATAAAAACGTTGAACAGCAGGGGACCGAGGTGCGACCCTTGGGGAACACCCGAGGTGACACAGATCGGAGAGGAAAAGCAATTCGACACCTTTACGATCTGTACCCGTTCCGAAAGATAGCTTTCAAGCCAGGTTAGAAGGGGCCCACCAAACCCCCATGACGCAAGTTTGTGGAGCAGCAAGGGATGATCAACGGTGTCAAAGGCTTTTTGAAAGTCAGTGTAGACTGTGTCAACCTGCAGGCCGTCATCAAGGGCCGCGGAGACAAAGGTATGGTACACCGCAAGATTGGTAGATGTGGACCGCTTCGGGACGAACCCATGCTGTTCTATACATAAGAGGCTTGTCAGCTGGGTGGAGAGCATATCGGTGACGATCTCTTCGAATACCTTGGGCAATACTGATAATTTGCAAATGGGCCGATAGTTTCTTACATCGGAACGGTCACCAGCCTTGAAGATAGGTGTAACAAGGCTGGACTTCCACTGAGAGGGAAAAACCCCATTTGTTAGTGAGGCATTATAAATGTGCCAGAGAGGCCTTGAAAGAATAAAACAGCACTGTTTGAAAAATAGAGGTGGAATGCCATCAGTACCCGGACCCTTACTCGTGTCGAGAACACTAAGCTTGGAGAAAACGTCCCCAATGGAGATAGTAAGATCATTCAGTGTTACTTTGGTATAGGAAGTAGGGTTCATATTCAAGGCTGATGCCTGCCCAACAGATGGTGTGTAGACCGAGCCAAAAAAGGTAGCAAAGAGATCGGCGATAGCAGGATCCGACGAGGCAGTAGTACGATCACAATGCATGGAGCTAGGGAGCCCACAGATACCCCGCTTGGCCTTAACGAAGGACCAGAAACTCCTTGGATTATATCGTACCGAATTTTCGACGTCGTCAACATATGCACGGTAGTCACTTTTAGTAAGTGCTTTGCACTGAGAGCGGAGACCGGAGAACACTAAATAATCGCTGTGAGAGTTGGAAGTTTTGTAATCTTTGTGCGCTTTCTTCTTATTTCGAATAAGAGATTTCAGGCGTGCCGAAAACCACCGAGGGAAATGAGATTGCTTATACACCCTACTCGGCACAAAGGACACAATAACGTCGTTAAAATGGGAATAAAGACGATCTAGCGCGGTGTCTTGGTTAATCCCTCTAATCTCGGAATCCCAGTCTATAGAATTTAGATGGTTAATAATGCTAGGATAATCGGCACGCTTGAAATCAAGATAGGTCACGCTTTATTATAAGCTAATTCCTAAATCATAAACTAATTCCTATATCGACCGAGAGTCCTAATCTATAAACTAATTCCTATCATTCGACTAAACGTCATTATTAATTACTTAAGTTATACTACTCCAAATCGATCGTTCAAACGGGCATTTCTTTTGTAACGACCTAGAGTCTTTACCTTTTGTAACGACCTAGTGTCGCAACCGAATTTAATTTCTTTAAATTCTTTAGTATTAAGGCGTTAAATCATATTTTCATGTATCATTTGGAAGTGTTTTTCTTGAATAAACACTATTTAAGTTAAATTCTTGTTCTGGAATTTTAATTCTTTATCGCACGCCACTCGAACCAATCCCGAAATCCTGTAAGGAGCGTTACGCCACGCTCGAAACCGTTACCGGTGTTATTTTTGGTGGCAGCGGTGGGATAATTGATTTGCAAAACCGCGAATTTTGTGGCAAAGGAGTAACCCTCCTATAGCGAAGAACGAGAATTTTTCTTCTTAGATAATTGCGAAGTAAGAGTATCAATCATGGCGCAAAATGATCATCTAAACGATGTGTTAGTCGATATGCAAAACCTGCACTTAGACCAGGAAAATATGCGCCACCCTCAGATTAGAATTAGAGATGCCGCAGATACGGTTCCGACATTTGATGGGCGAAATATTTCCATGTACCAGTATACAAAATGTTGCAAAAACGCAAAGAATATGGTCGCACCAAACGCCGAGTATGGATTAGTACAAATTATAAAAAATAAATTATACGGTCAAGCCTCACGAGTTGTTTTGAATGGTGATTACAACACCATAGATGAACTAATTAAAGTACTTAATTCTCGCTTTGCTCCACTACATTCGTCAATTCAATTATACGGAGATATGTCCAGAATCGCTCAGCTGCCGGATGAAGCGACTGTCGATTACAGTAGCCGTGTGTCGGAAATTCTCCAACAAATAAAAACGTGTCACGAAACGGAAGTTCCCCAGAATGTCGTGCAGTACAATCAAACTGCGGAAATAAATGCTATTCGGACATTTTTGACGGGATTGAGACCGGAGGTTTACGCGAGAATGCGAACAGTTGACTTCGCTGATTTGGATAGTACTATTAGCGCCGCGATCAGAGCCGAAGCAGAAAATCAGGAGAATTTAATGAGAAACAGACTTGCTGAGGGCCTCTCATGTTCTGTGCGGTGTACTAATTGTTTTGGTTATGGGCATACAACAACAAACTGTAGTAGCAAACTCCCTGAGAGACAAATATCACAGATATCCTGGCAGTCAAAATTCTGCGATCATTGCCGACGAGTAGGACATACTATTCAGGAATGTAGAATAAAAAATCCACAGAATAATTCAGTATTACAACCGACATCTCAAATAGAATGTAGATATTGCAAAATCAAGGGTCATACTATTGACCAATGCCGAAAGAGAATATATAATAATAATAAGAACCGCGAAAGAATTGCAAATGCTAAACCAGAAACACCTAAAGCTTCAAATAATACACAACAAACTTCAACACAAAACCAGGGTGCACTTAATTTGCAAATGTTAAGAATTGGAAGATCACCTAACCTTACTTTATCAGGGCCAGAATTTAACAAACCTGAAATCCAAATGATGATAGATACGGGTGCCGACTTAAGTGTAATTAAACAAGAATCTATTTCTCCTGACATTCCAATTTATACAGATGCTGTACATGAATTAAAAGGAATAGCTAATAGTATTCTTCCTACCATAGGATATATTAAAGTCAAATTTCTAAACACTGAAGCAGAGATCCATGTTGTTGAAACATTGCCTATTGCACAAGACGGACTATTAGGTACGACCTTTTTCAAGGAAATTGGAGCAAAGATAGATTATTCTAGGTCAGCTGTGGTAGTAGGAGACCATATTTTACCATTTGAGAATTGCAAAGTAACCATACCGAACCGATCAAGGTGCCAAGTACAAGTTAAAGTTCTCGCCTCAGATCTCAAAACCGGATACGTACCAAAATTAAATTTACATCCTAAAATCCTAATGGGAAATGCTCTGATTACCAATAATAATGGGTTAGCTAATCTTTATGTTATTAATACATACACTAAAGATATAACATTAGCGATACCACCCATACAAATAGAACCTTATGAGGAAGTAGAGATACCAGAAATTCTTGAAAGTGCGGAACAAATCGAACAAGTATTAGAATCACTCCGCACTAATCATCTAAATACTGAAGAAAAAGAAAATATTGAAAAGCTAATTAGACGATACTCTGATAGATTTCACCTCCCTGGAACAGGACTAGAAGCTACAAGTGTAATTAAACACAGAATAATTACAAAAACTGAAATACCAATAAATACTAAACAATATCGATACCCGCAGGTGCATAAGGAAGGGGTCCATTACCAAATATACTAGACATATTGGATCAACTTGGTAGCGCCAAATATTCCTCAGTATTTGATCTAGCTTCGGGATTTCATCAAATCCCAATGCATCCAGATGATAAACACAAGACAGCATTTTCCACTCCTTACGGACATTATGAATTTAACCGAATGCCGTTTGGATTAAAAAATGCCCCCGCCAGATTTCAAAGGTTGATGAATCAGGTTCTTACAGGACTACAGGGTGTAGAATTATTTGTATACTTAGACGATATAGTAATCTATGCTCGTTCACTTCAAGAGCATGCGGTCAAATTCGAAAAATTAATGAAACGACTTAGGGAAGCAAATTTAAGCCTGCAGCCAGATAAATGCGAATTTTTAAAGAGAGAGGTGGCATATTTGGGACACATTATTAGCGAGAATGGAGTTCGACCAGACCCAAGGAAACTAGAAGCTGTCAAGGATTTTCCATTACCAAAAACAACAAAGAACGTGAGACAATTCCTTGGACTGGCTGGGTACTATCGTAGATTTATAAAAGATTTCTCAAAAATAGCCAAACCACTATCAGACCTAACAAAAAAGAATAATAATTTCATTTGGACGAGCAAACAGCAAGAAGCTTTTGAGATATTAAAGGACGCGCTATGCCGCGAGCCTATATTACAATATCCAAATTTTGACGCTCCATTTATTATTACAACGGACGCTTCTGGATACGCCGTGGGAGCTGTCCTCAGTCAGGGAGAAATTGGAAAGGACCTTCCGATCGCATATGCCTCCAGAATCCTAAACAATGCTGAAACACGTTACGCACCGACTGAGCGTGAACTACTAGCATTAATATATGGCATGGAACATTTTAGACCCTACGTTTATGGAAAGAAATGTAAATTGATAATGGATCACAAACCTCTAGAATGGCTGCACAAACTAGCAAATCCAACCTCAAGATTAATGTGATGGAAAATTAGGTTAGCTGAGTACGACTATGAAATTATTTACAAACCTGGTAAATACAATACCAACGCTGATGCCCTATCAAGGAATCCAATACCTACTCTTCCTCTACAAGCAAGTGAGAAACGAACTCGATCACAGATCACCACTAATACAGAATCTGGGAATCCAAGACCATTAAAACAACCTAAGGGAGATGCTTCATCATGGGACTCAGATAACTCAGACAACTCTGATGACCCAATGATGTATGATTATCAAATAAAACGAAAAACAAAACGGAAACATCAAACAACAACGACTTCACCGTCAGGTCGACCAACTCAAAAAAAAATAAGACCAGGTGATGCAAGTGACGCAGACGACTCAACCGATTCCAATGATCCAATAATAGATAACTGTCAAATTAAACGAAAACTAAAGCGAAAACATCAGACCACGACGACGTCGCCGACAGGTCGACCAGTCCGAAACAGACAAAAGGGGAAGCATTATCAGTCAAAGAATCCTTAAGAACTGAACAGTCCACAGATAGTTATGAAATAACTAAGGATATTCAAGTGTCAGTAGAAATACATCCTCCCCCTAAATCAGTCGTTAATGAAGTAGGATCAGGACTATCTAGAATGGAGGTCGATATAATGTCACCGACGAATCAGCAAGCACAAGGTGAAGCCAAAATCAAACCAATAATCAACGAAGATGAGATAATGGAAATCGACGAAGAAGTAGAAGTCCCCAAAACCCATGTATACCGTGATCCTCCTAAAGTAAATTCTAGCGGCAGTAGCAGCAGCAGCATCAGACTCATCCCTTCTAAAAAAGGAAAAAAATTAGAATCCAGCGGAACAGAATCGGGACGAGTATCGCCATTAATATTAAAAGGAGAAGGAAATGGAAATTATAAAATACTCCCTAAAACCCCTAAAAATAAAAATAAATTTATTAAATCTACCAAGTCAGGGAAAAGGAATATTAAACAAAAAGAACCACCCAGGATAATAAGCAATGTTCCAATCAAATGTAAGTTTATGGAAATAAATGATCATTTATGGATGAGAAGAGAGACATTAGCGATATTCATTAATACAGAAGGCAATCCGGTAGAGAAGTCAGGAATAAAGTTGAAAGAAAGAAAGATGTTAGAAATAACCTCAGAGACCCCATTCGAAATAGGAGAAATAATAAAAGTTTCAGGAGGAAATCAATTAATTTTAGGAATGGTAGTAGAGGATTCTCCGACAATACAGACATATGCCGCTGTATTAAGAAACCTATGCCATAATCTCGCAGAACGGGGTATTAAGAAAATATCACTATCCAAAGAAAGTAATAATACATTATGGGAAAAGATAAGGAATATAATTAAATTAAAGTTTGTACAGGCCAATATCACAATAACTGTTTGTACTGGAACTATACAATTACCTATGGAACAAGATAGGGAAACAATAATAAAAGAAAATCATAAATCACCAGTAGGAGGCCATAAAGGAATAACAAAAACGTATGAGCGTATCAGATGTTCATATTATTGGAAAAATATGAAAGCAGATATTAAACACTATATTAAAACCTATATGAGTTGTCAAAAACAAAAATTAGTTCGAATAAAAACAAAAGAACCTATGGTGATAACAGACACACCATTAGACGCGTTTGATAAGGTATCTATGGATATTGTAGGACCATTACCATGTACTCGAACAGGAAATAGTTACATACTTACGATACAAGATAATTTAACTAAATATTCATTAGCCATACCATTAGTCTCATTTACGAGTGAAGAAATAGCAGAAGCATTTATGAAAAATTTTATATGCCAGTACGGATGTCCCAAGGCAATTTTAACAGATCAGGGTTCTTCGTTTATCGGATCCGTTATGAAGAAATTTGCCAAGGTCCTTAATATCGAACAATATAAAACATCCGCATTTCATCCCCAATCGAATGGCTCACTAGAAAGAAGTCACCATGTACTAATTGAATACTTAAAACATTATATAACAAAAGAAAGACAATGGGATCAGTGGTTGCCACAAGCAATGTTTTCTTATAACACTAGTGTACACGAAAGCACAAAATTCACTCCATATGAGCTCATTTATGGAAAAAAGGCTAGACAACCATCTAGCATAGTACCAAATGATTCACTGAACACATATCCAGACTTCGTCGATAACTTGATGAACAAATTGATAAATATTCGTGAAATAGGTAGGCACAACTTAGAAAACTCGAAATTTCGGCAAAAGCATTATTACGATAGAAAAGTATCGTCAGTCCAATACCATAGAGGCGAAGAAGTAATGCTATTAAAACCAAAAAGGAACAAATTTAGCAATGAATGTGACGGACCGTATGTGATTATGGACGTACTGGAGAATAATAACGTGAAACTGGCAATAAGTCCCCTTCTCACCAGAATTGTACACCAGGGCAGGTTTAAGAAGGCTTACATTTCGCCAAACCATAATAATACTAGGGACCATAATCAAATCGGGAACCGAGCGTTCCATGCGTGGGCCTGCGTACTAATCAGTCGCTTAGTAGACCGACTAGAGAACGGATCGAGCAATACGAGAATGATTGACGCGTAATAGTCGAACTCCATTCCTATTGGTGCGCTCCCAATACTCCGAATGTGTATAAATACGGGCAGGAAAGCCCAGAGAGGATTCATTCAGACTTATGAACCTAATCAAGAATCATTTAAGGCTACAAGCTGATTCCAACGTAAATTTAATGCTCCAACTTTGGAGGCCGCCTTGCAGGACACTCGGCTATACTAATCGTTTAAACTAAGGCCATAGTCGCCAGGTTTAGCGAGAGGTTTCTGCCTTGGAGGCCGCTTTGTAGGCCACTTAGTTGATGAAGCTAAATTATTATTATTATTATTCTCAGGTTAGTAATATTACTCCTGAGCAACGAGGGAACAATACTATTCCAGGTGGCAGTATCGCCCCTGATGAAACACTGAAACAATTCAACTGTTCTCAACTTAACATATTCAATTCCTAAATTATAAGCTAATTCCTAAATCATAAACTAATTCCTATATCGACCGAGAGTCCTAATCTATAAACTAATTCCTATCATTCGACTAAACGTCATTATTAATTACTTAAGTTATACTACTCCAAATCGATCGTTCAAACGGGCATTTCTTTTGTAACGACCTAGAGTCTTTACCTTTTGTAACGACCTAGTGTCGCAACCGAATTTAATTTCTTTAAATTCATTAGTATTAAGGCGTTAAATCATATTTTCATGTATCATTTGGAAGTGTTTTTCTTGAATAAACACTATTTAAGTTAAATTCTTGTTCTGGAATTTTAATTCTTTATCGCACGCCACTCGAACCAATCCCGAAATCCTGTAAGGAGCGTTACGCCACGCTCGAAACCGTTACACGAGGATTGGTTGTTTTGGCGGTTTGTTTGAGAAGTGTGTTCAAATTTTACAGTTTAATCTTTCATAACAGTTAACGGTTCCCGCGAAATGTCGCCGTTTAGACCATATTTGACTTACCCTCTGGTTGCTTTTGCCTACGGTTGAATGTTTACCTTAGTCACTCTCCAACCGACCTGTGTTCCGGACGTCGAATACGTTGCGGAATTTTTTAAAAGTGAACGCAGTTTTCTCTTGATAGAATTATTTCCTTGATAATGGTCTCAATATTGACCGAAACGTTGGAAATTATATCATAAAATTTGCAAAACAACTTTTAGTCAATTGACCGAACCACGCGCCGATAACATTTATTCTTTAAATTAAAAATTATTTCGGTCGAAATTTTGTAACATTTTATATAAAGACTTAGTCTCTGAATTTAAACGTACTTGGTGTAGTTCACCCAGTAGATCCTAATCTTTTGTTCACTCCCGAACCTACGATATCGCCAAATCCCGTACCAGCCTTGCGAGCCACCACGCAGGGCACAACAAATTGGTGGCAGCGGTGGGATTGGATTGTTCATCGTAAAAATTTTACCGAGCCTTGTTGCAACCGATTGATCGACATTGTCCGAGATTAAACTCTCTCGACAAGATTATTGGATCATCGCAATCTCATAGGCTGGAACAGGCTATCGTCGCTACCGAGGTAGCACAGAGGACCGAGGAACGGCCTTTGATAAAACGTTCGACGCAGTCCGAACGAAGACGAGCCTGGTGACGAGTAAAATAGGCCGGCGAGGGAACGGGTGAAAGAACCATTTACCTAACACCAAATCCACCTACGAGGACGTCACTGATCCGAGGACCAGGACGCGCGGGAGGACTTGGGGACTGAGGAACGAGTGGAAGCCGCACCTGAAGGACGGACGGAGAGCCGTACGAGGGAAGCAGCCGTCAGAGCACGCAGTGAACAGCTGTACGGATCGACCTTGCTGGATCCAGTTCATCTAATCACCGCCGTTGGTTCACGGAAGAGAGAACGCCTAACCGAGCTGACGACATGTGGTTGCGAGCAGCCTTGTGAGTAAATAATAGCTCATATCGAATCCGAAATAAAAGAACGCGAACCTACATATTGTAAACCAGAGTCCTATAGAAATTTAGAAACGGTACATGCATGTCGAAGACGATCGCGCGAATCAATTTAAACTCCCGGGCCAAAGAAGCTTGTCGCGATCATTCGAGTCGTTTTTCGATAAAAAACTAACCTTTGTACGAGAGGAACTAGATCTTCTACCTTCTATAGACCATCCAAGACCGTCTAGCCGAACACTTCGACCGTCGCCGTTGCGATTAAGCATTAGAAAAAACGACGATTCCAGCGCCGAATCGTCCCCGGAAAACTTTGTAACACCAAATAGAGAATATCCGATTGTGTTAGCGGACATTAGTTTGTTGGACAGGGAAGAAACGGAAGAACTAGAAATGTCGCTAAATAGGGAAACTAGCCTCCCAGTACCGCCACCGGATGTGAAAAGCAATACAAGCAAAATGCCTACTAAAATGCTTTTATGATTTGTATTGCTTCTGTAAAAGTAGTCCGAATTACATGACATTTGGTATGATTTTCATCAGAAAAACATAAGGAATCTATTGCTGTCACTCCCTTATCGATACGATAAACAGTAAAGAATTTCTTAATACGCTGAAATGAATATTTCACCCTGGACTATGGGTCGCTGACTTCGATTCGCTGGGGTCGGCCGAGGATTCATACCTGTTTCAGAAATAAAATATTTCTTTATTCTTTATCGTATAGATATAGAAGTGACACCGATGAATTCCTTATATTTCTCCGATGAAAATCGAACCAAATTTCATGTAAATCGGACTATTTTTAACGAAGCTGGCGAGAAATTATATAAATTAAGTTTTCATCTAATTTCCTTCATTATGCCCCGAATTATGTCGTTCTTGGTGTTAGTTTCATCGGCGAAACATACGGAATCGATTGGCGTCGTTTTCGCAAAGATCTGATGAGAAATGCGAAAATCCTGGACATTTCTCACTTCTTCTTGATGGTACAAAACAAACCCCTTCGAGGGTCGAAAGCCATAAAATTCGGTGTCGAAGACGGTCCTCGAGACCTCATACAACAATAGACCTTTTCAAGTGCTCGAAAAGTGCCAGCGCGGCGCGTCGTGGGGCCCTGGCGGCGATGCTTAGGTATAGGAAATATCATCTGCGGCCGCACGAAGAATCCTGCGGCGCGCCGCGGCGGCGCCGCGCATTGGAGATGGCACCTTTAGGCTGTTCCTACGCGGCTCAGCGTAACGTGACTGCCACGCGCGAGGCGATTCCGCTGAATCGCCGTCTACGGAAGCGACGCGCGGACAGCAAGCACGGAAAGGGCCAGAAGGGCCCATGTAACAGCCTAAATCCTCAAAAGGGAAAAGTCGTTCCCAGACTATATTCCCGTCTGACCCTAATGAATTTTGCAATATCTCGGCTATTGAGCTATCATGCCCTATTAAGGTAAATGTCCCAATGGCGAAACAGTTAAGGAAGCAGTTGAGATGATTGCAATTTTTTTTATATTTAAATAGTATAAAATTATAACTAAATATAATTATTTGAAAGCGTAAAATTTCTACTTTCACATAACGTAACAAGAATCTACATTTGTTAAAGCAAAAGTTTTAAATTAATTAAAACATGAAACTGTTCATATGGCCTAGTAATTAAATAAAATTCATAGCGTGTCCCAGTCATTAATTAACAGTGTCCCGTGACTATACCACCTGGTTTTTTGCCTCCAAGGCCCACAATCTTAAATTCATATCATGAATCAATAGATCTTCTGTCACAAGCTTCTTCAAACTTTTGCTGTACATATTCTGCAATAAATGCAAGTTTATCTGCATTTGTTCCACCTCTCTCTACACTCGCCTCCCACCTGTATAGCTGCTGCAAAGATTTAACCATGCGATAATTTTTCTGTACACTGGTAAGCGTTCGACGTGCCTTTTTTGCGCTTTTCCAAAACGTTACAGCTTTTCTCTTATAACTTAAGTCAACTTGTCCACCTTCATCATCAACAGTACATTCTGCAGGTTCAAAACTGTCTTCTTCTTCTTCTGCAGGCATAATGTACTCTACAACTTGTGCACCATGTGGTTCTGATGGATCGGCATAATCGAGCACATAATCATGTTCAATTAATGGTAGGGAATGTATGTTTTGAAACTTTTTTATAATGTCCCGAATTTCATTGTGCAGTTCCGTTTCTACCGGGATTATAGGTGTCTGTGTTATACTTGCAATTTAAAATGTAGTGGCTAACATGTGTATTACGTTAGCAACATTAATCGTCTGCATTTTAAAGAAAATAGTCTTTCAAACAATGATCACTCACTTTTTTCAATTGGATGGTAACTGACTGCTGCCAAAAATGTAACTGCCGTTGGCTACATCCTCGGGAATATTTATATCACTCAAAGACGCGAGTACAAAAACATGTTTACCGAAAACTCGGAAAATCTGAAGGTTCGACAAGGTTATCCGCATCAATGCGATTCTGCGTCATTTCAATGGTAACATATATATTTTGCAAAGTCATTGTGAATCTTCACGCATTATTTATTTATCGTGTGGTTTCCAAAATAGCCTAATAAGATTACACTTCAAGTAATGCATGTACGAATGTGCTGTTATCATACTGATTCATGCACGTCACTGATTAGTTTTAATGAGTTTTACCTTGGATGCAATTTTACGTACGTACTGCCTTGCTTAATTGAAAGCTGTCTGAACCTTACGTAAATAAGAATTTAAATATGGCTTTAGGAAACCATGTTATTAATGGAAACTGCCAAAATGGACTTCAAATTCGGTAATAGAGGTTTTATTTGTTTGCAAAAAAAATATAACACATAAACTATTTATATGTATGAAAAGAGATTATCCAGAGGTATGCCAGCGTATATTTATAAAATACAAAAACTTAATTTTAAGAGTTGGTGGTGGGGGTAACGTGAAAAATATGGATTTTTCGAAAATTATTTTTACGCTGTTTTGTAGATATAAAAGAAGGCTGCAACTTTTCTTTAAACTTCTTTTCGATATCTCTCACCGTTCTCGAGATATTCCACGGAAAAGAAAATTCTGCATTTTTTCAAGGGGTGATTTCACCCCTAAAAAATGCTTTATGGCACCAACGAAAAATAGGGTTGTGTTACGGATGAACTACTCTACTTGCACACCGAGATTCATAATTTTCTGAATTTCCGGGTTGCCGAACGTCCCTTGTTAGTCTAAGGAGACCTGAAGCGTGTAGCTTAGCCAGAGCTACGGCTTTCAACAGAGCGAATGTAAATACATTCTATAATAATTTAGAAAAAGTAATGGAAAGAAACCCTGCGTTTGGATATGGAACTCGAATATTTAATTTAGATGAAACTTCCACAACAACCGTACAAAGACCTCAGAAAGTGATTGCACCGAAAGGACGCAAAAGTCTTGGGAAGGTAACGAGTGGAGAAAAAGGGACCTTGGTTACCACATGTTGTATAATATGTTCAAGTGGTATAAGTTTGCCTCTTTTAATGGTTTTCCCTAGAAAAATTTTTAAAGACCACATGCTTAAAAATACACCACCGGGAACTTTGGGCCTGGCAGCACCAACGGGTTGGATGAACTCCGATATTTTCCCGGAAGTTATCAAGCACTTCATAAAGTTTACAAACAGTTCCCTGGAAAATCCAAGTATTCTAATCATGGATAACCATGAGTCCCACCTCTGTATTGAAGCACTTGATTTGGCCAAGTCATCTGGTATTCACATATTAACTTTGCACCCTCATACCTCGGGTAAACTGCAACCATTGGATGTTGGAGTTTTTGGCCCATTTAAGACATATTATAATGCAGCAATAGACTCTTGGATGTTACAGCACCCTGGAAAGCCTGTAACGATTTATGACGTCGGCGAAATTGTTGGGATAGCTTTTCTTAAGTCTATGACGCCTGCCAATATTCTGAACGCCTTTAAAAAATGTGGCATTTTTCCTTTTGATAGGAATCTCTTTAATGATGATGATTTCATGCCAAGTATGGTGACAGATCGTCCCTGTCCCGATTGCGAATTGCGAAGGGATGCTGGACCATCAATTGAAGAACAAGCAAGGTCGTTGAATGCTTTACAAGATAGATCATCGTATGAAAACCAAAATGAACCACAGAATACTTCCGAAGCTGGACCATCAACTACAGAACGAATCAACACGTCGAATACTCAGCCAGTTTGTGCGTCGCTTGAAAAACCAATTGAATCATCAGATATTCCACAAGTTAAAGTACTTACTGAATGGCAGGTCAGGTCGTTGAACTGTCCACAAGTTGGTTTATCATTTGAAAAGCAAGCAGATCCTTTGAATGTTCCACAAGCTGGACCATCAAATGATTTAAAAATAAATCAGTCAAATCAAGAATTTATATCGCCGTTTCAATTTAGGGATCCCATAAAAGCTGGACCTCGCAAAAATAACAGAAAACCTAGAAAACTTGGTCGAAGTTTAATTGCTACAGATACACCAGAAAAGACGGAAATACAAATGGAAAAAACGGCGACTAAGAAAAGGAAAGAGGTGAAGAAAAAAAGGATATCTAAACATTTATTTCAACGTGACTCAGAAGATGATAACGATAAAATGGAATTACAAGATAATGATGATGATTTTGAAAATCAAACTAACGTGATCACAGACAAACATCTCGGTATACCCTTATCTCGACAAGCAAATGAGGGAGAGTATATTTTAGTAGAATTTGCAACTAAAAAGAAGAAGCTCTATTATGTGGGGAAAGTTATAGAGAATAGGAACGAGTCCCTGGAATATTGCGTAGAAATTCACAAACAAATTTTATATTCCTAATGTGCCAGATGTTTCAGCCGTCGACGAATGCTATGTAAAGTTAATCCTTCCAAAACCACGTTTGAATGGTAGTACCATCCGCCGACAATCATATTTTGAGTTCTCTCTTGATCTATCTCTTTTAAATATTCATTGAAGCAATTTTACTTCAATTTTTTTTTTAATTAACGTATTTTTTATTTTTTTCGTTTGTGTTAATAACCATGATATTTACAGAGACTAAATAATTAAATAAAAGACTGATTTCACTATCATATATGCCTTATTTTTCATGTTTTTCACATCATGATTCACTGTGTACTGTGGTAAGCCCCTGTAGATGTTTGAATGATTCACTGTACACGACCTGCAGTCCACAGTGGATCATTTCCCATTTTTTAAAAAAACGTTTATATCTTTTTTGTATCGCTCCACATTACAAAATAATAACGTATTTAAAAACATCCAATAACTAGGCTATATTGACACCAAATTTCAGCCTCTTTCTCAATCCATTATAAAGTTACAGCCCTCCATAAAAATACTGATCCACTGTCGACACCTTGACCCTATAATAGAATGCCGTTTGGGCTTAAAAACGCTCCCGCGACATTCCAAAGATTAATGAACACCATACTATCGGGCCTACAGGGAATAAAATGTTTCGTGTATTTAGATGATATAGTCATCTACGGACGCTCGTTGAAAGAACACCAAGATCGTCTAGAACAGGTATTTGAACGTATACGCGAGAGTGGCCTAAAACTTCAACCTAACAAATGTGAATTTCTACGAAAAGAAACCGTGTACTTAGGTCACGTGATAACCGAAAACGGCATCAAGCCGGACCCTTCGAAACTCGACGCTGTACGAAACTTTCCGATACCTAAAAGAGTCAAAGACGTACAATCTTTCTTAGGCTTAGCTGGATATTATAGGAGATTCATAGAGCATTTTTCACAAATCGCGAAACCCTTAACGCAACTATTGAAGAAAGACCAAACATTCAGATGGACCGCGCAGGAACAGGAAGCCTTCGAAATACTGAAAGAAAAATTAACAACAGCACCGATACTACAATACCCTGATTTCTCGAAACCATTCGTTCTGACAACAGACGCTTCCGGAAAAGCAATAGGAGCAGTATTATCGCAGGGAAAGATAGGACAAGATTTGCCAATAGCGTACGCAAGTAGGGTACTAAACAAAGCGGAAGAGAACTATAGTACCATTGAAAAGGAATTGTTGGTCATCGTATGGGCGACACAACATTTCAGACCATATGTATACGGCACTAAATTTAAAATCGTGACAGATCATAAACCACTAACTTGGCTTTTTAACGTAAAAGACCCCGGCTCTAGATTGATGAGGTGGAAATTGAATTCAGCAGAGTACGATTATACCATAGAATATTGTTGCGAGCACCGGATATAGGCCCGTGCATAGCCTACTGGTGCTCGTAGCTGAAGACAGAAGAGGGCCAGCCCCAGAGGAGAGGACGATCGGGAGGCGACGAGGAGAGTCTTGGAATACACGCGAGCGCGGCCGGACGTGTCGGCCTACGTTATATGGCGCTGTGTAACGAAATATAGCAGAGTCGTGCAACGAGCACTCGCGTGTGATTATTCATTGTATCCCTCTGCGTCGGGGTGGCCTGCGATGGGAACGCCCCGGCGCAACATTGGTGTCAGAAGTGGGATTCGAACCCACGGATCCCGAAGAAACGCAAGGAGCTGTCGCGTGCGATACGCGAGGAGCCGTTGCGAACGAGACGCAAGGAGCTGTTGCGTGCGATACGCAAGGAGCCGTTGCGTGCGATTCGGCCTGCAGCTGGACAACGAGGGATAGCCACAGGAGCAGCGGCAACGGCGGTCGAGGCCCGCCGACATCGAGGGACACACGCGGGAACGGCGACGGCGGTCGAGACCCGCCGACATCGGAGCGGTTTCGAGGCTTCAGCGAGGATGCTGGGGGAGAGTGGAACCGGGAGGTCGTTGCTGGGTCGGCTCTGGAGGCTTGGGAAGCCGACCTACGGAAAGGGAGCCGAATTCTAGTAGTATCGTTCTAGTTGGGTAACGTAATACGTAATACAAGCGTACGTCATATAGAAATGACTACGCGCTGAAGTTGGCTCTTTCGCGGGTAACGAGCAAGATCGACGTTTTGACACATTGACGTTCTGACATTGACGTTTCGTCTTCTCCCGGAACGGGGAGAATGGTTTTCCGCGAGGACAGCGTGAGTCGTTCAACGCCATCCGGGAACGACGTTCAGGAATGCCGATTCGACTTGGAGCTGCAAGAAGAATCGAGGGGCTCGTCGGACTTGGGGAATTGTCATCTCAAGAGGCCATGTAAGGACGCTGTAGAGGGAGCGTCGGAATATTGGTGGTGGAGGTGCGACTCCGGCAGAGACGCAGGGACGTCCGGGAGTGCGCGGACCACACCATGGGTGGGTGCACGGCTCTGGGTGGCGGCCGGGGATCCATGCAGTTGTGTTGCTGGCGAGCGGCGTCCCCAGGAGCGCGGCACCACCGAAGCAACGTGGAGGCGCCCGGAGTGCGCGAAGTTGCTGAGCTGCGACGAAGGGAGTTCGAGGGCGAACATCGTCGCAGGATGGCCGAGTGCGAAGTCGCGACGGAGGGAGTTCGAGGGCGAATACCGTCGCAGGATCGCCAAACCCCCGAGAGAGGAGCGCCGAAGAGTGAAGTCGTTAGCCGAGATGGGCCGTTCGTCGACTGAGAGAAGTCTCTTGCTCGAGAAATTTTGCGGACGTCAAGGCCCCCGCGAGGAGAGGCTAAGGATGGAAAGGAAGAGTCCAAGGGTCAGGTTTGAGCTAACCAGTGGACTGGGCTGCGGGGGCTACCTTCGTAGCTCGGGCCCCCGGCTGGGACGCCGGCAAGGACAACGCACCGGACGGAGACTCGCCGGAGGACGAAGACTTCCGGGAGGCTGGAGATCGTCGGCGCTGTGGATCTCGTCGAGGGACATGCAGAGGAGGGCGAGAGCGTCGTTGGACATCCGAAGATGCTTCGCCGCTGGAATCAACGCAGCGGGATCGCCGTTGAAGGGCAGAGCACCAGGGATGACGTGGGACAGGGATCTGGAACGCGCCACGGAAGAGGATCACGACGAGAGGATTTCGCCAGCCATCCCGTCTACCCACGCCTTGCCCCAGGTTTTTGGTGGTTTTCCCTTGGGGCGTGAAGGCGAATGCCGAGGCGGCGGTCTGAGGAAGCCACCCAGATAGCACGACCACTTCTTCAGACCAGGGTACGAAGATTCCGAAGAGGAGTCAACGCGGTCGGGGCGCCCGCTGTTCCAGAGGGGGGAGTAGTGTTGCGAGCACCGGATATAGGCCCGTGCATAGCCTACTGGTGCTCGTAGCTGAAGACAGAAGAGGGCCAGCCCCAGAGGAGAGGACGATCGGGAGGCGACGAGAAGAGTCTTGGAATACACGCGAGCGCGGCCGGACGTGTCGGCCTACGTTATATGGCGCTGTGTAACGAAATATAGCAGAGTCGTGCAACGAGCACTCGCGTGTGATTATTCATTGTATCCCTCTGCGTCGGGGTGGCCTGCGATGGGAACGCCCCGGCGCAACAATATAAAACGGGAAAGACAAATAAAAACGCGGACGCCCTCAGTAGAATGTTCGCGATCACGCGAGGAACAAAGTGCAAGCTCAGCACAGAAACACTAACCGTCGTCAGTGAACGCACTAGCGAAGAAGACGAGACCCGATCAGAAGAAGAAACGAGCGATACGACATATACGGAGGACGATAAAAACCGAATACTACGCGAATTCCACGACACTCCCTTAGGTGGACATTTAGGGGTAAAACGGACCTTGGAACGTATAAAACTAAATTATTCGTGGTCAGGTATGCGACAAGACATAGAAAAGTATATCTCCAGATGCGAAAAATGTCAGAAAAATAAACTAACGAGGATAACCAAAGCTCCCATGGTAATTACAGACACTCCCATGGAACCATTCGAGAAATGCGCACTAGACATAGTAGGACCTTTACCCGAGACAAACAGACGAAACAAATACATACTAACCTTTCAAGATCTATTAACCAAATACAGTAAAGCCATACCCCTCGAGAATCAAGAAGCAAACACTGTAGCAAACGAATTCGTCACTAGGATAATTTGCGAATACGGTATACCACAACGAGTGCTGACCGATCAAGGAACCAATTTCCTAAGCCAGATATTCAAAAATGTCTGCAAATTGCTCAAGATTGAAAAAAATTCAAATTAAGCAAGGTACACCCAGTACCCACAAAGATAAATGAATCATTCTACGCGTACATAGAACCCCTCGACTCCTACGTGGTACTTGACACCTCGGTGCAAGATTACATACAGATGAGCAAGCAGGACCTATCGAAATGTAAGACTATAAACGATCTATACCTCTGTTCCTCTAACCACCCGATATGCAAAGCGATACCATACGGACCATGCGAAGTACAGTTGTACACCAAATTAACAAAAAAATCGAACAATTGTAAAATACGAATTATGACACTGAACCACACAATCCTGATAGAATTACAACAACCAGGCGCATGGATTTATATTGCTCCAAACCCAATACAATTAGCAGCAACTTGCGACGATAAGGGCACAAACATGTATAGTATTAAGGACTCTGGTATAATAACGATAAGAAATAAATGTACCATCACAACCGCCGAATTTACAATAGAAACCGGAAAACAATACGGAATAGAAAAAACATGGAACTACTTACCTGGTTACAATTTGTCGCTAGACGAAATCACACTTCCACAGACCACTGTAAACTCGTATCGTAACACAAATTTCGAACTAAAAAGGATAATCAAACACCCAGAAGAACTAAATAAAGTCAGCAAAAAATTAGACGACTTACAAAACGACTTAGAAAAACCCGAGATTATACCAACCGAGTATCACTACAGCTTCTTTACACTATTCTCGATAACGGGAATCATTATTATTATTATTATTATTATTATTTGACGGGAGAACCCTTTAGAATACATAGATTTGTAACATTTAAGTACGAGAGAGAAAAACAGTGTAAAAATAGCTTAAAACTAAAATAAACAAAAAATAAATAAATAATATAAAAAATAACAAAAAAATAAATCATAAAAACAAAAACAAAAAACAAAAACATAATAGTCGACATTCATCAACACACATTAACAGAGGTGCGTAATTTAAGGAGGTGGCAGTCTCATAAGTAGCTGAGTTCTAAACGAAGCAAGGGAGGATACGAATAAATCAATGTCCACAGGACATCGATTTAACGCACTCATAGCACGATTTATGGGATCGTTGGAGTAGTAATGATACTTCGGGACACATTCTACAAAAAGGGGTCTCCGACGCAGAGACTGTTGCGGAGCATGAAAACAAATTTGTGCGACCAGCTCCTGGCAGTTGATCTGACCATGGAAGATTTTGTAAAGGAATAGTAGGTCCGAAATGACACGGCGGTCGCTTAAAGTAGATAGCCTCATTTTTAGTAGGGCAGGACCATAATCATGGTCACTGAAACGCATAGGACTACCTGATGCCCTCATAGCAAGCCTAAGAAACTTGTGCTGGATCGATTCAATTAAGCAGGTATATTGCTTGTGCCTAGGGTTCCAGATCACCGACGCGTATTCGACCTGTGGTCTTACCAGTGCGACATAAAGCAACTTAAGTGTCCTGATCTGCTTAAAGTGTTTCCCAAAACGGGCGATAAACCCAAGGGTTTTCATCGCCTTACACGTGATCTTGCGGTAATGGTTGCGAAAATCTAGACCTTTAGTAAACGTAACACCAAGGTCCAAGACTTCCGCAACCTCAGACAATGTGGAATCACATAATGTGTAATTTGAGGGAATACCAATGACTGCCCTGTGTGTTCTTAGTAGCACACATTTCACTGTGTTTAGCCGCATTCTATTGACGGTACACCACTGCTCAAACCTCGCAAGATCAGCCTGCAATAGATTCACTTCGGAAGCACAACTAATAGTGCGAAAATTTTTTAAATCATCCGCATACATAAGGAATCTACTATGCAGGAAAACCTCCCTAAGGTCGTTAATAAAGAGGATAAACAGGAGAGGACCAAGGTGCGATCCCTGAGGGACACCAGATGTCACATTGATCGGATCAGATAGCTGATCCTGCACCCTGATAACCTGCACACGTCCTTCGAGGTAGCTAACTATCCAAGCCAGGAGCGAACCATTGATCCCGAATGATCAATCATAACAGTTACACTATGTATCTTTACACTCTACAAATGTATTGTACACTTCAAAGCGAGAACACCACGACATTGTACAACGGACAACACAAGTCGCGACAAAACCACACAAAAGCCCGAAGCAATAATTAAAATAGTTAGTAAGGAAGGAACGTCTTCCACCAGTTCTCTTTGAAACATTGTAACCACTATATACAAATCGTTATCATCAACAAAAATTATAACGTTGTTATACAAGTATTATCAAATGTAAACTAATATTCGTACGTACCGAATTACTATTATAATCTAGCTTAAGAATCGATGTTAACAGACCGCTAAGAAAAGCTATGGCTTTTCCTCCCTTAGGGGGAAGGGATGTTGTGCCCAGGCAACGCCCAAGCACACGTGTCACCGCTATACATTATACATATTATATTATGTTCGTTACGAAACGTTCGAGACGTTTCCAAGCTAAGACAGCCGCTAGCGACCGAATCTACAAAATCAGCAAAACGCGAACGCATCGCCTCGACCGGGCATGGTAACGCGTACCACGCCCAGCAGATATAAAAACCAATTCGACACCGCTAAACGAGGATTCTAGACCCGACTCTCGACCTGTTAACACGGCTAAAACTCTTGTACACCTCAGTCTAGTTTAGTTAAAGTTTGAATAAAGACTTAGTCTCTGAATTTAAACGTACTTGGTGTAGTTCACCCAGTAGATCCTAATCTTTTGTTCACTCCCGAACCTACGATATCGCCAAATCCCGTACCAGCCTTGCGAGCCACCACGCAGGGCACAACACCGAGCTTAAGTTGATTCTCAATAATGCACAACCGTTTCATTTTCAGCCTAGACGACTGTCTTATGGTGAGAAGGACAAACTACGTGCCATATTAGATATTTTGATTGCAAAGAAAATCATCCGACCTAAACTGCGTTCCATATAAGAGCATACCGACGCCCCTACCGATTTGCGACCGATCTGCGCAGCTCCCACGGATCTGACACACGCGATTGGTCGTAGCACTTTCGCGATTGGTCGTAGCACTTTCCCCGCCGGTTTATTACCAATCAACAGTGTATACCTGCGCGAAACCAGTATGCTCTAATGTGGAACGCAGTGTAGTGATTCTGAGTATGGTTCGCGAATTGTGTTAGTTGATAAAAAGAACGGGGAGAAACGAAAATGCGTTGATTATAGAATGTTAAATAAATATCTAGCTCGAGACAATCATCCCCTGCCGCTGATCGAAGATCAACTAACTATTTTAAATAATAAGAAATATTTTAGCCGTTTGGATTTGAAAGATGGATTTTTCCACATAACTATGGCAGAAGAGTCCATCAAATATACAGCCTTTACTACGCCTTTAGGGCATTATGAATACCTGAAAATGCCTTTCGGATTGAAGGTAGGTCCGGCTCGATTTCAAAGATTTATTCAGGATGCGTTGCGTGTATTAATTGACTCGGGAGATGTCGCGGTGTATCTAGACGACATACTTGTCATTACAGAGACGCTGGAACACCATTTCAAAGTTTTGAAAATACTTTTCCGATTGTTAGTGCGAAACAAAATGGAACTCAGATTAGACAAATGCAAATTTGCGTCCACCAGCATCGACTATTTAGGTTATTCGATCACAGGCAAGGGTATACAGCCTACGGCTAACGGAATAGCGGCAGCAGCTAACTTTCCAATTCCCAGAAACCTTAAAGAAGTTCATAGTTTTATTGGCGTGAGTTCTTATTTCCGAAAGTTCATAGAGAAATTTGCGGTTTTGGCTAAACCGCTGAATGATTTGATGAAGGCCGGAGCTACGTTTATGTTTGGTGTAAAGGAGTTGGAGGCGTTTGAGACAATTAAACGCAAATTAATCTCCGCACCTATTCCAGCTATTTATAGCCCGTACGACCCGACTGAGATACATTGTGATGCGAGTTCGGTTGGATTTGGCGCGATATTAATGCAACGCAAATCAGACATGAAATTTCACCCGGTCTTTTACTTTTCAAAGCGAACAACGGAGGTCGAGAGTCGTTACCATAGCTTCGAGTTGGAGGCGCTTGCGGTGATTTACGCCTTGCGTCGCTTTCCAGTTTACATTTATGGACTGAAATTCAAAATTGTCACAGATTGCGAATCGCTTAAACTGACTCTGAACAAAAAAGACGTTAGTCCGCGTATTGCTCGATGGGCGCTCGAGTTGCAGAGTTATGATTACGAAGTAGAGCACCGTATAGGTACAAAAATGCAACATGTAGACGCTCTGAGTAGGATCACTAATATTATGGTAATCGAGGACAATACGTTAGAATTTAACCTTTCGGTCTGTCAAAGCGAAGATTTGAAAATAATAAGTATTCGGGAAAATTTAGAGAAAAATGAGGACCAACAATTTGAAATGCGAAATGGTTTAGTTTATAAAAAATATAATGGAACTGTGTTATTTTATGTGCCTGAAGCGATGGAAACAAATATTTTACATAGATACCACGACGGAATGGGTCACCTCGGTATTGAAAAAACTGTGAATACAATCAGACGTAATTATTGGTTCCCGAAAATGAAACAAAAGGTTGAGACATATGTAAGAAATTGTTTAAAGTGCATTGCATATTCACCTAATTCGGGCAAGAAAGAAGGGTACAGTAAAGTCTCTCTATGGGCTCGGTTTTGTGCACACGATGAGGGCTTGTCACCTATCCTCACCACTTCTGTCTCACTCTTGTCCGGCGAAGGCGAGAGCGAGATGGAACGAGAGCGAGCGAAAGGCGCTGAAAGCGAGCGAGGACGGTACGAGACAGACGACGCGTTGATGTTTTGTCTCGCTCCGTCTTTCGGAGGCCTGATACTCCGTCCTTTGCATGCGCGGCGGGCGTGCGCGATGGTCGCAAGCGCATAAGGTGAGCAGGGGAACCGCGTCGCTAAATCTTGACGCAGGCCCGGCTCAAATCTTTTTTGCGCCCTAGGCGAATTTGTCAAATTGCGCCCTTTATTACAATACATTTATTTGAGTTTATTGATGACCTTACTCTGAATTTTTATTCGTAGTATTAAACCACTCATAGTACAACTTGTAATATTTAATTTTAAAAAAGTATATATAAATGATTTATTTAATCTAAGACGCGTTATTTATATATTTTCTTTGGCTATGTACATACCGATCGCTGCCCGTAAGCTTGGCTGGTCCCTGTAAGCAAAATTAGGCGGCTGCCTAGGGCGGAAAGTCGACAATAGGTGCAAAATGGTATTTTCATTGCTGGTATTGTTCAAAATAAACTTTAAAATTAAATATTACAAGTTGTACTATGGGTGGTTTAATACTACAAATAAAAATTCAGAGTAAGGTCATCAATAAACTCAAATAAATGTATTATAATAAATGGCGGAATTTGGCAAGTTCGCCTAGGGCCCAAAAAAGACTCGTGCCGTGCCTGGCTATCTGACCGTCGCCCGCATGCGTCGAGCAGTCACGATTCCATCTGAGCGCTCGCACCCGTCGCGCACGCCTGCCGCGCACGCAAAGCATTCCATCTCGCTCCCCCTTCGACCAGAAAGAAGCGAGAAACGAACACTCGGAATTAGGACTCGGGTCTCCATGAGGGCTCATCGCCGGTCCCGACCAGCGAGCCCATAGGGAGACTTTACTGTACTTGCTCAGTGTACCTAAGGGAAAAGTGCCTTTCCAGACTTTACATATAGACCATTACGGTCCAGTAGATAAGAAACGTCTTAGTAAACAACACGTTTTTTTGGTCGTTGACGCGTTCACGAAACATGTTTGTCTTTACGCCACTAAGTCTACGTCTAGTGCAGAAGTGATCCGAAGTCTAACTGACTATTTTACTAATTATAGTCGGCCGCGAGTTATTGTTTCGGATCGAGGTACCGCGTACACCTCGCGAGAGTTTCGCGAATTTTTGGCGGAGAATGATGTACAACACCAGCTGATTGCCACGGGGTCATCTCAGGCGAACGGACAAGTTGAGCGGGTGAATAGGGTACTCACACCAATGCTAGCAAAGCTTACCGATAATGACGTAGGAAAATATTGGTATCGCGTATTAAGTGATGTAGAATTTGCTCTGAATAATAGCGTTAATAAAAGTACCGGCGAAACTAAACGAACTTTAGAGTTAGTATACATAATCTACTTAACAGGGTTTCGTTGGAGTAACGAAATATAGGTTTCATTGGTCAATAAATGTTTTAAAGTGTACGTAAGTTTGTCGTCTCTGTGACTGATAAACCCTGAGGGTTTTCTTAGTTCACTCATCACTTTCTGCAATGTGCCTAACGATTTATTAATTGAAATGGATTCTTTTAAATATTTTTCGTCCGACTTTTCGGAACCTGCCAGATCCACAAAACACATCTCCCCTTGTAGCACTTTCCCTCTGTGTGTTGTACTCTGGATTTTCTAAACAGAAAGCGAACAGACTTAGAGATCCTATATCTAATTGTAAATCAGAGTATTGATATAAACTTTTTAACCTTTAGAGGGTCGGGATTTTTTCACGGGACGTAGTCTGCAAACGTTTCACCATTCTTCCAGGCTCTGCGCTCGAAATCGTGTATTCTCTCCAAGATGTTTGGTCGCTGTCCGAACATACCTCGTAGTCCCCTGAGCAGTTCATCATAAGTGAGGTCCACACAGTCGGGCTTGGATTGATACCCTTTCAGCTTGTGGCATATCAACGCCTTCGCGGTGTGGCCTTCGAGCCCATGCACTTCAATCAACCGTCGCATCTGCCTGGTTTCCGCTTCAGCACTATTGCCGTCGTAATCCCCGACCATTTCCTTGACGTCTTTCCACACACCTCCTCTCGATTGTGTTGATGTGGACGAGCCGTCCGATTGGGGTGTCAACCGTGCAATCTCCAGTTCTCGACGCAACAACTGTATCTCACGTGCGGCTACCTGCCGTTCCCTTCTTAATAGCTCGATCTCGGAAGGGGGTCTGTCCGAGGGCATTTCCTGTCCCATTGCCCCAGTCTCGACAAGGGGGTTATACAGCTGTTGGTCAGCTGTCGGCGGTCGTTCTTGTTGCGTACCGTCTTCCGTCCCAAGTTCTAGAGTGTTTGACTGACCCGTTGTGTTTAGCTGCAACGCTGATTCAGAGACACCATCGTCTAGTAATCGATTCACTAATTCGGCTTTCGTTCCCGACGTTCCCTTTCCTGACATAATTCCTTCAGGGCCGCAAGCTTTAGCGCACTCATCCTTCACGATCAACCGAAACTTTAGACACTTAATCGTATACGAGTCACTTCACTCGTAGCATCTAACAACACTAAATCCGTAATTCGCGACCGTATGTCACTTCTTCACCAGATCAACCAACAGACCTGTTCCACGCTTAATTGACACGCGCACCGTATCCGTAAACTTCACGCGTACTGAAAAACAATGTATTAAATTATATAACACAACAAAAGACAAAAAAAAAATGTCCGCGGTTTGAAAGTGAAATACTTGGCGTGGCCAGGCAAGGTATTCTGAGATCATCAATAACCATACCTTCCCCCTCGCAGGCTTTCAGATAATTTGTCCATTTAAAACTCAGACAATATGGCGCCAGTAAGACCGCCCCGGTCCTTGCTATTCCAGAGGGTTTTCTTCCAGTGAAAATCAGTAAATTTGCAAGCGCAATATCTTAAAAACCAGTGGAAATAAAGTGTATACATTATAGCTTATTGGATTTGTCTTGGAACGCACTATCAACTCAGCTCTTCAAAAAAAATAGTTCCATTTGAAAAACCGATGGACCAAATGGCCGTAGGACCAGCTCTTGAACCAATGAGATATGTTCCTCTTTCACTACAATCGCGTTACATCCAAAAATAATAACACAGATACTCCACGTCGTCACAATCTGTAAAACACTATTTCACGTGTTTATGTGTTTAAATAATATTTTCTAATGCTCAATAGTGAAATATGAAAATTTTATGAAAATATACAGAAGTCGCCAAACTTGGTCAAAAACTAAAAACTTTGACCCCGTTTGGGCCCGGTCAAATATTAACCGATTTCAAAAAAAATTTTTTGCCTCTATTTGTCTTCCCCAGACGCAACTTTTCCGCACTAGGCTGTATCGAGTTTCAAAAATTTGTTGATAGAGAAACCAACTTAAATAGGAGGATTCTATTAGAAACATTACATATGATTAAACAACCTAGCGTAAATCTTAGATATGAAACACCTAAGATGCAAGAATATTACGCAACCTTATTGAAACAGTAAGGATATGATATGATGTTGTCTTTCTGTTAGAATTGTCCTGTAACTCTCTAACTATGGTTGAATCATGAATTACATATTTGAGTTATGTAATTTATTATTTTTCGAGCATGAGTGAATGTGTTTTTTTGTTTACCACATCATTGGTATTTTAAACGGCGTGTTGTTGAGGTTTGAAATATCGTTTCCTTCAATTTTTGAATTCAGTTTATAACGTATCACGTTCGGCCTCTAGAGTCTCCTACTTTGTTTTTACTGTTTACCTCAGTCACGTTCTAACCGACGCGCTCAACGCACGTCTTCGGCTAACGTGTAAATTTCACCTAAAGGCAAACGCACGGCTACTGCGTCTTCGTCGATTTCTAAGATCGCGTCGATCGCTGCTTCGTATGCCTCGTCGTTAACTGCGATCGAGGGTACGCTACGTGCCCTACTCCGGGTATATAGTTGTTCAGCCCTAGGTTGTGAAAGGAGAATATACACTATCTACTTTCTTCGCGCGGACTCCTAAATTCCCACAACGAGGTGTGGACATCCGAGGGCAACGGCAATCATCCGGACTTGAGATGACTCCACCAGGGACAGAGGGCATCGATCAAGGTAGGCTCGTTATTGAGTGTTATCAATCAGTTTTTCCTTAGTGACTTCCTTTTTCCCGTGCCTTTCTGTCCGCCTGTACTACAATGACGAAACCGAACGCGAACAAGCGCTCGAGCGCAAGCACCACTGACAACAGTCAGATCATTTCAAACTTAAAACTAAAACGGCGCACATTCAAAGCACAGATCACCAGTTTCACTAAATATATTGAATCTTATCAAAATTCGGATAAGGAACGCGTGAAACTTCGCGACCGTTTCGAACGGTTTCGGAGACAATTCGGCACATTAGACGAGGAGATCAATGATCAATTCGACGATATTATAGCTACAGCGGTAGTTTTATTGAATAGCTTCGCAGCATCCGCGAACCGTGTCGAACCACCAGTAAATGTCGAAAATGTTTCGCGAGATTCGCCTGCGCCATTCACGTCCGCATACGGGCTTTCGGTCAAGCTCCCGAAAATTGACTTACCAAAATTCGACGGTCGTATGGAAAAGTGGGTCACGTTCAAGGGAGCGTTCACCATCATGATACATGCACAATCCGCGTTGAGCAACATGCAAAAGCTCAATTATTTACGCCTTCCATTATCGGGCAAGGCCGAAGCAGCGATAGAAGCGTAGAGTAAACTCGGGTAAATCCGTGATAGTTTTAGAATTTATCTAATAACTGCTAATATTTACATATTGTGAAAGTGAGTCTAGGATATAATGATAGGTCAGACATCAGAGAAACAGATAATTGATTAACAGAAATTTACTAAGTATATTTAATTGAAAATATACAAAATTAAGTTGTCATGACATACTCTGGTTACTCCGTGATAGCTCTGGTTAATCCGTGATAGTACTCTGGTAACTCCGTGATAGTTCTCACTAGCCCGTGATATGGCCATCAGCTACTTTTTTTATATTATTTTATATTAGTTTACATTATTTTAAATGATTTTACATTATTTTATATGATTTTATATTATTGTTATTTTTGTGTATAATCAATCGTTTCATGATTGTTAGATGTCTGAGACGTAAGCAAACATTATTTCTGGTATTGACCATCAGAATTTCTCAAACAGCGCAATCAGAAACGCAGTCTCAGGCACACAGAAAATAAGAATTTAGTCACTATTCATAAGCAAAAATAACACTGATGCATTATTGTATGATAATTTCAAGAGTAAGACTTGTTAAAGTGTCATTTTACCATCACTTATGTACCTGCAGTTTGAACTTTCCATTTATCTTCTAAAGCACATATAATACATAAAAAAAAGCGATCGTCCACAACTAGCACGAAAAATTTCACGAATAATGCGCTGCTGGAACAAAATGCTCGCTCACTCTATCACACTAACTTCAATTGACTAATTATTTTTACATAAACTAGAAGATCAATGCTGTCTGTTCGCTTTTGTTCCATCTAAATTGAGTCAGACAATTTAGATTTACAGATAAATGAAAAAGTATCACGGATCAACCTGTATCACGGATTTACCCGAGTTTACCCCATTCGTTACCAATTACATCAACAAATGCCGTATTTGTGATAACGACTCACATGCCGCTTATCAATGTGCGAAATTTTTTAATATGACCGTCGATGAACGCATCGAAGCCGCGCGCAATGTACAATTGTGTTTGAATTGTTTGCGATCGGATCACCAAATCGAAGATTGTAAATCTGAAAGATGTAGGGTATGTAATAAACCGCATAACACAAAGCTGCATCAAGAATTAGCCGTTTGCACCGACAATAAATCTTGACTATCATCATCGCGTAAGCGGCCACGGAGGTTCCGAGAAAAACCTCGAAAACACAATCATCGGAAAATCACTCCAATCACCGACGGGCCGACCAACGGGTTAGTGGCCACCGCGATTTTCAACGTCCTTGATCGCGACCAACAACCAACCGAATGTCGGACATTGGTGGATACGTGTGCGAACGCGAACTTCATTACGGAAGACCTCGCTGCGAAACTACACCTTCCAAAAAAGAAATTGTCCGTAACCATCGAAGCTCTAAATGCCATTAATACGGGAACCATCGAATCGCGTTCATCTAATTATAAGCGGAACCTGATAATTCAGATGCAGCAGAGATTAGTGCTGGCGGATCTGTCTTTTCTGTTCAGGATTATTAATGGTGAGATTAATTGTCCCCGGCTATTCGAGTTAATTAACTTCAGTGCTTTGTCCAGACCGTTACGTTTTACTGCACTGTTTCGGGTCAGATCTTTCCGGACTAACATCCGCCAGAGCGAGATCCCATCACTAAAGTTTGTGTGCGGGGAAGTGAGGTAGCCGATCGGATTAATTTTTTTGATTCATCGCTTTAAGTATTCAGACGGTCGGTAATCTCGCTTTTCGGTGCACCCATGGCCTAGCGTTCGTATTGGGCTGGTCCCGTGAAATAAATAATAATGTTTAGGAATGGCCCAAATGGCCGTGGGCCAAGCCGGGCGCGGATTCGTTGCCGACTCCGCGCGCGGTTCGAAACGGCTAAGGCTGGGGGCACACGAGCGTTTTTTTCCACGTCCGTCGCGACGGATGTCAATTTTGAAGACGTGCGTAACACCGCACACTAGCGTAAGTCTAATATATACTTCAATGTATTGTCGCAACATCCGTAAAAAAATTGCTCGTGTGACCGCGGCCTAACGCGACCAAGTCGCGGTATGCATGGTCGCGGTGATGAGATCGGCCGGGCCATCTGTTGACGCGCACCTCAACTAAGTAGGCAGCTCTCTCGGCTTTGTCTCGCCGGTACGGTCCTCGTCCTGCTCAGGGCAAGCAGCTGTTAGGTGGGGTGCTCACCAGGGCCGGTGCGAGGATGGTTGGCGCCCTTATGCAAGAAAATTTTTGGCGCCCCCAAATTTTTGCACCCGTTTCCTATTTAATATATTTTGCCTTTACGAGGTACAATAAAAAAAAAAGAATTACATTTACATTTTGTTTATATGGGAGTTGGATTCCTTTATTATTAAGTCTGCGATATAGTCTGCGATATTTTTTAGCGCCCCCTTCGGCTGGCGTCCTTATGCAACGCATTACTTGCATAATGGGTTCCGCCGGCCCTGGTGCTCACGTCACAGAATTCGGCGAAACGGCCCGATCCATCACCGCGATCGCTCTCTCTCTCTCTCTCTCTCTCTCTCTCTCTCTCTCTCTCTCTCTCTCTCTCTCTCTCTCTCTCTCTTCTACGAACCGTCGACAAGTAAACTATTTAGTACTCTTTATCTCGCGTGCTTGCGCTTTCCTGGAACGTTCCAGAATTCTACTAAGAACTGCTCGGTTCGAATTTATCCTCTTGCGTGCTTTCGCGATACTGTAGAATAAGTTCTGTGTTTATTGTTACCAGGGATCGGGGGACTCTAGCTACCACTGATGGAGGGGGAAACACCTACATGCTCGGTGGTAATGTGTGCGTGACTGACGCAGGCGCAGTTCATGGACACATTACCACCGCTCCTGTAGGTGTTTCTAGTGATTGTTACTAGTGTAATTTGACGTAGTTGTAATTTATTTGTGCTAACGTGTTGTAAATATATTGCGACCGTGACCTTAGCTTTAAACTTAACGGCTACGCTTAACGTCTATTCTTAACGATTATTTTATACACTAAATCAATTCTAAATCTTAATCTAATCCGCGAGCGTTCGAAGCTTCAACGTTCGTGCGCGTACAAAGAATAATAATAAAAAATTCTTTACGGTACCTCGAATATCAGGATTATTACCGGACATGCAGATCGATCGTGCGAAAGTACAAATTCCAGCGAATATTCGATTAGCCGATCCACATTTTCACCAACCGGCACCTGTAGACATGTTAATTGGAAGCGGCCCTTCACTCGCGTCTCTGAGTGTCGGGCAAATCAAACTGTCTCCTCGTAACGCACCGGACCTCATCCTCCAGAAGACGCAATCCGGATGGATCATCGGGGGGAGCCGCGCCATCGATGGCACTTCGTGGGAAATGCAACACCTTCCTGACGAAGCTGGACTTCGATCTGAAGAGTTTTTGGGAAGTCGAAGAAGGACCACACGGACGGCATATTTCATCAGAGGAACGGATTTGCGAGGAACATTTCACCAACCACGTTCAAAGGGACGTATCGGGTCGCTACATCGTCGCGCTACCGTTCAGTGAAAAAATATCGCTCCTCGGTGAGTCACATTCGCGAGTTGTTAATCGTTTTTCCTCGCTGGAACGAAAACTCAGTCGCGATCCGAACTTAAGACGGGAATATTTAGCCGTAATCGAAGAATATCTCTCACTCGGTCACATGAGTCAGATACGAACGGACGATTCGCACGGTTTTTACCTGCCTCATCACCCGATCATTAAACCTTCCAGCACGACAACGAAGGTGCGGCTTGTATTCGATGGGTCCGCCAAATCGAGCAGCGGTCTGTCGCGTAACGAGACGTTAATGACAGGACCTACTATCCAGGACGACATCTTTTCCTGCGGTTTCGCATTTACACATATGTGCTGACCGGGGACATTAAAAAGATGTACCGCCAGTTCCTTGTTCGGCCAGAGGATCGTAGATATCAACGCATCTTATGGCGAAATGAACAAAACGAAATCGCGGCATACGAGCTGAACACGGTCACGTTCGGACTATCTTCAGCTCCATTTCAAGCCATAACTCATAAGATGTCTTCATCAACTTGCGGACGACGAAGCGGCCAATCATCCCAAGGCTGCAACTACACTAAGGAGAGACATGTACATTGATGATCTTCTGACTGGCGCAAGTACAATTAACGAAGCACGGGTTTTACGTGAAGAGATCATCGACATACTGCAGCGAGGAAGTTTAAACACTCGACAGTGGGCATCAAACGAGCCCAAACTTCTCACTGGACTCACGGAGCAACAAATCCATCCAAAATTCTTCGGCGACTCCACAACAGTGAAGACGTTAGGTATCTTCTGGAACGCACGAGAAGATAAGATCAACTAACAGAAAGAGTTACGAAGCGCACCATCCTTTCATCCATCGCAAAGATCTTCGATCCACTAACACTGATCGGGTCATTCACCATCACCGCGAAAATCATCACGCAGCAGTTGTGGCAACTGCGACTTGATTGGGCTGAATCTTTACCGATTACGTTGCACAGAGAATGGGCTACATTCGCAAACGATCTAACACATCTCAATGATTTTTCATTCAGGCGAAATGTCACGCAACATGCGTCTCACAAACTCGAACTACATGGTTTCTGTGATGCAAGCGAACGAGCGTACGGAGCCTGTCTACATGTTAGATCAGTCAACAAAACCGGACAAAACAGAACCGACCTTTTGTGTGCAATATCCCGCGTTGCTCCATTAAAAACCATCACTCTCGCACGTCTCAGAATGACAGAAAAAATCAAAAGCACCACCTTCTGGACCGATTCAACCATTGTTTTGAATTGGCTTAACAAGGGACCAAGCAATTGAAAAACATTCGTCGTCGAACCGCGTAGCCGACATTCAAATGAAAACAGACGTCAATACCTGGCGGCACGTCAGATCACAAAACAATCCGGCAGACCTATTGTCTCGCGGTCAACTATCTGCTTATTTTATTCAAAACCGTAACTGGAGCCCCGGACCAGAATGGCATTCAAGCAACGAATCGGCTTGGCCAGTATCGAAATTCAACTTAATCGAAGAAGTTCCAGAAGTAAAACGAACTTCATGTTTTGCGATAAAGGTTAATAACAACGAAATCTTAGATCGTTACTCA
Organism: Andrena bucephala; assembly: GCA_947577245.1. Lineage (NCBI taxonomy): Eukaryota > Metazoa > Arthropoda > Insecta > Hymenoptera > Andrenidae > Andrena > Andrena bucephala. Next base: position 1,566,759 of record OX387717.1, on the reverse strand, counting down.
AACCTGTCTCGGTTAAGAAAAATCGTCGCGTACGCTCTACGGTTCAGACTCCCTAATCATTTCAAAGGGTCTCTAGCTATAGAAGAGCTTCAAGCAGCTAACGACCGCATCATCCAGCTTGTACAATCGTCTGCCTTTGCACAACACATCCACCAACTGAAGGCTGGACTTCAGCTACACTGCAAAAGTAAACTCCTTCCGGACGTCTTCAAAATTCAGCGCTATCATATGAGAAAGAACATCCGATTCTTATTCCAAGAGGTCATCATGTTACGGATCTCATCATTCGGCAAGCGCATGTCGAAAATCACCACGCAGGTATCACCACCACTTTGTACACAGTTCGACAAACCGATCGACGGTAGGAACGCGACACGTAAAATCATTCGACAATGCGTCAGGTGCTTCCGCGTTAAGCCACCTACGATGGATTATATTATGGGTCACCTACCTGCCGCTCGTGTAACCGAAAACAGACCTTTCTACAATTGCGGCATCGATTATTGCGGACCATTCTATATTAAAGAGCGACGTTTTCGTAACCGTACACGAATAAGGCCGAAGCGCCGCGAAGCGAAGCGCGGGGACCACGTATTGCCCATATGACAGAACAGCAGCGACCACGCATCGCCTATATGACAGAACAGCGCCGACGAACATTTCGCTTTGGTCGCTGCGCTTCGCTTCGGCGAAATGAGCGGCGACGGCCTTAAAGGTTTATGTCGCCGTATTTATTTGTTTTGCGACCATGGCCGTACATCTCGAGGTAGTTAGCGACATGACAACCGAGGCATTCCTTGCGGCCTTAAAACGATTCATCGCGCGCAGAGGAATCTCTCGTCACATATATTCTGACAATGGCAGTAACTTCATTGGTGCCAATAACGAACTAACGGAGCTTCACGAAGTTTTGTAAATGTACGGAAAGGTGCAAAAATTCCTTGCCGAAAGGGGAGTATCGTGGGCACTTCATGCCAGCCTTATCTCCACCTTTTGGTGGTCTGTGGGAAGCAGCCGTAAAATCATTGAAATATCACGTTAAACGCGTAGTCGGTGAAGAGCTATTTACATTTGAGCAATTTAACACGTTCGTCATTGATGTCGAAGCTATCCTTAACTCGCGACCTTTGACACCCTTATCGTCCGATCCTAATCATCCTCTAGCTATCACCCCCTCGTCATTTTCTGATTGGTGATTCTTTGACGAGTTTGCCCGAGATCGATTTCAGCCAAACACCAAACAATCGACTATGTAACTGGCAACATATCCAGAAGGTCAAACAAGACTTTTGGACTCGATGGCACAAGGAATATATTGTCAGGTCCTGAATTGCCGGTCCTCAGGACGAGGAGGGGAGTTCTTGCCCCGTCGCCTCTGACGTAACCGTAACACCTAAGGCCGGCAGGTTACGCCGCAATGGAGTAACTGTGCGGGGCGGGTGGATCAGTGTTGGAGGATCGAGGAGGAAAAGAAGAGGTGCCGCGTTTCGTCTTGGGACCGTCAGCCAGACTACTCATCAGTAGGGCTATATAGATGACGGCCCTTGCCCTAGACACACACGGGGGTTAAGAGGAAATAGCTTGGAACTTGTATATATTGGGAAACCTAAATTTCGATACGCCAACTAGTGACAAAAAAGTGAACTACTATGAGTAGGCCGAAATCCGTCGAAGTACATATGATTATCAGTGTACATTAGGGTGGCTCTTATTTTCAACTTTTGAATTTTCTTCGGGCACCCTCCAGAATAGTACCAAATAATAAAAAAAAAATCCGTGTAAAGATTGATCTCGATCGGATAACGGGAAAGGGGGCCTAGGGGCCCTTGAACATTTCATATAATTATTCAAACAGCTCGCAAAGTCGCAGTTGTATAATCCTCCGAGTTATTGATTAAATAAAAAAATATATCAAACAAAAGTTGTAGATCCGGACAAGGAGCATCTTTTATGTTCTATTGTTTTTTCTCGTGCGACAAACGGTTTTCGAAAAAAGTCCTAAACACTAAAAAAAAATTATATTTTCCTCAAATTTTGAAAGTTTAAATGCTTCTGGAACACTTTTTATTTATGAAGACGAACAAAAAAAATGAAATTTTCATTTTCGAGGACTATTTTGTAAACATTTAAGAGGGAGGCATATACCGAAATATGCGTGTCACGTCCCGAGACGTGGAGTCTACTATTATCTAACCCTTTAAATCGAATATATTTACTATTTCGTACTTTGGTGTATTGTAATCACCTAGTATACAAGTGTTGCCGATAAGGCATTGTAATCCGTAATCTACAAGAAGAAATCAAGTCAAGAATCAACGGACGGCAACAGTGAGCAGGAGGACCAGCATGAAGGAGGTAGCCGCACAGCTACTAGCCGCACACCAGCTAGCCAGTCGTGCGCACACAAAGGGGACCAGTGGACGCCAGCTGATGGGTCAGAGGCCCCTTCCGCCAGCGGAGTCGACACCTTCGCGAAGCTGCGCTCCTGATCATCGCCACAAATTTGCCCTCCCTATTATATCCCGTAAATCGAGCTCCAATACGGAACCGATGTATTTTAACTTCAATCCCTAGTATGTGGGCTGTACGAAACCAATCGTACAGAGCACATCGAAAACCCAGTAGCGTAAACTTCTAAAAAGGAATTAAAATAAGAATTTAACTATCGACGCTGCTGAGGGTTTCGTATAACTGCAGAAATACGTCTTAAGTAAAGCAGAAGACACCGAAATAGGCGCGCAATAGCTCAAATTCTGCAGTAAACAAAACTCTCGGATAGCCCGCTGGAAAGAATTCTTCAGGTGGATCCCACGGCAGATGATTGGGCGATTTCATCTCCCACCGTCTTAATTGTCATGTGACAAACCTGGAGAAGGAGTGACCAATTGCCCTATAAAAAGGGATCGGACCACCCGCGGAGATTATTATTACCATGTTATAAAAGTTATCATGTTCAGTTATTATATTAATTCCTCATCAATCACACGTTAAAGACTACAAGAATCTTTTGAATCGAGAAAAAACAAAACAGTAATAAAAGTTGAAGTGTAGACATCGTAACGGACAAATGCCAAGGAATCATCGTGCGGGGCGACGAGTGCAGCTACGAAAACTGAATTGTTATTATCGTGAAGCGCCGGCGACCGGCGACGAGCTTCTTGGTATCGCTACACCTCCGATCGTCAGGCAAGAGATCGAACCCCCTGCATTTGGGCGAACCCTGGTTGTTGGCGAGTGGGCCACCCCGAAACCCGACCAGGCCCAGGAGATATCAGGGGTTTCATCAGGTCCCATCTCGTGGAAGTTAATCCAAATCTCACAATAAGAAAGGTAGGGTACTTCACAGAATAATAATATTGAATATCTAAAACCGTTGTCTCAACTATCCCAGAGCGTAAATCCCTGGATTAGCTCAAAAGCGGTTAAATACGAGAACTCCCGAAAATCGCGCCCAAATAGAAAGTAGGGACGTAACAATGCGAAAAAGATAACATGTTTTTTTACTTATTTCCAGTGTTTGATATGTCTTGAATGTTTCCTTAAAGTTTGGGACTGAAACTCGTAAAAATATCGAAGATGTAGACTCTATATTTTCGATATTTTTGCGAATTTCGGTCCTAAATTTGTGTCTATATTTTTGAGATTTTTGTGAATTACGATCCCAAACTTTCAGGAAACATTCAAGACATATCAAACACTGACAATAAGAGAATTTTTTATTTGATCTTTTTCGCATATTTCGGTATATGCCTCCCTCATGAGGATCATCTCTTAAATTTGCAGTTTGTAGACAAAATGCAATAATTTGGATAACATCATTGTTATCGTCTTCATTCACTTTTCCACAATTCAACAGGTGGTGACCATTATTAATTATATTTTCACCACCAATAAAATTTTTGCTCTGAGGTATAGCACACCCGAATTTACAAATTTACTGAATAGAAATTCGCTTTTTTTTTTTTTAATTAAGAGCACTTTAATTTGTTAAAAGCTATTACTGCTGAGTACTTATTCGAAATGTTTGCTGGGATCCGGGCCTACTTTCAATAGTTTGCCAACTGACCACCTTTTTTTTTTTTTTTTTTTTTTTTTTGAAGAGGGGGAAAATGCTTTATGCATACCCCGGCTGTGGAGCCGGGATTATGTGGGACTCGCCGTCATAAGGACGGGATACCC